>CM076575.1:1342981284-1343683636 GCA_034641835.2 Pinus albicaulis | reverse complement strand
AAACTGAATGTTTGCTGATTTACTCCAGATATCAGCTATGTTCTGTATCTGCTCTTCTTCTCTTAATCTTCTCTACTTTATTCTTCTATATTCTGCATTCTCTGTATTTTCTCTCTCTCACCTTTTTTGAGCTTATCAAATTGATTATATATGGAAATTCTCACATGACTGTTTGTATTTCATAAGGAATTTGGAGTGAACAGTCATGATTCTTTGGCTTCTGTCTTCTTATTCCTTTTTCCAACTCATTTTTAGAATTACTACAATATGTACAAATTTCCATGCTACAGTGGGATTTTGTCTTTTCCTTAGGATACTTGCCTTTGCATCACAAACAATAAAAATAATTACAACATTTACATTCACATTTTTAATTACATATTTCAATTTCACTCAGCTCCTTTTCTGGATTTTGGCTTTACTGGATTTGTCTTTTTCTGCTGCTGTTAAGAACCTGTTCTGCATACACTTTGTTCACTGTCATCTGCATATTCCCTGTTTTTTGTGCTTATTCACCTGTCCAACTCATTCCTGTACCTATTCCTGTTCACCGAACTTTCATCTCTGCATGCTCTCCTCTTCTTTTTCCTTTTCCATAATTGCATTCAAGTTTCATGCCCAATCATTTCCCAAGTCCGAGAAATCTCACAATCTCTGCTTTGTTCTACACTGGAAGTTCCAATGCTTAAATCTGAAGTGTTAATAAATCAACCATATTTTTAGTACTTTTCAATATTTCACTTAACTGTGTGTAAATGCACCCCGATCTTCATTTCCAATCATATTCCAACCCGACAATCTCACTCTGCACTTATTCTACGCTGGAAAACTCATACAAATAATTCTGGTCATTTTTAATGTCTCAATTCTATTGGAATGTAATTTCCAACCGCTTGGATCAGTTTGCAGGCAACAACATCGTCGATTAGCGCAGAGGTTAAAGGTGCAGCATGTTGACGGTGATCAACGGAGAGCGGGAGTATAAACCATCTGATGGTTAACACGAGAAGAACCCCTGTAGTTGACCCGATGATCGGGCATTGACCCACGATCGACGGCCAATATTTACTACGGGGTTTCACCCCGACAGTTGTGTACGGGCAGAATTGAACCCCCGCAACCACCATTACGTGGTGTCTCCGCCCACGTGCCACCAAACCACCACTGCCACGAATACGATTAACCTTGGTTAAACTCTTTTTAATATAACTGACCGGGCCTTATACTAAGATTACAATACGTCGAATAACATTAATAAACCAAATTCATTATATATGAATCCACCCTGGGCCCACAATAAAACCAAAGGACCAATCGAGTGCACACCGTACCTTTGTTAACCCGCACGCCCATCCGACGGTTGGTATTACGTGGCCCGATCCAACGTATATCGCTCGATCAACATGCGCAAACAATAATGCGCGATGGCGCTCCGTACTTGGGTTATCCTCCACACACCTTGGTTAAACTCCAGGCAAGTCCGACGCATGATCACCGTCTAATGGCCCTCTTCTAGATCAACGGCTCGTGTCAATTTCACTCTACGTCCTGGTATGAAAGTTAATGTTCAAAGGTGCACGTTAACCGATGGTTTTACTGTTCATCCAGGGACACGCGTCGATCAATCAATGGAATCGCTGCCAATTCGGGAATATCACTTTCTGTATAATAGTGGTGCGATGAATACCACCGTTCACTTTAAACTGCCGTTACTATTCATTCAGCTCTTGGTTCCACTTCTCCTTATGCTTCAGGTTCCGGTCCTCCACGATTTCAATTATATATATATATATATATAACTATTCATCGCATTTAAATTATATATATTCTTTGTTACGACTATGGTTCTGCTTCATTCATACTATGCATTTGACTATGGTTCTACCATATATATAACGCACAGTTCTTCGGTGTATGCATCTATATAAACCATATATATATATATAATGCACCTACCATATATACAACCTCCATGTCAATCGAACACAAGTGCTCTGTTAAAAATTGGGGATAATTTCAAACATAATTCAAACAATGAATGCTAACTGATTCAAAGCATATCCAATCTTATGTGTAACGCCCGGTTTCTCTGCAATAACAGCTGTGGCTCTACCTCTGTCGTTTCTTTCACTCTGCCTCTGCTTCTACTGCTGTGATAACGGCTCTGTCTCCGTATTTGCTTCCTCCGCCTCTGCCTTTCTCCTTTATATTCATTTCCTCTTTGCTGCCTCCATTGTCTGTCTTTGTCTCCTTGTAACTGTTCCTGTCTCTGCATCTGCTACCTCCTTTGCCATCAATGACAACATTTCCAACAGTCTCCCCCTTTGGCAGTGATGGCAATACATTTTCTCTGTTTGTCTGCTCTTTCTCCTGTTGCTTGTTCTTCCTCCCCCTTTGACATCAATGGCAAAGGGTTGCTTTTTGCATTTCCTCTCTCTGAGTTATGTTTAGGTCCTCTTCTGCTGACTTTTTACCATGCTGCTCCATACTTTGAGGATTATCGAATGTGAATATACACTGTAAATTGATACAGTTCTTTCACTTGTATAGAGCTAAAAGTGAGAATAATGATACTTCATAGAATACATTGTATCAGCTTTATCTAGTCAGAGATGTATAATCACTACTCGTCTTTTATGTTTCAGATTCTTAATATAATGTTTCAGAATACAATACTGATCCTTTTGCTCTGTAATTGACTTTTTGATGCTTGAATAATGCAGATAACTCTAGGATAATAACTTGGTGTTCTTTTGCCTTAATCCTTTGATTCTGAGAACCTGATTCATGCTTTCCTTGCTGGTTGTTCTCCTCTAGGAAGGATATTTTTGTTTTTGTTCTCCCCCTGAAATTGTGCTTTCTCTTTATATCGGAGAGTAGCATCTACAGATACTACCCCTAAACTGTCTCTCAAACATTCAAATGGCTCTTTAGCAAGTGGTTTGGTAAATATATCTGTTGTCTGTTCTTTTGTTGGTACATACTCCAGTTTGACTATCTTTTGAGCTACTTGTTCTCGGAGAAAATGATACTTGATTGGAATATGTTTGGTTTTTGAGTGAAGCATAGGATTTTTAGATATACTTATAGCACTTGTATTATCACATTTGATTGAAATAGGTTCATCAATGCTTACCTTCATGTCTTGAAGAGTTTGTTTCATCCACATGACTTGTGTACAACATGCTGCTGCTGCTATATATTCTGCTTCAGCTGTAGACAAAGAGATGGATGTTTGTTTCTTGCTTAGCCATGCCACCAGACTTTCTCCTAGATAGAATTCACCTCCACTTGTACTCTTCCTGTCATCCACACAGCTGGCCCAATCTGCATCTGTGTATGCTGATAAAGTGAAGTTTTTGCTTTTAGGATACCAAAGTCCATACTATGTTGTTCCTTGTAGATATCTGAATATTCTTTTGACTGCAAGAAGGTGATTTTGTTTAGGTGCTGCTTGATATCTAGCCACTAGTCCTACCGCTAGCATGATGTCTGGTCTTGATGCAGTCAGATACAATAGACTTCCAATCATGGATCTATAGAGGTTTTGATCTATATCATCGGACCCATCATCAGTACATAGCTTGCAACCTGTGGTCATGGGAGTTGACATAGGTTTGCAGTCCTCCATTTTTAACTTTTTCAACATTTCCTTTAAGTATTTTTCTTGTGAGATGAATGTACCTGTGTTCTTTTGTTGAATTTGCAGTCCCAAGTAGAAACTGAGTTCTCCAATAATGGACATTTCAAACTCTGTTTTCATCTCATCAGCAAACCCTCTTGCTAGTTCTTCTCTGTTGCTTCCAAACATGATGTCATCAACATATACTACAAAAATCAGGAGTTCATTTTCATGGGCTTTTATGTATAGATTTCTGTCTACTCCACCTCTCTTAAAGCCTTGTTTTTGCAAATATTTATCCAGTCTTGAATACCAAGCACGGGGAGCCTGTTTCAGTCCATATAAGGCCTTCTTCAGTCTGCACACATAGTCTTATTTGTCTGTCAATGAGAAGCCTTCTGGTTGTTCCATGTAGACTTCTTCTTCTAAGTCTCCATTCAGAAATGTAGATTTTACATCCATTTGATATACTTTGAAGTTTTGATAGCATGCAAATGCCAGGAACATTCTGATAGCTTCCATTCTGGCTACTGGGGCAAATGTTTCATCGTAATCAAGTCCTTCAATTTGTGAGTATCCTTTGCAGACAAGTCTGGCTTTATTCCTGATTACTTGTCCTTCCTCATTCATTTTATTTTTGAATACCCATTTTGAGCCTATGACATTCTTCTCAGTAGGTCTAGGAACTAGTTCCCAGGTATTGTTCTTCTCAATTTGGTCCAATTCTTCATTCATTGCATTCACCCAAGACTTTTCCTTGCTGGCTTCAAATTTCTTTGGCTCTATTTGTGACAACATGGCTATGTATACCTCTTCTGTCTGTTTAGTTAGCTGCCTTCTTGTCTGCACTCCTACCCTCTTGTCTCCAATGATTTGATCTTCTGGATGGTTCTTTTGAGTGTATCTCGAGGGGATTTTCGAGTTCAGTTCAGTATCATCTGATGTCTTGTTTGTTTCATCATCATCTTGGTCTTCTTCTTCATGATTTTCTGAATAGCTGCTGCAGTCTATATCTCTTTTCTTGTTTGAGAGTTCTTCATCAAATCTTACATCAATACTTTCTACAATTGTTCGAAGAGTCTTGCTGTAGCATCTATATCCTTTACTCTTGGATGCATATCCTAAGAATATTCCTTCATCTGCTCTTGCATCAAACTTCCCCAGATTTTCATCATTAATTTTTATGTAGCACTTGCTGCCAAAAACTCTAAAGTGCTTGATTGATGCTGGTTTACCATGCCATAGTTCATAAGGAGTCTTATCACTATTAGGTATTAAATTAGATTTGTTTAGAATATGTACTGCTGTGTGTACAACTTCTGCCCAAAAGGTTTGAGTAATGTTGCTCTCTTGCATCATAGCTCTGGCCATTTGTTGTACAGACCTGTTTTGTCTCTCTGCTACTCCATTCTGCTGAGGTGTCCCTGCAATGGTAAATTGTTGCTTTATCCCATGTTCATTACATAGGTCTGCAAAGTCATAATCTATGAATTCACCTCCTCTGTCTGATCTGATATATTTAAGTTTGCATCCAGTTTGATTTTCAGCTAATGCTTTGAATATCTTAAATTTTTCCAGTGCTTCTGATTTTTTCTTGAGAAAAGCAACCCATGTCATTTTGGAGAAATCATCTATTATCAGCATGAAGTAGGATTCTCCACTTGGAGTCTTAGTTCTAGCAGGTCCACATAGGTCCAAGTGCACAAGCTGAAGTGGTCTTCTTGTTGATAGCTCATCTTTAGATTTAAAGGATGTGCGAGTCTGTTTCCCCAATTAACAAGATTTGCATATGGTATTTGAAGGTCTTCTTATTTCTGGCATATTTCTGACGGCTTTATTCTTGCTCAGTCTGATGATATGGTCGAAGCTGAGATGTCCCAATCTCCTATGCCATAACCATGACTCCTCAAGTTTGCTAAGATGGCAAGCTTCATCCTCCTCTTTCACTATGTACACATTAGTCTCTATTCGAACACCTTTGAGAAGAGTCTTTCCTGTTGTGCTTGATCTGACTTCACAATCTTGAGCTCTAAAAATAACTTCACAACCTTTGTCACACATTTGATTGACACTTAGTAAATTTTCTTTCAACCCATCTACAAATAGTACATCTTGGGCCTTTCCTCTGCCATTGTCTATGCTGACTGAGCCTTTTCCCTTGATCTTACCTGATTTATCATTTCCAAAAGTAACATTGCCAGATTTCTTTTCATCAAGAGTTATAAACTTGCTTCTATCTCCAGTCATGTGCTTAGAGCAGCCACTGTCCAAATATCACTGGCTTTTCAGATCTTGAGCAGTTAGATCCAGGTCACACTTATTCTCCTTCTTTTTCCACTGGAGGCATCCTTCTGTTTGATATCTTTTGTGAGGTGATGAATTGCATCCTTTTAGAGGACATTTGGAAGGCATATGTCCAGCTTGATTGCACATAAAGCATTTGATCATAGCTTTTGCAGAATTGTGTGTATGAACAAAAATTCTTTGATTCATAAATCTCCTTGAAGTGTTGAAAATCAATCTTTGTCCATACTTTCTACACTCAATGATTTTATGGCCAAATTCTTTACAATAAAAACAGTAACCATAGAAGCAACTTGCATACCTGATGCGAGGTTGTCTTCTCCAGTTGTTTATTTGAGACAGTCTCTTTACTGTTTGCATCTTTAGCTGGTTTGAATTACTCCTCCTTGCATGACAATATGCAGCAATGTGTCCCAGCTTGTGGCAGACATAGCAGGTGGCATTCTTCATAGGAGGGAAGAATCTTCTTTGATGGTTTCCAAATTTTACATATTCAGGGGTCTTAGTATTTATTACATTCTTTGCTACTAGTGGTTTCTTCTGATCTCTGTCTTCCTTATTGCAGATTTCTTCTTTTGTAGGAATTGTTTGAGCTACTTCATCATTCTTCTTTGCTTTTACAAAAATAATCTCTCTGTTTTCCTTTTCTTTGCTTTTACTTGATTCTCCTTCATAGCCTATTCCAGTTTTTATCAAGGGAGATCTTTGAGCATCCAAAATTTCATCCAACTCACCAGAGCTTGTTGTTTGAGAAGAGTTTATATACATGTTCTTTTGAGAATTTTCTAATTTCTTCCTTAGACATACAACTTCTTCTTCCAGCTTCTCTTGTTCTCAAGTTTTATCCTTGATTTGCTGAAGTAACATGTCTTCTATCTTCTTGGCTTCTTCAAGCTTTACCTTCAGCTGCATGAGGACTTCTGAATTTTGTTCTTCTTTCACATATTTGAGGAGAATCTCCTTTTGTTTTCTGCATTTTAGTTTGAGTCTGTCAATCTCCTCCAGGGCACTTCTTAGCCCCCCTTCAAGGTAAACTTCACCTTCTTCTTCATCTTCTAACAAGAGTCCTTCAAGTTCTTCTATGGCCATTAGTAAAAATTCAGAGGTTCCTTCTTCTCCTGAGGATTCATCTAAATCTTCAGATGTACTGCTGTCTTGTTGAGCATAGAAGGATTTTCTGGTGAATCTCTTTCCTTTCTGCCAGTTCTTTGATGTATTTTTCTCTGATTCTTGAGCCTGATTCCTTACATTCTTGTGAGGACACTTAGTAGCATAATGTCCAACTCTTCCACAGTTAAAGCATTTGAAGGGTAGTTTACCTTTGTATCTACCTGAGCCTCTATCTAGTTTCTTGACAAATTTAACCTCTTCTTCATCAGAGCAAGAGCATATGTCTTCCTTTTCTTCTTTCTTCTTTTCTGTTTTAAAAGCTGCCTCCCTCGTACTTGGCTTCTTCTGTGGGAGCCTCATTTCATATGTTGTTAGATTTCCAAGTAGCTGGTTCATGGTCAAGGTCTCCCAATCAGTTCTTTCTTCTATTGCAGACACCTTGGGATTAAATCTAGATGGAAGTGATCTTAGAATCTTTTGCACAATTATACTTTTTGGCATGGTTTCTCCAAGAGCTTTCATATTGTTAACAATTTCTGCAACTTTTAAGAAGAAGCTGCCAATATCTTCATCATCATTCATTTTTAAATTTTCAAACTGGGCTCTATATATTTGAAGTTTGGCAGTCTTTACCTTTTTATTTCCCTCATGGATATTTTCTAGAGTGTCCCACATATCTTTGGCAGTCTTACTGTGCATTATTTTGATAAACTCAGCTTCATATAGTCCATTTAAGATTGCATTCATTGCTTTTGCATTAGCTACAAAGCTTTGTTTAGCTTCTTTCTCTGAATCAGTTGACTTTGTGACATATCCAAATTCCACAGCATCCCAAACTTCTAATCCTAAAGAAATTATATATGCTTTCATTCTGATTTTCCAGAAGGCATAATTAGCACCAGTGAAGTAAGGTGCTTTATTGGTTGAGCTTCCTTCTTGACTAGCCATCTTGAGGGCCTAGGATCTCCTTTCAGTTGTTAGACTGATACAAAAGGAACTTGCTCTGATACCAATTGTTGAACCTTTAGTTAAACTGAGAAGGGGGGGGGGGGGGGTTGTATCAGTTTAACACATTCCTGATCTTTTAAAGTTTTATTAAACTTATTTACACCTTCATTTCATATCCAATTTAATGTGTGAGTAATCTTAGAATGTAAGCAGCAAGTGTTAGTATAATATAGCAGTAGACTTAGTATGAGAGCAGCAGGTATTAAGCAGATGATACATATCAGATCAATACATAAATATCATGCACAAAGACACCAGATATAAGTGGAAACCCATAAAGGGAGAAAACCACATCTTATTATTGTTGTGATGCAAAGGCAAGCTCCAACTTCCTCTCACCACTATTTTTCTGCAGGCACCAACCTACAGGAGGCTCCTACCTCAATTCTGCAAGCTACAACTTGCAAGGAAGCTCCAACTCCCTTCAATTTTCTGCAGGCACCAACCTACAGGAGGCTTCAACCTCAGTCAGCTACAACTAACAGCTATCAAGCTGCAACTTGATAGGGAAGCTCCAACTTCCTCAATTTAACAAAATGAATGTTTGTTGATTTACCTCAGATATTAGCTCTGTTCTGTAGCTTCTCTTTCTTCTCTTAATCTTCTCTACTTTATTCTTTTGTATTCTGCATTCTCTATATTTGCTCTCTCTCTCACACTATCTTTTTTAGCTTATCAAATTGATAATATATATAGAAATTTTCACATGACTGTTTGTATTTCACAAAGAATTTGAAGTGAACAATCATGACTCTTTGGCTTCTGTCTCCTTATTCCTTTTTCCAGCTCATTTTTAGAATTACTACAATATGTACAAATTTCCATGCTACAGTGGGATTTTGTCTTTTCCTTAGGATACTTGCCTTTGCATCACAAACAATAAAAAATAATTACAACATTTACATTCACATTTTTAATTACACATTTCAATTTCACTCAGCTCCTTTTCTGGATTTTGGCTTTACTGGATTTGTCTTTTTCTGCTGCTGTTAAGAACCTGTTCTGCATACACTTTGTTCACTGTCATCTGCATATTTCCTATTTTATGTGCTTATTCACCTGTCCAACTCATTCCTGTACCTATTCCTGTTCACCGAACTTTCATCTCTGCATGCTCTCCTCTTCTTTTTCCTTTTCCGTAATTGCATTCAAGTTTCATGCCCAATCATTTCCCAAGTCCGAACAATCTCACAATCTCTGCTTTCTTCTACATTGGCAGTTCCAATGCTTAAATCTGAAGTGTTAATAAATCAACCATATTCCCAATACTTTTCAATATTTCACTTAACTGTGTGTAAATGCATCCCAAGATTCATTTCCAATCATATTCCAACCTGGAAATCTCACTCTGCACTTATTCTAGGCTGGCAAACTCAAACAAATAAGTCTGGTCATTTTTAATGTCTCAATTCAGAGAATTGAGATATTAACTGAACGTTCCGCCATGGCTATAAAATCATACATATGAATTCATTCATATTTCGATCATTACAATTTTCAAACTTAATTTTGGCTCCCGGATTATATATATAACTTTCGAACTTTATATTATGCCGCCAATACGATTAACCTTGGTTAAACTCTTTTTAATATAACTCACCGGGCCTTATACTAGGATTACAATACGTCGAATAACATTAATAAACCAAATTCATTATATATGACTCCGCCCCGGGCCCACAATACAACCAAAGGACCAATCGAGTACACACCGTACCTTTGTTAACCCACGCGCCCATCCAACGGTTGGTATTACGTTGCCCGATCCAACGTATATCGCTCGATCAACATGCGCAAACAATAATGCGCGATGGCGCTCCATACTCGGGTTATCCTCGACACACCTTGGTTAAACTCCAGGCAAGTCTGATGCACGATCACCGTTCGATGGCCCTCTTCCAGATCAACGGCTCGTGTCAATTTCGCTCCACGTCCTGGTACAAAAGTTAATGCGCGAAGGCGCACATTAAATGGTGGTTTTACTGTTCATCCAGGGACACGCGTCGATCAATCAATGGAATCGCTGCCAATTCGGGAATACCGCCTTCCGTATAATAGTGGTGTGATGAATACCACCGTTCACTTTAAACCGCCGTTACTGTTCATTCAGCTCTTGGTTCCACTTCTCCCTATGCTCCAGGTTCCAGTCCTCCACGATTTCAATTATATATATATATAAATTTTCATCACATTTCAAATATATATATTCTTTGTTACAACTATGGTTCTTCTCCATTCAATTATATATATATATATATATATTTTTTTTTTCGACTATGGTTCCGTTATACTCTGACGCAGAGTTCCACCATTCATAACCCTTGTGGCTATGTGTATAGTGCTCATCCCCACAGAGCGTATTCACGCTGGTTCATAGAGCTCATCACAATCTAGGTATGTACAATTTAAAACACCACATCGACCAGAAGTCGAGTTCTTCAACTAAATACAGAGCATTTGAATATAAAGTCCGAAAATTAATTTATATTATGTGTAACGCCTGGCTGTATAAAAGATTCTCAGAATTTATATATATATATATACATATTCTTGGAATAACAGTGGTTTCTCTACAATAATAGCTATGGCTCTGCCTCTATCACTCTGCCTCTGCCTCTGCTACTGTGATAACGACTCTGTCTCCGTATTTGCTTCCTCTGCATTTCTCCTTTATATTCATTTCCTCTTTACTGCCTCCATTGTCTGTCTTTGTCTCCTTGTAACTGTTCCTGTCTCTGCATCTGCTACCTCCTTTGCCATCAATGACAACATTTCCAACAGGGTACAGCGAGCTGTGAGAAACCCTTGACGAACTTCCTGTAGTAGGTGCAAATGCCAATGAATCCCCGAAGCTTGGTCACGTTCCTCGGCTCTGGCCAATCTCTGATGGCCCGGATCTTCTCCTCGTGGACTCTCACTCCATGTACTCCTATGATATGTCCCAAGTACAACATCTCCGTCAACCCAAAATCACATTTGGAGAGCTTGGCATAGAACTACTGCTCCTCCAAGATGCACAATACTATCTCAATATGTTGGAGATGCTCCTCCCAAGTCTTGCTATATATGAGTATGTCATCGAAGAAGACCAATACGAACTTCCTCAGATGATTGCGGAAGATATGGTTCATGCAAGACTGAAAGGTGGCGGGTGCGTTGTTCAGCCCAAAAGGCATAACCAAAAACTCAAAGTGCCCATAATGACACCTGAAGGCAGTCTTGGGAATGTCCTGTTCCCTCACGCGAATTTGATGGTACCTAGATCTCAAATCAATCTTTGAGAAGAACTGTGCTCCTCTCAACTCGTCCATCAACTCATCGATTCTGGGAATGGGGTGCCTGTTCTTCAGGGTCTTCTTGTTCAGAGCCCTGTAGTCAATGCACATCCGTAATGTGCCGTCCTTCTTCTTCACCAACACCACGGAAGAAGAAAAAGGACTCGTGCTCGACCGAATGTGCCCAAGGGCTAGCAAATCCTGAATAGCTCACTCAATCTCATCCCGATAGGCCTTGGGATGCCTATAGGGTGTGGTGATCACTACCTGTATACCCTGCTCCAGCTCAATGGTATGCTCAAACCCCTGATTCGGTGGCTGCCCTGGCAGAATATCCCCGAATACTATGGCATACCTATCAAGGATGGTCTGTACCTCTGGGTGCATTGCATGTCCTGTAGTCGCTGCCTTTGATGCCCGCAACTCTACTGTCCACTCTATGTCTCCCTTACGGAAGGTTGCCTCCATCCGATGAGCCGAAACAGTCTGAGGCAGATATGTGTGCTGTCCCCGTATCTTCTCATGCCTCCCTATCTTGGCATCATCCCACTCCATCTCTAGGGCCTTCCAATCCGTCGTGACCTTCCTTAGAGTGATAAGCCACTGAACACCCAGTATCATGTTGGTGTCTGGAATATCGACCACAAAAAAATGATCTGTCAATGTATAGGTGCCCATCGTCACTGATAACTCGGGAACATATCGAGCACACACCATGGTATGATCTCCTAGGAACAAAACTGAAAATCCATCAAAGCTATCAATCTGTATACCCCTCCGCTCAACCATCTGTGCATCGATGAAGTTGTGGGTTGCCCCACTATCGACCAAGACTGATACTCGCTGGCCACGCACTGTCCCCCGTACGCGCAGCATCAAATATTTGGGAACTCCCCGCAATGCTGCAAGGGCTCCTCCAGTAGGTGAAAACGATGTACCACCTGCTGGTGGTGGTGGAGGTGGCAAAGTATCCCACACTGCATGACAATCTCCTGCCTCCACATCATCCTCCTCATCCTCGTCCCCGCTGCTCTCTGAGAAGACCTCAATGAAATGTGCTTTCCCAGCCGCACATCTATGTCCTGGTGCCCATGGCTCCTAGCAGGTGAAGCACAACCGCTTATTCTTCAGCTCCCTCATGGCATCATCATCAATCTGCACCCGTCCAGGATTCCCCTTGGGAGGCGGAATCCTCACGTCCTTCTCCTTAGGCTGGAAATCCTGTCTCTGGGGATAAGGTGTCCGAGTCCTGGGTAAGACATCCTGTAAATCTCGGGTCCTGCTAATAGCATCCTGAAGTGTAGCGGGTCTAGTTGACCTGACTAGGCCACGAAATGGCTCTGCTAATCCCTCCACAAACATGTGGATCATCCGAGCTGCGGATAGATCTGGAACCATCACTAAAACCCTCAAGAAATCCGCGATGTAAGTCTCCAGGCTCCCAGTCTGCTTGAGCCTCGTCAGCTCAACAAAGTGCTGTTCCGGATCCCTCTGGTCAAAACGCTCTATCACCCTCCTGGTAAACTCGGCATATGTCGTCACTGTAGAATGCCCGAGTGTCGTCATCCCATGAAACCACCAGTCCTGGGCCTCACCATCCAAATGTAATGTTGCCACCTTAATGGCCTCTGTCTCCGACATCTGATTAAGCTGGAAATAGATGTCCAAATTTTCCACCCAATACTTTGACAAACTGTTTGATGAACCATCAAACGTGGGCAAATGAAATCTGCTAGCTGTGTGGTGGTTGTCTCCATCATGATGATGCCGGTGCCCTCTGTGATGATCGCGGGGTCTACTGTACCACTGGAGCAGAACAAAGTCCATGAACAAGATAGCATCTCTGAACTCCTGCCCGTATGCCTGGTACTCTGCAAAATAGTCACCCATGTGGCCAGGCTCTGGCTCCTGCTGTGCTCCTGCCCCTGTGTCCACTCCTAGGAAGGTGGGCATAGTGGATCGCGTAGGTGCATGCGATGCCATAAGGGGGGTAGTATCGCACTTCGGCATATGGTGGGATGTGCCCGATCCCTCACCAATCTGAAAACCCCTTGGGGTTTCACGCTCTCTAGCCTCCATGGCAGCGAATCTCTGCCCCATCGTCTCCATCTGTCTCGAAAGATCCTGTACTGATTTGAGGAGCATTTCCCTATATCTCCTCGCATCATCATCGTCCCCTGCCATAGGACCCCGCTGCTCTGCGTCCACCACAGGCTGCTCCTGCTCTGTATCTGTCACAGGCTGCTCCTGATCTGTGTCCACCACTCGAACACAGTCTCCCTCTCCGTAGGTGTTCTCCAACCTATGCTCAATGTCTCTGTATTTCCTACCTCTGTAACAAATGTAGGGTTTATCCCTCGGTGTCATAGACTGCTAGCTCCACAAGCTGAGCCAGATCTATGCTCTGATACCACTGTAATATCCCGAAAGGGAAATAGATAGCAATACAAGCATACGAAAATATAGAAAATGCCAGAAATAGAACATAAAGCAAATACTCATAAAAATGCTGAGAATGCTAAGCCATTTTATTAATCTGAGAATATAAAGAAATACAATAGATGATAGGAATGATAGCACCTATTCTTGCTCAAGGCAAGTGGATAACTCTCTCAGAAAGACAGAAAATGACTGCTCTAAGAAGCTGCGTCCCAGCTGCTGGAAATCTACCGTAAAACTGCTGCTGCTGGAATAGACTGAGAACTAGGGGCTGATCCCCTTGCCGGAATGAGCTGAAAATCTGCGGACCACCTATACTCACCAACCCGGACAAAACCCAGAAACCATATCAAAAAATGGTTAGCCTCCAAAAATCACCAGAAAGTCCCTCCTCAAGGAATTACGCTGCCCTCCAAGGCTCAGCGTAGATGCCAAATGATAATAGTTGAAACAGTGCCACAACTCCTCGAGAAACCTCCTACTGGAAAATACTGATCCTCCACTCCGGATATCAACTGAAACTCCTGCAGAAACCCTGCAACGGAACACCTCCAAGTAGAACCGTGTCCTCTCTCCCAGGGACTGCGCAGTCACAAGAGAAGCCCAGCTCCTCAGAAAAACAACCAACGAAACCTCCCACTAAAGTCTGAAGAAATGGCCTTACCCGAGCAGGCACTCGAAGTCCCCCGGGGCTAAGGGTGAGATCTCCGATCGGAGACACTCAACGCACTAAACAGTGTTGCAAATAGGCTAAACAGCCAGTGTGCTCAAGAAGACAAAAGTCTAGCTCAAATATCATCAACAACAAGAATTCCAAATGAGAAGGCTCTCCCACCTTTTATAACGCTATCCCCTCTCCAAAACCCTAACGTGGTCTCCCTCTCCTCCATGTGCTCCTCCTCCATCTGCGCAGAAGTTCCTAGAGGCTACGTGGGCCCCCTCCTCTGCGTGGTTTTGGACCCCCATGGCTCCCCATAAGTTATAACGTGATTCTAATAGGGAAACAATTTATTTTATTTAAGTGAGTTAGACCCCTCCTCTCACTTTTTATTTATTAATAAACTATAGTCGACAAAACTATACAAAAATCGAATATTCCAATTAGCTGTTGCTAATTAGGAATATTACAGGAGGATAGACTCTGAATCTTGGCCAAAGATTCTTTGGCTGAGCATGATACTTGATGATGGACCTTCAGTCCAATTTTCAAGGAATTTGGAGAATTTTGTCATTTTTGAATTTTTGGTCACAAAACAGGTTTTTCCGCCCGACGCGTCGCGCCACTTGGCGCGCGCTTACGTTTGAGAGATCTTCTAGAGGAAAAATTGATATTTTTGGGTTTTTTATGATAAATTATGCATTCTCAGGAATGGCTGAGAGATTTCATCAAGTTCTGGGTGGTTTAAATGGTCAAAAACACCTTGAAAATGGCCTTTCTGCCACCTTTTGCACCAATAGGAACCAGTCTTGGGATATTGAAGTTTTGGAGGGGAAAATGACATCCAAATCCAAAAATTCTACTTGGGTTGGATAGTAGACAGATAGGTATTTCCAACGAGCTATCATGAGATCAATTTGGACTTCGGGAAGTGCCTCAAAAACAGGCCCAAAGTGGCGCGATGCATAGAGGATTTTGGTCCAATTTTTACTTTTCAGCTCAGAAATTCGGCCAGTTTGACTAGTTTCACTTTGTGATGTAATTATTGATCTATATTGATGTAATTTTATGGATATGATGTAATTTTGGCTCATATTTACTTGTTCTAGAGGATTCATTCACTAAAAAGTGAAAATTAAGTGAATGGATCAGTTTCCTAGCATATAGAGGCAAGTTGTTTGATTGCCTAGATTTCAGTTCCTTGTTTAGAATTGGTCGAAAAAAATCCTAGAAGGATGAGCTCGACCACTAGAGGAATGGGAAGGGGTTAGAATTGTCTATATATTGTATTTTCTCAGACATTTTCAGGGTTGGACTCTTGGGAAAAGTTTGGCACCTCATTGTATATTCATTTCAGCTTTTTTGGCAAAGGAAAGACCAGAGTTTTGCAGCACTTGTTGGGATCCTTGTGGCTCTCAGTTTTGATGATGTTTTTCTCCATGTATTTGTAAGTTTCATTAATTTTATATGTATGCCATTTCCCTTCTCTTTTCTTCTGAATTAAACAAATGAGTAACTAAGGTAGAATTCATTAGTTTGCTGGTGCTCTGCCTTAAACTTTTGTTTAGTTTTATATGTTTTCGTCAGTTTGAAGAGGATCCTTGCACCCTCTTGCCCTCTTCAGCTCCTCAATAGTATTTTCTATCCATTCATTGAATCTAAGACATCAAAGCCATTTCCTTCCCTGCCCCAACTTGAACTCTGCAAGAATTTGGCCTCATCCCCAAGCCCAAAATTGCATTTCCCTTTTTCCAACAAAAAACCCTTAAAAATCATTTCAAACTCCTTGATTAATATACCTAGCCTAAAATTAGCACTCATTTCATTCATCTCAAGGCCTATTGATACATTTTTCTTGAGATTGACCCGGAGAGAGCCCTCTCCTATTCTGGTAGGGCTAGCTACCAGACTGAGCGTGGTTTGGTGTTACCCTGAATCTCGCCTTCCTTCAGCCTATGGTGGATTTAGGCAATAACAACACCTATATAGAGCTTTTTGTAAATCTTATATGCTTACAGAAAGATTAGTATATTTGGCTGTTTGTTGCTAGATACTTTTAGTACTAGGGAGATCAGTCTTGTTCGCAAGACGGATTAATCCACACAACAAATTGGCGGCTCCACTGGGGAAAGAACTTGTTGTTTTTGGTTCTCTTTTTATTTTGATTCGAGGAAATGTTTTTCCTGGTTTTTGATTGATAGACATCTGCTTGGGTAGCTTAGGCTTTCTCTGTTTTTGAAAATTTTAAAATCTTTTATGTTTTTCTCTAGTTTTTCCTGGGATTGCACTTTGTCTTATTTGCACAGTGCGAGCAGTTTCACACTTTCCTTAAGTAAACAGAGCGGGACCGCACCTGTTACTTCTGGAAGCCTGCATACCTTGTTAAAATTTTGAAAAAATCTAGATTTATTTCTTCAGTTTATCTTTATTTTGATTTTGAGTCTTGGTTTCTGCCCTGATTGATGTTTGTTTCTGTCAAAAGCCTTTTGTGAATGAATCTCAGCAGTATTGGTGTTTTGATGATTTTCTAGAAGTTTTGCGTTTTGGATTGCTTTTCACTTGGTCTTTGTAGTGATTCGAAGCATTGGAAGTTTGAAGTACCTCAAATTATATTGGTCCTTTTTTATTTTTGCTGAATCTGACCTGATTGTGAAATCATCCTTTATTGAGAAATAGAGTTACTTGTTTCTTTGCAAATCTTCGAAAAAAACTTTGTTATAGGTTTTTGAATTTCATTTTTTATAAAAAACATATTTGAGTGTTTTTGATCTGTTTGTTATTCTGGACGAATAGATCCTTAGTTTGCTGAACAAATAAGTAAAACATTCTTCAAAAAATCTTAAAGCTTTTATTCAATTAGATCGTTAAATTTTGTAGATCTCGAAATTAGTTTTGTAGTTTTGAGTGCTTTTAAAAATTTGTAGATTTCTTTTGAAGGAAAATTGTTTTGTAGCTTCAAGTTTTTGAAAGTGAAAGGATTTTGTTGTGAGATTTGATAACTTGTCTCATTTTGAGTTATTTTTGAAAAGACAAAAATATTTTCTTTCAATTATTCTTTACGTTCAAAGAAGGAATTGTTTATTTAAAGAATTGCATTCTCCAACTCTTTCTTTAGATAGAGTTTCATTGAAAGAAAATGATTTGATTATCATTTTTAGGTGCATTTTTAGTGTTTTTGGAAGTTGAGTCTTCACACCATCAAAGTTTCATTTCCGCACCCATTGAATTAAGAAACAGCTCGTAAAAGTAACGCTTAATTAAAATTCATCTATTAATATTTTTATTTTCTAGGGCTCTTATCACCAACATAGCTTAGGCTAGTATCTTGGAGTAGGGAGTAATTAACTCTCCAAGATAGTAAAAACAAACAAGTAGACGAATCTTGCGGTAGGAAATAAATCCAATTGTAATTTGTATAATCTTGGAAGCTTCTCTTAAAGAAGTCAATCATGAGATCATGTCCAAACCTTTGAGACAATCAATTCTGTTTCATTGGGGAAGATAGAAGATTTTGCGCGCATTACAAATGGTAAACCTCAGATTAACCATTGTCGAGGAGCCTGGGGTCACTTGTCAGTAAACCTCAGATTAACCATGTCGAGGAACATTCAAGGGGATTGAGATTTGTTACTCTGCCCTTGCGCGTGGGATCAGATCGTAGACTGTTCCCCCAGTTATATTTGTTACTGTTGGTAACCTTAGTGTCCATTAACTTAAGATTATTTCCTAAGGTGACGGTGAAGGAAAGATCTCACTGTACCTGGAGCAGATGTCGACTAGACTCACTTGGACTCTCTGGGGGGTTCTCTTCACACGAGATGGTTTTGTGAGAAAACTTGTGCCAGTCTGTTTCATTAAGCAGGTTGTCGGGGTAATTGTTCCAACCGCCCTTTCTGTATTAAATTTCTACTAAGTTGGATTTCATCACCAACTAGTGTTTTTAGTACGGGAAGTTACTATTTGTGTGTGGTTTGAACTCTTAGATTTTTAAGCGTGTGATTCAGTTGTTTGTTTCTTTAGAGACTTTAGGTCTTTTCATTGAAATTTTCTTTGTTTGCGTGTGATTATTTAATATTTAATCGTGGCAGAATTGCCGAGACAATCCCGGAGACTACAAGGGAAACCCCTTGAATATACACCAAGTCAGCTTGAAGGGCTTTGTGCTCTGGTATCATCTAGTAGCGGTAGGATTAGATCAACAGAAATTGGAAGTTCATCTATAGTTGTTCATCCTGATCATCAAATGCCCACAACAGAACACATTCAAGAACTGATTTCAGTTTACTGGTAGTATTTCTCCTTCCAGTGAACTAGCCGACGAACTTGAAATCTCTGAACCTGAAATTGAACCTTCTGTTTTGGAAACATCCTCAGGATTTATTACACCAACTTCTAGCAATCCTGGTTCACCTAGGGTAAGAAATATTGTCACTGACGATCTTCCATCTAGACTAATTTCTATTGAAGAACTTACTAATCCAGACGAAGAGTTATCTCTTCTCGAATCCCCTCAGTATTTAAATCTTAGGGAGTGTGAATCTATTTTCTACAGCCCTATTCGAACTAGTGCTTGGTATCTATCATTAACAAACTTTTTAGAGAACCTGGGTCTTGATTTTTCTCCACCTCGAATTCCATTTCATCCTACACCCAGAGGTTACTCTCCGCCATCCATTATCGCAGGAGAGTCATCCATGTTTTCCCAGACACCGGAAGCATTTTTACATGGTGGTCCTTCTGTTCCTTCGGGATATCAGGCTCTGTCTGGTACTTTCTCGGGAGAAGCTCCTTAACCAATTGAACAAGTGTTATCATCTGGTTTTAATGGAGTTAAAATTGAAACATCGAACGCAGAGAAAATCTTTATGATGTCTGGTAAAATTCTGAATCCTCAACCTCAAGGTAGTCAGTTACCGCCTGGGGGGAAACCTTCAGGAAGTCAGCTACCACCTGGGGGGCAACCTCAAGGTAGCTTTTTCCCAGGACAAACTGTGGAATCATATTATTTTTGGGGACAACCCTGTTGGGCAGTGAAAGAGGTATGAAATTACTATGTATTTACTCATTCTTTTACCATAGATATACTCCTGTTTTCCTTGGAAAGGTAATTTATCATAAGAATTACAATAGAATTGGAAAGGTTTATGTTTAGTACAAAAATATGACTAAAGGTTACTTTTTGATTGACAAACAGGAATCCAAAGAGGTGAACAGCTGTACCGAAGGCGGGGGTGAGAATAGTCTAACTGCTGCTCCATCAGCGTTGAACCATATCCAGCCAAAGGCAAGGAGATCTGAACGAATAGCCCAGAAAAGGCAGGGGACAGCTCGGCCACAGTCAGAGTAAATAGGATGATGACTAAACGAAGAGGAGCGAATCCCTCAGGATCTTTCGATCCTAAGGGATCGCTGTTCAAACTCAGCTTATTCCTTGATTGGTCCGCCGAGATTTGTTATATAAAGTAATGTTATTTAGTGATAAAGGGACGGTTGCTGTGGAGAGAGTGAATTTAATCGAAAGACTTTACATTTAAACATTTCCTCTATAATGCTTTATGTTGATTTAATATAAGACGCGTTTCATTTACCTTCTACAGTTATGAATTAGCCCAACAGTATTTCACTGGCGCTAAGGGCCCGGCTCTGGTGGAATCACTTTGCTGTTTGTATTTTTAATCCTTTCTTATTGTCGTGTGAAGTGTGTTTAATGTTTGTTTCGATTACAGAACTGGTTTATTGTTGTTAGATCAAATACAGAGTCACTGCTATTTCATTCTTTACAAGAAGCACGTTCACTATTCGATTATCTTGTTATTATTATAAAGCTTTGCTATTCTGTATCTGATTTGAGTTGCTGTTCCATTAGCTTATGATTTGTTATAATTGATTGTTGCGTGGCAAGTGGCCGTTGACAGGATTAAAGCATGGAAATCTAGTTGCTTGACTATGTTAGAATCGTAATTGCTGTTCATTTCATGTTGCTGTTCCATTTCTGTTCATTTCTTATTCATAGTTTTCAATTAGCAAACAGATGATTTATAGTTACATGCTGTTGTTCCTTTCCAAATTTCATTTCTTTTAAGCTGCTTTCATTGAATTTGCTTTTGCTTTAAGATCTCCAACTGTAGAGGATAGAGGTTATTGCTTCCAAGTCCCCAGATTGGTTATCTTTCATCGATTTATAAGGGAAAGAGTTACTGCTACTGCATCCCTGATCGATATTTTGCAAGATTGATGTAGTTTAATCTTTCCATTCATGTCACTGTAATTAGGTTTCTTTACAAGCATTTGTTATTTTTTCATTCTGTACTACATCTTCACAGCATTGCTCTTAGATAATTGCAGCCTCAGACATAGTACACTCTTGAAATAGAAAGTCGCTCCCGGATTGATGATTAATGTAGGCTAAATAGGTGTTCAAAAGATACCTTTTTGTGGCTCAACATTTTGGCGCTGTTGCCGGGGAGAGTGTATGCCATTTTAAAAGAGTAATGCATAGCTGATTTTATTCTGCTTGCGGAGAATTGGGTATTAAAGACGGAAGGTAAGAACCTGTGCACTGGGCAAGAAACACACTTGCTCGCAGCCCGCTTCATAGCAGAAGTAGGTAAGTTTCTTTTTCTAGGTAGGAATGAAGGTTTGTTTCTTTGAATGAATAAATCAACTAAGCGAAACAAAATTCCTCCTAAAACTAAAAAACCTAAGGGACTGGTGACCCTTGGGCGTACAACCTTTATTGACGAAATCCTTAAAAGAACTGAATCTCAGCCATCAGTAGGATTTAAAAGAACTAATTCTAGACAACCTACTAGTTCCCTTCAGGCTACAGAGTCACCATCTGAAGCCTTTGCTAAGATACACAGTCAAATAGAGGGAATTGAGCAAGATCCCCAAGAAATTGAGAATCCTTGCATAAGTTTCCTTCAAGAAGGGAACTCTAGCAATCTCCAAGAAGGAGAAGGGGAAACGGGAGAAATTAGAGACTCAAAATCTCCTGTTAAAATTGCCCAAGCAATAAGCAGCCCAGATAAGGAAAGTGCTGTTCAACTTATTCAGAACCAAGGTCCTGAATCACCTCAAACAGTAGGTCGACAGGAAATACTTGTTATCCCAGACAAAGGGAGTGTTGTCAAAGCCGTTCTTGCCCCTGCTCGTCAACCTAGAAATTCCTTGCAAATCCCAGAGGGATATTGGCATATCTTCGATCAAATGGCTCAGAACCAAAATCAGAACCAGCAAACCTCTACGCTGCAATATCCTATAGTAGATACCGCAGTCAATGCACCTATGAAAGCTATCCCCCTTCAACATATTCCCACATTTCATGGCTTAACATCAGAGGACCCAGATGCGTTTTTTTTTGAATTTGATGTGCTGTGTAGAGGATATGATTACACCACCGATGCCCAAAAACTAAAATTATTCCCTTCTACATTAAAAGGGGCAGCCTTACGATGGTTTATGGGATTAGGTGGGGGTGTCATAACTGATTGGGATCATATGAAGGCTACATTTTTAAAGAAGTATCAAGAATATTGCATGTCTCGAGAATTAAAAGATGAAATATTCCAAATGACAACAAAACCGACTGAAACCTTGGAAGAATATGTGGAACGGTTCTAATAAAATATTTAGAGATCCCCTTATACATCTTTACCCTTACCTGATAATGTTTTGAAAACCACATTAATTAGGGGAATGAAAGATCAATGGGTTGAAACATTGAATATTATGGGAAAAGGGGATATATATCAGGAAAGTTATCTTAACATCATTGATTTGTGTATCAGGTGTTCGAGGGGCAACACAAGGTTGAAATTAGCAGAACATGATATAATTACAAGGGAAAATAAGACCTCTAATGAAGGTGTAACTCGTGCAGAGATTGGAAATATGCTAGAAGACTTTAAGACAGACATACTTGGGACTCTAACAATGCAGTTCGATATTATGCAAGCAAAACAGAAACAGGCAGAAGCAGAGCAAAACTTGGAAATATTCTATCCCAGATGTAGAAAGAAACACAACCACAAATAATGCCCATTGGATGTGATTAAATTCTGCGCCATTTGCACGAAAGATCACCCTACATAGGGATGTCCTTTGCTTCCTGGCCTAAAAGCAGTTTATAAGGAGGCAGAAGAAGAATCAGAAGTGGTATGTCTGCTTAATCAGCGCCGACAATAGCAGCCACGACCATCAGGTATTCCAAATGATCCATTTTCTTTTCAGCCTCCTCAATATAATGCTCAACAATATAGTGGGATGTGGTAGAATCAACCACCTTTCCCTAATTGGTCACAACAGCCATTTCCTCCCACATCTTGGCCAAATAAAAAAAACCAAAATAATTGGCCTAGCTTTCCTTTCTACCCACCATTTTTTCCTACGCAATGGTCCCCCTCTACTTCCCAGAGTCAGGCTTGGCAGTCAAACTGGAAAAAACCTACAAATCAGCCAGCCAGATCAATTCCTCTCTCTCAACCTACACTGCCAGCTCCTTATACAAACCCCTAGACCAATTTAAGACCACAACTCCCAACCCAACCCAACCCAAACCCAAAAAATAGGCCAGTTCAGTCTGTCCAAATAATGGAACCCTCAGAAGTAGAAACTAAACTGAGGGAGTGCAATGATCTTCAATTAAGGTCTGGGTGCATAGTGGAAACAGAGAGAAACAATGATGTCCATATTGAAGATCCGTTACCTGTAGAACAAACAATACAAAATGAGAAGGAAGTTCAACAAAAAAATCAACAACGAAGTCAACAACAAGTAAAAATTTCCTCTCCACCATTCCCAGAATGATTAATTATACCTCATCCATTAGAACAACCTAATTTTGATCTTCTGGGAGAATTAAAAAAATTATGTATAAAAATCCCTCTCCTCCAAGCTATTCAAGACATTACTATATATGCAAAAATCATTAAGGAATTATGCATAAAGAAGCCAAAGAAGAGAACAACAACCAATCCTACTGTCCAAATAGTCGGTACCTTATCTAACTTATTATCAGGAATGGAAACACCCATCAAATATGAAGACCCAGGAAATCCTATAGTGATAGTACAGATCAATGGGCAATTATTTCCAAATGCCTTAGTTGATTTGGGAGCAGTAATCAATATTTTAACAACCACCACCTGTCAAAAACTTGGCATTACATCACTAGAACCAACAATGACCTTGTTGGAATTGGCTGACCGATCAGTAGTCAAACCGGAGGGTATACTACAAGATGTAATGGTATCAGTAGATTCCTAGGAATACCCTGCTGACTTCCTGGTTATTAATCCAAAAAACCGACTAGATGGACACCCATTAATCTTAGGTAGACCTTGGTTGGCAACTGTCGATGCTTATATTGGATGCCGACAAGGCAACATGACAATAACAAGGGGAAATTATGTCAAGAATTTAGCCCTATATCCCCCAGCCCAGCCAATTCTATCAATAATCAAAACAAGAAAACCACCTGCATCATATCTTATGGAAAATATGAGATCACCTCTAACTATAGAAAATGCTCTTGATTTTAAAGAACAAATAGAGGATGATATCATTAATAGTTTTATTAATAAATCACAAACCAGATCTCATTTGCAATGTCACATGATCAAGGCAGCATTCGATAATAAAGAAGAAGAAGATCCTTTCAAAGATATTCATGATCAAGAAATACCTACTACTTCTGTCTACAATAGCAAGTTTGTAGAAATTGAGTCGGGAAAAACTCTAAACATTAACAAAAATTTCACTGCTGAACAAGAAGAGAAATTGGTCCAATTATTACGAAAATACAAAGCAGCCTTTGCATGGGATTACCCCGATATGAAAGGAATTGATCCTCAATTGTGTACTCACCACATTTATATTGAAAAATATGCAAGACCCATTCGTCAACCTCAAAGGAGACTAAATCCTCACCTTAAAGATATTGTGAAAGCTGAATTACAAAAACTATTGGATGTTAATTTCATCTACCCAATATCTGATAGCAAGTGGGTCTCTCCATTAGTGGTGGTACCAAAAAAGAACGGAAAGTGGAGGATATGTGTAGATTATCGTGAACTTAACAAGGCAACACAGAAAGACCACTTTCCCCTTCCTTTCATTGACTAGGTATTAGACACATTGGCAGGGAAGAAATTCTTTTCTTTCCTCGATGGCTTCAGTGGGTACAACCAAATACAAATTGCCCCTGAAGACCAGGACAAAACTACTTTTACCTGTCCATGAGGGACATTTGCCTACCGAGTCCTACCTTTTGGCCTATGCAATGCCCCTGCTACATTCCAAAGGGAAATTCTCAGCATCTTTTCAGACTTAATAAATGAAAGCCTCGAAGTATATATGGATGATTTTACACCTTATGGGGATGATTTTGAACCTACATTGGAAAACCTAGAAAAGGTATTGCAAAGATGTATTGATGATCGTAGAAATTTGCTGAATAAATCACTTATTCAATGGAGATTAACCCGATCACACATCAATTTCGAATTGCATGCATAACACATAATCTCTTCTACAATTAATTGTCACATGCGGAAAGAATAGAAGCAATAGCACATCAAATCATCACACACATTAACAAAGTATGTATGGGGAAAGCTTATAGCTGAAAACCCCCAGCTATAGTATATTATAAATGGAGAGATCATGCAGCAAATACATAGTACAAACTCCTCACAAGTACTCAGTACTATCTCCCAAATCTACACAAAAACTAGCTTGGTTTTGAACAAGTCACAAGTTCAAAACACACCCACTAATTTCCCTGCCTCTATTGCGCAGTCAAGGCTGGTCTAAATAGAGATTCAAGTTCGAATCTCACTGGCTTCAACTGTGCAATTGTCATTGGTAATTTCCTCCAAGTGTGGTGCAAATCCCATGCACAACTGATGTCGCAACTGATAGCTATCTCCACCCTTTCATCTACCTCTTTCACTTGTCGCCACTGAACTGTCCATGCACTGAGTTAACCGATGTGTTTCGAAGTTGAATAATGAGTTAATAATTAGTGAATTAAATAATATTTAATTCACACAACTCATCTCTAGTGTAATAGCCAAAGCAAACTAAATACAACTAGTTCAACTAGTTAACCGTAACACCATCTCCATCAACTCCTCAATCAACTCCACCAAAACTCTGCCACATGAGTCTAACTGAAGTCTAACATGCAAGATGCCATCAAACCCTAGGAACCACGTGATTCCTCTGTCAGATGCATGAGCCACCTCCATGACTCGAACTGAAGTGCTCCAAGAGAGTAACCTGTTGTTTATAGTCTAAATATTATTAAGGGTAAATAATATTTGACCTCCATATTTTTAGGAGAGGCAGTCTAAAAATAGCCTGTGACCTAAAAATATGAGTCTCATCTATTTTTATCAACATGTCGCATACTTCAAGAATCTGCAACTGGAATCCCCGAATCATGCTCCGTATGTCTAAAAATAGACATAGTCTAAAAATAGATTTTTCCGACAAAAATCACATGTGTGGTCCCCACCTAGTTTAGGTGATCACTTTCCAACTAGGATCAGGAAAGATGTTTCAGGAGGCCTCCTTCACTATTTCTTGTTTCCATTTTCAACACTCCCTCTCAACAAGAAAGGACTGTCTTTGCATGCGACATGCAACTCCATGCATTCGCCCTGCAACCTCCACAAGCGCCATGCAACTCTATGCATCTGCTCTGCAACTCCTCTGAAACTGAATAGGCTCCAAACAACTCAATCAGTCTTGATGCATCTAGCATCTATCATCAAATTCTTTGACTTCTGATGGTACCAACTGCACATGTCATCAGGAACTACTGCGCTGTTGAACTCTTGCACCCATGCACTCTTGCACTTGCTGTCAACTCTGATCCGCGGTCCAGTATCCGACACTGTCACTTTGATCTGCCTGCATCACTCCAACTGATCTTGCTACTGCTGCGCTATGGGCACCTCGTAGCCAGGTTCAATCCATGAGATCCACACCATCTCATGAATCTGCCCAGAAATATCCTCATGGGATTACTCATGCATGTTGCCCCACCTCATACCTGGTGGTATAGCTGCATGCACTCCCTCTGCCCGTCTGGCATGAAATTTCTCTGCATGAGTGGTCTCTTCCACTCCATGATCCTCTTGTGGCTGCTCCACATCCCGAGGTTCACTATCACCTGCATGCAAAACCCGCTCCCTCTCAAGCTCCAATTGCATGGCTTTCTCGCCTGCATGCAACACTTGCTCCCTCTCAAGCTTCAGTTGCATGTCTTCCTTCCGCTTCCCAACAGTAGGAAGCTCCATAGACATCCCATCTACTTCAAGTCTATAGAGATTCTTTGCCCGAATCCCAACCTTCTTGACTTGTCCCGTTGCCTTGTGCCGAAGGAAAAATTTTCCTTCTCTGAAGACAACTTCATACCCTTTATCCTCTAACATTGCGACTGAGATCAAATTCTTTGTTAGACCTGGTACATGCAATACATCTTGTAAAAGAATGAGTTTACCTAACTCCCTCTGAAAGGTTATGGTACCAATGCCAGTCGCATTGTATCGTCCACCGTCGCCCAACTCAACATGCATCTGGAGACCTTTCTCCACCAAGTCACTGAAAAGATTTGCATCTCCCGTCATGTGAAAGGAAGCGCCACTATCAATATACCACCCCGATCCCAATGCACTAGACAACATGCATGCGATCAAAGAGAAGTTCAGCTCAAATTTTGAGGCAAGAGCCTCACCAGCTGCAGATCCTGCAGCCTGCTTGTTCTTCTTCTTCTTTGGGCAGTTCGTGGCATAATGTCCGTGATCATGGCAATGAAAGCACTTGACCTTGGACATGTCACGCTCTTTACCATCCGCACCGGATTGAGAAGCCTTCTCCTTGCCCTTCCCCTTCCTTGCTTTGGCATCCAAAGCGCAGTCTTCTTCATCAGATACCTTTGATGAAGATCCATCTCTGGTAGTCCTCCTGATCTCCTCTTGCATGAGATCTGACCACAGTCGCTCCCATCCCGGCAACTTCTCCCGACCATTGACACTATCTTGATATGCATGCCAAGCCTTTGGAAGACCAAGGAGAGCCAGGTCCACCATATCCTCATCTTCGAAAGTCACCCCACACTTCCCAGCTCATCTCTCCACTGAGTGAACTTCGTGAGGTATTTTGCGATGCTATCGCCTTTCTCCATCTTGATGTTCCCGAGTCTATCTTTGAGTGCCAGCTTCCTTTGGTCACTCTTGCTTTGGTATAGATCCATCAAAGCTTTCCACATCAAATATGGAGAAGCCTTTCCATGCAGGCTGGACACTATATGATCCTTGACGCCCTCCAACAGGATCCTTCGACACTTTGCTTGTTTCTTTCGCCATGCTTCCACAACATCAACATCATTAGAAGTAGGCTTTGGAATCTCTTTCTCCACGAATTCCAACAGCCCATGATCATCTAATACAGCCTCCATGCGGTCCTTCCATGCAACATAATTCGAACTGCCTTCCAAGGCATATTCTAGTCGCAAACCGATGAAAGACATTTTCACCGCAGCACCAAGAACACAAATCTGCAAACTCGAATTTCACCACCAGCTGATAACTCAATCGCTTTCGATCTACACTTGAGAACAAATTATTTCCAAATCAGATATTGACTGCATGGGCTTTTACCAGACCTTTCACTTTCCAAAGAAAGATGAATCCGGAGGCTATCTGGCCCGTATGCAGGCTCTGTCCGAGGAAATAAGTTTGCAATCACCGTAATAGATCTCGAAAATTAATATTGCTCCGATACCATGTAGAAATTTGCTGAATAAATCACTTATTCAATGGAGATTAACCTGATCACACATCAATTTCGAATTGCATGCATAACACATAATCTCTTCTACAATTAATTGTCACATGCGGAAAGAATAGAAGCGATAACACATCAAATCATCACACACATTAACACAGTATGTATGGGGAAAGCTTATAGCTGAAAACCCCGCAGCTATAGTATATTATAAATGGAGAGAACATGCAGAAAATACATAGTACAAACTCCTCACAAGTACTCAGTACTATCTCCCAAAGCTACACAAAAACTAGCTTGGTTTTGAACAAGTCACAAGTTCAAAACACACCCACTACTTCTCTGCCTCTATTGCGCAATCAAGGCTGGTCTAAATAGAGATCCAAGTTCGAATCTCACTGGCTCCAACTGCGCAATTTTCATTGGTAATTTCCTCCAAGTGTGGTGTAAATCTCATGCACAACTAATGTCGCAACTGATAGCTATCTCAACCCTTTCATCTACCTCTTTCACTTGTCGCCACTGAACTGTCCATGCACTGAGTTAAACTGATGTGTTATTTAGTTGAATAATGAGTTAATAATTTGTGAATTAAATAATATTTAATTCACACAACTCATCTCTAGTGTATTAGCCAGCTAAACTAAATACAACTAGTTCAACTAGTTAACCATGTCAAACCAGGAGGTAACTCCTCAAATCAGAATGTGTATTAGCTGAAGAATGCATATGGATTTATACATGGAGGTGAGGCTATTGGGATTCATCTCCCAATGACTCTTGGCCTTCATTATTTCCTAATATTAAATAATATACAATATTAAATGTGCACACCCATCCCATAGGATTAGGTGTCAACATTCCCCCCTTTAATCCGAAGGGATGTTGGGTGAGTCCAAGCATCGATCCGAACTTTTCAAACTTTTCTCTTCCAAGTGCTTTGGTGAAGATGTCAGCAGTTTGCTCATTTGTGGAACAATGATGTAGATGGATGGTTTTGGCCTGAACATGATGTCGAATTAGATGGTACTTTGTATTGATGTGCTTTGTTCGATCATGGAACTTTGGGTTTTTGGCCAACTTTATTGCAGAAGTGTTGTTGATCATGAGTGGAGTGGAATACATCCAAGTCATATCCGCAAATCTTCCAGATTTTCCGGAGCCAATAATAATTTCCTTTGCTTCAAATGGGCCGCCACATATTCTCCTTTCTGGCCGTGAATCTGGCCGGAACCGACCGTTTGCGCATCCTCCATAGACAGCCCCGATTCAAGACTCTGCGGTGTAACCCGTAGTAGACACCGTTTTCTTGTCGCTATCAAAGTCTCGAATCGTAGTATCCTACCAAGATGAAGTCGCCTACTCCGTGTATATTTTCTGAGTCCAAAGTCTGAGTCCTCTTCATACCTTAGTACTTCTTTTGAAAATAGTATCAATGTCCTTCAAGAAGTATCAATGTCCTTCACAGGTTTTTATTTTGCATGAACTCTGAGAGCATTCTAAATGTGCTAGCATATCGTGTCTGGTGGTGGTCAGATAGATAAGACTTCCTACAAGCTGTCTATACTTAGTTGCATCCTCAAATTCCTTCCCTTCAACCGATGTGAGCTTCAAGTTTTGTTCCATTGGAGTGCCTAAGGGTTTACAATCATCCATGCCAAATTTGTTCAAGAGATCTCCAATGTACGTCTTCTGAGAAAGAAAGATGAATTTAGGATGTTGAATTACTTCAATACCCAAATAGTAATGAACATGACCCAAATCAGTCATTTCAAAACCTTTCTTCAACTCTTTCTTCATGGATGCAATATATCTCTCATTGTTTCCTGTTATCAAAAGATCATCTACATATACCACAAGATATACAACTGTTTTTCCAACTTTCTTAACAAACAAAGTTGCATCATCAAGATCAAAGTGTTTGAAATCAAGTTTCAGAAGATGCTCGATCAACTTCTCATACCAGGCTCGTGGTGCTTGCTTGAGGCCATACAAGGATTTCACAAGTTTGCAAACTTTGTGTTCTTGACCCTTTATCACAAATCCTTCTGGCTGGGACATATAAACTTTCTCCTTCAGATCTCCATTCAAGAACGCTGTTTTTACATCCATCTTATGAACTTTCCATCCACTCTGAGCTGCTAAGGCAAAGAGAGTCCGGATGGTGGTCCATTTTGCTGTGGGAGCAAACGTTTCTTCATAATCAATTCCTTCCTTCTGTGCGAATCCTTTTGCCACAAGCCTGGCCTTGTGCTTGTCAAGTGAGCCGCCTGCTTTGTACTTGTTCTTGTAGACCCACTTACAGCCAATTGGTTTCGTTCCCAAAGGCGGATCAACCAGCTTCCAAGTGCCATTCTTTATCAAGGCATCATACTCCTTCCGCATCGCTTCTTTCCATTCATCATGAGAAGCGGCTTCTTTGAAGGAAGTTGGTTCATGATCTGTAGACAAACTCAATTCACAGTTATAAGCAATATCCATATCAACAGGGGAATCAGAATTATCTACATCACCTTCGATTTTTTGAGTGGAACTTCTTGTTCCTGTTTTTCCAACCTCATCAGGATGAACATTCTCCAGTGTCTTTGTCAGCCATTTGGGAGGACCTTTCTGAGATGGCCCAGGCTGGTCATTTGACCGAGTTGGGATTGATTCAAGATTCAATCTCCCAATTCTGTCAATCACATCATCCAATGTGTCATCCGTGGTTGTTTCTTCATGTGGGGGAGAGTGTGGTTCAGGAAATGATTCCACAGTTTGATTCAATATCGGAATCCCCCTTCAAGGTGTGGAATCACATTATCAAATTCTTTGAAAGACTTTGCATGTGTGAATCTATCCAGGCGATCAAGTTGCCGCTCAACAACCTTGTCACTCTTGGATGATTCAAGAAATATGACATCTCTTGCTATCACAAACTTCTTATTTGCTTAATCATAGAGACGATATCCTTTGGAGGTATTGGAGTACCCCAAGAAGATACATTTTCTGCTTCTAGCACCAAGTTTGTTCCTTTGACCCTTGGGTATCAAGGCATAACAGGTGGACCCAAAGACCCTGAAATGCTTTACCGAAGGAATGTGGCCATGCCACATTTCAAAAGGAGTTTTGTTTCTAATTGAACTTGAAGGACACCTATTTTTTATGTAAACAACACATAGAACTGCATCAGCCCAAAACATCAATTTTACATTCTTGAAAAATAACATGGAGCGGACCATATTTAAAATGGTTCTGTTCATTCTTTCAGCTACACCGTTCTGTTGTGGATTATATGGCACAATGGTTTGATGTTTGATTCCATGTTGACGAAGATAATTTTCAAATTCGTTTGAAGTGTATTCTTTTCCATTATCAGTACGTAGAGAGCCAATATATGTTTGTGCATCATTTTCAATCCATGCATGAAAATTCTTGAAAGTTTGAAAAGCATCAGACTTATTCTTCAATAAGTAAATCCAACACATTCTGGTGTAGTCATCAATAAATGTCATCATGTATTTGTTTCCATTTGTAGAAGCAACAGGCATAGGGCCACATAAATCTGAATGAACAAGCTCAAGTTTTCTATGTGCTCTGGAGTGTGAATCATGAAATGGCTGTTTGCTATGCTTTCCTAGAATACAAGCATCACATTCCTTAGGTTTTCTAGGAATTGTAGGTAGTCCATCAACACCATTTTTCTTCAACAAACGAAGGTTGTCATAATTTAAGTGTCCAAATCTAGCATGCCATAAAAGACTTGATGGAAATGTACCTTCATCATGATATGAACTGAAAGCAAAGTTTTGAGCATGAGCAGATGAACCTTTCAGCTTCAAGAGTCTCCCTTCTTCTATTCCCTCCATGACAAGTGAGTGATCTGATGCCGATATGACCTCTGCCTTGCCATCAAACAAGTGAAATGAGTGTCCTTGCTGCCGGATTTCGATCAGGGACAGCAAGTTTCTCTTCAACTCCGGGAGGTATAGAACCTCATGTAGGATATGATCAGGAAGACCAGGCAGTTTAAGCCTGACTGTGCCAAGCCCTGATGGCTTGAGTTTGGATTTATCTGCGATATATACTGCTCCATCAACTTTGTCAGTGAAATCTTCAAAAAAATCTTTTCTAAATGTCATGTGACATGTTGCTCCTGAATCTAGCAACCAATCATCTCTCCATGAAGTAAATGAAACATCAAAGAGGTTTTCAGTTACTCCAATGTTACAATGTGCTAGAACATAGTGAGCGGATTCAGGTGCTTTACCTTTGTCTTTGCCATTGGTTTTACCTTTGTCTTGATTTCTGTGCTGCTCAATTTTGTTCCATGGTGTTCTGCATTTGGATGCATCATGTCCATCTCTATTGCACCGTGTGCAATGAAGATGGGATTTGTCAGCTTGTCTGCCCCCCCTTTCTGTGAAGTTCCTTCTTCCTCTTCCTCTTCTGCCACCTCTTCCTCTGAATGAATCTGGAGCATGATTCTTTTCTCTATGTGCCAAATATGCAGCCTCTTCGGAAGATGAAGGGACTGTCATCTTCCCAAAAGCTTTCTCTCTTTCCGCAAACTTCTGCTCAAGTTTATCAAAGGTGATTTGTTCAAGGTTTCCACTTGCTTGCAAAGACTCAAGATAATGTGAGTAAGTCGGATATAATGCCTTAACATATGCTATGAGAGGTATGTCCATTTTTACACCAGTGTTTTGAATGTCATGCATTATAGATCTTATTTCTGAAGCTAAAGCAAGGGATTCATCATTCTTCATTTCAAGACTGAACAGCTTAACCATCAATTGAACATTTTCTAATTCTGAATGTGAGTCATAGAGTTCTTTTAGTTTCTTCAAGGCTTCATAGGCATTTGAGAATGATGAAATATGGCGACTCACATCTTCACTTACTGAAGCTGCAATCAAGGCATAGGCCTTGCAGTTCTTGTTTTCCCAGATGGCAAGCTCTTTGTCTGAAGTGGGCTTCTCTGGTGGATTTTCTGCTTGTCCTTCACAGATTCCTCTCCACAGCTCATTAAAAATGCGTGTGTGTTTAATCTTCCGAGACCATTCAAGATAGTTCTCTTTGCCAGAGAGAACTATCCCAACAATAGAGATGAGAGAATGCATTAGACTGCTGGAAAAAATCTTCTGAAGAGGAAACAAATTCTGCTATAAAACTTCAAACTCTTGAAATATTTCAAATACAGGGGCAAAAACTCTTGCTGGAAAATTTTTTTTTGAGTTTAAAAACTCTTTCTGGAAACTATATCTGCTCAGAAAACTTTGCTGGAGACTGAATTTTAAAAAACACTCTATGCTATAGACTGATTCTGCATAAAAAAAAATGTATTTTTTTTTTGTTTGGGTAAAAAATGTATGTGAAAAAATGGGATTATGAATGGGAAGTGGTGGAATTATGAGTGGGAAGGGGGCGGAATATTGTAATGATGGGAGGGAAGGGGGCGGTATATTGTAATGATGGGAGGGGTATCATAACACAACTCTTATCAACTTAACACAACTCTTGTGAACACCATAACACAACGCTCAATATATAATGGACAGTATATATAATGGGCAGTGTTTTAAATGAAATGGAGCGATATTACATATGAACAGTATATATAATGGACAGTATATATAATGGGCAGCGTTTTAATGGACAGTATATATAATGTACAGTTATTTTAACAGACAAAAGATATATAATGGACAAAAGATAATGACTCTTGGCCTTCCTCTATTTCCTAATAACAAATAATAAGGCTAAAATAAATGTGCACACCCATCCATAGGATTGTGTGTCAACAAACCAGAACACCACCTATTAACTCTCAATCAACTCCACCAGAAATCTCCACATGAGTTCAATCAAGTCAACCATGCAAGATGACATCAAACCCTAGGAACCACATGATTCCTTCTGTCAGTTGCATGAGCCACCTCCATGACTCGAACTGAAGTGCTCCAAGAGAGTAAACTGCTGTTTATAGTCAAAATATTATTAAGGGTAAATAATATTTTACTTCCATATTTTTAGGAGACACAGTCTAAAAATAGCCTGGGTCCTAAAAATAAGGGTCTCATCTATTTTTACCAACATGTCGCATACTTCAAGAATCTCCAACTGGAATTCCCAAATTATGCTCCGTATGTCTAAAAATAGACATAGTCTAAAAATAGATTTTTCGACAAAATTCACATGTGTGGTCCCCACCTAGTTTAGGTGATCACTTTCCAACTAGGATCAGGAAAGATGTTTCAGGAGGCCTCCTTCACTGTTTCTTGTTGCCATTTTTCTAATACATTAGTTTTGTTTAAGCCACGTGCGTCTTATGATGATGAATCAAGGAAGCACTAGGCACATATTTGTACCGGAATTCAAGTGGACCCAGTTAAAATTCAAATACTCTTGTTAATTCCTTACAATCTACTTTCATTAAATAGAGGCATTTATCTTTCTTATTTTTTCCAAGTTACTATAGAATATTTACAGAACATTATTCTAATAGTCAGACTTGAGGGGCCCAAATTGGAATTTGTCGTTCCAAATTTCATCCGATGCCTCAGACACAACAATTGGAGCAGGACTTGGGCAGGAGGAAGACAAGAAGCCACATGCAATTTATTATATTAGTAAAAATATATCCCCTGCTGAATTAAATTATACTGTGACTGAGAAAGAATTTTTAGTTGTAGTTCATGCTATAAACAAATTTAGACATTATATAACTGGGTATCCTGTAGTACTATATATTGATCACTCTGCCATTAAATTTTTAGCAAATAAGCCTATTACAAATGGAAGAGTGACAAGATGGTTGATTTTGCTACAGGAATTCGATATCACAATCAGAGATCGACCTGGGAAAGGGAACCCTGTAGCTGACTTTCTATCAAGAATGCCAAAGCCAACAGATACAGAAGCAGTTGAAGACCACTTTTCGGATGAACATCTCTTCGCTGTTACTATCAAAACACTGTGGTATGCTGATATAGCAAACTATTTTGCAATAGGTAAATTACCTAAACATCTATCCCTTAATGAACGTAAGCAAATAATACACCGTAGTACCCGCTTTTCCTGGATTGGGGGCTACCTATTTCATACAGGTGCAGATATGCAAATAAGGAGATGCATTAGGGAGGATGAGGTATTTGACATCTTGAAAGCATGCCATTATGGACAGTGTGGCGGACATTTTGCAGATCGTAGAACTGCTCATAAATTTTTACGAACAGGTTATTATTGGCCTACTATCTTTAAAGATGCTAAAAAATTCGTGCAGTCCTGTGATAGCTGCCAAAGGGTAGTTCGCCCCGGGCAATCTGATGAAATTCCTTTGAACCCTCAACTAGTGATTGAACTGTTTGAACGTTGGGCACTTGACTTTGTTGGTCCCATTAGCCCTCCATCAAACCAAAAAACATACATCCTAGTTGCAACTGAGTATGTCACCAAATAGGTTGAAGCAGAGGCTCTTTCAAAATCTACAGAGGACTCTGTAATACAGTTTCTTTTCCAAATCTTTGTGCGCTATGGCCTCCCAAGGGACATAATCACAGATGGAGGACCATAGTTTGTAGGTAATAAATTAGCTAAAACATTGAAAAACTACCACATTCAGCACAAGATTACAACTCCATATCACCCATAGGCCAATGGCCAAGTAGAGAGCACGAACAAAGTAATCGAATCTATATTAACAAAAACCTTTGCCTCTCATAGATGAGATTGGGCCTACAGATTGCCAGAAGCATTGTGGGCATATCGAACAATGTGGAGACCTACTACAGGGTATTCACCATACCAATTGGTATTTGGAAAAGAACCCATCTTTCCTATAGAATTCGAAATTCAAACATTAAGAACATCTCAAAAGGTGGGTCTAAATCTGAATGAAGCCCAGGCTAAAAGACTGCAGCAAATTAATGAGTTAGATGAAATTAGGCTCTCTGCTCTTCAGCACATAGCATTAATTTAGCAACAGAGAGCCAAATGGCATGATGCCCATATCAAAGAAAATATCTTCCACGAAGGAGACTGGGCACTCCTATATGATTCTAGGTTTCAAGATTTCCCAGGAAAACTCCAGACACGATGGCTTGGACCCTATGAAATACAAAAAGTGCATGATAATGGCACTATTACATTAGTTACCATTGATGGATCTCGACATTCCTTTAAGGTAAATGGTCATCGAGTACGATTGTATCATAAAACACTTACCCGGGAATCCTTTTACCAACAGTTACAGGAAGATTCTGCCATGAAAAATCTCGCTGAAGGGGAGAACTCCTCCTCGGCACCAGTTTGATAAATCATTTTTTTAATTTTGTACATAAAGAATTTTTTTCCCCGTTTCTAGATTGTTGTTTTATGGAATTTGGTTTTTAAACATTCTGTTAATATTACTTCTTTATTTCTTTATCGTTTGTTTCATGAAATTCAGTTTCTTTAAAAGAGAAAAAAGAGGAAAAATTATGTTCATTTCGTTTGTTTTGCTGTTCCTTTCTAAAGGAACATCACTTCTGATGTTCCTTTCGAAAGGAACAACAGTTTCACAGAGTGCTTTTTTTGTTCCTTTCTAAAGGAACAACACTTCCGCAGAGTATTTTTTTGTTGTTCCTTTTGAAAGGAACATCAGTTCCGCAGATTGTTTTTGATGTTCTTTTTTAAAGGAACAACACTTTTTTGAGTGGATTGTTTTTTTGTTTTTAGCCATCATTTTGAATTTTTGATTACTTTTCTAAAGGAAAATATATCATATACAATCATACAAATTAAAGCTTACCGTAATCAAAAAATCAAAAGAAATCTTCATTTTTTTTAAGAAAATTGTCTAGTAATGATAAGAAAAATGGAAAAAGGGGCATGATCAATAACATAACTTTGCTATTTTATTACCATTGAATTAATCTGATCAATTATTTTTATCATGATTGGTTCTTTCCCACATGCTATAATTTTCTTTGATGTTTATCTATGGAATAGGAATAAGGGCATATTTTTTTCTATTGAGATGTTCAGACTTCTTCCACCATCCCTACTTTTAAGGAGTGTTGAGCCATCCCTTATGAATAACTAAGGAAAAGTGTTGTGTGAAAAAAAAGAAAAAAAAAATTACATATTTTATTAATAATGATTTTGCAGATGGAGGATAGGGGGTCTCATCAAGACCCAGCCTACCATGATCATAGGGAAGGCAATGAAGTGGAATTCCCATTATGGCCACCAAACCAGGGAAATGATCCAATAGACAATTGAAAAAATCAAGAAGTCCTTGGAACAGGAGGTCTCATCACGAGAAGGCCTGCCCACCTTTCACTTCTTCCCAGTGAATGGCATTGTGGTTTATCTGGTCACCAAGCCAGCACAATGGCCTCCGTCATGATAATCAACAAAAAATCACTTCCTCAGTATAAATAAAGGACAATGGTTCCATGGGTAAGAAAGCAACTATGTCAAGATTATGGACACCTGTGGGCAACAAAGCTCTGCTGATGGTATTGAAGTCACATTTATACACATCAATAGTTATATTTAACCCTTTTCCTACATCTCTATTTAAATGTCAAATGAAAATATGAATCCTTTACCTTTACCTCCGAACCTATTATACATGAAAATCACTACAAATCGATCATATTAGTTTGAAATGGTAAATAATGCAATTGTACTTATTTTTATCTTATGATGTCCCTTCTCCTCATATTTGAATCATTACAAAACGATTTTCTATTCATTATCGATTCATCACATGCATTGATTTCAGTAATTTCTATAATTTGATTGAATGTATCATAATTACGCCTACTGTACTGCTGTTGTGCCACACTTGCTTCTCTCAATTGACGGTCGAGGATGACCTTTCATTCATTCGGGGGGCACGGATGTCTGCATGCAAATCAAACTCCAAGATTTCCTTACCTGTATATGAACTAAATCCCTGCATTTTAGGAAATAACAAATTTTCAACGAACTGTGTTGTGTTGTTCCATTGTGATTACTGTGTGTTGATTAACAGAGCGTAGAGATGGGGGGACAGCCAATTCGCAGTGAACCACAAGTGTTGATTGTCTCTGATGCTGCACGAGCAATTTTAGAAAGACTGGGGTGGATTACATATTTCATGAGAATGCAGCAACCCCATGAAGCAGTGGCCACCGAATTTTTATTGAACTTGCAGGAAGGATCCTCCATGGTCAGAGGAAGATAGATAGCTATATCCAATGAAATAATTACAGAAGGGTTTTGCATTCTCGTGCAAGGGATTATTTAGACTCAGAAGAAGATTAGGATTCGAGAAGCCATAAAGATTTTTCAAGATGATGGATAGACGTTAGTTATCAAAGGTAAAGGAGTCCAGGCAGCGTCATTAGGAGAACCATTGACAGAGTTGGCCAAGATTGTGCAGGCTTACATAACGTGCGACGGAAGAAAGGATGTGGTAATACCTCGCCACCTTAAGCTACTAGCTGTATTAAAACAGAAATGCACCATTAATTTGCCTGCATTTTTAAATTCTTTGTTGCATGATACTGCTCGTGGTATAAGAAAAGCCCAACATGCAGATATGGTGGTCAGCCACCATTGTCTAATTTGATTAATAGTGAGTCGTAGCCTCTCCCAGCAATAGACCAGCTGGGAAGAATTAATATTTTCCATTGACGGAGGGTTAGCTCTACCCGCTCCAAAACGGAAGAGGATGGCCGGCTCAATAGATAAGTCTTCTACTCATAGACAGTCCCTCTGATTGAAACGAAGTAGGAGGATGGTGGAAGAACTTTCGAGCAGCAGCAGCCAGCCCCTGGAATTACACAGCTAAAAGGAGGAACAACCTCCACAATTGGAGGGAGTAAGCCCTCGTACTGATGAGGAAGAACAATTGGAGGGAGTAAGCCCTTGTACTGATGAGGAAGAACAATTGGAAGGAGAAATTTGCTACTCAGATGAAGAAGAAATAAGTCCCCATACCGGTAGTGAAAAACAATCCAGTGCAGAGGAAGGAGATAATGAGGAAGAAGAAATCGAAGGAAATACTGAGGAAGAATAATTTGAAGGATAAATTCAGTATTTAGATGAGGAGGAAGGAAGTTATCACACCTGTGAGGAGGATGAGGACAATCATAGCAGCAATAAGGATGAAACAGAGCCTCCCAAAAATGTTATCGTAAGCCCTTTATAGGAAGACCAATTGGCCCAGATTTTTGCCAATATGAGTGATTATGCACGGCCTCATAGCCCCTTGGACCTCAATATAGACATTAATCAACTACCAAAGTACTCTTCTATTGATAAAGAAACATCTGGAGAAAAACTGAATGAAACAGAAAACCCTAGTGAAGCTAGGGTTGCTTCTCCTGAGAGGCGTGAATAGGAGAAAGGGAACGCCGAAACTGGAAGCCCCCAGGAGACTGCAGAGTTAACTGAGAATATGATTCTCGGAGAATTTAGCCAAGGGGGTATGAATGTGGAAGAAGAACCCCAAGGAGAAGAACAAGAAGAGAATTTTACTGAAGGCACAACTGATATAGGCCAAAACCCTGTTGAGCAAACGGGTTCAGATAAAGGAACGGTTGTTCCATTAAGAAAAAGGAGGAAAACAACTGAGATTGAGAAGCTTCATAGGGAACAAATAAAGCTTCATAAACTAGTGGAACAGCTTAGGCAAACCATTAGGGTTCTAAGAATGAAACAAATGCCTAAGCGAGCCCCTAAGAGAAGAAGCATTGCTATCAAAAGAAGTTTGAAAAAGAGAAAGGTGACCGCTAATAGGAACCCCCACATTACAGAAGAAACCATAACTGAGCCTAATTATGAGGATGTGGAGCAACAAACGCTGTTCCAACACAAGTTGTTCCAGAGGAACCTGTTCTAAGTGAAAATATGCAATCTAGCAGTCAGCATACTTTTAGTGATCCGACACTGGTCAAACTTCAAGAATAATTGACACAGGCCTGAATAGAAAGGAAAATATTGGAGGAAGATACTGTCCCAAGAAAGAGATATCAAGAATTGCAGCAAAAAATGATAATTATTCATGAAGCCAAAGCTGAAGCTCATGAAAAATGTCAAAAAGCAGAGGTAAAGGTTGATAAGGTAATGAACCAACTAAAACTAGCCTACAATCAAATGGACACTCTCTACTCCTTGTATACTGATGTCTTAGCTTGTAGATTCCTCGCCAAAAACTATGCTTTTTTTTTACTAGAAATATATTTACAAATAAATATCAAGGCAGTTAGGGCAGGGAAATCCATAGAGCTAAAAACCATAGATGACTTTATATCATGCTGCAAACTTTATGGGATCAAAGTACAATGCCTTTTGTGTGAATTTTACTTGCATAATCTAATACTTGAAAATGACTGTGAATCAAACCCTAGCCCTTTTATTGGAGATGTTTAGTTTCAGGCATTCATTTCCTTTGTTGTAAATCAATTAAAATGGCTTAAAGCCTATAACGCCTTTCAAAGGCAGGAAAATGGATTAGATCTGTGGGTCAGAAGTGAACCTCAAGACCCACTTCAATTTTGGGCTAGACAGAAAAGTTTGATGACAAAGGAAGGCATTACCCAAACTCTAGGGCCTGTCCACAAATCAATTATTTTGAATGGAACAGACTATTTCTCATCCATTAGAAACCAAGCTTATATAACAGCCAAGGTCCGGTGGAGAATCTCCAATCAGAATGTGAAAAATAGGGAACCATTTAATTATAGAAACTTTGGGCTAGCAGCAGACCACTTGATTTCCTATAGCCATCTTGTTTTGAAAGAAGGACCATACTGGTTAGGATGTAGGTTCCGCAGCCCTATTGCATGGTACCCTGCTTCGGACTACAAAGCTATTTATGAACTTCCTGAAGGACAGACAGAACATGTTTTTGAGGAATTAGCTGCACTACGTGGTTTTAGGCCTGTCGATGACAAACCTTATCCGGCTTATTCTTTGACTGCTCTCCATGTGAACTATAGTTTTCATGAGGGCATGAAAAAGATTAAGCAGGGGGGTATGTTGGGCAGTGAAAGAGGTATGAAATTACTATGTATTTACTCATTCTTTTACCATAGATATACTCCTGTTTTCCTTGGAAAGGTAATTTATCATAAGAATTACAATAGAATTGGAAAGGTTTATGTTTAGTACGAAAACATGACTAAAGGTTACTTTTTGATTGACAAATAGGAATTCGAAGAGGTAAACAACTGTACCAAAGATGGGGTTGAGAATAATATAACTGCTGCTCCATCAGCGTTGAACCATATCCAACCCAAGGCAAGGAGATCTGAACGAATAGCCCAGAAAAGGCAGGGGACAACTCAGCCTCAGTCAGAGTAAACAAGATGATGACTAAACAAAGAGGAGCGAATCCCTCAGGATCTTTCGATCCTGAGGGATCATTGTTCAAAATCATCTTATTCCTTGATTTTTCTATCAATATTTGATATATCAAGCCATGTCCTTTAGTGACAAAGGGACGACGGTTGTTGTGGAAGTCATTGAGTTAGTCGAAAGACTCTATGTTCAAACATTTTCTCTGTAATATAATGCTTTATTAACTCTCGGCTTTGAGAGAAACTTCTCTGTAATGCTTTATTTTGGTTTAAAATAAGACACGTGTTTCATCTACCTTCTACAATTCTAAATTAGCCCAGCAGTATTTCACTGGTGCTAAGGGCCCGGCTCTGGTGGAATCACCTCGTTGTTTGTATTTTAATACTTGTTTACTATCGTGTGAAGTGTGTTTAGTGTGTGTTTCAAATACAGAATTGGTTTATTATTTTTGGATCAAATACAGAGTCATTGCTATTTCATTCTTTACAAGAAGCACGTTCGTTGTTCGATTATCTTGTTGTTATTATAAAGCTGTGTTGTTCTGTATCTGATTTGAGTTGTTGTTCCAATAGTTTATAATTTGTTATAATTGATTGTTGCATGGTAAGAAGCTATCGACAGAATGAAATCATGGAAATCTAGTTGCTTGAGTATGTTATAATCGTAATTGCTATTCATTTCACGTTGTTGTTCCATTTCTATTTATTACTTATTCATAGTCTTTGATTAGCACACAGGTGAGTTATAGTTACATGTTGTTGTTCCTTTCCAGATTGTGTTTCTTTTAAGTTGCCTTCATTGAATCTGCTTTCGTTTCAATTGCTTTAAGATCTCCAACTGTAGAGGATAGAGGCTATTGCTTCCAATTCCCCAGATTGGTCATCTTGCATCGATTTCTAAGGGAAAGAGTTACTGCTACTGCATCCCTGATCGATGTTTTGCAAGATTGATATAGTTTAATCTTTCCATTCATGTCACTGTAATTAGGTTTCTTTCCAAGCATTTGTTACTTTTGCATTTGATATTCTATACTACATCTTCACAGCATTGCTCTTAGAAAATTGCAGCCTCAGACAGAGTACACTCTTGAAATAAAAAGTCGCTCCAGGATTGATGATTAATGTAGGCTAATTAGGTGTTCAAAAGATACCTTTATATGACCCAATAGCCTCCACTGCCACATTAGAGGCTAATTGATTCCTTTCAGCTACCAAAGCCACCTGTAGCCTCAAATCACTCAACAAAGGGCCGAGTAATGACTAGAACAGAAGATATTTTCCCAATGCAGCTGAATAGTTATTACGAATCAAAGAAACTAATATAAACTATCAACAGAGTTATTACAAAGATGACATAGAGCCTTAAAAGTCAACAAAATCTCTCCACCAATATTAATTATTAATGTTAAACAATTAATACAGAGGAAATATCTGTAAACTTCTCCATCAAGCCCCTTAAAGGCCAAGAAGCATTAATCTATATTAATTGAACCTGGGAGATCTTTTATCCCATCCCACCTCCTCATTTCTTCTATAAATACTTCTGTAGAAGATGAAACAATGTTGGTTGCAGAACTTTGAAATATACTTGTGCTCGAAACTTCTAGATGTAAATAGTGTTCAAAGGCTCTTGAAGCTCTGTTTGTGATCTAATAAGTTAGGCTGAGAAGTGAAGATGATTGCTGAACTGAAACATCAGACTTGAAGATTGTAACTGGTTTGACATCAATAACAAGTTTTTTCTTGGGATCCTGGTCTATATCACTGAGAAAGTGCTTCTTTCTTTGTTATTGTTTTTCCCTTTCATGTATGCCATATTGTCCATTATTCTCTGATAAATAACAACAAGCATAGAGTTAGGATTTACTATTTACAGTACCCTTCTCTGACTGATAAGCTTTATCTCAATGTTTTCCTCCAAATCGTTTATTAAGAATGATTCAATACAGTTCAAGTAGTTAGGAATTTTGGAATTCCCTCGTCCTACTGTTTACTTTAAACATTATTCTTGAATGTTATTTTCATTAGTTTTTTATTAAATTTAGACTAGAAAAGTGATGGTGTGTCCTGTTTTCTAGCTTCTTTCTCCAAAGGTATATTATGAAAGTTTCCCTAAGTGTATGCTGAAAGAAGACTAGATTTAAAAGTATCTTATCTGATCTTAAGTTGCACTTTGTTTCTCTTATTTGTTTTCATCCTTTCTGAAAGTAATTATGCGGATTAATGGATTGTTTGTCTCTTGAGTTATCTTTAATACGAACTTGCCCAAGAAATTTATGGTTAGCCCTGTTCTTGGTTGGTTTTAAACAGTTGCTTAAAAGGTTTTTTCTTGTTTGCACAGACTATAAATCCTAGTTGAAATTATTATATGTTTCCACCCCTCCAAAACTTTTATTGTTCCATTCCATCATTTTTATCTCAGAGATCTTGTGTATAGATGACTTGCCCCTTGGACCACTCTTGAATTTGTTTCTCAATTAAAACCCTTTTATGACTCCATAGCCCAATGGACTAAAAACCAGCGTTATATCTATCTTTTTAGCAAAATCTTGTTCTGATTCCTTGAAACTTCACACCTTTGAAACTCTTTCCATTTAGGACTTTCCACTCAACTAATAATCATGCTCAACCATCCAAAACAAAAAAAAACCCTCGTTCTTCATAACTAGCCTAATATCATACCCATAAAACCTTAAAGATAAATCAATCTTTGCACTTTATTGGAGAGATCCCTCTCCGGATTCAGGAGGGCTAGATCCTAGAATCCCAAAGTAGTTCAAGTGTTCTCTCCGCAGTTCTGGTCTCATCAATCTACTCGAATTACGGGGAGCTAAAATTTCTGGCAACTCCACTGGGGAAGTTCTGAGTGATTTTCATTTTAGGTAATCATTGGATAATCATAAATCCCTTTGTTTCAATGAAATTTGTTCTGTTAGCTAGTTAACCCACCAGGCATAACATTTTTGGCGACTCTGCTGGGGATTTTCTGTGTGAATTTCATTTTATACATCTTGAAAACTCAGAAAAAACCCAAAACATTTTAGATTGCTACATGGTGGTGGACCATAAAAAATTTTACCTCCAAAAAGAGCTAAAAACTTCCACCTAGCGACTCCACACTCTGAAACTCCCAAAAGACCAAATGACTCCACTGGTAGAAGACCTTGAACTGATAGAACAGACATAGTGACCTCTTTTTCTGATTTACAAACATGGATTTAGATATAGACCCAGAAGACAAACGTATGATCATGATGGAAAAATTGATGTACATGCTTGGAAGAAGGGTGGATAGGTTTATGGCTAATTTAAACATTGGTGATCCAGAGCAGCATATGCCTTTCCCTGTCTAAACACAACCTCTACCGCTACCAGATATGTATGATGAACAATATTATAAAGAAAATGATCAAGAAATATTTCAAATCATGATGGAAAAAATGATGAACATGCTTGGAAAGAGAATGGATAGGTTGATGGCTAATATGAATATTGATGATATAGAGCAACCTATGCCTTTCCCTGGTCAAACACAAAACCAATTACCTCAAGAGCAAGACAGTGACCAAGATGTGTATTATGATCAACACCTAATAGAAGATGATGAGAAAACTTACAAAGAAATCAATAAAGAAGGTTGTCAAGAAATTTTTGATTTCCTTCCTATGTCTTGTACCATGCTGATAAGAGAACTTCATGACCTAAATGCAAAAACATATAGTGAGAAGTTCTTTGATGAAACAACTAGCTACTTTCAAAACACAAAATCTGATGTGAATGGAGAACCAGCACACATAGGTAATTCCCCTATAGATTACAACCCATATTATATTACACATCAAGAGTGGCATCCTGATAATGAAGAAAAAACAACTCATGAACCTTATATGCAAACCGAGTATCATAACAATCGTGAGGAATTTTTTGAAACACAAGAAGATTAGGAAACAATAGAAAATCCTCAAAGTTTCCCTGCAAGCACAAGTGAAGTTCCCCTAGAAGAGGCTCAAGAAAACATCCAGCCTCAAAATCAGCCTTTACAAGAGACAGAGAACTATTGTACCTCTGTTCAAAGGAACTTAGAAATATCTTCCCCTTTGACAGAAGAAGAGATAGATCAGAATATTAATAAACAACCAGCCTCTGAAACTTATTGCAAAACAAATACTCTTGCTCATTCACATAGAGAAATTTGTTGTAAAGATGCAGAAAGTTATTTTGTTGATCATAAGAAAGAGGGTAGCTCTTTTTCTATTTATATTGAAATGAAAATCTCTCCTTTGACAGAAGAACAAATTGATCAAATACTAAGAAAATAGCTACCCCCCAAACCATCATCTCAACCAGAAAGTCATGAACATGGTGCCTATTCCATAGAACAATCCAACGGCACCCAAGACAAAGAGGATAGTAAGGAAATTAATGATGATATTGAAACTAGTCCTCTTTGGAATATGAACTTTCATGGGACATGTACTAAAACTAATGCAGGTGCAGGAATTTGGCTTTACAATACAAGAAACAATTATTCTAAAGCCTATTCATAGAAATTTAGTTTTCAATGCACAACTGACATAGCAGAGTATGAGGCACTCCTCTCAGGGCTACATTTATTGAAAAAATTAGGAGCCCAGAAGATAACGGTTCATGGAAACGCAGAATTGGTAATTAGGCAAGTGAAAGAAGAATGCACAATTACGCATCCCAAACTCAAATCTTATAACAATGATGCCTTGGATTTGCTAAAAACTTTCTTGAATTCCAACTAATACTTGTTCCTAAAGACCAAAATAGCTTTGCTAGTGGATTAACCCTTGTGGCTAGTACATGTATGAGACCTTGGGAGAGAAAACAATATACAATATAAGAAAAATTCAAACCAGCTGTCCCAAAAAATAAAATATACTGGAAAAACTTTGAAGGAGAAGAACAAATAGAAGACTATCCTACTAAGGATATACCATCTTGTCAAGAAGAAACTTCTCCCCTCTCAAAGAACCTGAATTTATATCAAAAGTAAGCATAGATTTAGAGAAAGAATAAATTTCACTACTTGCTATTTTTCAGGTTGAGGATGATGATACTTCCAAGCCATATACTGACAATGCAGTCTTCAAAGTTGAAGCCTTGGAAGTAGACAATCTACCAAACATGGAGGCCCAGAAAGAGGAGAATCTTCATCTTTTCTTTGTTTATCCTTTGGAAGAGTGTGTGGAAGCCCCAGTTGGCTAAAATTATCAAGCATGGACCCTTTGCACGAGCCAAATGCATGAAAATTTGTCACCTTCTATGATAGCCTTGGTTTTGAAGATTAATCTTCAAAATGTACTATGGATACCTCTGACAAGCAGCTAGAGTTTCTTCTTCTTTTTGACACTACTCAACTGACTTCATTGGCACTTTTGTATCATATAAGGATGTAAATACTCCAAGTTATAATAGGTTAGATAGGAATGTCCATAAAGCTTAGTTTTTGAGTAATTAGATAGTTGTTGATTTTGTCTCTGAAGAAAAATAAAAAACACAAAAATACAAAAAAAATAGAAAACGAAAATAGGGCAGATTGTAAAAACAATAAAGGTACAGCCCCATACCAAAAAAGAGAAATAAAATATAAAAGTGTGCAAGCTCAAATGCCACTCCTAAAAACACACTTCTAGTTATTCATACATCCTAATCATGACTAATTAGTTTTAAATTTACTGCTGATAGGTTAGTGAATTCGATTTTCCAAACAACTTAATATTGGCTTATCAGTTAGGAATATTAGGATAGAAAATAAAGGTTCAAACAAGCTCAAAATCTGAACCTTAGTTTTAAAAAGAATAATTACTCCAATCTGCTTTAATTCTAAGTCAAAAATAGAGGTAAAACTAGTTCTAATCAGCTCAAAATATGAACCAGATAACAAGAAAAAACAGCTCGAATAAACTCAAAAACAGAGCTGAAGAAAAGAGAAGGTCGTGCTTAGAACTTTCAGATCTTAAGCCTTCCATTTTGATTTAATTTTATATAAAATAATATCTATGTGTAGCTTTTTTTTTATGCCATGGATCAGCAACAAGTTAGACTGTTCAATCCTAACTTGTATGCTTTTAAATTTCTGTTTTAGAAATTATAGAATAAAATCTGTTAGACTGTTTAATCCTAATAGATTAGTAGATTAGGTAGAGAAGCATATGAAATCAACTGTTTAATATGATTTCATGGAGAAATAAGAAGTAGATTTAGATTAGTTTCTTTCTTTCAAAATAATAAAATGTTGTAAGAGATTTTTCCAATCCAAGTGCACTCTAAAGAAGAAAAAATGTTAGATCAGTAGGATTGGGTAGGTAGAAAGCTTGTGTTGATGAAGTTCCATTGTTTTTCATGGCTGCTAACATTTTTAGAGCAAAATAAGATCATCCAAGTAAATAAATTTGAAGCCCAATGGATAAGGCACTGATCAGCCCCCAGAGAATGCAAGACTGAAGTTCTTGATGCCTTCAAGAAGGCACCATCCCCACGTGGAGCCACTGTTAGCCACCTATAAAATTTGTCATATCAAATGGTGGCTAAAACAGTTTTGAAGCCTTCAAGAAACAAGTTTTATTGCAAAATTGTCATCTCTTGAAGTCTTATGAAGACATCATTTCCTTTGATTAAATCTTCACTGATGTCTCCCTTTCGAACTCAAAAATTCTGCTATTTTCATAGAGAAAATACTACTGCAAAAATCCCATTTTTCCCCTCCTTTCACTTCAAACTAACCTTCATTTTATTCCCTTTTTCCCCCATGAAATTCCTCTATTTTTTATTTATTCCCCTTTCCCCTTCATGAAAATCCCTTTATAAGGTTTGAAAATCCTTTTTTAACCTTACCGAAACCCCCAAATCCATCAAAAAATCTTGAAAAATTCATGAAAAATAAGCTTTTTTTACTGTAGGCTTAAGCCCCTTTGGGCTAAGTCCTAAACCACTCCCCACATATGTCCACGCCCTAGGACCAGGCGATAGACCCATCAAGCGCTTATTGCATCGAAACAATCGGAGTGCGCAAGTCTATTTGCTATGTTAAAGCCTCCGATGCGATTGGCCCTTTGTATATAAACCCCCAACCCCATTGCCGCTTCATATAACTGCAGAGCCTACAATCGGACGCTAAAATTTGTGAATAAAACATTCTTGATCACTTTTTCCCTTTGTAAATTCATAAAACCCTTTTTCCTAAGTTTTATATTAAGCCCGCCGATGCAATTTTTTTTATGAAAAGGACCGTCGATCTAAAAACCAATCGACGGTCAGCAAGATCTCGCATCGGAGATTTACAAATGGGCAGATTGAAGAAGCCCTATCCTTTCTCCCGATTCTGATTGGCACCTTTCCACATAAAGCCCCAGTCCCTTTATCCTTCTCATGTATCCAAACGGCCCCACAATCGGGTGCTAGCATTATAAATAACCCACCTCGAAGCCAATAAACCTTTGTATTTAATAAAATCCGCCTTTTTTATATTATAAAGGGACCCGCCCGTTCATTGGTCAGACCAAACCTCCACCATTGATCTTGGGCCACTCAATGGCCAGCGCAATCTTGCATCAGGATATTTCATTGGGCGCACTTATTATTTTTCGCAACCTCCGATTGGCGATCTCCCGATCAATTATTAGCTGTTGATCTCCTCCCTGCCTTCCCAAATCCGACGGTTTCCATTGCTCTCGCTCAAAGCCCTTTCTCCCACTGAGAACTCCTCTGATTCATCCTCCACCGTCGATTTGATCTGCAAATCGATGGCCCACAGTCAGTCGCATCAGTGCCCATTTTGTTTTTCCCCCGCCGATCGTGAAGGCTCCGATTACATCTGGGCCGGCCACGTATCAACATCCAACGGTCCAGATATTTCCTCTCGACTGTTGATTCAACATGGATCAATGAATCTGACTTAATTCTCCATAGCTTGTTCAATCAACTGCCTCCTTCTGACCCCCGCAAGAAAATCTCCACTGTTGGATGCTTTCATCGAACAGCTATGCTCCTAACCGCAACCTCTGAAGCAGTTTTACCCAATACGCAGGATTTTATTAACTTTTAATGTATTGTGCAAGTTTCAAAGTTTTTTCCATTATATTAAAGTAAAACCAAAGGTCGGGGATGACGATCCCCCATGCCTTTGTTCATAAAAGAAAATCCATCTACAGGGTTCGGCGCCATGTTTAATCAGTGTATCATGAACACTGATGCCATATGAACCCTTTGTATACCTGCACATCAACAAGACACTGTACAATTTAATCAAATAAAAAGTATCAGTGTTGAAGACCTAACCACAGCATAACTGAAGAATTGAAGGTTAAATCGCAGATTTGGTGGATTATGGCTAAGATCGACAATCAAAAGCCTAATCCACTAAATTAAACACAGTTTAAAGAAAATCAAAAATATCTATCAATCCGAGAAAGCCTCCACTGCCACATCAGAGGCTAATTGATTCCTTTCAGCTACCGAAGCCACTTGTAGCCTCAAAGCACTCAACAAAGGGCCGAGTAATGACCAGAACATAAGATATTTTCCCAATGCAGCTGAATAGTTATTACGAATCAAAGAAACTAATATAAACTATCAGCGGAGTTATTACAAAGATGACATAGAGCCTTAAAAGTCAACAGAAGCTCTCCACCGAGCTTAATTCTTAATGTAAAACAATCAATACAGAGGAAATATCTGTAAACTTCTCCATCGAGCCCCTCAAAGGCCGAGAAGCATTAATCTGTATTAATTGAACCTGGGAGATCTTTTATCCCATCCCACCTCCTCATTTCTTCTATAAATACTTCTGTAGAAGATGAAACAATGTTGGTTGCAGAACTTTGAAATATACTTGTGCTCGAAACTTCTACATGTAAATAGTGTTCAAAGGCTCTTGAAGCTCTGTTTGTGATCTAATAAGTTAGGCTGAGAAGTGAAGATGATTGCTGAACTGAAACATTGGACTTGAAGATTGTAATTGGTTTGACATCAATAACAAGTTGTTTCTTGGGATCCTAGTCTATATCACTGGTGAAGTGCTTATTTATTTGTTATTGTTTTTCCCTTTCATGTATGCCATATTGTCCATTATTCTCTGATAAATAATATCAAGCATAGAGTTAGGATTTACTATTTACAGTACCCTTCTCTGACTGATAAGCTTTATCTCAATGTTTTCCTCCAAATCATTTATTTAAGAATGATTCAATACAGTTCAACTAGTTAGGAATGCTAGCGTTCCCTAGTCCTACTGTTTGCTTTAAACATTATTCTTGAATGTTATTTTCATTAGTTGCTTATTAAAGTTAGACTAGAAAAGTGATGGTGTGCCCTGTTTTCTAGCTTCTTTCTCCAAATGTAGATTCTGAAATTTTCCCTAAGTGTATGCTGAAAGCAGACTAGATTTAAAAGTATCTTATCTGATCTTAAGTTGCACTTTGTTTCTCTTATTTGTTTTCATCCTTTCTGAAATTAATTATGCGGATTAATGGATTGTTTGTCTCTTGAGTTATCTTTAATACGAACTTGCCCAAGAAATTTATGGTCAACCCTGTTCTTGGTTGGTTTTAAACAGTTGCTTAAAAGGCTTTTTCTTGTTTGGACAGACTATAAATCCTAGTTGAAATTATTATCTTTTTCCACCCCTCCAACACTTTTATTGTTCCATTCCATAATTTTTATCTCATAGATCTTGTGATATAGATGACTTTCCCCTTGGACCACTCTTGAAGTTGTTGCTCATTTAAAACCCTTTTATGACTCCATAGCCCAATGGACTAAAAACCAGCGTTATATCTATCTTTTTAGCCAAAGCTTGTTCTGATTGCTTGCAACTTCACACCTTTGAAAATATTTCCATTTAGGACTTTCCGCTCAACTAATAATCATGCTCAACCATCCAAAACAAACAAAAACCCTCGTTCTTCATAACTAGCCTAATATCATACCCATAAAACCTTAAAGATAAATCAATCTTTGCACTTTATTGGAGAGATCCCTCTCTGGATTCAGGAGGGCTAGATCCTAGAATCCCAAAGTGGTTCAAGTGTTCTCTCCACAGTTTTGGTCTCACCAATCTGCTGTAATTACGGGGAGCTAACACAAGGAATAAAGAATAAAAGGGTAGGGACCGAGATTCCCTAGGGTTGGTGCAAATCAATGTAAAAAATAAGATCAACATAAGGAGCCTAGAAGAGCAAGTGACAATGGTCTTGGAGGCATACTAGTGTCAAGGGTTTGTTTAATGGTTATGGTACTTGTCAATGGAAGATCTATAAGAAGAATTAATTTTTGGTTTTCCTCTCCAAGAGGGAGAGGTTTTGTCCCTGGCTTGCTAGCCTAAATATTTGAGTCTCTTGTACATTTGATAAATGACTTGATGAAGAACGTAATAATATAACGTATATAAGATCTAAGTAAATTAAGTATAATGAAGTCACAAGTAATTATCATGAAAGAGAAATTTTAATAAATTCCCTAATTTCTCGACATGGTATCAGACCTAAGGTGTTGAAGACAAGGAAGGGCAGTTTAGCAAGTAGGCACAAGGTTCAAGTTTCAAAGAAGACATCAAGGATCAGTTTTCAAGAACACAGGTACAGCACACAGATGATGCAGGGCAGATAGTAAAGGCTATGGAGGAAATGTCACTAAAAACCAATGAAATTAATAGTTTAAAAAAGATGATTCAGAATCTGGAAGCCTCCAACAAAACAACATTAATCAATGCCAAAAATCATGAGCAAAGGGCCAAAAGACTTGAAGAGAAAATCAAAAGCCTACAAAAAGACTTGAATTTCACTGAACAAATTTCTTACATAAGAGATTACCTTTGGACAAATATAATTGATGCAAGGGTTTGGCTTGTTTCTATTTGTTTTTTGGGCAAATTACACTGACAATTTCTCTGGATTATGACTTGGCTTTAGTTATGAAAGGTTTTTACTTTGAAATTACAAGCCTGAATGTCTAAAAATACCTCAAATGGTAGGCATTTCGACTATCGGAAGGGTTTCTGGGATCTTCTGTGATTGAATTTGAACTTTTTTCGACTTTTTGGAGCCGAGAAGGTCTGGTCCGGCTTGTTGGAGTAGATAATGGCTCTTTAGGTATTCAAACAGGGGATTTCCGGTCAAATTGGGCTTTTTTCTCGTGATATAAGTCTAAAAATAGTGTAGAAGAGCTTTTACATATTCGTGTGGAGTTTTTATCAGTTGGAACACACAAATAACACTAAAAAATGACATAACAAAGGTTTTAACCTTTGATATGAATTTTCATTAAATGCATTGAATGCGGGTCTAATCAAAGGTAGGAGCGGTTTTGATTTTTGAATGCGAAACACGAAATGGATTTTGTGTTGGGCTGGAGTGGTAAGTTTTTTTCCTCCAAACAAACGCGATGCAATGAAATTGCGCCATGTTGCAGGAGGCATGAAATAGTGAAACCGCCCATTTCGTGTTCATTTGGGCGTTGGGCTGACGATCAAGTTATGGACGCAAAATCAATCCTGCGCCGTTGGATTTGAGAGGTTGGAGCGAATGGCCCAGATTAATTTGGAAGTTGCGGCCGAAAGGTATGGTGGGACCGGGGTTTGAATTATGCGTTGATGGCTTGGAAACTTAATAAAAACCTTTGTATGACATGCATTTTAACCAAAGTTCTTATATGAAAATAAAGTGGTTATGTTTATATAAGTGGAGTTTATATATGTGGGTCGGGGGTATAACTCGACTTTGGATGCAGAGGCAAGGTTTTAATATGCAAAGCGGGGTTAAAACCTTAGGTTAACTTTATATAAAGCAAGTGGCTTTACATAACGAGGATAATATTGCAGGAAAGGCTAAAGTGAAACATCAAAACAAATCTTTAGTTAACCGGGATGGGACCTTGAGTTAAAGGCTTATCATGTATTGCAAAGGTTTTAGAGTTTGAAGTTTGTTTGAACTAAACTTTGGATAAATTTAAAAGGTGGGGGAGTATGTTTAATTTCCACATACATATGATACGCCCGAAAGCCTTTTCGTATTTTTTATTTTATTATATAGTTTTTAGACCATGGAGGGGTCTATAACCATAGGAGGTGGGATATTTATATATTGTTAGTTTTATGCCAAAGGGGGTATATTTTAGGATTTTACTTCAACATGTGGATAATTAACTTTGGCACAAAATCTTATAATAGTGGGTTTTTAGGGGATATTTAAAATAAAAGGAGTTATATTAATAGGATAAGGTTTTCTTTTAGGGAATTAATAAAATAAGTTAGAAATTAATATGACAAGGAAAATGAAATACTCAAGAAATATACTTATATGACTAAGTAAAATGAAAACCTTAATGCAAAGTTTATCATTTGATGATTTCACCACTATTACTTAGGATAAGATGTTTTTTGAGGGTTTGTATATTTTATGAAATGGAGGAAGTTAATCAAATGGGATATTATGTATCACTAAGTAAGAAAAGAGTTCTTACTTAAAATTTTGAGTGGTAATGGGTGAATGAAGGGTAAATAATGATAATTAGGGATTAATATAGGAATTCAACATATTCAACTAATCAGTCATCAAGCCTTGGGTCTTATCCCAACAGAAGTCATAGAAATGATCTGAGCCTCTTTGACTGAGAGTCTAGAATGCAGAATTACTATCGGGGATGGGAAATTAGTAATTTTTACCCAGTGATGAATATTTACAAGCTTATTCCCACTTATTTATACCTACCCAACTTTAATCTAACATTTTTTCTTTCGTTTTGCAGGTGCATTTGAGCATGCTACCTTGAAACATTTTATTCTTTTGAAAAAATAAAAACTATATAATTCTACCTTATTTCATCTGAAGGCTCAGATTAAACTGATGAGCTCCTCATTATTCTCTACCTATCTACTGATTAGTCAAGATTAAACTGTCTGACCAATCTTTGTTCACTATCTAGAACATGAAAATTGAGAACATGACAAGTTAAGTTTAGACAGTTCAACTCATCATGGATTATGGCATTTATTGACACTCTTCCATAATCATTTGCAAAAAGTAAAAAGTAGTGGCATTTGGACTTGGACGCTTTCATGTCTTATTTTCATCTTTTTCTTTTGGGGTCTCTATTCTTTTAAGTCCTTTGATTTTTATTTTAGGACTTTTACCCTCTCTTTGATTTTCTATTTTTTTTATTTTTTACAAAATATGGGAAAGAAACTTGTAGAAAGCAAGGTATGTACATATTTTACAAGACTATCATAAGTCAATTCCAAATTATGAATCCATAATTATAGGACCCTAACAGCGGCTTCACATGGGGATGGCATTTCCTGGTGAAATGTCAAGAACTCTAAGACTAGTAGCCTTCAACTTTGACCTTGATGATCCAGTAATTATCTTTTGATTTCCGCAAAAAATGTTACTTATGAAATTTTACTCTTCAAAGCTTAGGGCCTTCTCTCCAGGCTTCAACTTTGGAAAGAAAACATCCAATCCAATCTAAAAAACTTCAATGGATATTTACAATGAAATAAAAAGCAACTGGGACTAACTATTGGTTAACTCAGATGAATAGTAGTGTTTGAGCATTCTACCATTAACTGGTCCTTCTTGAATATCTATTCCATCCAAATCTTTGATGAAGAAAGCATTGTTACCCCTATATCCATAAATTACATATGATCCTTTTCATAGAAAGTCAAACTTTCCATGCTTGCCTTTTTCTTCTCTCCTGGAATCCCATTTTAACACTTTATCTCCAATGGAAAAGTCATCTCCTTTATTTCTTTTATCAAAAAATTTCTTGATTTTCTCTTGAATGACTTGAGATTTTTCATAGACTTCTTCTCTTGTTTGTTGTAAATGAATTGTTTGATTTATCATTCTTTGTATATCATTTAACTCCACTTGTGATTTTTGAATGATCTTCATTACTGGAACACCTAATGATGATGGGAAAACTGCATCCATCCCATAAACAATTTGGTAAGGAGAAGTTCCAATTGAATTTTTGGTAGTAATTCTATCTGCCCATAAGGCATAGACTAACTTTTTATTCCAGGTTTTCTTGTTATCTTGAAGTAGTTTTTTAAAGATTTTCACAAGGCTTTTATTTGAAGATTCAGCTAGGCCATTACCCTGAGGGTAATAAGCAGTAGAGTGGCCTAGGGTAATATGGTACTTGTGACAAAAGGAAATCATTTTCTTAGATTTAAATGCTACTGCATTATCAGTAATTATTTTATGTGGGCATCCAAATCTAGATAAAATTTTGTTTTCTATGAAAGAGATAATGACTGAGTTAGTGGCTTTTCTGGTAGGAATGGCTTCAATCCACTTAGTAAAGTAATCTGTGCCGGTCAGGATCCACTTGTGTTGGCCAGAATATGGAGGGTAAATTTTCCCCAATGAAGTCTAAACCCCATTTTTGAAATGGAATTTCAGTAGAAATAGGCTTTAGAGGTAAATATAACAATTTATTTTTTCCTTCAAAAATATGACATTGATGACATGAAGTAACAATTTTTTTCACATCAGCAAATAAGGTAGGCCAGTAAAAACCAGCTCTAAGTATCTTATCTGTATTACTTTTCCAATATAAGTGTCCTCCACAGTCACCTGCATGAAATTATTCAATAATTTTGTCAGCTTCTGATTTCAGTAAACAATTTAGTAATATCCCACTTTGTTCTTTCCAAAAAATCACATTATCCAAAATACAAAATCTCATTGCTTTAAGTTTAATGAATCTGGCTTTAGTCCTTGTTAATCTAAGAGGGGCTTGTAAGTGTGTAAGTACAAAGATAATATCTGAGTACCATGGTGAGTCTAGAAAGGCTTTACTGATCAATGGAGTCACCATCTCTTCCTGGTCATCAACCTGAGCAATAAAATTTATATCTAATGCATTGCAATTGGATTCAGCCATCAATCTGGCTAATCCCTATCCTTTAATGAGTTTATTTGGTTTAATCTCTATGTCAGATTCTAGGATAGTGGCAATCCACTTTCCTCTTCTTCCATCAAGACCATCCTGAGTGAGAATGTCCTTTACTACAGAATTAGGGACATAGGCAATAATGTGGGAGTAAAGAATGTAAACTCTGAAATATTTTATGGCTTTAACTAAGGCTAAAGCTTGTTTCTCCATTATTTTATATTTCAGAGGCGCATCTCTAAGGGTTTTACTGAAAAAGGCTATAGGCTGTTCAAAACCTTGATCATTCTTCTGCAGTAGAACTGCAGCAATGGTATGCTCTGAGGCAAATGAAAAAATTATGAAGTCTTTTTTGAAATCAGGACTGATTAAGACTGGTGTTTTAGTTAAATCATGTTTAACAGATTCAAATGATTGTTTTGCTTCAACTTTCCATTTTAAAACCGAGTCCTTTTTAAGCATATTATTCAGTTCTCTAATGATTTCTGCTAAGTTAGAAATAAATCTTCTCAAAAAATTGATTTTACCTAAAAATGCTTGTAACTCTTTGATATTTCTAGGTGGATGAATGTTTAGAATGGCCTCTATTTTTGTAGGATCTATCCTAATACCTTCCTTTGAAATTATGTGTCCTAGTAATTTTCCTTCCTTTAGTCCAAAAAGAGTCTTCTTAAGGTTTAAAGATATACCAAATTTTCTACATTTAATAAAAACTTGTCTCAAATGATCCAAGTGTTCATTATCTGACTCAGAAAAACAGTAATATCATCTAGATAAATAACCAAGAAGCCATGTATTTCCTTAGCAAAGGCTATGTCCATAGCCCTTTGAAAGGTAGCTCCAGCATTCATCAAACCAAAAGGCATTTTCACATACATGAAAGTGCCCCAAGGAGTGGTAAATGTTGTTTTAGCTTGGCCTTCCTTTTGAAAAAGGATCTGGTTGTATCTTGAAAAACAATCCAATAAGGATATCCTAGAAGAACCAACTACCCTTTGTAAAATATGATCCATCTTGGGCAAAGGATAATTATCCTTCAATGATACTTTATTGAGATTCCTAAAGTCTACACATAATCTAATTTCACATGTTTTCTTTCTAGTAGGTACTAAGTTTGATACCAAATCATAATATCTAATTGGTGCAATGATTTGGGCATCATACATGCATTTAACCTCCTTTTCTATCAAATGTAATAAGACAGGATTAATCCTCCTCAATTTGTGCTTAAATGGTTTATGTTCATCTTTTATAGGAACCTTATGTTGAATTATGTTTGTGTCATAAGCTTTAAGATCTTCATAACTCCATGCAAACACATCTTGATATTCCTTTAAAAGTTAAATGTATTTCTCTTTTTCTTGAGGAGGTAAAGATTTTGACAGTTTAATCATTTTTTTCTTCACTTCTATCCCAATGTTGCATTCTTCAATGTCAGACCTAACTCGTTCCAATTTTGGCTTTTTAGGCACATCATTGGAATCAAAAAGGTCCTCCAAAGGAGCTAAACCCTTAGGAAAAAAATAATCTTTTAGATCTAACATGTCAATTTCTTCTTCAATGATTTCCTCTATATCTACTTTCTCTAAGTTATCTATGTCAGATAGAGTAAATACAATGGGTTTGTTAAATTTATGTACATCTATGTTATCTATTTCACAATTAAAATTTGAATCTATATTACAGTCTGAATCTATCTTACAATTTTGAAATTCTTCCTTATTATTCAAAAAAAATTAAATCTGTTCATCTTCAGAGAAAATATGCCAGTATTTAACATTATTTGGGACAATGGGTCTATATTTAACTTCAGCAATATATCTATGTGTTGGTTGAAAAGGCAAATTACATGTGCTAGCAAAAGTTGCTAAGCAATGTGATTGAATGTTCTGTTTTCTAGGTATATTAGCAAATTTGCATTCCAATAAATCATCACATAAATCAGTTGGTGCATCTCTATATCTGGCTAATTTAGGATTATGAACAGAATACTCTGCATTTATTTGTTTTATAACTAATTCCGAATCTCCCATGATCAAAATTCTTTTACCTCCTAAATTTCTAATGATTTGGAGACCTAAGATAAGTGCCTCATACTCTGCCATGTTGTTTGTACATTTAAAGTTGAGTCTAAAGGCATGTCCTTCTGAATGACTGGTCTCAATATTTGTGATCCAGACTCCAGCTCCTGCTCCTGTTTTGTTCACAGAGCCATCAAAGTCTAAGTGCCAAAGGGCTTCATGAAAAATATTGTCGGTGTTTGGTTTTGGATTTATGTCAATTAGTTCTGTTTGGATTTCATTGTTATCAGAGTTACATAAAATGAAGGAATCAAGGTCAGTTGGTGTTGAATAAATGGGGTAATTTATGGATCTTTCTGCACTGCTAACCATGAATTTCATTGAAGTTTCTCTATAAATTTTCTTGGGCTGTCCAAATACTGATATAGTAGCATAAATCATGTCTAGTTGTAGATATCCCTGCAACTTTGCTCCCCATGAGTGAGAAAGAAGCATACCATACTTTGGTGGGATGTCAGCTACTACAATATCCATAACCATGCTCCTACCAGGATACTCAACCAAGTTCACACATAAGTCTTTAATCAACCATATGCACTTAACTTTGCTAGAATAAAATGAGAATAAATCTTTACAAGGCCTGGTTATTTCTAGATTAAGGGTTTCCATGATGGCTTTAGACATTAAGTTATGGGAAGCTCCTGAATCTAACATAGAATTGTGTAAAATCTAATCGTGAATAGTAAGGCTGATATAGAAAGGAGGAACCAATCCGTCTGAATGCTTACCATTTACATCTGGGCCAAAGATCAACTCTGTTTGATCATCATTCAAATTAATGACATCTTCACCATCATTCATATTCAAAGTTTCAGTTATTGTTGATTTATATAAGTCATTCTTTACCAATTCAGTTAAAGGAATTGGTATTTTAACTTAGCTATTTCAGTCTGAATGTTGAATGAGGGTTGAGACTTACTAATCTGAAGTAATTCCTCTTTGGTAACTGTTGTTTGATTGGGTTTTTCTTGAATTTCAATAGATGTATTTTTATCTTCAGTTGCTCTGATATTCTCTGTCTGAATTTCTTGACCTTTTCTATTTTTAATTATTTTTTCAGGGACAGTTTGTGTGGCAACAGATATTCTATCATACTTTGAATTTTCAGCAGCTGTTTTTAGATTATCAGTTTTAGGATTTGCTGATTTAGAATCAGCAGGATTATTTTTAGGATCAAGAATTGTTGTCTTTAATGAACTAGAGGCTTTTTTAGTATTAGCTTTTGGTGCATATTTGGAATATTGAGCCACTTCATCAGTGGTGTCAACAATTTTTGGATTTGGCAATTTTTTAGGACTGGAAGGATTGGAATTTTGCTTGTTTTCTCTTGGGAGAATTTGCAAAATTTTTGTTTTTGGGGCTTCTACATTCTTTTTAGTTTGATTTTTAGAATTTTTTTTTGTAGAAGATTCATTATTTTTCTTGTTTCCAAGGTTATATTAACTGTGAATTTCATTAATAGCAAATTCATAACCTTGTTTGTAATCAAAGGATTCACTAGATTCTACTTTGAGTTATTGAAGCTCAAAAAGTTCTTGATCCTCCTGAGTGAGGAAAATAGTGTTGTTTTCATCTATCCCCATTATTAGATTGATGTTATCCTCATCTTCATCATTATTTTGAGAAATCTCAGCATATTTCTCTTGAAATGGGGGTCTAATGTTTTGGTCTGGAGCAGCTTCTTTAGCTTTTCCAAGGTTATTATTTTTTCTGAAATTGGGATTTCTGATCTGAGGTTGATTATCCCATTGAGGTTTTCTATCTAAATTATTTAATCTTTAAACCACCCTTTCTAAAGTTTTAGCAACAAAATCTAATTTAACATCTGATTTTGAATTTTCTTCTTTAATTGTAACTCTTCTTTCATTCCTAAGTCTGGCTTTTCTAGCTAGAATATTAATTTCTACACTAATAGCATCTAATTGCATCTGGTCTAAGGTTTTAGCATCTCTTTCTCTTAATTTATAGACCATCTCTAGATCAAATCCATCAGGGAATTTAAGAAGTACAAAGTAAGGTGTAGGTTTAAGATCTTCAGGAATAGAATTATAGACACTGTTATACCTAGTGCAGTAATCTTGAACAGACTCATTAGGAGATCTTTTTAAAGCATCAAACTCAGAAAAAATTTGAAGGGGGTTCTTTTTTATTTCCCATTTATTTAAAAATACTCTATGAAATGCAACTAAATTAGCTATACTACCAGCAGCTAAGTTTTTGAACCATTTTTTCACTTCTCCTGTCAAACTTTGAGCAAATAACCTCATCTGGACATCTAACTCATCAATTTCATAAATTTCACAGTAGTCTATCATTTTTGTGACATGTTGTTGAGCAGTTTATTGTGACAAGCCATCAAATAGTGGTATATTTTTTTGGTAATCTTGAGGCATAGCATGGAGTTTTTGGGGTAAGACAAAGGGAGAATACCTGACAGCCATGGCTTGAAGTTTTGCTGAGCTAGGAGGTATAACACAAATGATAGGGGATGTGATGGATACGGTAGTTGATGTGCTGAACACTGCACTTGAAGAGCTTGGAAAAGAGGCTAGTATATATATGGAATTGGTTGGAAATAAAGATGCAGTGCTTATAAAACTAGTGGATGCAGTGGATTGAGTGGATGAGGGAAATACTATCCTAGGCTACAAATGCAACTTAGGAATAAATTTTTCTATGGATGAACATGCAATGGAATCTAAAAATGAGGTGACAGCATACAGAGTTGAATCCGCTGTTGGAATTATTGTTGTGTGCAATTGAGAAACTGGAGGCTTAATGTAAGATAATAAATGGGCTAATTTAATAGCTTCATCAATGTTTTTAATCAACGTAACATTAATCCTTTCTATTTGACTTTGAGATTCATATTTGTCTGATTTTATTCTTGCTGAAATAATTTTCTGTTTTGTATTCAAAAATGAAGTAAAAACAGGATCTATGACAGTTTCTTTCAAATCGGTTTCAAATTTATTTTTAAACAATGAATTTTCAAACTTGAAATCAAAATCAATATCAGATAAGCTCACTAATTCTTTGGGTAAAGAATTTGCTTTTCTTAATGGTACTTCAGTTTCTAAATTGACAATTTATTTTTTCTTCTTTCCAATGTGTTCTAGGTTATCTACTATAACTGCAGGCTTAGGATCCGAGTTAGACCTGGTATAGTAGGTTTTCCTAGAAGCTAGAATGACTGTTTTTGAATACCCACAACCTATAAAAATAATCTTAAAGTAAAAATATAATTAAAAGATCTTCCTTTAAGACTAAATTTAAGACTGGAGATTGGTTAGTTCCCCGATATGGTCGCCAGTATGTTATCACCCTAGTAATTTCTTAAGTTGTGGGATTTGAGTTTTGCGTCAAAGAACACTAGGGGTAACCACAAACCTACTTGGAACAATAGGATCTAGCCTTCCTATAGTTCAGAGAGGGCTCTCTCTTTAAGATTTATCTTTGTTTTGATTTATGTTTTTAGGCTAGTTATGATAGTTCAATTGGTTTTGTTTTAAGATTTTGGTGGGTAAAAATCACTTAGGATTAAACTAAGGAGAAATATTTATTCACTATCTAGAAAATGAAAATTGAAAACATGACAATTCAAGTTTAGACAGTTCAACTCATCATGGATTATGGCATTTATTGACACTCTGCCATAATCATTTGCAAAAAGTAAAAAGTAGTGGTATTTGGACTTGGACACTTTCATGTCTTATTTTCATCTTTTTCTTTTGGGGTCTCTATTCTTTTAAGTCCTTTGATTTTCCTTTTATGACTTTTACGCTCTCTTTGATTTTCTATTTTTTTATTTTTTACAAAATATGGGAAAACAACTTGCAGAAAGCAAGGTATGTACATATTTTACAAGACTATCATAAGTCAATTCCAAATTATGAATCATATACTTATAGGACCCTAACAGATGGATCACTTTCTAGTAGAAGATATGACTCTTAGATGAAAGTGATGGATGATATGTGCCCTATGAAGAGATCCAAAATATCAAGACTCCTCAACTACGAAAAAATTCATGACATTGAAGAAAGGAGTTATTCATGAGCAACTGGGTGTTTTCATCATTGCTGTTGTAGGTCCCTGATTAAAAGGGAGTCTGGTAATAAGTTTCTTACTTGGAATAAAATCGGTAGTTCGTAAAGCCTGGATGGAGCTTAGGTACATTCCTTTTATAGGAATGAGTACATTCCATTTATGGAATATGTCCTCCCTAGTTGAGAGGGAGAGATAGACACGTCATTATGGTCTTCACCTGGGAAGACAGAATGGAGGATTGGATAATCATATAGAATTTGATACTCTTTATGGGATGTGTTAGGGCATCCAAGATAAGAGTAGTAGTTCAAGAAGGACCGATATTCTTTAAGGACTGGGAATCCAAGATAAGAATAGTCCTGGTGAACATATCCTGAGTAAACTCAAGTGGGATATGATCCAAGAGAGACAATTATGAAGGTATATATTCATCATTGGTCTCGCCAGCATTGGAGCTCAAAGATCTCATGGAGATATGGAGCTATTAGTAAATGCCTTGCACTATGAAAATTTTGGTTGATATGATGTTATATATATGGTATTACCAATCCAAATCTTCTTATGAGATTCTTCATATTGAGAGTAACCATGTGCCATTATGAATACCTCCCTAGCTAAGAGGGAGTGTTGAAAAGTGTAACCAGGTTCGGTCTTCATAATGAATTGTAACTATGAATTTATGTAATGAAGAAGACAAAGATAGTAAAATTTATTTTGTAATTTTTTCCTCGTGGGTTTCATGAGCAAGGAGTTTTTATTATAGGTTAAATACTTCTTCTTGATGTCTTTAGGGTTTTATCATCTTGTCATAAATATATAATTTAAATTCATGTATATGAAGTGTTGTTACACTTGTAAAGGATAACTATTTATGTAAGTGTATGCCTCAAGACCTTATCATTATGCTCCATAAAGTCGGCTCAAATGGTTCTAGAAATATCCTTGGTGAAGTCGGCCTACACAAAGTCAGTCATGTCGACCCAAGACAGTGGAATATTCCCTATATAAAGGAGGGATTGTGGCCTCATTTGGTACCACCAGTTTGGATCATATCTGAAGTGTAGTGTGAGGAAAAGGTTTATGATTTGGTGCGAGAAAGGGGTATTTTTCCAGTGAAGAAGGAGGAGGCTTTGTCTTGAGTCCACCCTCTCAGTCAAGTTTTGCAATTGAGGTCTAAAGCTACAGTACGTAATGAGAATATTATACAATGAATAAAATGAAATGTGATAAGGTCGATTTCAAGTGCATAAGGGATATTGAGATCAATTCAGAGGAGAGGAAGTGTTAGCCTGAATTGAGATCATACTTGTTTCGTATATTAGAAGAATCACAATTATTCACAGTAAGAAGAAGGACATATCCTATCTCAGTCTTAGGCAGCCATATACAGTGTAAAGAAGAGATATAGAAGAAAAATAGATCTTTGTCTAGGGCATTAAGGACGAAGAAAGATAGACCGAGAAGAAGTGTTTGGGTGACCGAGGAAGAAAGAATAAAAGGGTAGGGACCAAGCTTCCCTAGGGATGGTGCAAAGAAATGCAGAAAATAAGATCAACATAAGGAGCCTAGAAGATCAAGTGACAAGGGTCTTGGAGGCATACTAGTGTCAAGGGTTTGTGTCATGGTTATGGTACTCTTCAATGGAAGATCTATAAGAAGAATTACTTTCGGATTTTCCTCTCCAAGAGGGAGAGGTTTTGGGCTTGGAATTATCGCCTAATTATTTCTGTATCTTATGCATTTGATAATTGACTTGATGAACAACGTAATAATCTAACGATGATAAGATATAAGTATAACAATGTCACAAGTAATTATCATGAAAGATAAATTTTAATAAATTCCATAATTTCTCAACATTTAGGAGGAGGCAAAGGGCTTGGAGAAATTTCATAGAATAAAGGTTTTGGAAAAAAATTTGCAAAGTTTCCATACTCATGGCACACATTAAACTTGAAGGGAACTTTCTCATAATCTAATGAATTGAGGTGAGACCAACCATCCAAATTTAGTCGAATTTCCTCAAGGAGGCATTTTGATAAATCTATTTCCACGCAAATTCTGGCATACGAGAGATTGTTCCCATTAGCCTTATCATTGGTGAAAAAATATCCCAATTTATCACCTATATCCTTAAAAATGTTGGGCCCCAGAAAATAAGAGGGAGATAAGTCAATATGATCCACATAGGTGTAGAGGATATTTACATCATGGAGTTATATTTCATAGACCAATGAGTGAGAAACAAACCTATATTTCCCATGAAATAAGGACCCAGTTTATATATCCAGTATCTATCTTTCTATTTTTCAAAAATAAATGTGCAATACCCATTTCCAAAGTACCAAATGTATGAGGTTTCATGATCTTCCCAATTGATAGAAATCAAGTCTTTAATGGCTTCATAACTTCCATGGGCCAATCAATTTTCCCAATAGCCCTTTTTCTTTCAACGTTGCCACATTCTTTTTCACTGGGGCAAAAAAACCCCAGATCCAAAGAAGGGATTGATTTTTCCTTCTTCACGATTTTTTTTGAGGCACTCTTGATGTATGTATTGAACTACACAACAAATTTCACACTTTTTTGATGAAGGCTTCTTGTCTTGCCCCTATAGTAGAAATCAGGCATAACATAGATGACACTGTGAAGTGTTGAAACTTCCCCTAAACCCATAGGAAGCCAATGGGTTCATAAAATCAAAGGTGAGAGTGATGGCTTCTAGGCACACATGCAAGCACTATTCACAAGGTTTTTTAGTGTCTACAAATCCAAGTCATCTCGTTGTTAAACTTATGGCATAAACGACTTCAACGAACAAACATAGGCACTATTCATAGGGTTCATCAATGTCTACACATTCAATCCATATTGGTGTTAAACCTACACATCAATGCCTAAAAATGGAGGATTTGATGATAGCTAGGGAAACCCTACTGAGATATGGATGCCACACCAGCAATAATTCATTACTTGAAAAACATGTTGAAACATGTTTTTTCATGTATTTTTATTTTTTCTCAATGTAAATATAATCAAAATTATGCAGAGTGGGTACTCATTAGATGAAAAATTTAATTCCACATCCAATGAGTGTACAAACTTAAAATTTGATTAAAATATAAGGAGATGAGTAAAAAGTATGATTGTTAACAAATTTGGTGCTTTTTTTTCCTTTTTGTCGTTGTCACCTTCAAACTGACTTATCTTCTCATCCTAGAGGAGTTTGTCCAAGTGTGATATAACATTGGAAAGGTATCAGAGAGGAATATCCAACCATACCATCTATAGATTCCTTTGAGCATCATAACTTCAAAAAAATCTAAGTAATATTCAAGCCACTTTATCATTATTAATGTGATCTATCAAAGCATTGAACTTCCAATACGTCATTATACTCAATAAACTCTTTTCTTTGACATATCCTTTTACATTATTGACACAGGTTTTTTTCAATGAAAACATTATTTCCAACAATATCCAATTTATCATTGATGGCGACACCAACATATATTGATAGCCATTTATGGAAATAGACTAAACTCTCCCTATCAGGTTGCTAGTTCAAAGTCTTTTTTTTCTTCCTTTGAACTGAACTCCCCATATCAAGTTGCTGGTCCAAAAACTGCTTTATGCTTTATCTTCTCAATGTATGATTTCTCTCCCCCTTTTACATCAATGGAAAAGGGACCCACCGAAGATGGTTTCTTGTCTACAAATTTCTTAGTGCTTCACAATTGTTCATGTTTCCTCATGTGCACCTGTTCCTCTTGTGAATAAATTATCCCCTTATGAATAAACTATCTTCTTGTGAAATATTCTTTTTATGGACATCCTCTTATATTTTTGAACTACTCTATTTATTAAATTCTTTCTATGATATGTCTATGTTCCCCTTGTAAAAAATAGAATTCTCAATATGATAGTTTTTCCCCCTAGGCATGGTCACCATTATTTATTCAATTCAACATTTATCTTGTGTATTCTAGATTCTTCAAGTTTCATTCCAATCATTTATATGCCTGAAGAATATTTCACCAATGGATTAGATATGAGTGATCATATGTATCCCCCTTTATTGTTTCTATTTCACTCTCCATGCATTATTTTTTATTCTTGGGTCAGCATAAAGACCTTCTCCCTTGAAATATCTCATATTGATTATACAATCATGGGATATATGTGATTCATTGTGGCACTTGTAACATTCTTTATGGGCTTGAATATTGGTGAGAATGACCTACTACTATAAATTTTGGTTTTATTTCCCATAAATTTTTTCCTAAAATTATGATAGTATCTTCTATATTTTATATAAGCATTCATGGCATAGTTTTTGCAATCATTTTCTTTATGTCCAAATCTAATGCATGAGAAACAATGACCAAAAAACATATTTTGATACCTAGATCAATGGAGTTTTATTGATGAATATTTTCTTCTAAAATTTGTTATTGGAATATATTCATCTCTTTGTTGATATTTAACTTCTATTTCATTGTTTCTTGTAGATCCCTTTTGAAAATGGAAACAAGAAATCTTGAAAATGGCATCAAGAAAGATTTTAATTTGATTTTCCCTTGAATTAAATTAGAATAAAATTGTAATTCCACATCACATGACAACTTTTACTAGTTAACTAAGTTAATATGACTTATTTGGTTCAGTTAATTCGAGTTTAGGGTCAAACTAGAGGCATGTAGAGCATCTCCTACATTATAGGAACCCTGGTTGAGATTATTTTGATATGTAATTAATTAACTCAATTTATCTAAGGTAAATTCAATTAAACTAGTTCTCATTGATGAAGGAATTGGTAGGAGGTTAGATAGTGGAGTTTTTCTTCATGTTTTCAACTAGTTAACTGATAATCCACTCATAAATAACTTGTGCATGTCAGTTCTGAGAAATACTTAGTTGATATTGGAGTAAAAGGGAAGTGTACTATCATTTGTATAATTATCTAAATTGTACATGTGGTGCATATAGTTAGAGGAAGGCCCATAATGGATTGTGCAGTATGGATTGGGAATTTCCCTAATTAATAGGGTGTAATTACCCAAGGAAACAATGCAAGTAAATAGTGATCCTGGAGGTCATAAAATTGGTTAAGTATTGAACTAGGCTTGTGTAGGAATCATTGAGATTGATAGAGATATTTTAGAGGTTTCTCAGCTTGGAGAAAAGCATTGTAATCTTCTCATATTTTATAACTTGTGAAATATATAGCTATCAGGGTTTTTAGCTAAGGCTTTCCCCAGGAAATACTTTTGTGTTGTGCAATTTAAATTATTTCTCTTTCATGTTTAGTGATTTCAATATCTAAATCGGTGTCCCCATTTGGTAGAGTAGATTCAAATATAATGTTTTACCATATTGAAATTATAATTTGAATCTACATGGATTTTCTACATGGTATCAGAGCAGGAATCACTCTAGAAGAGAATAATATGATTTTTTTATATGCAAGTGAATTGAATTTGCAGATCAACTCTTCAAGGCTAGCAGCAAGATTAGGATATATTTCTCTAGATTGAGACTTGAATAGTCCATTGAGGGTAGTTCGAATTACATAGCTTGGAGAGACAGGATGGAAGCAGTGTTGGAAGACAACGGGTTGAAGGAGTTCATAGACAGTGATATTCCTAAGCCTGCAGCAGTAGATGCTCAATATCTGGCGACATGGAAGAAGAACGTAGCAAAAGAAAGAAGGATTCTATTGTAAGGTGTTCGAGATCATATTGTCTTAAACCTCCATGGAAATTAAACTTCATATGCTATGTGGAAGGCCTTAACATATTTGCTTCAGAACAATAACAACCACAGGAAGTTGACACTAAATGACAAGCTCAAAAAAATCAATATGGAGGAGGGCGACACAATACCAAAGTACTTGACCAAGTTCACCCAATTTTTGGATGCGCTTGGAAGTGTTGGTATTACCATTTCTAAGGATGAGCTAGTGAGACTAGAACTTCTAGGTCCTCCCAATAGTTGGCACAACTACCAGGAATTAGTAAATGGGAGGGAGAATCTACCAGAGTGGGAGCAATTTTGTTCCCACTTGGTGCAGTAAGAAATTAGGAGGAACATCAGAGATGGGACCTCTTCCAAATAAGAGGAATTTTCATTAGTCAAGAAAGGAAATAAATCCAAGGAAAATAAGTCCCAAGGTGAAGAGGGAAAGAATAAATACTTGTCCAACATCAAGTGTTTTCATTGTCATGAGTTCGAGCATTATGCCACGAAATTTCCATAGAAGAAGTTAAGCAAGAAGGAGCCTGCAGTAGCGGCATTAGGTGAAGCTCTAGCTTCACAATTCAAACTTGATTTCACTCTCATTGCGTGCATGGAAAGCACAGTAATGATATGCATGTGGTATCTCGATAGCAACTCCTCATTCCATATGACGGAGAATAGAGATCTCTTCAGTGACTTGGAGGAGAAATACCTTAAGCCTAAAATAGAGTTTGGAGATGATGGGAGGTATAGCGTGACTGGTATCGGTACAGTTACTTTTCAGAGAGATTTTGGCTCCCCTCTTAGACTCCTAGATGTGTTGTTTTTTCTAGGACTAAATAAGAATCTTGTTTCTATCATAGTATTGGAATATCATTGCTATGATGTGATATTTAGCAAAGGAAAGGTTTTCCTTAGACACAACGTCATGGGAAAGGTGAAGTAGATCAATGTGAAATTCAATAAATTGTATGCTCTCGAGGTCAAATATGCATGAAATCCTTGAGGAGAAAGGAAAAGGTTAGAAACTTGGTGGTTGAGAGGGAGCATGAATTACCTCTCAACATGAAACCTCAGAAGAAGCCTCAACAAGTTTTAGAGCAGCCACAATTGGAGAAGTAGAGATGAGATTGAGTGGATACTTCCACTCAAGCAGAGACCTCCAATAGAAGTAATTTTGATCCAAGTGGGAAGAGGGAGAAAATGCAGCCATACCTTCAGGTGAGGGGTGGGGCGATGTGAAGCAACAGTCCCAAGAGTGCATAAATTTGGGTAGGGTCCATTGAGATGTATTTTCTCATGGATCATTACTTTTCTATAGGGCCCCATAGTATACAGTACCAATATGGATCAGTGGTAGTTGATGCAGTCAGATGCTAGAGTGACAGATGCAGAGAATAGAAGTAGTAAGATAATGGGGAGCGTAGTCCAAAGTTGGTAGAAGTGCAGATGGTACAGTGCAAATTCAGCAGCAGCACAAAGTTTTCAGTAGACAATGCAATAGCTAGTAGCAGTCAGAGACTTTCGTGAAAGATGCATCATACTGATCACAGTTGATTCAGTTTTTTGGATGGTTTTCAGTTGCAGATGTTGTAGTTGAAACAACAATAGAGAGAAGTGTTGCTTGCAGGACATTCCAAAGGTATTGGATCGAGATATAGTTTAATTCTTTTCTTTTCTATAGGGAGTGTTGAAAATGGAAAAAAGATATCTAGAAAATTGCATTAAGAAATATTTATTTTAAGTTTCCCTTGAATTAAATTAGAATAAAATTGTAATTCCATGTCACATAACATCTTGTGCGAGTTAACTAAGTTAGGATGACTTATTTGGTTCAATTAATTCGATTTGAGGGTAAAACTAAAGGCATATAGAGCATATCCTACATTATAGGATCCCTGGTTGAGTTTATATTGAGTTGTAATTAATTAACTCAATTTATCTGATTTAAGGTCAGTTAAAATAGCTATAAATTTTAACATAATTCTTCCAGAAAATCACATCAGAGTTAACAGACTCGACGTGTTTTGAACTACTAAGTGTATTTCATCATCAGGAAAATGATGATTGTGCTGATCAAAACCATCCATATATATATATATATATATATATATATATATATACACACACACACACACACACTGCAGAGGTATGAAACGGTTAGAGAAATGAACATTTATAACATATTAAGAAAATATTATTAAATCTATCAATTACCTAATATAATTAACAATACAATATTTAAATTCACAAAACAAAATAAAGGTTAATAAGTTAATACTAACTAATAAATGATATAACTAATTAATAACTCAAACTATTACCTCTTCTAACAAACTAATATAGAATATAATAATTAATAAATATTAATAAAATCTTAAAAATCTATCTATCACCTAATATAACTAACAAAATAAATAGAAACAATAAATTAACAAAACAAAATAAAAGATATATAAATATATATGATAAAAATATTAATAAATATAACTATTACCATTCCTAACAACCTAATATAAATAGCAACAATATTATAATAAAATAAAATAAAGGTCAAACAAATAACATACAATAATAATAAAAATTAATAAATAATAAGAATATTAGATAATAGTAAATAAAATAAACTAACTACAAATAACAACTGACTTATAAACACTAATTAATTAACAAAACCGAGTAAAAAACCCAAAAATAAAACTAAAAACCAACAAACCAATAAAGATAATAATCAAATAACATTACACCAAAAGAAACGGGCAGAGTAACCAAAACCAAAACACTAAAAATAAAAACAATAAAAAAATCAAAATGAAAACAAGGGAGGAAGAAAGAGAAGAGGATTAGGAGTAGAGGGACGAGATCCAACAACGGATAACCTTCCACCTACCATCCTTATTCAGTGTGTGAGATCTTTTCTCCATCTCAACCACATACCTAAACTTGCAGTGATGGAAATGTTCAACCCTAGCAAGGACCCTTGATTCCTCTAAACAAATGTGGTGTTTAGTCTTCCCAACGTGCTCAGAAAGGGTTGAGGATCGAGTCCTTTCATGTTTAATATCAGTCGCATGTTCTTGAATTCTCTTACTTATAGAATGACCAGTTTCTCCAATATAGAGAATCCCATAAGAACATGGGACTAAAAGGACACCTTTCATGCTTTTGGGAAAAGACGGGTCTTTAACAGAACGAAAGGAACCTCGAATAGTGCTCAAAGCTCTAAACAAGGAAGAGATCTTATGCTTCCTTAAAATGCGAGAAATTTTTTCCGTGGTACCCTAGATAAAAGGAAGACGAACATTACCAATTAATCCATTAAGATCATTCTTTGGTTTCATACCATTGCTGGCCTTTAAGAAATATCTACAATCTTGACGCTTACTATAACCATTCTTCTCAAAAAATTCAAGGAGATGTGTTTTCTCCTCCTCCAGGTGTTCTTCATTAGAAACCCTAATAGCTCTAGTAGCCAATGCATTGTGAACATCTGCCTTCTGAGCTAGAAAATGATGAGAGCTAGCATGAAGATATTTTCCAGTGTGGGTTTTCTTCTGAAAATATTGGTGCGAGAAAGAGCCATCATCATTCCTTGAGATTATAGCATCAAGAAAAGGAAGGAAACCATCAATTTATGTTTCCATAGTTAATTTTATGGAGGATGACTGACTATTTAGATGCTGGTGAAAAGAATATAACTCTTGACGACCATGAGACCAGTTTATGAAAGTTTCATCCACAAACTGCTTCTAGAGATTAGGCTTTAAAGGAGCAGACATCAAGACCTTCGATTCAAAATATTCCATAAAAAGGTTTGCAACCACAGGGGAGAGTGGATAACCCATGGCAACACCACAGGTCTGCTCATAGAATTTCCCTTCAAAGCTAAAAAAAGGTATATGTAAGACATATTGCTACCAATCTAGTTGAGGATTGATCACTTCAATAGCTTCCTTGATAGGGATATTAGTGAAAAGTGAGACAACATCAAAACTCACCAAATGTTCATTCAGATCATATTTTAAGCTCTTTAATTCATTGACAAAAGAAGAATAATCTTTCACAAAAGAATCAGAATTTCAAACCAGAGGCTTAAGTTTACGAGCTTAATACTTCGCAAGGAGACCAGTGGGTCCCCCAATGGTATTAACGATGGGTCTAAGCGGGACTCCTTCTTTATGAATTTTAGGAAGCCCATAAATTCTCGGAGTAATAGGGTTCCTTTCAATAATCTTATGGCTCATTTAACCCACAGGGTTGTTGGATTTAATAGCAGCTGCTACAATCTTAGAAACTTTATTAATGGGGTTATTTGACGGCTTCTTGTAACTACCATTGTTACATAAATGGTCAAGCATATTCTTCCTATAATCATCCTTATCCAGGATAACAACCTCTCCTCCTTTATCAGCTTTAGCACCGTAATATCATGGTACTGATTAAGGGATTTAAGAGCCAAAAAATCAACTTTAGTAATATTGCTATTGGGAGGTTTCTCTTTCTTAAGAACCATCGCACACTCCTGCCTAATGACATCCTTCAAATTATCATACAAATATTTAATACTAAATTCTATACTACAAATAATATCCTCAATCGGGATCTTCCTAAGAGCAAGAGCAAAATTAAGCCCTTTTTCTAAAAGAGAAAAGACGGACAAATCAATAAAAAGTCTAGAAATATTAATAACCTTATTATTATTATTATTATTGTTGTTGTTGTTGTTGTTGTTGTTGTTGTTGTTGTTGTTATTAAAAAACATTATTAGAAAGATTTAGGGGACAATCAATAATGGGTGGGTGAGAATTTTCATCACATCAAGTTTAGGGAAGCAGTTGAGATTGAGAAAATATATCACACGATGAATAGGGACGATGGGTGGAAGGTTAGTCATTGTTGGGTCTCGTCCCTCTACTCTTGATCCTCTTCTCTTTCTTCCTCCCTTGTCTTCATTTTAATTTCTTATTTTTTGTTTTTAGTGTTTTGGTTTTGGTTACTCTCCTTGTTTCTTTTGGTTTAATGTTATTTGATTATTATCTTTATTGGTTGGTTGGTTTTTAGGTTTATTTTTGGGTTTTTTACTAGGTTTTGTTAATTATTTTATTTTATTATAATATTGTTGCTATTTATATTAGGTTGTTAGGAATGTTAATAGTTAGATTTATTAATATTTTATCATTTATTTATTTATTTATTTATTTATTTTTATTTTTTTGTTAATTTATTGTTTCTATTTTTTTTGTTAATTTATTGTTTCTATTTTTTTTGTTAGTTAGTGGTCTAGTATTTGGCAGTCACAGGTCGACTGCTCGATGATTAACTGTCTTTTTGCTGCTTATTTTTCATGGATTATATTGGGCCCGACTGTTGCATCTGACTTCGAACATTGTTTTATGACCCTTGCTCCCCACTACCTCATTATTGGCGCCCCTGCGACTTTGGTTTACCTGCTTGTGAACTGGGTTCCCACAACTGTCGCATGTCTCACTGCGAAGTCCCAGGCCCAACGAGTATCGAGGCACTACCGACAACTTTCTTTGTGGGCTCTTTCGCATTTTCTGTCGTGTATTTTGGGACCATCCCTACAGACTATGGTACCCACTTCAAGCCCACTCATTGGTCATGAGCATATACAAGGAAGAACTAGACCACTCTGCTGACCCCCTGGAGGGTGTCAAGATCTGGGGGAACAGTCCAAGCGGTGAGGTGGCTGCCATGGTGGCTGTGGAGTTAGCACCATCTCTACACTAGACTGAATAGTCACTGTTAGTCACACCTGCGCATTGTTCTGACCCTATTTCTCAACGTTTGGACTCTCTGTCTTTCACTATACCATCGCCTTCCGTGCTGCAACTCTGGGAGATACAAGCACAAGAAAATTTTGACCTGTCTCCGCACACCTTATCAGCTTTGAGCTCGGGCGTTGCTGCTTTTTCTGAGCATATGAGTGTTGATTCGCTCGCTTTTGAGGAACTCTTCATCAGAGGGGCAGAGATTCCACAGCAACCCCACAATTCACTGGAAGCGACCACGCAGATTGCGGCATCAGGGTGTTTTGAAGACATACCCGTCGATGCACCGATTGTGGATGCGTAGCTCTCCTTTGGCTCTGATGGTATTGGGATTTTGTGAGCTTCCACAGAAGTTCTGAACCCACACAAAGGCAAGAAAAAAACTCTCCATACCAAAAATAGGCATAGCCATAATGCAAATTTTGAGCCAGACATAGGTATGGCCAACATTGAGATGACGACGACTACTGTTCTTATGGGAAAGGTCCATGGGAGGAAATACACCACTGCTCGGCTGAAGACTTGGACATTGGAGATTTGGAGCTGCCATTTGGAACAACTCCCAGGTGTCATGCTTATGAACAGGGGTTGTTTTTCCCTCACATTCTCACAACCCGCTATGGTGGATTGGGTTTTATCCAAATATTGGCATATAGAGATGCATCTAGTATTGTTGAAGAGATGGTACCCTCTTTTTGATCCCAATAAGGAGAACTGGGGTGTCAGACTGATTTGGATGCCTTTTCCTGGGCTGCCACTTCAATTTTGGAATGAAGCCTCCCTTCGCAGCATAGGGGAGGATTTTGGCCACTATCTTGATCATGACAGATCATATCTGGAGACAGGCATCATCTCTGTTGCTCACATTTTGGTCTTCCTGAACACTAGGGATAGCCTCCATGACAATTACAACCTGTTCTTCGATGGGATGGTATGGCAACAGTTGCTGGATTATGAAGGGGTACCATTTAGGTGCTGGAAATTTCGTTCGGTTGGGCACCTCTAAAAAGAGTGCCCTCTCATGGGCGGTGTGGCTCCCCTCTTCAAGAATGTCTTGCACATGGGCACTCAAACTGACCCGGTTAGCTTTGCATCGACACCGGAGGTGAACCCAGTTGACTCTCCTTCTCTGCCATAGGATCTACTGTCGTCCTGGCCAATCACCTAAGCGCGGACTCACAACCAATCTGTCTACACTTCGCAGAGGGATTTACCTACTATTCTAGGTACTTCTTCACTCTCTCCATCTATTTTTTCACATTTAGCTCCTTATTCATCTTATGTTGTTCATCACTTTATATGTTCATTGGACTCCATTAGCTGCTCTGTCGCATCGGCGCCCCCTACCATCACGCCCACCACTCCCCATGCTTCGGTGGCGACCCATTTCCCTTCACTTTCTACTACTTCTGACTTGACTTCTACCGAACACCACTACTTCCTGTGATCATCTATTCATCAGCCCAACCTGTCAAACCTAGGTATTGGCCTGGAGCTGAATCCCTCAATTGTTAAACCGTGAGGTAGACTATCGGAGATATCAAAGGCTATTCGTAGGGCCAACCTGAAGGTGCCCGTAGGTACACAATCATCATTACTTAGGGTCCTTAGAGCAATAAAACCCAAGGACATGGTTCCATCATGATCGGTCTCTCATTTAATTTTTGGGGCCTTTCCAACCCTAACAAGAAATTGGCACTAAGGAGACTTCTCCTCACTACTCGCATTGATGCCCTATTCCTGCAAGAGACATTGGGGGAGGGTGCTTCCATCTCCAAATTATTATCAACGCTCCTACCGGATTTGAATTTTGTAACTATTGATGCTCGTGGCAGATCGAGCGGATGTGTTGTTGGCATTAACAACAAGACCACTTGAATTTTGAATTGCTGGGGGCGAGAGGGCACCATTGGGGTGGATGTTACTCATTGTGATTTTTCTCCTCCCTTTTCCCTGATTAATGTTTATGGTCCATGTAATAATAGAGAGTTTTTTTGGGACTCTTTGTTGCGATGCTCTCTTATGCAACAAAATAACATCATCCTTGGCGGGGATCTAATTTTGCTATTGGGATCTCGGAATCATGGAGACCTCAAGCTATTCCGGATTCTCTATCTGATTATTTTTCCAATCAATTGGAATTAGCCAAATTTATTTATATCGGAATGCAAAAGAAGCTACATACTAGGAGGAATATACACATGGAGGAGGCTGCACTTACTTGCCGCCTTGATCAATTCCTCATCAAGTTGCCTCTTCATAACCTTATGGAAATATCTATACAATGGGTGGGTTTGGGCAGCGCCTCGGACCACTCTCCTATATTTCTAGAATTTCTAGCAGGGGAACAAAAACCCCACGCCCCATTCAAATTTAATACTTATTGGCTTCAAGAACCTGAATTCCAATCGCTGGTCACTAAGGAGTAGCAGCACTACAATGAATTCCCTGATCAAGAACCTGCTCGAGTATTCAATGACAATCTCAAGCGTATCAAAGCATACACTATCAGATGGGATAGACACAAAAGAAAACTCGAGGAAGAGGAACTCAACAGGATTGAAATGGAAATTACTCATCTTACTGGTACTGATTACTTAGGTTTCCAGAACGCATCCACTAAAGAGTATCTGATTGCTCTCGAAACAACCAAGGCCACCATCCTCTGTAAAAAGGAGGAGGAATGGAGATTAAAAAGCAAAGCTATCTAGTTGAAAGTCAACAATTCAAATACCAAGTTCTTCCAGCAATGTGCAAAGGGTAGGAGAAACATCAATACAATCTGGGAATTATATGATCATACTAGGTTCGTTACAAATTCACATGCCCAGCTTGCTGATATGGGAATCTATAATTTCACAAATCAATACAAAGCGCCACGCAATGTTAATCTGTCGGATATTATGCTCATTGTTAGAAATTTTCACAGGTTTGTTGATGAAGAACACTTGGAGGATCTCAATGCACCGGTTTCCATGGATGAGATCGAGGGTGTTCTAAAATGGTTCAAGAAAGACAAAAGCCCTAGACCTGATGTATGGCACATTGAATTCTATCTTCATTTCTTTGAACTTATTGGCAGGGATCTCCTTCTAGTCATTGAAGATAGAAGAATATTTTATCGTGTCTATGATGGTTTTAACTCCACATTCATTGCACTGATTCCCAAAACTGATCACCCAACTACATTCCATGACTTCAGACCTATCTCCCTTTGTAGCTGCATATATAAAATTATTTCCAAAATCATTGCAAATCATATTAAACCCATACTATCCATTCATATTTCCAAATAACAATTTGCATTTCTTCAGCACAGATAGATTCATGAAGCCATTGATACTGCACAAAATTTTATGAATTCCATTAAAACCAAAAAACTCAAGAGTCCCATCCTCAAAATTGACCTTTCCAAAGCATTTGATCATGTTGATTGGAACTATATTCACCTCATTCTCCTCCACATGGGCTTCCCTCATACTTTCACCAATTGGATTATGGGCTGCATCATGAATGGATCTTTCAGTATTCTTATCAATGGGGCAGCTACTAATTTCTCCCATGCTGATAGAGGTCTCAGGCAAGGTTGCCCTCTCTCACCTCTTCTTTTTATCCTTTTTATGGAAGGCCTCTCAACCCTGTTGAAATGGGCAAAGGATGATGGTAACATTCAGGGTATACGATTAAATGAATTCATTCAACTGACTCATTTATCATTTTTGGATGATTTTATTATATTTTTGGATGGATTTTGTCAAGATAGTTCACAATTTGACAACATTCTTAATACTTTCTGCAAGGCCACTGGCATGGCTCCCAATAACAGCAAATCCACCATTATTCTAACAAGATTTTTGGCACAGGAATAGGTGCATACCATGGGGTATTTCCCATTTGAGTGTAGTTTTATTGAGAATGGATTAATATATCTTGTTTTCCACCTTAAGCCAAATGAATATCATACCAAGGATTGGAACTGGCTGATAGCCAAAGTGGAAAGTAGGATCAATATTTCACATCATAGGTGGCTCTTGCGGGCAGGCAGATTGGTTTTAATAAAATCAGTCCTGGAAGACATTCTTTTTTATTTGATGTCTCTGGCTTGGCTTCCTAAAGGAACCACCAACCGCATTCAGCATATTTGTAGACAATTTCTATGGAGGAATTCTAGTAGAGAGAGAATATTTGCTTGGGTGGCTTGGGACCACATCAACAAACCCAAGGATTGGGGTGGCTAGGGTATTAAGGATCTCTCCTTATTTGCCACTGCCCTGGTTGCTAAATTGGGTTGGCACCTTGTTATTGGACATAGCTTGTGGAAAGAGGCCATTGTCTCCAAATAAATTGCTCCCCGGACCACATTAGAATGGATCATGGGCCCCATTCAGCCCTGTCCGGGGTCCTCGATCATTTGGAAGGCCATTGCAAAGTCCACTCACCTTATTCTGCAAGGGTTGACATGGCATATCAGATACAGATCTAAGGTCCAATTAGGTGCTGACCCTTGGGCAGGCAGTGGACTGAACTATAAACTTCCTCATGAAATCATTCAACAACTGGCCCAAGCCGGATATCATTTTCTATCGCATGTGGCTGATCCTCTGAGGACCACTTGGCAATCACAGGGCTAGCTATCGGCTCTGAAACTATGGATTCCCATGGATGGTCATCATCAATAGGATCGGTTCATCAGGGAATTATAGGCATCACACATCTGACTCTTGGATCATGAGGACGACCTACTGTGGGCCCTCCCACCCTATGGAAAATACTCCCCGAAAGCTAGCTATATCACACTCTGTGCACCCAGGTAATCACCAATTAAACACTGGTGGTGGCACTTATTCTGGAAATTGAAGGCACCTAACAAAACTTGACTACTCATGTGGTGCATCCTCTATAACAGCATACCTACCATCGATAATCTCCACAGACGAGCCATCCAGGGTCCTTCCCGATGGTGTTTCTGCTTTTCTCATGAGGAAGATGTCCTGCATATTTTCCTTGAGTGCCCTATGATGAGAGATTTATGGCGATTGGCATTGCACGCAATGGTTTGTACACTCACCTGGCACGGTACATCAATATCTGCAGCATGGTCTGCATGGTGGCAGGCGGCCTCCTGCATAAAATTTTGGAACATCCCATTGCTAATCACCTAGGGTATTTGGACCTGTCATAACAGAATCACTTTTTAAGGGGTGCAAGTGATCTGGGATCATATTTTCTCGACCATTGTTTCTACTTACAAGCTCATTCATGATGACGAACAACACTCTCGTGTCAAAAAAATCATCCCCGAAAATATCAACAAATCTTATCCATGGGCATACTTTGACAGGGCATCAAACATACACGGGTGTGGGGGGGGAGCAGTCTTACATTTATCTGATACTCATTTATTTCACCTTAAAATGGGACTGGGTCCAGGGACAAATAATTTTTCAGAACTATTAAGCCTTCGGCTTCTCCTCCTATTTGCCCAAGAACATGGATGCAACAGATTGCAGATTTTTGGAGACTCACAAATTGTCATAAATTAGTTCAAATCATAGACACAATGCCATACACACACACTTATATCATTATTGAGGGAGGTGCATCTACTAAAATCATTTTTTGACATTATATTTGTCACTCACATTTACAGGCAAAGGAACCAAGTGGCAGACAAGCTTTCCAAAGAAGCAGCGGAGCTAGAGTGGGGCAGGTGGCTCATTATAGAATATTATGGGGAACAGGTGTTCCAATATTAGCACAGACCATTTATTGACGACATACAAGATATGAGAGCAGTCACTCCATGACTGCAGTTTTGATAGGCATCACATTTTTTGGAGATCTATATATTCATGTTGAACACATACTATCAGCATTATTTATCTCGGCAACTACCTGTTATTATTTGTACATATTTGTGATTAGTGTTGGGGTTCCCATGTTTTGGAAAGATAAGCAATACCAAAATATGAGACAACATCAGAACCACTTTTAGACCTCAGGATCTAGCCCTCCTGGGTCCAGAGAGGGATATCTCTATATAGGCAAAGGTTTATGTCTTTGAAGCTCTGTGTTAAGATGTTAGACTAGTTATAAGGTTCGGTTTGGTTTGATTGATTTTTTGGTTGGTTGTTGGGAATCACGAAGGAAGGGTTCAATATGAGGCAAGGCTGTGTAAAGAGGATTAGGTAAAGGAGGGATGTTTTCAAGAACACTCGAGACCATTGGGCAATGGAGTCAGGAAAGGGTTTACTTGCTATTCAATATGCAGGCTTTCAGTTGGGCTAGTCATCTAAAGCATTGGATCTTAAAGATGATATTGTGGCATGAAATGGTAAGAAAGAATGTGGAAAGCAAGGAAACCTCCAAGGTGACCATTTAGGGATCATATCCAGGGACAGGACATGCCATTGGACAACCTGTGATCCAAAAACTAAAAGTTTAACTCCTCGGACAAGAAAACATTAAAGATTCAAACACAAAGGTGAAAACCTGAGATCAGAGAGAGACTTTGAACTCTCAATGCTTCGGCATCCAGCTTAAGGGAACTTAGAAAGGTTCAATTAATTGAAAAGGACCCTAGTGAGACAGAGACAGAGTTCTAAACTCCCAGTATCCAAATTCATCAATTAAATCCTAACAAGAACAGATTCATTAATTCATATATCAGCTAGCAGTATATCTAACCACTAAACTGGTTAAATTATCTTGAAAACAATCCTTAGATAACACATACAGCAGAAAACATAGAAGGCAGGGAGAGCAGAAACATAGGGTACCTAACAAGGGTAAATCCTATGCCAAATTTCTGATGTGTGCCAGAAGAAATGAAATGTGATGAACTACAAGGTAAAACAAGGGAAAAGATAGAAAAACCTCACCGCTGCTTTAAATAGGGATCCAAAGAAATGTGCTTGTCATATTAAAGAGCAACACCAGTCATATACAACATTACCAACAACTTGGTATTCAGTCCGAAAATATCTTCCTCAGCCTATCTTACAACGTTACATAGAGAACATGTCTCAAGAGAAACAGCTTATAGTTCACAGATATCCGATCAACAACCCCTTACAACGTTTTCTCATGAGTTTTTATATCAAAAAGAGAGGCGGAGGAGGTAGATGAAACACTAAATGAAACATTAATCAGAGTAGGAGCAGTGGGTTGAAACCCATTCTGTTTTAATGTCTATGCATCGAACTTCTGTACTCTTTGGGTGAAAGAGTGGTCTTTGACAGGCTAAAATTTACTCCAGGTATGTCTTTGATGTATCCTTAGCTGCAGTACTTGTGGTACTCTAGTGAAATAGACAAAAAGGTGGAACAATGTTTCTAGGGTCTGCCATACCATGTACCCAACGCTTCTGGTAGCACCAGGACTGTTGTCAAGGCAGAGATCTTTCTCTGGAACACGGTAGAATGTAACAATATGGGTACACTGTCCTTTCAATTACTGAATTAAGGCTCAAAAATCTTTGATTACCAGCCTTAAATTCTCTGATCTTTCACTGACACTCTTTTCCATTCCATTACTGTCCCTATCTGTGAAATTTGAGCATTAATGGCACTGGAGAGTTTTCGCAGATTTGAACTCTGTAATATCAAGCTCTGAACTCAGTTTCTCTATGCTTTGTGCCACTAAAATAGTGACCACGTAGCACAGTGTTTTCCTCCTACCTGTAACCCTACAAAAAACACAAAATTGTTAAGAAAACCATGTTGGAGGGGGATGGATGCAGTGGAAAGCTTGCAGAATGGTGATGCAGCATGGTGGAAAAAAGCAGCGAAATGGACCAATTATAGACCAGGGGTGGCGGAGGACACGTGATGAAGGCTTGGAGGACAGGTGGAGCACTGTGGAAACGGAGGTTGGGCAGAAGAATGAACATGGGTCATCCGATCGATTGTATTGACGATGATCGACGGCGAGGGTTAAACAGTGGGAAGACTTCAAAAATGGGCGAAATACCAAGAAAATGGAGAAAATGCGATGAAAATGGGTGACATGGAGTACTGGCGGTTGGACCCAGTCAGAGGCAGGGCGGTGGTTTCATCTGGACCGTCCGATCTCAGGAGGAGATCGATGGCTGTGATTGCACTGGAGGGAGATGGATGGTGGGCCAGGGGTCATGTTCGCTTTGGACTATCCCCCGAGCATCTTAGGGGCGCGATAACCGTTGGATGGCCAGCCTCAGATCGAACGATCCGCATCAATATCGCACTCACTCCACATCTGAACTTTAATGCGCGATGAGGGCGGTTTTTCAACAGTGCTCAAAGCCACGTGTCGACCGGTGAATGGTATCGCTGCTGATTAGGAAAAACAGCCTTCCATTTGAAAGCAGTGCGTTGAAAACTGTCGGTTTTGCACAGTGATTGACAGCGGGGACCACCGGGGCAGATGATTCGTGGGTCGTTGGATTAGCAAAGGATTGACGACTTAGATCTGATCGGAGGGAAAAGGCGGACGGTGAATGGGTGGTTAGAAATTCAATCCTGACTGTTGGTTCTTGTGGATTCAACGGTCAGGATTGGATCGTTGGACCACGATCAAAGGGAACAAAGAGTGACATAACCAAAGGTTTCGATGGGTGATTAAGCGAGATTGCGATGGCTTTTATATCTATTCAGATCAACGGCAGTGTTTTCCTCAAAGCCGACAGGCCAAAACACTATCGCATCGGAGATTTTTGTTTACAAAGGCAATGCACTCCACCCCAATTCTCCGATTTCGATAAGCGTTCTTCGGCTAGCGCTTGGTTTTAGCACCCGGGTCATGTGGGGAAGTGGTTTTTTGGGGCTGGGCCTAAGGGGCTAGCCTGTTTAAAGAGGAAAATGGGTTTTTTGGCCATTTTTCAATGCAATTTGAGGCCGAGAGGGATAACGGTAGAGGTGAAAAGGTGTTATTTGGCCAAACAAAGGGTGTTTGTGAGGCTTAGAAGGGAAAAGGATGATTTAGAGGGTTTAGGGAGGAATTTTGGGAAACAAAGGGGAATTTTTAAGAGTGGGAAACAGACTAATAATGGGGGAAAATTTGCATAGGCACCAAGGCAAAGGGGAGACTTTTGAGCACAATTTTCCACAGGAAGTGAGGCTTATTGAATGGAAAACAGCAGTGAGGATCCTTTTAAAGGAAATGGACACATAGAGGCTTCAAGGATGAGAGATTTTCAAGGGAAATGTATCTCTTGAAGGCTCGTGGAACAATTCAGCCACCTGTTTTCTTGTCAAAAATTTCATAGGTGGCTAACAGTGGCTCCACATGGGAATGGCTTCTTCTTGAAGGAGTCAAGAATTCAGAGAATGATATTTGGTGTAGGCCAGATGCCTGCTGCTTGGCACATCCATTTTCTTTCTTGGACCAACTGCCACAAACATAATAAATCAGCAGAAACATTCCCAAACTATCTACCTACCCAAACTATAGTCCTATCATTTTCTCTTCAGGGTGCATTTGGACTAGCAGACCCTTTACAACATCAATTTTTTGTAATCAGGAAAATAAACCTATTCTCTTTCTACCCTTATTACTTCATGAGACCAGATTACACTATTGGCCTCACATGTTTCTCTACCTAATCTAATATCTACTGGGATTAAACTATCCAACATATTTCTTCTCTACATTCTACAACAGAAATTGAAAAACAGTCAAACTAGGATTAGACAGTCTAGTTTGTTGTGGATCCAAGGCATAAAGACAGTTGCACATGGACTGAAATTGCAAAAATTTGAAAACAAAATCTTGAAGGCTTGAAATCTAAAACTTTGAAGCATCCTTCTTTCCTTTGTGACCCAGGTTTTGAGCTTGTTAGAGTCACTTTCTTATTCGTTTCAGCTCTGGTTTTGGGCTTGTTAGAGCTGACATCTCTTTCCTTTTTTGTTGGTTCAGATTTTGGGCATGTTAGAACCAACTATCTTTACTTACTTTGGCTCAGGTTTTGATTATGTTAGAGCCAATTCTTGCACTCTGTAGGTTCATGTTTTGAGCATGTCTGAACCCCTCTTTCTCTCTATTTTTGAAACATTTTCTCTTTTTCTTGAAAACAAAACACTGCAATGGTATGTACAATGGAAATAAAAAACTGTAAATTGGAAATCAGCAAAAGTAGTGTTTGAGCATCCTGCCATTGACAGGACCTCCAAATAGCTCTGTACCATCTAGCTCTTGCAGAAAAAAGGCATTTGGGCCCACAGTGGCCTAGATAATGTATGCACCCTGCCACAAACTGTCGAATTTGTCGTGCTTTCCTTTGTCTTCTCTTCTTGAATCCCACTTCAGAACTCTATCTCCAATTTTGAAGTGAGAAGCCTTGGTTCTCTTATCGAACAACTTCTTTATATTTTCCTGAACTTTTAGGGCTCTGCTATAGACCTCTTCCCTTGTTTGCTAGAGATGAATTGTTTGATTTATCCTCCTTACCATGATGTCTTCCTCTGTCTGAACCTCTTGGACAAGTTTAATCACTGGTACTCCAAGGCTGGTAGGGAACACTGCTTCTGTCCCATAGACAACCTGAAATGGTGACATGCCAATGGATTTCTTCGTTGTAAGCCTGTCAGCCCACAAAACATGTACTAACTTGTTATGCCATGACTTTTTGTTCTCTTCCAGAAGCTTTTTGGTGATGGTCACCAAGATTTTGTTCGATGATTCAGCTAACCCATTACCTTGTGGTTAGTAAGTAGTTGAATGATAGAGTGCTATTTGATACCTATGACAAAAATCAACCATTTTCTTGGACCCAAAAGCAGCAGCATTATCAGTGAGTATTTTCCGTGGGCAGCCAAACTGAGAGAGGATGTGGTCTTCTAGGAACTTAATGATGACAAAATATGTGGCGTTCCTAGCAGGTATGGCCTCTATCCACTTTGTGAAGTAGTATGTGGCTATAAGGATCCACTTGTGTTGTGCAGAAGAAGTAGGGTGTATTTCTCCTATGAAATCTAGGCCCCATTGCATAAAGGGACCTTCAACAATGATGGGTTGTAAGGGTAGAGGGAGGATCTTTCTTTTTCCTTCAAAGATCTGGCATTTATGGCAGGCGATTATCATCTTATGGATGTCATTGAAAAGTGTGGGCCAATAATAGCCAACTCTGAGTATTTTGTTAGCAGTGGCTTTCCAGTTGAGGTGGCCTCCACACTCTCCTGCATGGAATTCCTGTTTAATCCTCTCTGCTTCAGTTTCAGGCAAACATTTAAGCAATAGACCATTTTCATTTTTCCAGTATAAACATTCATTCAGTATGCAGTAGTTTCTGGATTTTAGCTTTAGGAATCTAGCCTTAGTTTTTGATAGTTCAGGAGGGCCATTGAGGTTGGTGAGCACATACAGAATGTCAGAATACCAAGGAGAGCTCTGAAACTTTTCCTCAACAGTGGGATTAGGAAATATTTCCTGCTCATCCAAGGCACCTACCATGTTTATGTCAAGGGCTTGTAAATTTGATTCAGCCATTAGTTGAGCTAAGCCCTAACCTTTGATCAGTTTTGTGGGTTTTATTTCCAAGTCATATTCTAAAATCACAGCAATCCATTTGCTCCTCTTCCCATCCAGGTCTTGGGACAGAATGTCTTTCACCACTATGTTTGGCACGTAGGCTATGGTGTGGGAATGCAGTATGTACACCCTAAAGTCTTTTAAGGCCTTTACCAGGGCATAGGCCTGTTTTTCCATTATGTTATATTTCAAGGGTGCATCCCTCAGGGCTTTGCTGAAGAAAGCAATGGGTTGTTCTACCCCCTCTGGATTTTTCTACAGCATAACTGCAGCCACTGTATGCTCGGAGGCAAATGAAAAGATCAAGAAATCCTTTGAGAAATCAGGGCTGATTAGGACAGGAGCCCGGGTGAGTGCAAGTTTAACCGATTCAAAATATTTTTTAGCCTCAACAATCCATTTAACCCCTATGCCTTTCTTTAGCATATTAGTCATATTCCTAAGGTGCTCAGCTAAGTTGGGAATAAACCTCCTTAGGAAGTTAATTTTCCCAATGAAGGACTGTAATTCTTTAATATTTCTCGGGTGTGTGATTTGCAGTATTCCCTCAACTCTTTGTGGGTCTATCTTGATTCCTTTCTAAGATATGATGTGGCCGAGAAGCTTACCCTTTGCAGCCCAAATACAGTCTTTTTAGGATTCAATGACAGACCGAACCTTCTACATTTTTCAAACACTCTTCTCAGATGTTTTAGGTGTTCTTCATCAGTCTTGGAATAGACTGTTATGTCATCTAGATAGATGACAATGAAGTGCCCTATTTCATCTGAAAAGGCTATGTCCATTGCTCATTGGAAGGTGGCGCCAGCGTTCATCAGTCCAAAGGGAATTTTTACATACATAAAGGTGCCCCATGGAGTGGTGAAAGCTGTCTTGAGTTGGTCTTCTGGGATTACTAACACTTGGTTGTAACCTGAAAAACCATCTAACAGGGAGATCCGCCTTGAGCCAACTACCCTCTGTAGGATATGTTCCATCTTTGGTAAGGGGTAATTGTCCTTAAGTGAGGCTCTGTTAAGGTTCCTGAAGTTTATGCACAGCCTGATCTCACCTATTTTCTTTCTCACAGCTACAAGTTTTGAGACCCAATCAGAGAACCTCACAGGAACTATTATTCCTGCTTCGTACATCTTCTTTATTTCCTTTTCTACTACAGGCAATTGTTTTGGGTTTATCCTGCGAAGTTTTTGTCTGAAGGGTTTCTGATTTTATTTCAAAGTTATTTTGTGTTGTATGAAGTTTGTGTCATAGGCCTTCAAGTCCTCGTAGCTCCAAGCAAACACATCAATGATTTCCTTGAACAGGTCGATGTATTTATTTTTCATGCTTGTGGGTAAGGACTTAGCTAACTTAATCATTTTAGGCTTGTCTTCAGTGCCTATGTTGCATTCCTCAACGTCAGAGTCTAAGTGTTCAATAGTGGGCCTTTTCGCTACATCATCGAAATCGAAAAGATCTTCTAAAGGTGCCAGACCTCGGGGTATGTTCTTATCTTTTGCCTGTAGCACCTCTATTTCCTCATTATCTGCGTTTTCGAATTCTTTGGTTGGATTTCCAATTTTTTCATTTAAAGTGTTTATTTCTATGCTACAGGGTGGTTCTTCCTCGTCTGAGGACTCTTCACTTAGGCAACTATCATTGGACTTAGAGTCTGAAACGGAAATTTCAAACTCATTCCTGCCTATCAAGAAATCCTCAATCTGCTTATCTCCTTCAAAAACCTGCCAATATTTCTCATTATCAGGTACTGCAGGTCTGAACTTTGTCTGAATGATGATTTTTTGGTCAGTGGGAGGCTTGTGATATGAACTAGCTATGCAATCTAATCCATTTGCAATTACATTCTGACTCCTAGGAATAAACACTAGTTCATATTCCACAAAGGTCTTTAATAAATCCATAGCGTCATTCATGTATGCTCTTAGCCTAGGGTGTTTCGTTGTGTATTCACCCTTCACTTGTTTGATAATTAACTCAGAGTCTCCTTGGACAGCTATCCTACGGGCTCCTAACTTTTTCAATGTATTCAAGCCTAGGATGAGAGCCTCATACTCTGCGATATTATTTGTACATTTGAAGTTCAGGTTGAAGGCATGACTCTCAGCATAGTCAGTCTCCGTGTTATGCAACCACACTCCCGCGCCTGCGGTTTTCTTGGTGCATGACCCATCGAAATTCATTTCCCATAAGGGTTCATTCTTGGGCTGTGGATGGTTTCGTTCTTCGCGTGGTGTATGAGTTTGTGGGGAGTGACTAGCTAGTTTTTCACATTCTGTTTCTTGTTTACTCGGAGTTTCGTTTTCAGTGCATTTTCCACAAATTTCATCTTTGTTTTCTTCTGAGGTCAGAGAGGCCATTATGTTGAGATCTATGGGATCTTCCCTATTGTTTATAGCTCTGCTTTCCAGCTCTGGTTCTTCTAAGGATTCATCATTACAAAGGATAAAGGAGTCCAGATCTATGTGTACAGAGCACAGAGGAGAATTTTTAGGCTTTTCAGGGCTGTAACCAGGAATTTCATTTGTGCCTCTCTATACAGTCTCCTAAGATGGCTAAAGATATGGATTGTGGCATATGCCCCATCCATCTGCATTGTACCTTGCAGCTTGGCTCCCCATGACCTTGATAGTAACATGCCATACTTAGGTGGCACATCTGCCACTACAAAATCCATAACCATGCACTTGGCTGGAATCTGGGTTAAGTTCACACATAGGTCCTTGATCAGGCCTAGACACTTTACCCTGCTCGAGTCAAATCAATATAAATCTTTATAAGGGCGAGTTATCTCTAGGCCTAACCTTTCCATAACTACTTTAGGCATTAAGTTGTGTAAGGCCCCAGATTCATGCATTGCATTGTGAAGGATCTTATCATGGATATTGAGACTGATGTAAAAAGGAGGTATTACCCCTTCCTGAAACTTCCCTTCTATCTTTGGACCAAACAGGAGAGCTGGCTGATCATCACTCAGATTGACAGTGTCACTGTTTTCCCCTAGATTTAATGCTTTCAAAATTTGGCCTTTATATACATCCTGAGTGGCCAGCTCAGATAGTGGGACAAAGATCTTAATTTTAGCAATCTCACTCTCCAAATTGAAGAGAGATTGACTTTTTGTGACACTCAACTCTGTTTTGTTAGCCACTACTTTAGTGGCATGTTTAGTGTGTTGATTCTCATTATGTATAGGATTAGGAACTGTTTTATCAGGAGCACTAGCTGCAGTGCTAGTGCTGCTAGTTGGTTGACTTTGTTTATCAGTGTTTTGGTTGTCCCTTTCTTTGTTCTTCCCAGAACTTTCAGAGGCTGATTTTTTACTTTCAGCAGTTACTTTAGAAGTTTTCTCAGGCCTTTTCTTAATGGTAATCTCAGAAGCTTTGGGCTTGGAATTGTCTAGGCTCTTTTTGCTTCTAAGTTCATACTGTTCTCTGACCTGCATGATGGCACTTTCAAATCCTAGTCTGTAATCCTCAGATTATAATATTTCCGCATCCCAATATGAGGATGAGGGTTGATCTTCCTCTATGGAACAACTGCAGATTGAGTCATTCGTCTCAAACATATTTATTGTGTTTTCCTCAGAATCTTCTATTATCCCCTCATCTTCGTTAAGGAAGTTCTCTTGAAATGGGGGTATAACTTGTTGATCTGATTCTCTTTGTCTGTTGGGAGTGGTATTGTTCCTTCTAAAGTTCTGGTTCTGGTTATGATTTTGATTTATGTTCTGATTACTAACTGTGACAACCATTTTTTCCATCATTTGTTGTAGCCTTTCCACGTTTTTAGATAGACGATCATAATTGGGGTCAGATGTGGAAGCTACGGTGTCATCTCTATATGTTACCCTTTTCTCAGCTCTCAATCTTGCTTTCTTCTCCATCAGGTTAGCCTCTACACTCACTGCTCCTTTTTGCATGTCTTCCAATGTGTTGTAATCTCTCTCCCTAAGCTGGTAGGCCATGTTAGCATCGAATCCTTCAAGATATTTCACTAAAGCCATACCTTGGGGAGGTTTCATATGTGGAGGAAGAGCGTTATAAATGCTATTGAACCTTGTAGAGTAGTCATGGACACTCTCTCCCACGTTTCTTTTAAGGTTTTTGTATTCTGCTAAGATTTGGAGAGGGTTGGCCTTAACCTCCCATTTGTTTATGAAGGTCTGATATAAGGAGGGTAGATCCTGGATGTTGTTAGGAGGCAGGCCCTTAAACCATTTTTTCACATCACCTCCTAAGCTCTGGGCAAAGATTCTCATTTTGATTGTATCATTGTCTATCTCCATGTAGTCAAAAGAATATTCCATCCTGTCTACATGATGCTGAGTTGTGGTAGACTCTTTTGCAGTGAAGTGTGGGATATTTGATTGGTAATCATTGGGTAAGGGTACTAGGGGCTGAGGTAACATGAGAGGTGCATACTAGGCTGCCATGATAATGTTATGAGGAGATAAGGGGTTGGCCTGAGCAGCTGGTATATGGATGACAGGGATACTAGGACCAGCAGAAGTCTGTTGAGCTTATTTAGGGTGGTGGAGCCCCAAGTTTTGAATGAAATGAATATCGGGAGGTGTATATGGAGGGGTCTCTCTCTCCCTAATGTGTTGACCACTATGAGATGGTAACCGGGAAACTCAAACTCTAGTTGATCTGGAACACTGAATGACCTAATTCTTGGCAACCTGCTTGGTAGGTCTAGGTCCAAATGAAGGTCTGATAGAGCTGTAAATTCTTCTGGTGCAGAGTTAGCCCTATGGATGTGTCTGGAAACAGTTGTTCCTTTTAAGTGTAGGGAATTTCCTGAGAATTCTCTCGGGGTTGTCAACTATTTCAGGTGGTTTTGGGTCAGGGTAAGCTCTTGTGTGAATGGTTCTTGAAGCCAGAATTCTATTTTCCAACAAATCAGCTTAACCCTACTTGTTACTTCTGTTATGGTTGATATTTTTTTGGAGGGTGGTCTCCCAGTGGAGTCTTATGTGAACCAAGATAATCAACAGGCCTACTGATCACCAGTGGAGTCTTTGATCTTCAAGGAACTATGGAGTCGCCAGGTGGAGGGTTTATGAGGTTTTCTAGGAGGTACATTGTCCACCACAGTGCTTTATGTAATGTCCCTTTTCAAGGATATCTTTAAACACAGAAAACTCTAACCAGAGATGGACTGGGAGGGCTTTTACCAGGTATTTCACCTCTGAAAGAGAGTGAGACCTGGAGGCTATCTGGCCCTTTCCAGACTTTGTCTAAGAGTGTGGGGAGAAACACAACAAGTAGTGCAGAGAGTGAATTGCAAGTGGAAGTTTTTCACTGCCAACCTAACCAGAGTTTTTGGGCTTTCTGAGGCTCTTGCGATGTAGTAAGATGGAAAATACTCAGAAATTCCCCGGCGGAGTTGCCATTATGTTTGGGTTCCCATGTTTTGGAAAGATTGGCAATACCAAAAGATGAGACAACATCAGAACCACTTTTAGACCTCAAGATCTAGCCCTCCTGGGTCTAGAGAGGGATCTCTCTATATAGGCAAAGTTTTATGTTTTTGAAGCTCTGTGTTAAGATGTTAGGCTAGTTATAAGGTTCGGTTTGATTGATTGTTTGGTTGGTTGTTGGGAATCAGGAAGGAAGGGTTCAATATGAGGCGAGGCTGTGTAAAGAGGATTTTAGGTAAAGGAGGGATGTTTTCAAGAACACTCGAGACCATTGGGCAATGGAGTCAGGAAAGGGTTTACTTGTTATTCAATATGCAGGCTTTCAGTTGGGCTATTCATCTAAAGCATTGGATCTTAAAGATGATATTGTGGCATGAAATGGTAATAAAGAAGGTGGAAAGCAAGGAAACCTCCAAGGTGACCATTTAGGGATCAGATCCAGGGACAGGACATGCCATTGAACAACCTGTGATCCAAAAACTAAAAGGTTAACTCCTCAGACAAGAAAACATTAAAGATTCAAACACAAAGGTGAAAACCTGAGATCAGAGAGAGACTTTGAACTCTCAATGCTTCGGCATCCAGCTTAAGGTAACTTGGAAAGGTTCAATTAATTGAAAAGGACCCTAGTGAGACAGAGACAGAGTTATAAACTCCAAGTATCCAAATTCATCAATTAAATCCTAACAAGAACATCTAAGAACATATTCATTAATTCATACATCAACTAGCAGTATATATAACCACTACACTGGTTAAATTAGCTTGAAAACAATCCTCAGATAACACATACAGTAGAAAACATAGAAGGCAGGGAGAGTAGAAATATAGGTTACCTAACAAGGGTAAATCCTATGCCAAATTTCTGATGCATGCCAGAAGAAATGAAATGTGATGAACTACAAGGTAAAACAAGGGCAAAGATAGAAAAACATCACCGTTGCTTTAAATCAGGATCTAAAGAAATGTGCTTGTCATATTAAAGAGAAACACCAGTCATGTACAACATTACCAACAGCTTGGTATTCAGTCCGAAAACATCTTCCTCGGCCTATCTTACAACGTTACACAAAGAACATGTCTCAAGAGAAACAGCTTACAATTCATAGATATCCGATCAACAACCCCTTACAACATTTTCTCATGAGTTTTTATATTAGAAAAAGAGGTAGAGGAGGTAGATGAAACACTAAATGAAGCATTAATCAGAGTAGGAGCAGTGGGTTGAAACCCATTCTGTTTTAATGTCTATGCATCGAACTTCGGTACTCTTTGGGTGAAAGAGTGGTCTTTGACAGGCTGAAATTTACTCCAGGTATGTCTTTGATGTATCCTCGGCTGCAGTACTTGTGGTACTCTGGTGAAATAAACAAAAAGGTGGAACAATGTTTCTAGGGTCTGCCATACCATGTACCCAACGCTTCTGGTAGCACCGGGACTGTTGTCAGGGCAGAGATATTTCTCTGGAACATGGTAGAATGCAACAGTATGGGTACCCTGTCCTTTCAATTACTGAATTAAGGCTCAAAAATCTTTGATTACCAGCCTTAAATTCTCTGATCTTTCACTGACACTCTTTTCCATTCCATTACTATCCCTATCTGTGAAATTTGAGCATTAATGGCGCTCGAGAGTTTTCGCATATTTGAACTCTGTAATATCAAGCTCTGAACTCATTTTCTCTGTGCTTTGTGCCACTAAAACAGTGACCACGTAGCACAGTGTTTTCCTCCTGCCTGTAACCCTGCAAAACACACAAAATTGTTAAGAAAACCATGCTGGAGGGGGATGGATGCAGTGGAAAGCTTGCGGAATGGTGATGCAGCATGGTGGAAAAAAGTAGCGAAATGGACCAATTATAGACCAGGGGTGGCGGAGGACACGTGATGAAGGCCTGGAGGATAGGTGGAGCACTGTGGAAATAGAGGTTGGGTAGAAGAATGAACATGGAACGACCAATCGATTGTGTTGACGATGATCGACGGCGGGGGTTAAACAGTGGGAAGACTTCGGAAATGGGCGAAATACCAAGAAAATGGAGAAAATGCGATGAAAATGGGTGACGTGGAGTACTGGCGATTGGACCCGGTCAGAGACGGGGCGATGGTTTAATCCGGACCGTCTAATCTCAGGAGGAGATCGATGGCTGTGATTGCACCGGAGGGCGATGGATGGTGGGCCAGGGGTCATGTTCGCTTTGGAATATCCCCCGAGCATCTTAGGGGCGCAATAACCGTTGGATGGCCAGCCTCAGATCGGACGGCGAGCATCAATATCGCACTCACTCCACATCCGAACTTTAATGTACGATGAGGGCAGTTTTTCAATAGTGCTCAAAGCCACGTGTCGACCAGTGAATGGTATCGCTGCTGATTGGGAAAAACAGCCTTCCATTTGAAAGCGGTGCGATGAAAATTACCGATTTTGCATAGTGATTGACAGCAAGGACCACTAGGGCGGATGATTCGTGGGTTGTTGGATCAGCGAAGGATCGACGACTCAGATCTGATCGGAGGGAAAATGCGGAGGGTGAATGGGCGGCTAGCGATTCAATCTTGACCGTTGGTTCTTGTGGATTCAATGGTCAAGATTGGATCGTTGGACCATGATCGAAGGGAACAAAGAGTGACATAACCAAAGGTTTTGATGGGTGATTAAGCGAGATTGCAATGGCCATTAGATCTATTCAGATCAACGGCGGTGTTTTCCTCAAAGCTGACGGGCCAAAACACTATCGCATCGGAGATTTTTGTTTACAAAGACAATGCATTCCGCTCCAATTCTCCGATTGCGATAAGCGCTCTTCAGCTTGCACTTGGTTTTAGCACCCGGGGCATGTGGGGAAGTGGTTTTTTGGGGCTGGGCCTAAGGGGCTAGCCTGTTTAAAGAAGAAAATGGGTTTTTTGGCCATTTTTCAATGCAATTTGAGGCCGAGAGGGGTAACGGTAGAGGGGAAAAGGTGTTATTTGGCCAAACAAAGGGTGTTTGTGAGGCTTAGAAGGGAAATGGATGATTTAGAGGGTTTAGGGAGGAATTTTGGGAAACAAAGGGGAATTTTTAAGAGTGGGAAACAGACTAATAATGGGGGAAAATTTGCATAGGTACTAGGGCAAAGGGAAGACTTTTGAGCACAATTTTCCACAGGAAGTGAGGCTTATTGAATGGAAAATAGTAGTGAGGATCCTTTTAAAGGAAATGGACACATAGAGGCTTCAAGGATGAGAGATTTTCATGGGAAATGTATCTCTTGAAGGCTCATGGAACAATTTAGCCACATGTTTGCTTGTCAAAAATTTCATAGGTGGCTAGCAATTAGAATAGGTTTATTATCATCATACTTGTTGATTACGTGCCTCCTATTAGCATCTTTTGAGATGATATATCGAACCATGGACTTACTGGTTTTTATATGGAAAATGTAACATGTAATTTTTCTTATATATTAATGAAAAATTACGAATTTTTCTTGGGAAAAAAAAATAGATAGATTTTTAATATTTTCTTATTATTTATTAATTATTATATTCTATATTAGTTTCTTAGAAGAGGTAATAGTTTGAATTATTAATTAATTGTATCATTTATTAGTTAGTATTTTTAGTATTAACTTATTAACCTTTATTTTGTTTTGTGAATCTAAATATTGTATTGTTAGTTATATTAGGTAATTGATAGATTTAATAATATTTTATTAATAATTTATAAACGTTCATTTCTCTCACCGTTGCATACCTCTGAAGTGTATATATATCCATGGTTTTGATCAGCACAATCATCATTTTCTTGATGATGAACTACACTCAGTAGTTCAAAACATGTCGAGTCTGTTAACTCTAAGGTGATTTTCCAGAAGAATTATGTTAAAATTTAGCTATGCATCACAGAAGCTTACACTCTCAAATAAACTAGTTCTATTTGATGGAGGAATTGATAGGAGGTTAGACAATGGGGTGTTGCTTCATGTGTTCAACCAATTAACTGATAATTCACTAATAAATAACACATGCTTGTCAATTCCGAGAAATACCCAGTTGAGATTCAAGTTCAAGGGCAGTGTACTATCAGTTGTATAATTATCTGAATTTTACAAGTGGTACATGCGGTAAGAGGAAGGCCCCCAATGTATTTTGCATTATGGATTTGTAATTTCCCTAATTAATAGGGCCTAATTACCCAAGGAAACAGCGCACAGAAATAGGGATCCTAAAGGGCAAAAAATTGGTTAAGTATTGAACCATGCTTCTCTAGGAATCATTGAGACAGATAAAGATAGTGTAGAGATTTATCAGATTGGAGAAAATCATTTTAATCTTCTCATATTTTCTAACTCATGAAATGTACAGATAGCAAGACTTTTAGCTAATTATTTCCCCGAGAAATACTTGTGTTTTGTGCGATTGAAATTATTTCTCTTTCATGTTTTGTGATTTCAATATCTAAATTGGTTTCAACCGCAATTGGTAGAGCATATTCTAGTATAATGTTTTAGCATATTACAATTATCAGTTTAATCTACGTGGATTTTATACAAACCCTTAAGAAGTTATTTTTTCATAGTGGTCCTTATACCTACATTTTAGTTTCTTCCTTTTCTTGAGTGAGTTGTAACTTACTCATCCTTGATTCATGTTTGAGTGTAACCCGAGAAAATATTTCTCTTAGGCTAGTAATTTACTTGAATGGTTCCTTCAATTATATTGCAATTGGATCATGAAAGTATTCTTAGGTGGTTCTCCATATGGTGTCTTTTAGGGTTCTTATTATTTTGATGTATTGTAATCTCCTTGATAACTAAGACCTATCTTGATGAGGGGATGTCTCTTAAGGCTAAGGATATGATCTAATGACTTAGAACCTTTACGTAGCTTCATTTTTTATTGATCTAATTTGAAAACTTCTCTAATTCTACTCTCAAAAGCACTATTTATTCTTCCAATTTTTCACAAAGTTCTTCCTTTTTTTTTTAATTGTTTTTACATAATTTCATTAATCCTCTTAGTTTCTTCCAGTTTAATTTTAAGAGAGATGATAGAATTTGCATCAAGATATCTATCTTGCAGTTGTTTTTATAGTTGATCTGCCATCCTTATTATATATTTTATTTCTTCCAATGCACTTACGGTTTCTCCTTCACAATCTTCTTCTACCTCAATTTCTTCTTCAGCTATGAAAACTATATCTCCTCTCTCATCATCATACATGTTTCCATTGTTTTCATAATCACTATATTTTTTGGAGTACAAACTTATCTTTTTGGAATTTCATTTTCTTTTATAATTATTAGATTTGAATTTCACTTCATCGTCATTATCATTCATTTTTGAATAAGGACATTTAGAAGAATAGTGTCATATTATTCCACATTCAAAATAGTTAAATGGAAGATTACCTTTGAAATTTCCAGTTCTCTTCTTTAGTTTTGTGAAAATTTTGGCTTATTCTTCATCTGATTCATGACTAGAGTCTTCTTTAGTCCCTTGCTTGCTTGCTTCTTTGAATGCAACTTCTCTAGTTCATGTATTGTCCTTTTCTGTCCTTAGTTCACATGCAATAAAATTTCCATGAAGGAAATCCATTCCTAGTTGTTGCATGTCAAATAGATCTTCAAGGCTATTGAACCTTGAAGGAAGTGATCTCAATATTTTTTGAACAATATCAGCTTCCTTGACTTCTTCACTAAGTCCTACGGTAGAGTTGACAATATTGTCTACTTGAAGAAAATATGAAGCAATATTTTCATCTTCTTCCATTTTCAATCTTTCAAATTGACCTATGTGTGCTTTTAGCTTGGATTCTTTTACTTTGGTATCCCCTTCATAAAAAAAAATTATCTTGTTATGTAGTTCTTTCGCTGACTTGCAATGCATCAATTTGAAAAATTCAGTATCTAATAAGCCACTTAAGATGGCATTTTTGGCTATTACATTGTATGTATAGAGAGATTTATGAGTTTCATTAGTGGTAGGATTATAAATTACTTGGAAATCATTCACAACAACTGCCCATACATCATTACCTAAGGACATGATCTAGGTTTCCAATTTGAGCTTGTTCCATAGTTCTGTAGATGAATTGTAATGCATCACTTTGAAAAATTCAAAATCTGATAAGCCACTTAAGATGGAAATTTTTGCTATTGCATTGGATATATAGAGAGATTTACCAGTTGCATCAATGGGAGGAGTAGCATGTACTTGGAAATCATTCACAATAGTCGAAAATACATCAATACCAACAAAAATGATGTAGATTTCCATTCTTATCTTCCAAAAATATAGTTTTGTCCATTAAAATAAGGAGGCTTGGGTGAATATATAATATTTTCCATCGTCCTTATGATTAAACTTCCAGTGTTTAACGATTCCTGAAAAAACCTGCTCTAATACCAATTGTTAGAATAATGATCACACTAAGAGGGGGGATGAATTAGTATAATGGCCAATTATACTAATTTTTACAATTTTATCATAACTTAAAACACAACAGAGCATCAATAAACATTAATATCACATCAACACATGAAAACATGATATGTACATGGAATCCCTTGGGGGAAAAAACCAAAAATATTTTTATCTACTTCAATGTTTGATTACATCAGTTTGCAGGCACCAACCTGCTGAGGGCACCAACCCCTCAAATCTATTTCCAGGAAACAACTTGTTGGAGGAACCAACCCCCAAAATATATTTGTAGGAACCAACCTATTATAGGTTACAACCTGATTGAGGAACCAACCTCAAAAATATGCAAGCATCGACTTGTAGTCGGATACAACTTGATTGAGGCACTAACCTCGATGGAGTCACCCACCTCCTTCTCCTAACTGTATTGGACCACTTTCCACATTCTTTTAAACTGGATCCACTGGCTCAATGTAATAAACATCTCTTCCAAATATGATCACATCAACACAGTTTCAACTAGTACCTCATTCTTCATTTCTTGTATCAACATTAAACCTACTCATATGGCCCATAATATTTTGAAAATAATGAAATAAATATAGCTTATTGTCCTCAAAAACCTGTATTCATGATTTTTCTTGTCCCCCGCATAGATCATACGAAAATACAAGTCATTTCCCCCTTTCTCAAAAATAAAATTGCCCTCAAATTAACCCACAAAACACTATAAATTTAATCGGTCTACAAATTGCACATTTTTGGTCTGTTGTCAATAAAATGTAACTTTCTGACGCATGTTCTACAAACTGCACTTTTTTCATTTGTTAAAAAATTCTATAGAATGCACTCCTAAGGGAAAAAATAAATTTTCTACAAACCCAACAAAACTCGAACTACGGACCTCTCGTCGAGCTACAAGGCATAATACCATATCAAATACATTGTAAGTTGTTCATGGAAATCAACAAACATGTATCCATATTGTGCCCAAAACTACAATTGAATAAAAAGGGTGGGGGTTCAGGCTAAACGCAGAACCAAACCCACACATAATATAAATGTCTTAGACTTAAACTCGTGATAGACCAATATTCCTTTGGGCTAAACTATCGAGACAAAACATGTGTTGCAAACTAGATTTGAACCATGAACCAAATCAATACACCATCGAGCTTAGCTACAGACTAACCAATACACCTTCAGGTTGAACCATGATTCAAATTAGTACACCATCGATTCTTATATATGAACCAACCAATATGCCTTTCGGTTAAACGATGAACTACCAAATCAATACATTGTCAAGCTATGCTACAAACCAATCAATGCGCCTGTAGATTGAACCATGGACCACCAAATCAATATGTTGTCGAGCTAAGCAACAAACCAACCAATGCACCTTCAGGCTGAACCATAAACCACTAAATTAATACACTATCAAGCTATGCTACAAACCAACATGCCTTCGGTCTAAACCAAATCAAAACACCATTGAGTTATGCTACAGATCAACCAATGCACCTTTTGACTGAACCAAATCACCATTGAGTTATGTTACAGATCAACCAATGCACCATTGAGTTATGCTATTGATCAACTAATGTGCCTTCGGTATGAACCATAAAAATTAGTATCCCATCTAAATTGGTTATAAACCAACCATTTCACCTTCACGTTGAGCCATCAAATCAATATGCCATCGAACTTGGTTACAAACTAATCATTGTGCCTTCGAGTTGAGCCATAAAATTAATATGACATCAAACTTGGTTACAGAACAACCATTGTGCATTCAAACAGAGCCATCAAATCAAAATTACATCAAACTTGGTTATATACCAGCCATTTCACCTTTGTGCTAATCCATCAAATTAATACGTCATCGAACTTGGTTACAGACCAACTATTTCTCCTTCATGTTGAGTCATAATCGCTAGACACCTAATATGATTTCATTCTAAATCAATATTCCATACCAACCAATATAAATTTAGTACACATAAATACACCAAACCAACCAATATGCCTTCAATCCAAATCAATATGCCATACCAACCAATATTATTCCAGACCAAATCAATACTACAGACCAACCAATATTCCTTCAAGCCAAATCAATATGCCAAAATAACCAATATGCCTTCATGACAAATCAATATTTCCTACTAACCAATATGCCTACATGCCAAATAAATACTCCAAACCAAACAATATTCCTTCGGCATGTTCACGAAGCTATTTATCTTATAATATAATTGATGCTTGCTTTCTCTCCTTTGCACCTCACAACACACATATTTATATGTATAAGTGCCCCCTAATCACATTGGAGCCAATGTCATTTTGAGTCTTGTGTTGACATCTAGAACCTCATGTGACCACACAATGTGATCTGGTCCTAGCGATCCATTTTCAAACCTATGTTGACATCATCATGACATCACCAATGCCATATGGCACTCTCTTATTTATGCCACGTGTCACCCAAATTTGGTCCTATTGGAAAACAAAAATTGTGAATTCAACATGCCACATGGCATATTATCATGCAACCACATCATCAATGTATTTCCATCTCATATTATTCCACATCATCACCTTGAGCCAATCTTGTGCAACCATGTGTCACTATGCGGCCATTTGGCCAATCTTGTCCTGCCACATGTGCATCCACGTCAAAGTGCCACGTCACGAATTACCTGCACTGAGGGGGTCCACTTGTCATCCATATACACTTTCCATGTGTCATGTTTTCATTGGTCCAATGTTGTGGAGGCCGAATGACGTGGAGGGCATGACCTCCGCTAAACCTTATGTAAGTTAGTGCTCCATCCACCATCCATGAAATTCATGAAGACCATATATGTCTTGAAATGCACGAAATTTAACCCTGTTAGCTAGTGCACAAGTTTTCACACCATATGTCGTTGATTTCTCACAAAGAAATGGATCCAATCTAAATATGCACAAATGTTAACAAATTTTTTTTTTTTTAATAATAAATTTGGTGCTTTTTCCCTTTTTCCACTATCACATTCAAACTGAATTATATTTTCATCCTGGATGAGTTTGACCAATTGTGATATACCCTTCAAAAGGTCTTGGAGAAAACTCTTAAACCATACCATCTATATATTCATTTGAACATCATAACTTCAAAAAAAACTCAATAATATTCAAGCCACTTTTTCATTATTGATGTGACCTACCAAAGCATCGAACTTCCAAGACATCACTACACTCAAAAGTCTCTTTCCTTTCACATACCTTGGCATAAATGGCAATGGTTACCATCAATGACAAAACAATATCCAAAAAAAGGTTATTTGTTTCCTAGGTCAATGAACAATGACAAAATCTTGTTTGTAATAAGAGTTTTTTGGATTTAAATTGTGTTCAAGTTTCAAAAACATTTAACATTTTAGGTAGACACTCCACCCATCATTAGGGACAAAATCGACTTTGATGACCTTAGATTATTTCTAACCAACAATATATAGGAGATGTGAAAGGATGTGACCTTTAAGAAAAACCAAAAATTAAGGTCAAATATGAGGGAAAAATATCATATAAATTGAAATGAATGTTGTAATAATTAATAAGGGATATTAAATCATAAACTACAATGTAATATAAAATAATAAGAAGCAAAAGAGAAATAGATAAAAAAAATTAATGATAAGTTTGAATTAATGATAAATTTAATCTAATAACAAAATTTAAGGAAATGGAGTAATAAGGGGGGACCGAAATAAAGAAAATAAAAAAGGAGGTAAAATAAGAGATGCATGGGGCAAACAAGAGAACCTGTTAAAAGGTTTTCCAAGGAGAGAACCCTTTATATCTCTTATTTTACCCACATTTTTTCTTATCCTTCCCTCCCCCACTTTTATTTTGTTTCTTCTCATCCCCCCTTGTTACTCAATTTCCTTAGCTTATGTAGTAATTCTCATTTATCATCAATTCCCTTATTTCATTATTTTTGTATGTATTTCTCTTTTCCTTGTTATTACTTTTTATTATATTATATTTTCTAAATTAATATCCCTTGATCACTATTACAATGTTCATTTCCATTTACTTAATATTTTACTCATGTTTAACCTTAATTTTTGGTCTTTCATGATAGTCACATCCTTTCACATCTCCTATTTATTCTTGGATAGGTGTCATATAATATCATCAAAGCTTATGTTTCCCATAGTGATGGGTGGAGTCTCCACCCAAAATGTTGGAAATTTTTAAAACTTTAATATAGTTTAGTTCAAAAAACCTCTTATTGCAATATGTTTGACTATGAAAATCTACATGCTCTCCAATATTGTTTCGTGATGTTCAGGTCTCTAATGTGTTTTTTATTTAGACCAGTTCTATGATATTCATACATCCTAGCATTGTAAAAGGGGATATTAATTAATAGACTTTGTACATTAGAAATGGACAATACAATTGAATTTAGTGAACTTGTAAGAAACAAGTGTGAGGGCTCTTAGATGGTGTTTTGGAGATCTTATATGAGTTCCCTCAAAGTAGCCAAGGATGTATCAATTTCAACATTGGGATTTTTTTGTTCTTGGTTGGGGTTTGGTTGTTCTAAGTTGTAGTTTGGTGATGGCAGGATTAGATTCTCACTAGGATCCATGGTAACCAAGTCTCCTAAGATTTAATATGTTGCTTGTATTTAAGGTATCATTTAGTTTTTTTTCCAATTTTAAACCAATTTTCAAAAAAAAACAAAAGAAATCAAAGAAATTTCATTGGAATTCTTACCTAGAATCCAAAGAATATGTAATTCATTGACTTGGCACTTAATGTAGACCAAGGATGAAAACATTGGCTCAATAACAACTAAAAATGCGTCGCACAATCCAAAATAGTAAAACAAATGGGCCACATGTGCATAAAAATGCATCTCACCAGGAATGCATCTATATTCCTGAGAATGCGTGTGTATTACTTAAAACGTGTACAAACTTTTGATCCATGCCAACTTGGCTCCCTAGATAGCATCCTAGTTGGTGTTTCATGGCTTACTGAGCCTTGATTCCCAAAAACATGTGGGCTCTCCTAGGAACACAAACGTGATCCTGTTGGTGTGTGTGTTCTTGATGCCCCCATTTCCACTTTGGGGACCACCATTATCATGTGAGAACCTACATCTTATATTTTTGGTTATGATTATTTTTTCCATGTTCCAAAATAAAATAAGACAAAGCTGGAAAATAAGGAAGTCAAATGTATTTTTATCATTACAAGGATGGAATGAAAGGAATAAGTTGTGGGATATGGTGACAAGGAACATATTTTATAGTCAATATGTGGTCTTTAGGGAATTTAGGTTTACTTTTAGGAGTAAATAGGCTAAAAAGTAGGAGGAAAAAAAAATTGGTGTTTGACTTAAAGAACAAGGAAAGTGATTCAAATGATTCGATTGAATATGATGGAGACATGGAACTATAGAATTTTATCTTGAGGAAGTCTGGTTGAGTAATAAATTACCCTAAAAGTTATAATCCAGTGGACTTATGGTATGTTTTGTTGTTATCTTATATTGATGAAAAATGTGGGTTGATCAGGCAGGCAGTCAAATTGAAAGATAGTAAACTCTATTCCAAATACATGGTCAAAGAAATGAAATATTTGCACAAGAAATAGGCATGGGACGTGGTTTAATTACTTGATGGGAGGAAGCGCATTGCCTACAAGTTGGTGTTTGAGAAAAATTTGAAAGCAATAGGTCATGTTGAGAAATACAAATCTTGATTGGTGGCAAAAGTTTCTTCCCAAGTTTAGGGAGTTGATTTTAGTGACATTTTAGTGAGTACTTGTGTCTCTAGCTTCAACATTTGATCTGGAGATAGAGAAAATGTATGTAAAGACAAAAATTCTAAATGGTGGCATGGAGGTATAAATCTATATGAAATAGCATGAAGGATTTGCAATGAAGTGAAAGGAGAGGTTGTTCTACAAGCTAAGTCAATTTATGGCCTGAAGCAATCATTTAGAATGTGGCACCAAAAATTTGACATGTACATCTAGGGATTTGGATTTATGAGAAGCCAAACTAATCACTATGTGTATCTCAAGTCAAAAGGTAAGTGTTTCATATATATAGTGTTGTATTTCAATGACATGTTGATCGAAATGGCATGGGTGCAATTAATGAGGTGAAGATGAAATGTCCTAAAAATTAGACATGAAGAATATTGGTGTTACACATTTCATTAGTGGAATACCTATCATGAGATACCATTTAGTTAGTAAACTCTATGTGAATTAGAGGAAGTCAATTAAGGAAGTTATGAAGTGTACGTTAAGTCAGTTATGAAGTGTTTCAACATTTAGGGTTGCAAGCTAATGAAGGTACCAATTCATATTGTGGTAAGGATAGCCATTGAACAGTTCCCAAAGACATAGGAGGAGATGGAGGACATGGCTCATGTTCCATATGCTAGTGTCATAGGTAGTCTAATGTATGAAATTATCTACACACAACCATATATTTATCATGCAATGGGAGTATTGAGTGGGTACATTAAAACACATAAAATATCATTATACCATTCTACCAAAATAATGTTTAGGTATTTATGTGGCACAAGTAATCATGCAATCTACTACCCTGTAAAGCCTAAATATGATAGTGAAGCAACTATACATGGACTTTTCGATGCCATGCGGGTTGGAAATTTGGAAAAAAGAAGGTCAAATAGAAGATATGTATTCAAGTTATTCAATGGAGATATTAGCTAAATAAGTAAGATGAATTGGTAATGGAACTAACGATAATGGAATCTTTAAATTACATGGTAGTCACTCATGCAAGTAAGGAATTAATCTAGTTGTGGTAGTTATATTCACAGATTGGGTTTGTTTAATAAGCAGTGTGGATAGGTTGTGATAGCCAAAGTCCAAGATTCCTAGAAAAGAACCCATATTACCATTCAAGGACAAATAAAATTGACATACAATACCATTTAAGTATAGATGCAACAAAAATCAAGAATGTGTTGCTAATAAAATAGACACAGTAAAGAATGTTGTAGACTTTATAACAAAGTTAGTGAGTGTTGTGAAGTTCTCTAGATGCAAAGAGATAGTGGGAATTAGTTCCCTATTTCATTAAAGCATAGAATTGTATGAACCTACAAATAATACAAGTGGGATAATTTGTAGGTGTTATATTATTTATAGTGGAAACTTATTCGAATATATTTCAATCAGTAAATTGGCTATTAGGGTGGAGAGACTAGGAATGAGCCTCAATGGTCTACTTGGGGAGAATTGATTAGTTAAAGAATAGATTGAATGGTTTATTTGAGCCGATGTGTCGACATTCAAGTTGAGAATGAGTTGACGGTAAAGTTGGAAACAAGTTGACATTCGATTCAAGCACAAAAAATGTAATGGAAGTTAATGAGCATTCAAAATAAACGGGAATACAAGAAGCTAAAAAAGCCAATAGCAGATTACAGAAATCAAGATAAATTTCATTTGAATATGATCATAGTCAAACAATATTGGTGGTCAATCAGTGGTCAAAATGAAATAACTATAGTCAAACTATTCTACAAATGGTTGGAAATACCAATATTTTTAAAAAGAGAATCTATACAGGTGAAATAGATTTCAGAAGAGAGGAATAATCTGTTTCTGAGTTTTTTTAATAACCCAACATTTCGAACTTCCTAAGTGAGTCCATCATCAGGGGTAGACGCCAAATATTCTTTGAAAATATTGGGAGGATTAGGGAAAAGGAATAGATATATATGGTTGGAAATCCCAATATTCCTCAAATATTGTTCAATAGGATTCAACAATCCATAACTAACTCGGGGATAAAAATTAGGGTTTTTAATGCCTACAAATAGAGTTTTATGCAAGTCTAATGAAGTATAATTAAAAACTCACAATTTTTAAATATAGGGTGATGTATGAGCATGTTTTTATTAGGTGTGGATGAAGGTCGACATTCATTCTAATCTTGCTGAAAATTCGGTCAAGAATATGAGTGGTGAAGCTCAAAGGTTGGTTAGTTTTATTGGATAAGGGTTTCCATGTAAAATCTCTATGTACTATGTGAATCTTTATGGTGTGCCATTATTTATTTATATTGTTTAATTTCTCTCATGTGCGTATAAATATTTATGTAAATTGAGCTTCTAGACTAATGTATATGTCTAGTCAAATTTGTAATAGGTTGTAGAGTGTTCAAGTTTTTAAAATATGACTTGGTATTTCCATAATTTGGTATCATAACTATAAATTTAGTGCCTAACATCCAACAATATTGTTCCAGGGTTTCTCCTTAGAATAAATCAATCAAATAGGTGTAGTTATGTTATTTTTATATCTAATACAATCCATGAATGTTTGATACATTTTGAAGATTAGAAATTCTCCAAATATTAATCATATTTAGTATATAGCTTGATGTATCATCAATTACTTTTATTTTTCAATATTTAGGAAGGTTGATAAGTGAGAAAGGTTACTTTTGGTTTTAGAATGGACATAGGTTTTAATATATTGTGACAAACAAAATGGTTTTAAGATATTTTTGATGACTTTATGGCCATAATTTATAGAATTATTATTTATGAACCTCCTCCTAGATTATTTCTTTAATGCAAAAGTTTCTTGCACATTAATTCAAAATTGAAATATGGGGATTGGCACATTTCTAAATATCACATATTTTTAAGGATTTATGGATCTAAGTTGAAGCCCTACAAGCCTTCATTTTATCTAAATCCTATGATTTTTTCCTTAGATTAAATTAAGAAAATATTAAATCCATGCCATATTAATTTTGTTTAAAATAATAAAACTAGAATTTGTACCAAAAGGGTGCACATATATGTTGATAGAAGTGTAGATCAATGTAGAGTGACGTAGAGGTAGAGTTACAGGAAACAAGGATGTGTACATAGAAGGAATGAGGAATCAAGAGGCTAAAATATTGGTAAGGTAGAGATTTCCAAGTGGGAAAATTTGAATTATGGAATCTGCAATATATCATATTTATATCACCGAACTCATAAATAAACAAGAAGAAATCTTCGAGGTGACATTACTGTGATATTATACCATCTTATTAGAAAAAAATCTTGGAGATTGTGATGAGAATTTGTTTGTATGGGGGAGAATAAAAAGCAATTGAGAAACACACATTTCATGGCATGCTCAAAAGCCTAAACAAATTGAATTGGTGTCCTCCTTTGCTGCAATTTAGGGAATCCCTTAGTATTTTTATCATGTTATGATTTTGGATGGGAAACAAGTGGATTATGTGCTCCCATTCTTGTTTCAAAGTTTATAAAATGAACCTTGGAGGACTAGATAGGTTGAAAATGATAACAAATTGTTTTCAAACAAAACATTGAAATTTTGAAAACTTGATGCCTAATATGCACCAATTTTCCTTCCAAGAATTTCGAATTTGAAAGAAATAATTCCCTCACCATATTTCAATGTTTTGAAGCTCTTGAAGATGGCCCAAGAAAATTTCAAGCATAGGCTATTATGCCATCTTCGTTGTGGCATACTCCAGTCACAACTTTGATTCACCCAAATGTCTTTATTATCCTTGATCCAAACATGTCCAGATAATCTGTGTGTTGCTCCATTTATTCATTTCAGTTTAAGAACAACTCAAATGACTCTAGGAAACTACTCGCTTATGATTTCCATTTCAGGAAACTACTCACTTATGATTTCCATTTCTTTGGTACATGCTAGGAGAAACAATTTTCCATAGAATTAGTGTTGAAATGAGAATATAAGAGGATGATGAAGTGGAAGAGTAAGCAATAGAAATATTCACAAATATTTCATATGAAGTTAAGGCATGAAGTAATAAAGTACATTCAAAAAAAATTTGACTGAAAACCAAAGTGTGCCTTGTCCTTTCCCACCAAGAGAATTATGTTCATTCTCAGATTGTGGAGCATTCAGCTGGGAGTCACCAATAGTCCCCACAAGTACACAGGCCAGCCTTGAAATGATGGAATCAATTATGATCCCTTACAATGATCTATTTCCCAGGAATCTGAGTTATGAACTTAGATGATGTATGATAGTCACAACAGACATGAAGGTTTTTAAAAATTCTTATAGGAGTACCTGGATGTGTGCTGATTGGACCAAAAGCAATGGCTATATTCTCACGGTGGTAGAATATAGATTGTTCCTTCTGATCCTGCTCCACATCCTGTAGCACAAAGTTTGTGTTAGGAACATACCCTGCATATTTCATTTGGCCACTCAATCTCTCTACCATTTCATAAGTATTTGGTGTTTGTGGGTGTGACTTATCTTCTACAACAAACACATGGACATGGTTGCTGACCTAAATCTAGCTATTTACTGACTCCTTTTTCACTCCCCTATCTTCCATCAATTTCCTCACTTTTGCTACATCATCCCATCTTCTAGGTGCATCATAAATATTTGATAATAACACATATTTTCCAAATTCTTGTGGGTCCAACTCAAGAAGACATTCTTCCATGCACCTTCCTACTTCTTGTTGCCATAAATTCTACAGGAACCTAAAAGTGTTTGCCATACCAAATCTCCAGGCATTAAGGAATTTTTATTGATAAATTCCTCTTCCTCATCAAGATGGCCAGCACAGCCAAGGAGGTCAACCATGCAAGCATAGTGCATTTTGCAACTCTTGAATATGGCCGAAGAATATTTCCCTTATCAAATTGTTTTTAAGCATAGGCTATTATGCCATCTCTGTTGTGGCATATTCCAATCACAAATTTGTTTCACCCAAATGTCTTTATTATCCTTTATCCAAACCTATCCAGATAATCTAATTGTTGCTCCATTTATTCATTGTAGTTTAATAATAGCTCAAATTGTTCTGGTAAACTACTCACTTATGATTTCCATTTAAGGAAACTACGCACTTATGATTTCCATTTCTTTAGTACATGCCAGGAGAAAAAAATTGCCATATAATTAGTGTTGAAATGAGAATATAATAGGATGATGGAGTGGAAGAGTAAGCAATATAAATATTCACAAAATTTCATATGAAGTTAAGGCATGAAGTAATAAAATACCATTCAAACAATTCTTGACTGAAAACCAAAGTGTTCCCCATTCTTTCCCACCAAAAGAATTATGTGCATTCTTAGATTGTTGAGCATTCATTTGAGAGTCACAAATAGTCCCCACAAGTATACAAGCCATCCTTGAAATGATGGAATTTATTTGCATCCCTTACAATGATCCCTTTCCCAGCAATCTGAGTTATGAACTTAGATGATGTATGATAGTCACCATAGACATGAAGGTTTTTAAAAATTCTGATAGGAGTATCTGGATGTGTGTTGATCAGACCAAAAGCAATGGCCAGCTTCTCACTATGGTGGAATAGAGAGTGTTCCTTCTGCTCCTACTCCACATCCTGTAGTGCAAAGTTTGTGTCAGGAACATACCCTGCAGCTTTCATTTGACCACTCAATCTCTCTACCATTGCATTAATATTTTGTGTCCATGGGTGTGACTTATCTTCTGCAGCAAACACATGGGCATGGTTCTCGACCTAAATCTAGTTATGTACTGGCTCATTTTTCACTCCCCTCTCTTCCATCAATTTCCTCACCTTTGCTACATCAACCCATCTTATTGTTGCATCACAAATATTTGATAATAACACATATGTTCCAGAGTCTTGTGGCTCCAACTTAAGAAGACATTCTACCATGCCCCTTCCTACTTCCATGTTTCCATAAATTCTACACGCACCCAGAAGTGTTTTCCATACCAAAGCTCTAGGCTTTAAGTACATTTTATTGATAAAGTCCTATGTCTCATCAAGATGGCCAGCATGTCTAAGGAGGTCAACCATGCAGGCATAGTGCTGCATTATGGGGATAACATTATAATCAGCACTCATGGAATCAAAGTAGTAACGAGCTTCTTCCACAAGGCCAACATGGTTACATGTAGAAAGAACACCCACAAATGTAATATAGTTAGGTTTCATGTCTTCCTCTTTCATCCTTCGAAAAAGGTGGAGAGATTCCTTACCATACCCATGCTGAGAATATCCCACGATCATTGCAATCAATGATACAATAATGCATTCAGGAAGAGTGCATAAAACTGTGTATGAATCCTCTATGCTTCCACATTTACTGCACATGTCAACAAGAGTGCTCCCAACAAAAATATACGACTCAATTCCAGTTTTTATTGTGTAGGAATGGACCTGTTTTCCCTGTTCCAAATCATCTAAGTCTGCACATGCCCTAAAAATGTTGGTGAATGTGAATTTATTTTTCATGTCACCATATTTTTTCATGTGGCAAAAGAAACTCAGTGAAACCTCACCTTGCCTGTGTTGATCATATCTGGCAATCATTGTAGTCCACAAGGCAATATTTTTTTTATGAATTTTCACAAAGTCATGTCGTGCATCTTCTACTTTCCCACATTTCATATACATATCAACAAGGGAACTAGCCACAAATTTATCTCTCTTGAATCCTATTCTGAAAATGTGGGCATGAACCTTATTTCCAACTCCGAGTGTGTTAAGGCTAGTACATGCCCTAAGAACACTACTAAAGGTCAACTCATTCGGCTTCATATATGGAGATTCTCCTTCGCAAAAAAGTTCCAAAGTTGCATCACCATCCCCATTAAGTGCATAACTTTCTACAATAGCATTCCATGACAGAAAAACTTGCATCGGAACTTCATCAAACACTTGACGTGCAAAACCCAGTCTCCCACATTTAGCATACACTGTAATCAGGGCATTCCCTTCAGACATATATGGCTCAAATCATGTTTTTATGACATGGGCATGGATCTCCTTACCCTGTTTCAAAGCTTCTAAATTCCCACGGGAGCTAAGAAGGTTTTTGTAAGTGAACTCATTACTATTAATACTTGTCCAGTGCATCTCTTTAACTAAATTGATTTTGTTGGGTAGTGGTGATTTTTTTCTTGAATTTCCTTGGTGTATTGAAAATTGAATGAAATTAAAACCTTTAAGTGAGCCCTTTAGATGAAACAGAGCTCTTGTTTACCAAACTGGGTCTATCTTCTCTCTTTGAATATAGGGTGTCTAACAGTTTGGATGGTTACCATGCTTTCTATCAAAAATGACAATTTTTTTTAGAATAATAGGCATGCTAATAGAGTGCTTGATTCAAAAGCAGTCAACCTGGAAGCGTAAGAGGTGGATATGAGATTTGCTAAGAGATTTTCTCTTCAGATCCACCAGACACAGGAAGAAGAGAGCATTTCTGCACCTGCTAGACCCGTCTACATATAACATGGAGGGGAAGAAATCATTGATAGCTCTAGTTCTTTCCTTATTCTTCCAATCATGAATGATATACTGTTCCATCCAATCCCACGATGCCAAGGAAAGAGTCAATCCCCCACCGAGATGTACGCAATTTATTATGATCTGATTCAATTGTTCAACTAGAGACACTGTTGAGATTCATGCCACCTATATAGGAGAATCTCGAATGTGTTACTAATAATAACCTCACCCTAAAATTCCTATATTGGCATAAAAAATTCTTTCATACGAATAACTAGAGTTTTATCTTTCATAGTTAAAACTAGAACATATTTTGTTATTACTAAAAATATGATGAATTGTTTTAATTTTGAAGAAGATACTCTTGAAATATGATCCATATCATGTGATCACTATCATGAATATTGTATTTGGTCCTATTCCATATATCCATCATTTAGAAATAGGAAAGGAAAGACTAGAAAACAAGGAACTTTGGGCAAAAGAGCACAAAACATTGCAAGAGAAAAAACAAACATTATCAAAGGATAAGAGTATAAATATATGTCATAAGAGCTTTTGCATCCACTTCATTTATTATAATTAATGATCATCCTAGAAGCGAAATGGTTTTTATAACCAAAACTCCTTAAAAGGAATATTTTCAAAGAAAATTTCCAATGATCATATGGAAGAAGATACACTAGAACATCAAGCTAAGAAGAAAAGAGTTGATTTTGATATAAATAAGAATCAAGTAAATTAAAGCATTTAGCAGAGTATTTTCTTGAAACATCAGTGGTGTCAATCACTTAGATTCCATAATGTAGTGAATCACTCATATTCCATCATGTAGTGATTCAACTTACTGAGGCACAAGAAAAGTTGTTTCAAGTGGTGACATTTCAAAGGAAGTCATAGTTTCTAAATAGGAAGTTGATGTATTTACATAAATGTTTTTGAACAAAATAATTACAAGAAAACTAAAAAGAGCATGTTTTCACATATCAATCATGAAGGACTTGCTCCTTCAAGATTATTATCTTCCATAAATTAAGAAAAAACACCTTACAAATGGAAATTTTGCATCCAAAGGTTGATAAATCAGAAAAATATCTTAAGACTCATAAATATGAGACTATTAAGGTATTGTTGATCTAAAAAAGATGTCACTAGAAGAAAAATTTGAATGGCGCAAATAAACAAGTAACATAGTGATAGGAGATTTAATTCAAGTAATTATTAGTGTCAAAAGGATAAGAATGCAAATTAACCAAGAAAATCAACTATAGATTGAAAGAGTCACAAACAAGGCTTTCCTAATAACAATCAATGACTTGGAGCAAAAACTTACCTCTTAAGGAACAGTTCCAAAAGATAACACGAGTGTTACATCCTCTATATTAAAACAAAAGGACAAATAGAATCTACATATTACTAAGAATACCAAAACAAAATAGATAGTAGAATTAGAAAAGGAAAAATATCAATTGAAGAATTATATGAAAATTCATTCAAAAAAGAATACTAAGTTTAGTAAAAAAAATAATTGATAAAATTAATAAAAAGAAGGTAGTTGCATTATCAACAAATCTAATTCAAAAAGAAATCATTCAAGATCTTGAGGTGATCTTAACAAAATTGGAGAAAGAGAAATTTACAAAATTTAAAAACAATTGTCAAAAATTTAAGTGGAATTGCAAAAGGTTAAAACTGAGATTTTGAATGGAAGTCTACAAAGTTTGTAGATTTACAAGCTTAATTTGATAAAAGAAATTATTTAATTGATATTACCTCAAAACGGGAACTCTAACAAAAAGAACATCAAAAATACATAAAAAAACAACTCGAAAATGAAAAGTTGTATTCTGAAACAACCTTCTTCTTTTTTTGGGTAAATTTTCAACATTTGTAAAAAAATGCAAGTAAAAGCCAATTTTTTGGGGTGCAAAAAACACTCTGAAAATGAAACATTGTATTGTGGAATAACCTGGTTTTTTTTCGGAGTAAATTTTCGACAAAAATATTGTGCAAAAACCACCCAAAAACAAAAAATAGTTAAACAAAAATTTTAAAATAATAAAAAATTATATTAAAAAATTAAAAAAATTGAAAAAATAAAATAAAATAATTGCAAAAAAACAAACTTCATTATATTTTTTTTAAATTAAAAAAATTTTAAAATTCAAACATTAAAAAAAAAAAAAACCTAAAATTTAAGAAACAAAAATAAAATTTAAAAATAAAAAACATTTTAAAGATTAAAATTTAAAAATATATAAAAATAAAAAATAAATAAAAATAAAAACAAAATAAAAATATTAAATTAAAAAAAGGAAATTATAAAAAATAAAATATACCATTTAAATTTAAAAATTAAAAAGAAAATGTTTATTAAATTAAAAATAAAAAAATATATTAAATTTTAATAAATTTAAAACTTTCAAACAAAAATAAATAAAAAATAAAAAAACAATTGAAATTAAAAAATTAAAATTAAAAATTAATTAAAAATAAAATACAATAAAAATATTAAATTTAAAAAATATATATACTAAAAAACAATTAAATTTAAATTATAAAAAATAATATATATATATATTAGATTTTTAAAAATGGTTAATATTAAAATAACAAATTAAATTTAAAAACAAAAATATTAAATTTTAATAAATAAATAGATAAACAAATAAATTTTGAAATAAAAAATAAATTTAAAATATTAAACAAAATTAAGAAAACATTGTTAAAATGAAAATTTTAAAAATCAATTAAAAATGGAATATGGAAAAAAAAAAAAAAAAATATATATATATATATATATATATATATATATATATATATATATATATATAAAAGTTTAATTTAAAAAAATACTTAATTTAAAATACACAACTTCAATTCAAATAAAAAATATAAAATTTTATGTAATTAAAAAAACAAAAAAAATAAAAATAAAAATAAAAACAAAAATTTAAAAATAAATATTAAATATAAATAAATTAAAAAAATAAAAATAAAAATTTATTGAATTTTATAAAATAAAATTTAAAAGTTTAATATAATAAAGAAAAAATATGAAAAAATTAAAAAATTAAAAAATTAAAAATTAAAATTAATTAAAAATAAGAAATAAAAATATTAAATTTAAAAATATATATATATGTTAAAAAAAATTAAAAATTAAAAATAAATTAAATTTAAATTATAAAAAATAATATATATATAAACTTAAATTAAAAATATATATCTTAGATTTTATTAAATTTTTAAAAATAGTTAATATTAAAATAAAAATTTAAATTTAAAAACAAAAATATTAAATTTTAATAAATAAATGGATAAACAAATAAATTTTGAAATAAAAAAATAAATTAAAAATATTAAACAAAATTAAAAAAACATTGTTAAAATGAAAATTTAAAAGAGTTTAAAAATCAATTAAAAATGGAAAATGAAAATATATATATATATATATATATATATATATATATATATATATATATATATAAAACAAATTTATTTAAAAAATAAGTTTAATTTAAAAAAAAATACTTAATTTAAAATACACAACTTCAACTCAAATAAAAAATATAAAATTTTATGTAAAAAATAAATAAATAAATAAATTAAAAAATAAAAATAAAAATTTATTGAATTTTATAAAATAAAATTTAAAAGTTTAATATAATAAAGAAAAAATATGAAAAATTTAAAAATTTAAAAATTTAAAAATAAAAAATTTAAAAATAAAAAAATAAAATAAAATAACATTTAAATTATTAAAAAAACAATACAAAATTTAATAAAAAATATAAACAAACAAAAAATATATATATTTATTAAAAAAAAAAAAAAATTAAAAAAATATATATATTTTTGCAACGGTAAAGGTGGCGGCGGAGACCGACTGCTGGGCGGGCGGGGAGGCTGCGTGCAACTCCCTGCTTGCCCAGCGGCCGGCCTCCACCACCGCATGGGCGGAACCTCCTGTACCATTGCGAAAAAAAAAAATAAAAAATAAAATATATATATATATATATATATATATATATATATATATATATATATATATATATATATATATATATATAATTTTTTTTTTATTTAAATATTTTTTAAATTAATTTAATATTGTATTTTTTTTTTAATTTGCATTTTTAATATTTTTTTTATTTTAATTTTACTTTTTATTTTGCATTTTATTTTATTTTTTATTTCAAAAATTTTAAATTTTTTTTGTTTTAATTCAATTTTTATATTTTAAATTTTTTTTTTTTTTTTTTTTAGATTAATTATTTTTTAAAATCTAAAATTTAAAATTTATTTATTAAATTTATTAAATTGTAATTTAAATTTTTTTTTAATCTTTTATTTTTTATTTTTTATTTTTTTTCCATTTTTAAATTTTATAAATAGTTTAATTTAATTAAAAAATAATATATATATATATATATATATATATATATATATATATATATATATATATATATATATATATATATATATATTATTTGCTAATGTTTTTCTTTCATTATTTTTTATTTTTTTAATGACAATTTTTTTTTTTTTTCTTTTTCAAATTTGTATTTGTTTTTCTTCTTATTATTATTTTTTTAATTTCAATGTTTAAATTTAAATTATTTTTTGTTTTTGTATTTTAATTTTAATTTTGTAATTTTAATTATTTTTAAATTTTCTATTTTAATTATTTTTTAATAACTTAGAAAAAAACATTTTTGATGTTTTTATTTTTATTTTTTTGGTTCAATTTTTGTTTTTTTTATTTAAATTATGTGTTTTTTTTTTCTCTCTCATTTTTTTAATATAATTTTCGATTTTTTTTTATTTATTTTTTTTACAAGCTAATTTTGTTTGTTTTTTACATTTTTATTGGTTTTTTTATTGTTTATATATATATATATATATATATATATATATTTTAATTTGAGTTTTGTTTGTCATGTTTTTCTTATTTTGTTTTTATGTTTTATTACCAACATGAAAATCGCCACCTAAAAAAAAGGTTGATGCTGCATCAATACGTTTCAAAATTAGCATGAAAATCACTAACATTTTAAAACAAATATTCATGCTTCATAAATAAAAATATTAAAGTGTCAAAAATATGCACACACAAAAAAAAAAACGGTTGATTCTGCATCACCACTTTCCAAAATCGAGTGCTTTTTGCGACCAAAAAAATGTAGGTACCAGTTCAGTTACCTATTTCATCGGTAACCATTTTAAAATCATAGCGAGGCCAAGAAACACAACACAATTTAAAGAAACACAAAAAAATCTTGACACTAAAATTTATACAAGAAAATAATTGAATGGAAAGAAGCTTAAAGAAACACAAAAGAAGTTTGACACTAAAATTTATACAAGAAAATACTCGAGTGGAAAGAAGAATTCTATTTGGGATCAGGTTAAAGTAATCATGCATAGACTCATATGACATTTCAATATACTAGACGATGTAGAGAATTCGGAAAGAAATATCAAACTTCAAGTTAAAAAGGCATGGGAATGTTTAGGATATAAAGTACAAATTGCCAATGATGTTATAAAATACCTTAATAATAGAAGCAAGAGAGATTTGGAAATCCTATGGATCAAAGATAGAACTTAATTTATGATGTAAGAAAGTACAGTTAATGTAAAATGTAGTTTGATGGCAATATCTCAAGATAAATGCAGAGCACTTATGCAATTTGGAGAAAAAATCAAAAGAATATTCATTGGAGCTTTGGAGCTTGGACTCCCTCCTCCATGGAACAATGACATATGGTTTTTTGATATTGAAAATTATGAAGAATTTCTCAAGAGTGAGAGATCTAATCAAGAATAATTTAGCGACGTAAGTGGTCTTATTAGAGGACTACTTATTTATGAAAAATTATATGAACATTCTCCCTCATATTCAAAAAACAAATAAATTAATTAATAAAAAATATGATGATGATGATGGTGGTGGTGGTGGTGGTGGTGGTGGTAGTGGTCACCGTCTGCTAAGACCAATGCGGTCTATGGGACCTTAAGAGAGGAGAAGGAATCTAAGTTTGATTCTTCAAAATCTTGTTTCTACAGTTGAAGAGAAGGGAAATAAGTGTTCCAAGATCGCTATAGGTGGGTTGACTTAATAGGTCAAGAAGATTGGAAGTGTGGCAGATGGTAGGGAATTGCGAGCGAATGTGAGTAAGAGTGGGGCAGTGTAAAAGGAAGTACTTTTCATCTTCCACCTACTTAGAATCGCAAATCTGGAAGATTTTTTCGTTCCAATGGGCCTTGGGAGTAGACCACTGCCTCGTCTCACTCTGAAGCTCATGGGAATTAGTTCTTATCCTAGCAATGTTCATTTTTTCTTATTGTTGGACAACACATAGAGATAATTCTGATTATCAAGGGTGGGTTTGATCACTTCCTTATAGTACCTTATCTTTCTTTTACCCTCCAGCTCTTGATCCTCCCACAGCTTGTCCTTAAACTTGGAGGTAATAGTATTTTTGATATTATCTTTGCTTCCCATATTGAGCTCCTCCTTAATTCCCCAATGGTTGAGCTAGGACTTGGCATCCTTATGCCACCCACGCTTGAGGCCAAGGTGAGGGTTTTGATTACAGTTAGAAGCAATTTTAGGGAGCCTTTTTTATTCCATGTTTTCAAGCTTCTTCTTATAAATCAGATATCTAAATATAGTCGTACTTTCAAATGAGGACAAACCAGATTCAATCAAGAGGATAAAAAATAAATATAAAATATAAATAAAATTAATTAATTAAAATTTAAAAATAAAATTAAAAATTAAAAATTAAGATTAAAATTTAAAAATTAAAAAAATAAATATTTAAAAATAAATAAAAAATAATTAAAATTAAAATAAATAAATAAAATTAAAATAAATTTTTAAAAATAAATAAAAAATAAAAAGTAAAAATAGAAATAAAAAATAAAAATAAAATAAAATAAAATATTAAATAATAATAAAAATTTGAAAAATAAAAATAAATAAATAAAATCAAATAAAATCAAAAAATCAAAAATTAAAATTAAGTATCTACTATACTAATAATTCTATTAACAAAATAGAAATTAACTCTAAAAGTAATGAAACTAACTTAAAAAATCTAAATGTGGATAATACTAATAATAAACATTTAATTATGAATAAAGATTATATCAACATTAAAAATGAAAAATGGTCAAAAAATAAGATAAAGAGATTTAACGAATTAACTAGTAAATATGAAAATGATTCTATTATAGATCATAATTTTAATAATGACAAGATTAAGAATATTAAAAATGACAATATTAAAAATATTAATAATGACTCTACTATAGATAATGATATTAATAATGACAAGATTAAAAATGACTCTACTATAGATAATAATTTTAGTAATGACAAGATTAAGAATATTAAAAATGACAATATTAAGAATATTAATAATGACTCTACTATAGATAATAATAATGAAAAGATTAAGAATATTAATGAGAATAGAAGTAATTTTAGTAATAATAATATCAACTCTAATAATAAGACTAATATCAATAAAATTGTCTCTAGTAATAAAGTAGTTAATCTCTCGAGCTTCTCTTTTGACTCGTCGGTTTTTAGGCTTCTAGAAAAAGGCTTTAATTTTGCCTTAGCTCCTAGGAAAATCCTGGTTCAAGATATCATTTGCGACATTGAATTTGGCATCAGAGACTTACCAGATTCCTCTAAGGACATTATTCGGCAGGATTGTGCGGTCATATTAGGGAAAGCCAAGCCCCCCAAGAGCATACTCAATAAGCCTGAGTTTGAGGCCTTAAAATCCTTAAATAATAATAAGGATATTGTTGTTCTTAAAGCTAACAAAGGAGGTGTTGCTGTAATTCTTAATAAAGATGATTATAGGAAGAAAATGTTAGACCATTTGGAGAATAGTGGGAGCTACAAGAAACTTTCTAAAAATCCCTTGAAAAAGGTCTCAAGAGCAGTTGTTGAGGCTATCAAATCAAGTAGCTCCATGAGTTCTCTTAGTAAGAATTTGATTGAAAGCAGCCCCCTTACTCCAAGAATCTATGGTCTCCTCAAAATCCATAAGGATGGTGCTCCCCTTCGGCCCATTGTTAACACCATTGGTGGTCTGACTTATCTTCTTTCCAAGTATTTGGCCTTTAAGCTTAAACCTCTCATAGGTCGTACCGAATCCTTTGTTAAAGATTCTGCCTCTTTTGTTAATGAGTTAAAGGGCGTTAGAATGGGTTCTGAGGATAGGTTTGTTAGTTTTGATGTTGTCTCTCTTTTCACCAATATCCCCATTAATGAGGCCATTGAAGTCATTAATCGCATCACTGATCCAGACACAGCCTTTTTAGTTGGGATTTTCTTAACTTCTACTTTCTTTAGTTTTGAAGGTGAGTTTTATGATCAAACTTGTGGTGTTGCTATGGGTTCTCCCCTTTCCCCGATTGTTGCTAATCTCTTTATGGAGGACTTTGAATCTAAGGCACTTTCCTCTACTCTGCACCAACCAAAGCTTTGGAAAAGGTTTGTAGATGATACTTGTGTCATCTGGCCTCATGGTAAGGAAGCGCTGGATCGTTTCTTCGTTCATCTTAATAGTCAATCTTGCTCCATAAAATTTACCATGGATTTTGAGGTGGATGGTAGCCTTCCTTTCCTTGACGTTCTTATCTCTAGAAAGGAAGATGGTTCTTTTTCCCATCAGGTTTTTCGTAAGAAAACCCATACTGAGCAATATATTCACGCAGGTTCGCATCATTTCCCTGCTCAAAAATTAGGCGTCCTCAACACCTTAGCCACTAGGGTGTTGAGAATCTCTGATGAGTCTCACCTTGAGGGAGAAAATACCCATCTCCTTAGTGTCTTTTGTAAAAATGGTTATAGTAAGTCACAAGGACTTAAGGCTTTTCTTAAAGCAGAAAGAGGTCCCTTAGTTAAAATAAAAATGAGCCTAAGCAGTGGTCTTGCAATGTAAGGCTTCCTTTCATTCAGGGTACCACTGATAGGATTGCTAGGATCCTTAAGAAGCATAGGGTTTCCTCTTCCTTCAAGCCCCTTAACACGATTCGCAACTCTCTTAAATCGGTTAAAGATCCGGTGAACCCTAGGGATGGAAAAGGTGTCTACATTATTCCTTGTTCCTGTGGGATGCCTTACATTGGTGAAACGGGTAGGTTTGTTAGCCAAAGGATCTGTGAACATGCAGCTGACATTAGGCATGGAAGGTCCCGCACCTCTGCCCTAGCTGAGCATGTGGAAAATACTAACCATCATATATGTATCGAAGAGGCTAAGGTTTTAGCCAGGATTGATCATTTTCATAATCGTAAGTTAAGAGAGGCCCTTGAAATTGAAAAAAGACCCGTAAATCTCAATGGAGATGACGGTTGGAATATAAGAAGGTGTTGGATCCCTTCCTTATATTCTTAATTGTCTTTTTTTCTTTTTTCTTATTTTTTTTATTTATTTTATTTATTTTTTATTTTTTAATTATTATTATTATTATTATTTTTATTTATTTATTTACTTACTTATTTATTTATTTATTTATTTATCTTTCTTCTTCTTCTTCTTTTCTTTTTTTTTCTTTTTTTTTTAATTTTTTTTTTTTAAGATAGATAAATTAAGAATTTAAAATAAAATAAAGAAATAATTATAATAAAATAATAATTAATTAACTTTAATCAAGTGGCACCATTCGAGTGTAGAAAAGTTGCGATGGCAAAAGAGGCTATTAGGGTTTACAGTGAGGTTTCTCAGGTCTGCGCCGACCCGGCCATGCTGGGGGCTGGCCGCCTTCTTTTCATGCTCCAGACCGAAGACTGGAACCTGCGCGAATGCATGCTTCAGCTCAGGAGTATACCTGGAGGTTATAGCGCCGACGGCTGGGCGGCAACATCTCCTGAAAATGCTTCAGACGGTTTTGGAGCCGCCGCCTTCACGGATGTTAGCCACACCTCAACGCTTGTAGCGAAGCCAAAGATAACCATTCTCATCGTCAGGGTAGCAGTTTTGAATCGGCAAGCTTCAAACCCATTCAAACCCTCGCGCAAGGACGGCTCCCTGGGCACTGATGCTGCAGCCGCCTGTGTGGCTGTTTTCCTGGATAACGTTCTAGTCAGCTCTAACGCCGCCGACTCTATAGCTGCTCACAATGTGGGCAGAGGAGACATTGCAGATCTGACAGATTTCTTCTCTCCCAAACGCATGCAGCGGATATGCTTACCGAGTCCGCTTGATCTGATTCCAAATCTGGACATGGATCGGTTTGCTGTTTGTTGGAAGCAGTCTCCTATCCCAATCCAATCAGATAGGCCTGAATAAACACACACATTTTAGATCCAAGTCAAAATTTCGGGCAAGACAACGATGTTATGGGTAAGCTTAGCAGATCTTGTACAGGACCTTCTACAAAAACTGGAGTGCCGTCTGGGGATCCCCTTCTCCTACCTAAGACTTCTTTATAAGGGTAAGCAACTTATGAATCCCCACCTCCTATCTTTTTACAGCATTTTTAAAGATGCTTCTGTTGTAGCTACCTTTCGTTTAAGAGGGGGTTCCATTGGGCAAACCTCCGCTGCCCCTTCTTTCTCTTATAAAGATGCAGTCCGCAAAGACGCTGCCCAACCATAGTCTGTCAAAAAGTGAATGGCAACCCATTGCAAATATAAGAAACAAAGTCCCTTTGCTATTCTCTACTTCATCCTTAGGGCACACTTAACTCGATAGCACACTTTAATTTCAACTCACACGTCAACCTCGTCTTACACATCAACATAAACTACCACAACATCAGTGGAACCAAAACCAACACATTCGCAATGAGAGATAAGCAAATAAAGAAAAAGAATCCATAAGCGAAACCAAGAGCTTATCAATTGTTTAATGGTATCACAAGAAACAAGAGCTTCCAAACTCACCCTCATGTCTAAAAACAGAATTTTTTTATCCAACAGAAAAAAATTGTTGGTAGTTAAAGGCTAAAAGCAAAAGGAGTGCTTGGTCACAAAAAGGAGTGTTTATTTGGGATTGTTTCCATATTAAAGAATGAACCTGCATCACATAGTCTACTTGGTCATTTGAAGTTTCAAAAGTAGTTGTGTGTAATAATTTTTTTATTTGAAGTTTGAAAAGTAGTTGTGTAATAATGTTTTTATTGTCATAGAGGATTCATCCCCTATTTGGCTAGCTTAGTGTAATAGGTTTTTTTGGAACTTCAAAATATTTTGTGGGATTTACTCTCAAGAATGATTACATAATCATTTAAATTTTTTAATACAAAAAATAGTGGTCTTATTTGTTCAGTTGATGGCTTATTATTATAATTGTTGGTTTTGTATATTTGAGTTTATAATTTTTTTATTTCGTTTTCATGGTTATGGTATTCACTATGTGAATATGTTGAAACTTAGGAAGAATCATGGATTTTTTGTGTGAATATTTTGAAATTTAGGAAGAATCATGGATTTTCTGTGTGAATATTTTGTTTTATTTGTTTTGAATAACTAATTATTTCTTTCTTTCTTTTTTTTGTGTGTATATCAGTCATAAAATATATCTCAAGGAAATATAATGTTGGCTAAACAAGAATATGGTGTCTTTTTTGGAAGTCATTGCAATTATGGATTAAATAATGTCTTAACTATTTTCAAATGATTGTTTCAAGTTTTGTACCTAAAATCGATCAAGTTAAATTCAATTTGTTTGAAGATCAATTTTTTGCACTCAAAATAATATTACCCAACTTATGAGAATTGTAACTTTAATTGAGAACTCTATCCCAAAAAAACATTAAAAAAAATCACTCTTAAATTGAAAAGTGGTGTGTTGCATCATTTTTTTAAGGTTAAAATTTCAACATTTTTTAGTCATGGCATTAAAAACTAAAATCGTGATCGTGGAAGACCTTAAAATTCCAACAATTTTCAACCATGGCATTAAAGGTCAAATAGTGTGACTCCACAAACCTTAAAATTCTGGCATTTTTCAACCATGGAATTAAAACCAAATATCACAAGTACAAAAAAACCCTTAAAATTTCAACTATTTTCAATGATGACATTATAAGCTAAATATCAAGACTAAAACACCTTAAAAAACAACACTTAAATCAAAGAGACACTCTACCAAGAGAATTTTTTTTAAAGGCTACAAGTATTACTCTTTTGAAATCTTAGCTTAAAATAGCTAGAGCCCTTTTCAATGGAACACTAACATTGCAATGTTGTTTTTTTAACAATTGTTTATAAATTCATCATTAGTGTACACAAAATCATGAAAAACATTCTTAAGAAAATGACGTAAAGAAAAACAAATTAATTTTTGAATTAAAAATATATTTTTTTAACAAATTAAATAATTAAAAAAAAGTCCCTTCCAGAAAAAATAAAATAAAATAAAATAAATAATAAACATTAGAGCTATCAAAAGGATAGCTCTAATGTTTTTGTCACTTTCCGGGGGATCTATGGTTTCGCAACCATAGCCATAGGCTAATTTGCTCCTCCCTCAAACCTCAATCTTTACTCTATTGCACATTGAATTCCCTTCAAAAGTACATGGGTTTTGTTTTCTTCCACATCAAATTCGAATAGATGAAGAATTGGTAGATGTTTTAGAGGACCCCTTGAGGGGGTCTAAATTTGGGCCTCCCTACTTCACTTCACCTCATATCAAATCATTGTGGAGCAGTCATCATACAAGATGGAGGCTCTATGGATATCCATTAAGATGATGATTGATCCATCACTTCAGAACCTATACCAATTTATGCAGGTGGAAGATGATAGTGAAGCATTATCTTCTCCCTCATTCAAGGAGGGGATGGATTCCCAAACCTCTTTGGTAGTTTCTCCCCATTTTGGAAAATTTTTACCCTCATCTGACCTCATCCTCTCCCAGTGGTATCATATGGAATCAAAATTTATTCTTTGTAAATTCATTACAGACCCTACCTCCTCGTTGTCATACTACCTCTTGCCTTCTCTTCCCCCCCCCCCCCCTTTAGACTTGTTTCCTAAGCTATCTATTATTTTTTGATATGTTAATCAGTGGTTGTACTCCAATCCAACAAAAAGGTTGAGGAGTTGTGCCTTTACTAGCAACAAAAATAAAGTTGCACAACATTTTGAAGATGGAAAATTCAACTTTGGTAGGAAGGTTCGCAAGCAAATGAATATCCATGGTTGTTCTAAGAGGATAGAAAACCAAACAATTTAAGCCTCTTATTGGTTATGATTCATGGTATATGATCTTGGCCAAAATATGGCTAGGTTAGATTGCATCCTCTAGTGAAGACGTTGAAAAGCTTCTAAATAATCGCGAGAGTTTGGGCTCACAACAATTATTCATAAAAATGTGGACAATATACTTCATTGCAAGGTCAGAAAAACTCTTTTTTATTAGAATCTAGGTTTGTCTCTTGGGTTTTCCAATGATTTTCTGGTCTAAAGATATTTTTAAAGAAATGGGGAATATTTTGGGTTTTTTTATGAAGTTGATTTCTTTCCGTCTTACTGAATATATGGATATGGATATAATTCTTATGGGTATTATCTTAGCCTTGTTAATTTTTCATAAAGCGACATTGTTCTTTACTTTGATAGTTACATTTCACCATTAACATGTTGCATTCACCCCAAATAATTATTCCATTGTACAGGTTTGAATTGTTAAGCATCAGAATATATAACTATGCAGACAAAACAACACCATCATCATCATCATCTAAGCATCGGAAAATAAAGGATCAAAGGAAGAGAAGCATGAACACATAGAGACACCAGGATTGGTCTAATACCAGGGCAAAATCCACTCCGGGGAAAACCCTTGGAAATTCTTCTTTTTAGATCTTCATTGAATGGTTCAGAAACAAGAGTACAATGATCCATGAGTACATATCTTTACGATGCAAAAAATAAATAACATACAAGCACTAAAACCATGCCCATACTTTTGCATGAAGGAAACTAAATCTAAAAATTGAAATGCACTAACACTAGTTGTAGCAAACTAATGAACACGGTTGATACTGAATGAGGACTGAAGATACATCTATAGTGGAACCATCCAGATCTGATCTATAGATCTATAATACCAAAACTCAAATCTGAAATATCACAAAGTGATCTCAACTCTGAAGTCCTAGATCTGAATCCATGAGTTTGTCAATGATGTTCTCACGCAACTGTGACTAAACAATTGAATTCTGCAAGTGATGTGCAATCAACTAAAGGTGATCCAAATCCAATCTGCCCAATAACTCTCTGAGTCATGGCCTTAAAAAGCTCAAACTGCGGCTTTGGGGCTTCGAGCCGCTACCACAACACCCTGTGCCTGTGGTTGAGCTTCAGAAAAGCTCGATCTGACCTCATGGCTTTGGTTGTGCCCTTAACATTGTGTTTTGGTGATTTTGGCACCTTGGTTGCGAGCACAACACATCATGCCTGTGTCTCTCCTTCAAGAACGTCACTACCATGGCCTTATCATCCTATGGCTCTGCTTCAATAGACCCACATCCGGAATGTGCACCAAACTCTGACCCTGATCCACTACGTGTCATTGTGCGAGCTCCTTCTGGCATACCTAATGGGCCTCTCAATTAGACATAAACTAAGGCCCATCTAACCTTTCTTAAGTCCATCTACCTTCTTTATGCACATGAATATATATATTAAATCTCTCCTTCTACACTTAATAATTTTTTCTTATGCTTTAATATTTTCTTAGGAAGGTTTACAGGTAATTGCATATTTGTGCCTAATATTGGTTATTATTGTAGAATATTGTGAGAATATTGGGTAGATTATCCAGGTTTGGAGAAGGAGATAATTTAGGGACTTGCTCCCTTCCACTGGAAGATCAAGATTGAAGAATAAATGAGCACAATGTCAGGAAATTATGGAGAAATATTGGAGAGATTCAAGGTGTTTGTCCACCCTCCTTAACTCTCAAAGGCAGACAAAGGATCCTCATGAAATCCCCTCCAAAAAATTGAATTCCATAGGTAGCCGAGCAACTCAATATTTTTTGACTTGGAGTTAAGTGGACTCAATCAACCCAAAGATTCTCTACAACAATTCGAGTTCCAGATGCAGCCAAGAAACTCAAAGAGGAGAGAACTCAATCTATGTTTACTGGGATTCAAGTGGACTCAATCACCATTTTCAAGGGAGTTGTTGGTAGCTGCCCTGTAGAATAAATAGAGCAGAGCTAGAGCTAGGAAGGAGTTAGTTAGTTAGGGAGTCGATTCTTCCATTCCATTCTTTAATTCCATTTCGGTCCATTTGATGTAGCCCATTCCATTCCATTTTCATTCCATTCCATCCCATGCCATTGATTTTCCATTCTATTAGGCTTTTGTTGTTTAAGACGTTCGAGATGTAATAAGATTCCATTTTTAATGCAATGAGTAGACAGACTCCATTTTACTAATTTAATTCCACAGAGTTAGGCTTGTGGGTTAAGGCCCAACCCATGTGCCTCAGCTTCTCTATTGTTTTCATTCTTTCCTTTCTATCATTTAGCTATTTTTGTTTCTTCCATTTATTTAGTTTTATTCTTGAACAACTAGCTAGTTTCTAATAGTATCACTGCTACTTAGTTTTGTTTTCAGTGTGTTGCTATAGTTTTCCATTTGCTTATGAGAGTAATAGAATAGAGGAAGAAAAAAAAGGTTGTGGATCAATATCCCCTTCTCATCTATGTCAATAGAGATTGAGGAGGGTAAACCTTCCCATAGACCCAAAAATCGATTTCTGTTCACTATTTTTATCGCGCATTTTTGTATGTTTTCCATGCACAGATCTGCAGGTTTGTTTGCAGGAATGAGCATTGAAAGTTCCAGAGAATTTCATTACGTCGTTCCGCTTCATCTTCCAATTTCCCCATCTCTGTTTTATGCTTCTAAACCTTGTTGTTATGCCTTCATTTCCCTCCTTTCTCTCTTCTTATCAGCTGTCGCAACTTTTTTTTTACAGAAATCTATTAAAATTTTAACCTCTGCCTATTCTCCTCAAAATTCCTGCTATCACACTTTGCATCTCGCATGACCCTTCTCTCCTTCCTTTGTTGTTCTTCGACATTCTTACGATTTTCCCTTTTACCTTATCTTTACCGATCGTTGCGAAAATATTCGAAAAACCTCTAGAAATCAACCTCTCCCCATTCCTTCGTAACTTACTGCAATTTTGATTCGCAAATCACACTCCCATGTGATTCTTGTTAACACTTACCAATTCCAAACGCCGATTGAAATAAACTCCACCGCATCGCAATCGCACTTCGCACCCCTTTCCTTTTTCCTTTTAAGACTTACCACTCATCTTTTTTCCGATTGCGATATTGCGATATCACATATTGCAGATCGTAGTTGTTTCCCTTTTTCCTTTAGACTTACCACAAATTCCCTTTTCACTCTATTGCAAATCACTTTTTCTATTGATCCCCCATTAATAATCCGCTCCTAAAACTCCAATTGCGATGATATATTCCACCACCCGATAACCTTTCCTCCTTACCTTTGTCATTTATCATCGAAAAGTCTCCAAAAACGTTAAAGTCTGACCCTTCTTCACATTCATCGCATTTCTACATTTTGCAATCATTGCATTATCAATCATTCGCGCTTCGCAAACTACATTCATCATATTATTGTTCATCGCATTATTGCATTATCCACCCAACAGCACGTTCACGACTCCGCTAACCTCACGATATTGCGAACTGTGATATCACATATCGCATCACAGTACTCCAATCACGGTATAATAAGGTTTTAATAAATAATAATCCCTCATTCACCTTCAAGCCTTGCCTTCATGTGTTTATCCCTCCATTAGCACCTTTAGCCCTTTCTTCTCCAAGCTACAAAACAACACATTTTCAAGTTTAATTAGGTCATACATAGTTGCATGGATAGAAGCATGGTAGATAGATCAGAGGATAAGTAGAGAGAATTTAGTTGTTTGGCCAAGTTAAGTTCATTTTAAATTATTTTCCTTTCTGCAACTTAAATTAGTTTCATTTATGTCATTTCTTTTCATCAATTTAGATTACTTCCCTTTCTGTCATTTCTTTTTAGAAATTTAATTTACTTTCCTTCTGACATTTCCTTTCTGCAATTTAGTTTATTTTCATTGAAGTGTGACAGACTTCACTGAGAACCCCTAGAAGTAGCACCCTTTCGTAAAGTGGAAGAGGATGACATGAACAGAATGCATCTTCTGTGTATATAACACTGTCACCTCCAAGTCTGTACGAACCCTAGGTTGATAAAGTAAAGTAGGGAAGCCCCTAGGAGTTGCAGCACTCTTGGTGCAACACCAGGGATCACCACTTTATGGCGTCGTTGTCAGGGAGATCTCTAATAGATGCTTTGATTTTGTTTTTAGAATTATTTTTTGCTTTCCTTTCTTTTCATGCCATTTCATAAATATTAAAAAAAAATACAAAAAGATCTTATTTCCATGCCTCATAGGAGTAGGGATACTCAAAAGAAAAGAAAAAAATTAAAAAAAAATACTTCTCCAATACCAACCCCCCACTTGACCACGTGGTGCAGTAAGAACCACATCACCATACACTTTTGAAGGTAGAAGAGATGGATGGATATGATTACAATGAAGAAGATATTATTGGGTTTCCCATTCAAGATATGGACATCAGTGTACATATGAAGAACATCCCTCCATATTTCCTTCCCAACTTCCATGGTATGAGGACAGAGGATTCGAAAATATTTCTCTTTGAATTTGAGATACTTTGTAGGTCTTATGGCTACTTATCACACACTCAAAAACTGAGATTGTTTCCTGCAACATTAAAGGACAGAGCATTAAATGGTTCATGAGTCTAGGTACTAATTCAATAAGATCATGGAATGATATGCAAAATATATTTCTAGAAAAATACAAAGATTGTGATCTTGGAGATGAAAGTTTTAGAATGAACCAAGAAGAAGATGAGAGCCTTGAGGATATAATAAAGAGGTTTATGTATAATGTTAAGAGGGAAAAATTGCATCGTGTAGGATTTGACACACTAAAAACCCTCTTGCTTAAAACAATTAGGGATGAGTGGATTGATCTCCTTAATCTCATGAGTAAAGGAGATGTATATCAATTGTCATTTGAATAAATTTGTGAAACATGCAAGAACATATCAAGAGGAAGGGAAAGAGTAAGTAAGTCAACATCAACACTGGTAAGGCAAGATGAACTTGGAAATTTTCTTGACAACTTTAAAACAAAAATTCTTAGCAATATAAGTGAACAGGTAGAAATGTTAGGAATGCAAACTGAGCAAAAATAAGATGATGATATTTTTGTTATCCATGCAGAATAATATGCTACTAAATGTTTTTCATCATTCCCCAGGTTTAAAGAAGTTTATCAGGAAGACAATGGAGCAAGGCAATCACCAAAGAAGCTATGTTATGTAGCTCTAAGGAGACCCTGGTAGCCTAGTCAACTTGATATGATGCAAGGACCCACTTCACAATTTCAAGCTTATTCACATCCATCTAAAACTAATTGGAACACACTCCCTCCTTGGAAACCTTGGCCATCTCAACCCAAAAACAAATCTTGGAAACATGGTTGGAAAGTTCCTTATTGGGAAAATCCTCAACATCCTCAATATTTCCCTCAATATCCTCCATACCCAAATCCATGCTATCACTACCATCCACCTCCACCATAAACACAACCTCAACCACATCCATCTCATATATCCACCCCCACTCAACTACTTGTACCACAATTTCCAAACCCACACCATGAAGTATCTCATCCCACTTACTGTGCTAAGGTTCAACACTACCAAACATATCCTATTGATCTAAATGGTATGCATATTAGTTAAAGAAAGGTATTGCAAAGAAGAGATTTTATTAATGTCATTGAAGGACAACATCAAGAAGAAGAAGATCCAAATGAGGAGATCAAAAGATCAAGGGTTGCACTTGATGAAAATCCAACATCAGAATCATATGTTGAGAAAGTTTCCTCATGTTTATTAGCATTTCCTCCATGTGTTCAAGGGAACAATCAGCAAAAAGAGGAAGATTTGAATGTCATAATAGAAGAGGACATCCAAGGTGATCCAACTCAACAAGTGGACCAGGGACATCACAACTATATTGACATATGGTTCCAAACAGTCATTAAGTTGTAGCAACACACTCTTCTCCAACAGTACTTGACACAATCTCAGTCAAATCAATTCATCTCTTATATTCAGGTACATGTCAGAGCATGTATTCCAAGTGTGCACCTGATTTTATCTGTCACCTTGATGTGTACATGGCTCCATTGGAAGTATTCCTACTTGAAAAAGGTTTTGTTTTTTCAAGTAGAGTAGGAAAGTGAAAAAAAAGAAAAAAATGGAATGAATAAAATCTCAGATGAAAACCTCTTTGAGGCATCTGAGATTGGCTCACTGATTGAAAACCTCCATGAGGTGGTCATTGGGTTTTTAAAAAGAGAGAGAGAGAGAGAGAGAGAGAGAGAGAGAGAGAGAGAGAGAAAATAAAATATCCTAGGTAAAAACCTCCTTTGAGGCACCTAGGTAGACCTACTAGTGGAAAACCTCATTGAGGCAGCTAGTAGGCCTTCAAAAAAAAAAAAAAATGTGTTTCTCCATGTATCTCTCTCTAATGAATGAAGGTGCTCTCCAACCTTTGCAAGTAGAAAAACAACAAGTTGGCACAAAAATAAAATTTGGTCAACACCCTGGTCAAAGGCAGTCAAACTTGGACTTCCTCCTCCTATGCTCAGAATCTCCAAAAGGACCTCAAGCAGATTATCACATGCAGCTTTAGAGCAGCTTCAGAACCACCGAATACAGCTTCAACAGCCATATCAGCAGCTTCAATATCACCTGCAAAAAAAATCAATGGTAAGGCTCATGTATGCAATCATCTAAACCTGTCATCGAATCTATTTTAGCTTATTAAAACATTAAAAAGTGTGAGAAGGAAAAAAAATTTATATAGCCAAAATCAGTAGCAAAGCAACCTCAGCCTTATCTAGCAACTAGCCTCACTTTTTCCACCAAGAGAAGGAACAAGACAAAATTAAAAAGGACTTGAGAAAGTGGGCAGTAAGTAGTTCATTGTAATAGGAGACAAGGAGTTCCAAGGGATAACCAAGGTGAACTCAGTTCACAAAAAAAAGATCTGACTTTACTTTTCATGCAAAAAAAAAAAACAAAAAAAGGAAAGAAAAAAAAAAGAAAAAAATCAGATAAAAGGTGGATCCACCACCTCTTGCCATGCAAAACATCTTTTCTTAAGGCATCTAAGGACCTCTATGAAGCACCTACAAGAAGAATAGAAAGAATATTAGTAGGAGGAGCAGCGCATGGGCCAATAAACAGAAAATGAAATAGGCCATCATGTAGGAAAAACCATAAGGCAGGGAGGATGAATAGGTTGCTCATAGGATGAGAAACAGTTTCAGTAGGGGGGTGATGATGGGCCTTTAAATTGGACATAAAATAGGGCCCATCTAACCTTTCTTAAGCTTATATACCTTCCTTATGCACATGAATATATATATATTAAATCTCTCCTTCTGCACTCGATAATGTTTTCTTATGCTTTAATATTTTCTTAGGAAGGTTTAAAGGTAATTTCATATTTGTGCCTAATATTGGTTATTTTTGTAGAATATTGTGAGAATATAGGGCAGATTATGTAGATTTGGAGAAGGAGATAATTTAGGGACTTGCTCCTTGCCACTAGAAGATCAAGATTGAAGAATAAATGAGAACAATGTCAGGAAATTATGGAGAAATATTGGATAGGTTCAAGGGGTTTGTCCGCCCTCCTTAACTCTCAAAGGAAGCCAAAGGATCCTCATGAGATCCCCCCCAACATTTCAAATTCCAGAGGTAGCCGAGCAACTCGATATTTGTTGACTTGGAGTTAAGTGGACTCAAACACCCCAAATATTCTCTCCAACAATTATATTTCCAAAGGCATCCAAGCAACTCAAAGAGGAGAGCACTCGATCTATGTTTATTGGGAGTCAAGTGGACTCAATCACCATTTTCAAGGGAGTTGTTGGTTGCTTCCCTATAGAATAAAAAGAGAAGAGCTAGAGCTAAGAATGAGTTAGTTAGTTAGTTAGGGAGTTGATTCTTCCATTCCATTCTGGTCCATTCGATGTAGTCCATTCCATTCCATCCCATGCCATTCATTTTCCATTCTATTAGGCTTTTGATGTTTAAGACCTTCGGGATGTGATAATATTTCATTTTTAATGCAATGAGTAGATAGACTCCATTTTACTGATTTAATTCCATAGAGTTGGGCTCGTGGGTTAGGGCCCAACCCATGTTCCTCAGCTTCTCTGTTTTTTTCATTCTTTCCTTTCTGTCATTTAGCTAGTTTTGTTTCTTCCATTTCTTTAGTTTTATTCTTGAACAGTTAGCTAGTTTCTAATAGTTTCGTTGTTGCTTAGTTTTTCTTTCAGTAGGTTGCTGTAGTTTTCCATTTGCTTATGAGAGAAATATAATAGAGCATTGGCCAAAAAGGTTGTGGATAAATATCCCCTTCTCATCTCTGTCAATAGAGCTTGAGGAGGGTAAACCTTCCCACATACCTAAAAACTGATTTTTGTTCACTTTTTTTATCATTCATTTTTGTTTATTTTCCGTGCACGAATCCGCAGGTTTGTTTGTAGGAATGAGCATTGAAAGTTTCAGAGAATTTCATTACGTCGTTCCACTTCATCTCCAAATTTCCCCATCTCTCTGTTACGCTTTTGAACCTTGTTGTTACACCATCATTTCCCTCCTTTCTCTCTTCTTATCAGCTGCCACACCTTTTTTTTCACATAAATCTATTAAAAGTTTGACCTCCACCTCTTCTCCTCGAAATTCCTGCTATCGCATCTTGCATGACCCTTCTCTCCTTCCTTTATTGTTCTTCAACATTCTTATTATTTTCCCTTTTACCTTATCTTTACCGATCATTGCGAAAATATTCAAAAAACCTCTGGAAATCAACCTCTCCCCATTCCTTTGTAACTTACCGCAATTCCCATTCGCACATCGCAAATCACACTCCCATGTGATTCTCGTTAACACTTACCACTTCCATACACTGATTTCAATAAACTTCGCCGCATCGCAATTGCACTTCACAACCCTTTCCTTTTTCCTTTTAAGACTTACCACTCATCTTTTTTCCGATTGTGATATCGCAATATCGCATATCGCAGATTGCAATCGTTTCCCTTTTTCCTTTAGAATTACCGTAAATTCCCTTTTCGCTCTATCACAAATCGCTTTTTCCATTGATCCCTCATTAATACTCTGCTCTTGAAACTTCGATTGCGATGATATATTCCACCACCCGATAACCTTTCCACCTTACCTTTTCCATTTATCATCGAAAAGTCTCCAAAAACATTAAAGTCTGACCCTTCTTCACAATCATCGCATTTCTGCATTTCGCAATCATTGCATTATCGCTCATTCGCACTTCGCAAACTACATTCATTGGATTATCATTCATCACATTATCGCTCATCAAATTTTCACATTATCCACCCAACAGCACATTCACGACTCTGCTAACCTTGTGATATTTCGAACTGCGATATCGCATCGCAGTACTCCAATCGCACTTCCTCCATCGCATATTTGAAAGCCTCCCACTCCAAAGGAATTTTTTGATATAATAAGGCTTTAATAAATCATAACCCCTCATTCACCTTCAAGCCTTGCCTTCATGTGTTTATCCCTCCATTAGCACCTTTAGCGCTTTCTTCTCCAAGCTTCAAAACAACACATTTTCAATTTTAATTAGGTCATACAAGGTTGCATGGATAGAATAATGGTAGATAGATCAGAGGATAAGTAGAGTGCATATAGCCGTTTGGCCAAGTTAAGTGCAGTTTAAATTATTTTTTTTTCTACAACTTAAATTAGTTTCCTTTCTATCATTTCATTTCAACAATTTAGATTAGTTCTCTTTCCATCATTTTTTTTTCAGCAATTTTATTTAGTTTCCTTCTATCATTTCCTTCCTACAATTTAGTTTAGTTTCATTGAAGTGGGACAGAATTCATTGAGAACCCCTAGAAGTAGCACCCTTTCATAAAGAGGAAGAGGATAACATGAACATAATGCATATTTTGTGTATATATCACTGTCAGCTCCAAGTTTGTACGAATCCTGGGTTGATAAATTAAAGTAGGGCATTCCCTGGGAGTTGCAGCACTCTTGGTGCAATACCAGGGCTCACCAGTACCTATGCGAACCAAGAAATCGAAAATATGACCAAAAATGAGAATAGCATGGAGAATATTTCATGAGAGAATGTGTGAAAATGAAATTGAGGTCACTTCTATTTATAACTTTGTGAGTGACCGCTTGGGGCTTTCACCGGATCAACATGCGGTTAGGCCAACCCATAAAATATTAAATTAATTCATAACTTAACTTCTACTTAACTGATTGGGGTGATATATAGGTCGATTTTGATCCTCTCAAAAATAAGAATCTAATTAAGTTATTATCTTAATCATTTTAGTTGTCCAATGTGGAATTTTACCTTAGTTACAAAAATTAACAAACCTCTGACTTCCTAGATGCCATAACTATTAATATTAATAATAATTCTCATAAGTAGGTTTTGGATTATGAAGGCATTCCCTTCAAGTGTGTAAGGTTCCCTACCTATGACTACCTTGGTAACAATTGTAATATGAGTAATGCAAAGTATATTTGGGTAAAAAAACATATAAGGAGAAGGTCTTTTCCCTCCTACTATTGTTTCAATTCTAGTTGGAGAACTTATGGTCTTTCCATCTTCAAATATTGGGATGAGCATTTCAACGTCTCTTTTTTTCTTTGTATTGGAGGACCCTCCCTTTTCAAGTATGACTAAAATGCCCCCCTCCCATGTTTCATATTTGGTTTTTTCTTCTTTCACTAGTATTTTTCTCATTTCTTACTCCAATTTCACTTTCCCCTGCATCCCCCACCCCCCACCCCACTGTTTTTTGACTCCTCATTCTGAATCAATAAATGTTTCTCCTTTCTCTTTGAACTCACCTACATATCATACTCTCTCCTCCCTGGTGGATCTTAATCTCCCACTTTACTTTCCTTTTTTTTTCCTTTGATGCCTATCTTTCCCCTTTCACTAAATCTCACCTATCTCATCATTATTTTTCCCTGAGACTCATTTCCTAGGTCCTTCTCTCTCTATAAGTCACTCATACCTTTTAATATCCTTCACTAGACCAGGTCTATTATAATAATCTGACCCTATTGTTTCCCTCATCCTGAATTTCAGGGGTGGTCTAGGGAGATTTGGATGAGGGTGTCCTGCAATATTCGTGCATAGGTTTAGCATATTATTTATCTTTAGCCCAACATCAAGCAAATTTAGAAATCAAGATCGGAAATCAAAAATCAATCATTGGAGTCTTTAGAGCATCTTCCCATGCGAAGATTTTCAAAATGATAGACATATCCCTTAACTGTAGAGGGATATCCAATCCCTCCAAAATGGTGGATATCAAGAGACTCAACAGCATTCATTCCCCTCAGAGTTTGTTTCTTCAAGAAAGTATGATGGAAGAATTAAAAATTTCCTTGTTTCTCAAAAAGTTCTCTCCCCTCCTAGCCATTTATTTTCTCGAATGCAATTGGGAACTTTGGAGGGATTTCAGTGGGATGATAGGATAACCTAATAAAATTCTCCTAAGCCTATTCAGTGCCTCGGGATTAGCCATTGAGATTCAACTAATAAACATGTATCTCCTCTTCACTTTCTTAAACATATAGGGGCCTTATATAGAAAGGAAACATTTTAGCTTAAGACTTTGCACCTTCCCTGTTTCAAAGAGAAAAACTTGATTGTAGGAGGCAACCTCAAATTTACCCTTGGCCACTTGAAAATTTGGGTATTTTCTGCTCATGTGGAAAAATTATTATACTTATTCATTGAAAGCATGGATCAAGAAAATCTGTGGATGTGCTCCCCATCAATCTAACCCCTACATATAGAATTAATCAAGCTGTGTAATCAAGAAAAGTGAAAATACTTAATTTTTTTATGTTATCTGAAGACTTGTTGGAGAAAAAAAAAGGATTTGGAAATGGGTAGGTTTAGGAGGATACTTAGACCACCATCCCAGTCCATTAGAGTTGGATTCTTCCTCCACAAAGCTACCAAGACCCTTTAAACTAAATCCTCACTGGTTGGAGGACCATACATTTATTGTATAATTTTAAAACACATGGATCCCTTTCAATCCTAACATCAGAGACTTTCCTCCTATTCAGTTTCAAAAAATTACTAATGAATCCAAGAATACCATCTCTGAATGGGCTTAGAGGAAAAAAGAAACGGATAAGAAATTTCTACCTAATGTGGAAGCACAATTGGAGTCCCTTTTGAACAATAATGATCAAAACTATTTTACTGGTCACATCAAAGGAATTATAAAATCCTCGGAATAAAATAAATAAATAAACCTCCTCCTTGATAAGGAGAATGGATGGTGGCATAAGAGTGTATCCCATTGGCTTCAAGTAAGGGATGAAAACACAAAATAATTCAATGGAATAGAAAATCACAAAAAGGTCATTAATACCATTTGGAACATCAATAAATAGGATGGCACAAAAGTCTCCTCTTTTGACAAAATTGCTTTGGAATCTAGTAAGTATTTCAAGGATATTTTCAATAAAAATGAAAAATCATCTATTGATCAAATAATTAAAGTATCGAGTTACTTCCAAAGCTTCATTTCTACCTATGAAAATGAGGAATTTATGGGAGATTTCACAAAAAGGGAATTGGAAAATGTTCTTCGTAATTTCCAAAAGGAAATATTCCAAGGGATAGATGGGATCCCCACAAATTCTATTTAATTTGGTAGTATTTATCGGTGATGACCTTCTTAGATTTGTGGAATTGTCAATAAATTCTGGAAAAATGTTGGCTCCCTTCAACTCTACTTTTCTCACTATCATTCCCAAATTTGACTCCCCCACTTCCTTCAACTCCTATCGTCCCATCTCATTATGTAATAATATCTATAAATTCATCACAAATATCATCACACTTTATTTGAATCTTATTCTCTCAAATCATACCTCCCAAGAAAAGAAAAAAAATTAGAGGGTAGGAAAATCCACGAAACTATTGGTCTCTCCCAAGAAAGCCTACACTCTATCCATACTCTCAAACAAAAAGCTATCATATTCAAATTTGGTCCCTCTAAAGCATTTGATTTTGTTAGTTTGATTTTTATATGTTTACTCATACATTTAGGCTTTGAATACTACTTTGTCTCTTGAATACACAATTGTATTATCACTTCTTTACTGGCCTTACTTATCAATGGTGTTGCATATCCCTTCTTCAATCTATAAAAGGGTCTTAGACAAGGATTCCCATTGTCTCCCCTTCCCTTTATTTTGGACACTGAATAACTTATCAAAGTGATTCTTGCAAAAAGGAACAATATCTTTCAAGGAATCAAAGTGTCACATGACTGCTTTCTCACTCATTTTCTCTTTTTTGATGATATCATCATCTTTTCAAATAGATTCCCTAAGGATTATTCGATTCTTAGAGAGATTCTACATATTTTTTCTAAAGCAATTGGGATGTTGATGAATATATTAAAATCCTCTCTATTTGAAAATGGCCACTTAAAGGAGGAAAACTCACAATTTATAATATTTTCCATATATAGGAATAGAATTTGGATGCCTCCCTCAAATATATAGATTTCTTCTTAAATCCAAAGAACTACTCAAAATTTTAATAGAACTAATTCCTAGTCAAGATTGAAAAAATAATGTGTTCATGGTGTGACAAGTGGCTCTCTAAAGTTGGAAGGCGTATTCTCTGCAAGGCTTTTACATAATCTAATTAAATATATTGGGTTTATTTATCTTGGATCCCCCTTGGCATTCTACATAAAATAAATCATATCACTATGTGTTATCTATAGGCAGGAAATCTGGAAAAACAAAAAAAAAACAAAAATTTCCCTCATAGTGTGGTCCTTAATGAATAATTAGCTTGGGATAAAAGGTAATTCTAGGAAAATATCCATGGATTGGCTCTAAAAATTGCCACACCCTCTATAATAAAGTAATCTATATATTACTTCAGAAAGGCTTATTCACTCTCAATCAAATTATAGTAAGGAATCAATTTATCCATCCTTAGGAATGGTTCTCCCTCACAGATTTAGATCTTGAATGGGATTTATAAAAATAGTGGGAGGGCTAATTGGTTTCTTTATCAAAATCTCTGATAAGACTAAACCAAGAATATTACCTACTAATTTAGTCACATAGCCCTTTTAGGGACTATTCCCCAAAATTCAGATATTCACATCTAGCACAACTTTCTAAGCCATGATATCTCCCCTGATGGCGAAAATGATTTGGAAAAAGCATTGTCCTCCAAAATATAGATTATTCATGTGGTTAATTTTAAAAAATAATGCCCCAACTTGGGGAATTCTCCAAAGAATATACTTTTTTGGCTCTAGTAGGTGTTCTCTATGCTTAAATGGCCCTGAATCCATTTCTCATCTCTTCATTTCCCATCCTTTCACTCAAGTAGTCTGGAAGGAAATACAAGATAGAGAGGAACTTGTATTTTTTGGATGGGTTCTAGCATTGAAAAGTATTTAAAAACTTGGATTGAAGCGAAACATAGACCTTCTCTCAAATCCCTCTCTTCGACTATGACGTGGGTAATCTAGATGGAACACAATCATGCCATATTTGAGAATCAAGGTCATTCCTTCTTGCAAATTACACTCCAAAGTCTGGGTTTACAAAATTCAATATATTCTTCTTTCAAGAAATATCCTTCTCAACCAAGCTTTGAAATATTCATTTTTCAAGACACTAGTTGGGCATTCTTTGATGCGGTAACTCAATTCTCCCCAAACAAAGTGGGAGTGAGAGGATTAATTTTCATCAGCAATACACAATATTCATGTTTATGTGGGAACAATGGCATAGCTTCAAACAATTATGTTGAGATTTTTTCTTTAAATATCACTCTCATAATTCTAAGGAATCAAAACATCTCCTCCATCCATATCTATGGTAACTCCAAAGTGGTTATTGATTGGATGAATGGTTCATCTAGACTAAGGAAATACACCCTATTTTTTATTTACCAGTTTGTTTTAAAAATTATAATTGTTTTCACCACATAACGTTCGACCATATCAACAGGTACATGAATCAAAAGGCATATTATCTCTCGAATCATGGACTCGAAATATTCAAGCACAAGGATGGTCATTGATTGGAACAATTTCTCAACATATGGTAGTGAATGATTGCTTGTTTTCCCTTAACATATCTATATGGTTCAACACAAGGAGATAAATAAAAGTATCTTTTTTATCCTACATATATAGAATATTTTTATTTTGAAAGGTTTCACAACAATCCAAAAATATTGTATTAATGACTAAACACTGGATAGTTTATAGCTTTTTTTTCTTGATAGCAGACTTAAAAACTTCTTGGTTAACTATATCAGCATGTATAGGATGTATAAATAGCATCAAAAAACCTTGATGTCCATTGGAAAGATCATATAAGGAAATTTTGAATAGAGATATGGTTTATGGTAATAGAATCATCTCAACCTTCTTAAATGGGTCATAGCAGCTGCTAGAATGTTTTTACCATATGCTCATGTAATTATTATTTTATATAAATAAAAATTACTTTATTTTTTTCCTTCGATGTGTGTGTGTGTGTGTGTGAAAACATCAAAACATTATTTTAATAGGGAAAAAAAATAAAATATATATAAAGAGAAATAAATTAAAAAGAGAGAGAGAGAGAGAAAAAAAAAGGAGGAGAAGAAAAAAATAAAGGCACTAAACGAAACAAAAAAAAAAAAATTGTGTCAAAAAATAAGACAACATAGCCCCAAAAAAATGGAAAAAAAAACACATTAAAACAAAAATCAAAGATCAGAAAATTACCCCAAATGGGGTGTTACACGTTATTTTGTCACCATGACATTTTACTGTCCATATAGGTTCATCACTAACCAAGTCTTGTAATTGGAGAAAAACTCATTAAAATCCTTAAAAGTCTAACTCTGCACTTCTCCTAGCCTTTTCCTGTAGGTTCACTGATACTTGTTCTATAGCCTGTGGCGGCTCCTGCACGTTCTACTAATAAAACCTGCGGGCCCTCGTAAAAAATCAAATAAAGGAAAAATTAAGTTCTAGAAGCTTAGCTGGTCGAATATTCTCCCAACTGGAAGCTTCTAGAGGCGCGATCAGTTTGAGATTTATCCCTCCACTCATGGGGCTCTATCCCTCCACTCATGGAGCTCTATCCCTCCACTCATGGAGCTTATCCCTTGGTCTATGGAGCTCAAATCCCTTCATGAGAGGAATCCATCCCCCTCTTCATGGAACTGAAACTACCTACATTTCCCTATAAATTGAGCTCATGTTTCAATCTCAAGGGTAGCTTATATAAGGTAATTGCTGAATAAATTCTCAAGAGAGCATACTCTCTACACTAGTTGTTGTTGGCATGAAAATGATCACATCCTTATGTCCATAACTCCAAGTTGATTCAAAGAGAGGAAGGCTTTTCAAACTGAAGGAGGAACGATTTTTCAGGTACCCGGGAGAAACTTGTACGACATCAAGGCATCAGGTTATAAAGTTACTCTTTTAATTCAAGATAATACATATGGATATCCTTTTCTCATTGAGTTGTTCTTGTGCTTATTTGAATAATTCAATACTTAGACTCCTTGATCACTAAGTTATATTAGATGTTCTTAATTATTATATGTTTCATGTTCTTTTAATTCTTTTGTATGTCTTTGATTGCAGGTTCTACTTACTAAAGAAGCCTCTTTGGAGCGACTTGATAAAGGACTATTCTGAATGTTGGATTTCAAGGTAGGGGCATGTCCTCTTTCTTTGTTTATAATAATTATGAATTGTAAATAATCTAGAGAAAATTATTTACAAATGGATGTTTGTTTCTAGCTATTCGTAGAATACTAGGGAGATTGCTCTTGTCCACAAGAGGGATTAATCCGCATAACAGAATGGCGACTCCACTGGGGAATAGAACTTATTTTCCTTTTTTATTTTTTCAGTTTGAATTTTAGAATTTTCTGATTTTCACTTATCTAATACTGGGTTGGGTAGATAACTTTTAAGAATCCCTAAAAATAAAAGATGAATATTTATTTTTTCTGTACTTTTCCTTGCCTCCGCAGTTTTCATTTAAAAACAGTGTGATAGCCTCCGCAGCTTTTAGTTCAGAACAGTGTCGTACTGCTCTGTTCTCCATTAGAACCTGCAGACCTATGGAAAATTTTTGAAAAAATAAAAAATCTCTTTTTAGGAGCTAGATCACATGATTCTTTGTGTTTTCCCCAGTCTATCTTAACTGTCAAATCTTATGTGTGAATTTCTTTTCAACAACTTTTGCGTCAGTCTCTGTTAAGTTAATTGGGTGTTTGAGTTTCTTTTTTCAGAAATACTTAATTTGATTTCCATTGGTCATTAATTTGAGGTGTATCTCAGTCTCTTAACAATTTTTCATCTTTTGGCTTTTGTTTTTGCAAAAACAAAATCCCCCGTATTCGTCGGGGGGGCGCTAAATTATATCTAAGTGTTAATTTCCTTTGAGTGTTTTTATTTTTTGAGCTTTGGAACTCTCACGCAGTTTTCTTTACTTACACTTGATTGGCTCTTTAGATTACATTGGAATCATCTTGTGTCAGAGAATTTTCTTGCATAGATCACATTTGCAAAATTAGAATTCTCATTTTCAGAATATGAACGAAAAATATGTATAGATTACATTTACATAGTTTTCAAGTGAATTGTGCATAGATTACAGTTGCACAGTTTACATTCTAGAAAAAATAATCATAGATTTAGATTATTTTCTTTGATTTGAATTTACATGTTTTTATGCTTATTTTAAAAACATAAAAATACAAAATGAAATTGATTAGCATTAGTTTTTTTTTATGAAATTAGTGCATTAAAGAATTTTTTATATTTTCTCTTATTTATAGATTTTTCCATTGTTGGAAGTGAATGGACTCTCTCTCCTTATTTAGTTAGGATTCATCGAATTGAAAATATTGCATTCAGTTTTGGTTTAGGTCATAACACCACTGGTTTCATATCCATTTACCCTTTGAGTAATAACAGCCCAAATAACACAGCGCTAAATAAAATTCATCTAGAAATTTTTACATTTTCTAGGGCTCTTTCCACCAATCTAGCTTAGGCTAGTGCTTTGGAATAGGTTGTAGTTAACGTTCCAAAGAAGTTAAAACAAACAAGTAGCATCCTGCGGTAGGAAAAATTCCAATTATACCATGCGAAGCTCTTCTTAAAAGAGTCAAGCACGAGATCATGTCCGACCTAGTGAGGTAATCGTACCCATCTCATTGGCAAAGATAGAAGATGTGCATGTACTAAAAATGGTAAACCTCGGATAGACCATTGTCGAGGAGCCTGGGGTCACTTATTGGTAAACCTTGGATTATATCAAGGAGATTTCAAGGGAATTGAGCTTGATACTCTGCCCTTGCGTGTATATCGGATCGTAGACTATTCCCCCAGGTACATTTGTCTCAGTTGGTGACCTTAGTGGCCATAATATTTAGGATTTTTCCCAAGGTGACGGTGGAGGGAAGGTCCCACTGTACCTGGAGAAAACGTTGACTAGACTCACTTGGACTTTCTAGAGGGTGCACTTCACTTCGAGATGGCATAGTGGAGGTACTTGCATCGGACTGTTTCATTAAGCAAGTTGTCAGGGTAACTGTTCTGACCGCTAGTTTTTCACATTGATCTCTGCGATGTTTGATTTCATCACCAACTAGTGATTTCATTGTGAAAAAAAATTGTTTGTGTGTGGTTTGACTCATAGATTTGATAGCGTGTGTTCATTTATTTATTTTTACTTTTTAGAGACCTTAGGTGTGAATTGTGAATTTGAATTGTTAATATTTTTAAATTGTTAATAAAATTCACTGAAGTTGAATCTAATGGAAATTGTTCTAGAATTTACCAACCAAGGAACCCCTCTTAACAAGAATCATAGTACTTCTCCTTACTTTGGAAATGTTGTTCCTCCTTACATGGCTACATTGTCATTACCTGGATTTACCATAGGTTTACCAATATGGTTATTTTCAACTTTGTTGGCCTCGAATACTCAAATTTTTCCACCTCAAATGGATGCTTCACCTCAACAGAGTTCACCATCTCAACATCACCAACCTCATGTTGACCCTTTACCTTCTTCACCCAACATGTCTTCCTCCCTTTCTTCCTCTTCACTTGGTAAAAGCCTTGACGCTAGTAACCAGGTGGCTAAGAAGAAGAAGAAGAAGCAAGATAAGAAAGAAGTCAACCAACCAACCATGGCTGTAAGTGTTCGTAATGTTGAGGAAACCTCCAACATACATCGCAAACCCAAATACCCTTGCAAGATTTGTAAGGGTGACCACTTCCTTATCAATTGTCTTGGTATTCCTAAGGTCTTGGAAGTATGGTCAGAAAAATCCTATCAACTTACTATTGATCCACCAACCAGTGATTGTTAGGTTCCTAGGAAAAAGGGTAAATTTAGGTTTCCTTGTAGGTTATGTAAATGAATTCATCAAACTCACATTTTCCCTCACATGGATGAAGCCTCAAAATTGTTGGAAAACCTTACTGTTCCACAGCAACAACTTCCAACTGGTTACCATAAACTTTCTCCAAACCTACCATCAACTGATGGAGTGATTGATCTGATTCCATGTACAGTCAATCCCGCTCTTCCATTGGAGAGTGAAACTCATATCACTCAGGTTGATGATCCATTATTTGATCAAGTGGTCGACTTTATTTCACATTCAATTGATCCCACTCTCCCTATAGAGAGTGAAATTCATACCTCTTAGGTTCTTCATGTTACATCAGATTCTTCTATGCCAGGGAGCATTTCACATGTTTCTACAGAACCCCCTCCAAGTATTGAGGTCTTTTCCTTTGATTGGAATAGACTGATAGAAATTCTTATTCATTTATCCATTCATTTTCAAATCATTGTGAAAGCTTGTGGAAATAATTTTCATCGCAAAAATGTAGATGAAGGTGCTTCTTTTAGTATTTTATCCCCAACTGCTTGGCAAGCTTTGGGTTCCCCTCAGCTTGTGTCTGTTACACAGAATCTGTCAGCTTTTAACAAAACCATTAGTGAACCTTTAGGGATCCTTCCTAATTTTCCTATTACCTTGGAAGGTAAAACTATCTGTATTGATCTTATGGTAATCTGAGGCCCCTTGGATTTCAATTTTCTCCTTGGGCGAGACTATATCTATGCAATGAAAGTTGTTGTATCGAAACTCTTTCGCGTGATGTCTTTCCCTCACAATGGAAACATTGTGATTTTTTACCAGCTTTCATTTGTTTATCTTGATTCTACTACCAATAATCCAACATCCCTGAATTTTCCTTGTACGGAAGTGGTATCTACCCCGCTACGGGTTAATTATGTGGCAACCAGTCCCATGTTTTCAGTTACCGATGAAAACGAACCTCTCACTGTTTGATCGACTTCCTTTGACTTAGATCCGGTAAGTGACATGGTGAACCCTATGGGATTATTTGAACATAGTGTTCTTATCCCTATTGAGTCCCTTGACATGTGTTCCTTCCATAAAATTGTTCTTCCATCTGATGAAGACCTCTTGGAAGCCATGATCGAGGAGTGTCCCTTGACATGTGTTTCTTCCATTTGGAAGTCATGAAAAGGTCACAATAGAGGATAGTTCTTTTACTGTGTCAACCTTGTTAAAAAATGAATCAGTTGGCCATAAGCATAGTTCCTTTTCTTGTGTCGAGCTTGTTAAAAAATGAAACAAGGTTCCTATGAGGATAGTTCTTTTACTGTGTCAACCTCGTTAAAAAATGAACCAGATCCTGATGAGGATGGTTCTTTTCCTGTGTCAACCTCGTTAAAAAATGAATCACACAATGAGGATAGTTCTTTTCCTGTGCCAACCTCGTTAAAAAATGAAACAGGTCACCTTGAGGATAGTTCCTTTTACTGTGTCAACCTCGTTAAAAAATGAATCGAGTAATGAGCATAGTTCTTTTCGTGTGTCAAGCTCATTAAAAAAAGAAACAAATCATCTCCTAATTGAGTCGAGTCTTTAGATATCGTAAGTGTCAATTTGATTCTTTCATCTGATCTCGTAAATGAACCTTCATTCCATCTACCTATTAGTAACCAGTAGACTTAGGTGAATGAAATGAAGTTTGGGGGGCATATGATCTTGCAGGTTACGCTTGGGGGGCATTGAAAATTATCTCATTCATGATTTTTTACTTTGTTTCAAGCTTGTGTAAAAATGCAACAAACCACTCTCAAGCACAGTTTTCCTACGTTTCAAGCTTGTGTAAAAATGAAACCACTCTCAAGCATAATTTTTCCTATGTTTCAAGCTTGTATAAAAATGAAACCTATCTTGAGTCCATTTCAGTTATTATTTTCAAGACTCATTAAACTCATGAAAATCCCGAGATTATTTTTCTATATTTCATTCTTGTAAAACACATGAAAATGCCAAGTTCTTTACGTCTTTTCCTGCTCATAAATTAAATTGAAAGTTGGCCAACTGAGTATAATTTTATAATTTTTTCGGGAACTTTAAAAATATGAAAAAGCGAAACCTCGGAGTTCTTTTAAGCTCTTTTCAAACTCTCTAAATATGAAAATATCACCGAGTACTTGACTATTCAAACTCGTTAAAGGAAATGAACAGTCGTCCCTTCAATATAAGTTTACCCCTTTACCGGATTGAAATGGACTATTTACGAAAAAGGTTTATGTTGACTAATCATGGTCAATAGAATTCTCTCATGTATTATTTTATCCCTTTTCGGGCTCGAGAGACTAAATTTACGAAAAAGTACAACCACGGAGTTTACTTATGTTTTTCTTTTGACTCCCTAAAACTGAAAAATGTCAAGTTTCTCCTATACTGGACTCGTTAAAATTTAACAGTAAAGGACCTGTCGATTACAAACAAGACCAAACCACTCCTTCTTAGGGTTTGATTTTAATACTAATATGGACTCGTCCAAAGGATGAGCTTACACAAACAAGAAAATTTTATCCTCCTCAAGCTTTTCAAAAATAAAGAGGTACTTGTTAGTAATGGTGGGGGAAAAAGAGAGAAAAATAATCTAGTTTTCATCCTTGTTTAAAAATAAGTATACCACTCTTGAACACAACACTTTGTCACACTTGTACTTGGGTTGGGAAATCCTTTGTCTAACTGTTAATCAAACCACAATGAAATTCTTCAGCTAGTTTCTGGGTATTAGCTTTAGGTCAATTGTTATGAAACCATCTGCAGTGTCGTTATGTGTTCAAGAAATAGTTCAAATAAACCATTCATTGCAAAAAAAATTCTCCATTCGCGTTGACCATCCCTGAGTCAGTCCTTGCAAATATTTCTTCATAACTTGATCTAATGGTTTCATTTCATGGGCTTTCCTACGACGCATCACTTTCTATCGACAACAGCTCATCATATAGGAAGTTGATCTAGAATCCTATCAGTACCTTAGAATCTGCATGCCCTAATGGCAGGTTTCTCACTTTCGACGACAGGTTGCATCATTGACCTTCGATCGAATGATTCTATGAAGTGTTCGACTGCAAATTATTCATTCACACTTCATGGATTGTATTGATTACTTTGAGAGCCATTTTCATTATTTGTGTTTTCTCTCACGCTTATTAACAATTCACATCATTTATTGGTAATCAAGTGGTTTCTACCATATTCGACTTCAACATAATCAATCGCATGGATAGAATCGTACTAGTTCGGGAAGCGGAAATCAAGCAATTGGATCTAGTTTCCACCATCCAGGCTGCGATGAGTTTTATTATTCATGATACAGTATACTACTTATGACAGATGGTTGTGCCCATGTTGTGTCTACTATTGATGTAATATTAAAATCATATATGTACCATAAAATTTAGTTAGTTTTGATCTGAGTATGGGAATGCCTACCTCAGAAATGATATATATATATATATATATATATATATATATATATATATATATATATATATATATATATATATGTCTGCATTGAATGTTTTTACAGGTTTTCGACCAGTGTGTCTGCAATCCAATCCTCGGAATGATAAATCACTTCACTCTTCAGAACAACCTCAGAATTTGCACTTTAGGGGGCAATATGTTACACGTTATTTTGTCACCATGACATTTTACTTTCCATATAGGTCCATCACTACCTATATTATGCTCCCTTAGAAGTAAAAAACCCTAATGTTCCTAAACCAAGTCTTGGAATTGGAGAAAAGCTCATTAAAATCCTTAAAATTCTAACTCTGCACTTTTCCTAGCATTTTCCTACGGATTCGCAGATACTTATTCTATATCCTGCGGCAACTCCCACACGTTCTGCTAATAAAACCTACGGACCCCCGTAAAAAGTCAAATAAAGGAAAAAGAAAGTTCTAGAAGCCCAACTAGTCGAATATTATCCCAAATGGAAGCTTCTAGAGGCGCGATCAGTTCGAGCTTTATCCCTCCACTTATGGAGCTCTACCCCTCCACTCATGGAGCTTATCCCTTGGTCTGTGGAGCTCAAATCCATTCATGAAAGGAATCCATCCCCCTCTTCATGTAACTAAAACTACCTCCATTTCCCTATAAATTGAGCTCATGTTTCAGTCTCAAGGGTAACTTATATAAGGTAATTGCTGAAGAAATTCTCAAGAGAGCATACCGTCTACACTAGTTGTTGTTGGCATGAAAATGATCACACCCTTATGTCCATAACTCCATGCTGGTTCAAAGAGAGGAAGGATTTTCAAACTAAAGGAGGAACGATTGTTCAGGACCCCGGGAGAAACCTGTACGACATCAAGGCGTCAAGTTGTAAAGTTACCCTTTTCATTCAAGATAATACATATGGCTCTCCTTTTCTCATTGAGTTGTTCTTGTGCTTATTTGAATAATTCAATACTTAGACTCCTTGATCACTAAGTTAGATTAGTTTTTCTTAATTATTATATGTTGCAGGTGCTTTTAATTCTTTTGTATGTCTTTGATTGCAGATTCTACTTACTGAAGAAGCCTCTCTGGAGCGACTAGATAAAAGACCGCACCGAATGTTGGATTTCAAGGTAGGGGCATGTCCTCTTTATTTTTTTATAATAATTCTGAATTGAAAATAATCTAGAGAAAACGATTTACAAATGGATGTTTGTTTCTAGCTATTCGTAGAATACTAGGGAGATCGCTCCTGTCCGCAAGAGGGATTAATTCGCATAACATGGGGTGATGTACGTTTATGAAATCGGGGGGAAAACCACCACCCCACCTATCAAATGAGTCGGGGGATGTGGAAACCCACCCTAGGTGAGAACCACAGGGAGCTTCACTCAATGAGCCTCTGACATAGCACATGCGTCTGTGGAATAGTAAACAATACCCTTAATTTGACTACATATTGGAAAATACCTCCAAAATCACTTTATTTAACCCCCTAATAATATGAACCCAATACACCTTCCCAATTTAAAAAACCCCTACTTTCACTAGATATTGTAGGTATCCTTATTTTTATTAACATTTTTTATACCCCTTTATATTTATATCCCTAGTATAGCGACATGTGTATGACATGATGCCTCTATTGTGCCTCTATTATGACCACACATGAATTCTACAGTTATCTACAATACATATTTTTCCTTTTGATATACATTGTAGATGCATATTTGTTCTCCCACAATGCAATTACTCAACCCACACTCAAGCACATCTCACAATGACTTGTGGCATTTAATGGTATAAGGCACACAAAGATCAACCATGTTTTAGGAAGATTGATTATGTGCATGTATATAAAATGACATATATTTGATCCATATTGGTGTAGCTCGTTTTCATTTTGTTCCAAATATTAAAAATCATATATGCCAAAAAAAGGGAAAAATGAAAAGAAATTCGAAAATTTCATTGGGATTGTTTTGTGTAATTTTATTTTTAAAAAAATGGAAACTAATTCTTGTCCAAGGTGGCGTAGATCCACTATGTGAAGACATTTTTAAATATTTTATATGGTGGCGATTCATTTTCCTATGGCGGATAAGTTAAATAGAGTGCAATTCTCAAGATCGATGTCGTTAGTAGCATCAGCACCTACGCACATAGGGAAATCAACACCACAACATACTCAACTATTATGCTAGGGGGGGTGCCCCCATAAATAGTATGGCATGAAACCGTCGTTGGGAGATCAACAGTCAGGATCATCGCCGACATCACTGTAAGGTAATACCACTTACCACCGCAGGTTCCCACATGAGCAGTAAGTGGTTTTCACTCTGGTCTTCGGAAAGAGAACTTGATATCCAGGCGAGCATGGCAGTTAACATATCCACATCATGTCTACATCACCCCTCCATCCTTCCACGTCATCCCTCCACATCATCTTTCCACGTCATCCGCCATGTTGTGTGTCTGTATTTTTTTGTCCACATTCAATTAATTCCTTTTCGCCCACATTTCACCAATAAAACCCCATTTTTACCCCAATTTACTCATTTTCATTGCGTTCTCTTAGAAAAAATAACCCGCTCTAGCAGCACGAAGATTTCATCTCAGCAGTCCAAGTATATCAGGTATTTAAATGCATTTTCTACTCTATCAATTTTCGAAGAGAGGTGTAAAATGTCAAAGAAGGTTACCCTTTCAGGCTCTGCCACTCATATTCCCCTTATGGATACGAAACAGAGAATTTTTTATTCATTTTTCCTTGTGAACTTAATGAATTTTCGCCAAAATGTACTAGTTAACCAAAATAAGTCAGAATTTTATGATATAATGGTCAAGTCTGGCATGTTCTATTGAATTTTCCCTCAAACTTATCAATTTCCATAATTTATCACTTGGTTAACCTCCTATTTGTACCCTCATGCATGTTTCATCGTGAATTCCATACGGGAAAATTATTTTCAAGTTTCTTCATTACTAATCCATTAAGCCCTAGCCTTTCCAAATACTGATCAGTATCTTCCATTTTCCGATGAAACCCGTCAGTTGACTTTTCAAAACCTGTCAATAGAGGATTCTACGAAATTGTATGCTTCCATTTTTCTTCCAAACATTATTTTACCTTCAAATTTTTCCTAGTTCCTTGTTTCTTGCCTTGTTGAAGGTGTTGGACCCATTTCAAAGTAATAATGATTATTCTTGGAAGGGGTGATGCATCAACGTTAGATGGTCAAGACATAGGATTATTTCATTTGATGATGCAGTCAAATGTGGTGCTAGATATTCCTGCATTTTGGGAGCAAACCATCAATTCTCAATACTTTACTTCAACATAAATGGATGTTTCAGATTTCCCTCTCTCCTAGTATAGCTTTTTCCATATGTACATGTTGAGCAATTTATGGACCTAGGATTGAATGTTTCAGATCCCAATAAGAATAAAAAAACAGTTGTGAATTGGACTAATGTTGTCAGAGCTCAACCAAATAATGAAGGTTTATCCTATTTCCTTTCTTCCTTCATGTCAATTGCTTACACAATTGTTAGCAATTCTTAGTATCTATTTTAAATGAGTAGATATTTAAAGGTTAGATATTGGTTTCCATTTGAGGATTACACAGAGACTAGATTATATGGTACAGAGATTCCTCCATATAGATTTTCGGTGTTTATGCCAATGAGAATATCTTGTTGGCAATATGATGCAATGTGTTGTCCTTGACGGCAACCTACTTGATGGAAACTGACTTGATGAGTTTCTTAATGATGTAAATCTGATGTATCTACAAGAAGCTCAGAAGCAGCAGAGAAAGAAATTATAAATAAAACATGTCACAAAGCATACGCGGGTTTGTAAAGGCGAAGTAGCGTATGTACGCGGAAAAGTACGTGCCAAGTAGTGTATGCCTATTTGCGTTCTAAATTCATAAAAACTAAGGGATTTTACCATGGTATTGATCCATTGTATTGAGCGCTGGAATATCTATTTGATCCCGTCCAGGAATACCATTAGTAGTTGAGTGGTTTTGACTCATGGTATTGACAAAGGCTAAATCTATTTAAGGAGAAGAAGATCATAGTGCAATGTGTGCATGTGTCTGGGTTTTAATGAATACTTCACTCTGAAGTATATCTGCATGGTGGAACTCTGTTCTTAATTGATAAATCTGAATCTAAGATGCACCTATGGATATGATGAAGGTTCAAGATCTCTAGATCTAGAAATGATGAATCTCTAGGATGATCTGAAAAGAAATTATGAAGACCTGGCGCAAGTCTGATGAATAAATTGAAGAAATATGGGTAAGTTTATAGATCTGGTTTGTTCTGCAAAGTCTATCTTTTATAGATCTATACGCAGGTTCGTTTCATGAAAAGTGCATGTATACGCGGTTCCTCTTAAAGAAAAGCGCGTATGGCAGTCAGGGTTTCTAAAAATAAAATGCACTGAAGTATACACAGGTTTGTCTTTGTGAAAGCGCGTATATACGCAGGTTCAGTGAAATAAAAGTGCGTATGGAATCTAGGGTTTTGCTGAAGTATGTGGAATGAAATGTCTGATCTATTTTGTTGTTTTACTGTTATCTGTCAATGATGTATTCATACAGATCTAGTTTATTTAAATGTTGATTGTGATGCTGATTATTTTGATTAAAGATCAAGTTGTTGGTTGATTGGTTGATGATTCAATGACTAAATTGATGAAGGAAGAATGATTGTATAAACAGTTCTGTATGGTTGATAGATTTTCTGAATAGAAATCTGATTTCAGATCTGAATATGAGTCTGAACTAATTCTGAAAGAAAGCATACATAGAAGAATACGCTAGTTGGTGAAAAGGAAAGCGTGTGCATACGCGGAAATGGTGAAGAAAAGTCGTGTATACAAAGTTACTATACACTGAATCATACTCAGGTTGGAGTGAATAAAGGCACGTATATACGCAGGTTACATAAAGGAAAATAGTGTATGGTGTTTGAATTAATGAATGTTCAGGGTTGAGTTTACATCTGCATATCTATTCTGAAGTCTGGGTTATCTCTGATATTCTGGTTACAGTGGTCTCACTGTTCTGTTTGAAGTATTGGGCAAAGTATGTTTGTTGATAAGTGAAGGGTTGTGTTGAAGCTGTTTGATACAGTATGAAAATTGATGAAATGTGGTCTGCAGTGGATCTGAGGGATGAAGCATTCAGTATGAAAGTAGAAGCTTTCTGCCAGTAGAGGCTGGTGCTAATACCAGGGGGTAGTGGCTCCCTTCCAGGAGAGGCTGGTAAACGAGAGTAGGGGGTTGTAAACAAGAGAAGGTTGAAGCCTTCTGCAGGTGGGTGCCTGCGTGCTGGTATGAGTCTGCGCCAGCACAATGTTGTAAGATGTTTTCTTTATAATAAATATTGAAGACTGAGACGACGGCAGCGGTGGTTTTCTCCCGAATTGGGTTTCCACCTTAAATCCTGGTGTTCATGTGTGTTGCTTATGTGTGATGATTTATTCTGTTCTTACTGCACATGTTTACTGCTTACTAAATATCTAATGAATGAATGATGCAATGATCTAAGAAAAAAAATTATCTGCATAATGAGATCTCTAGTAATACGTGAGTTTCATTGAGGATATCCACGTGTATACGCGACTTGGGTTCAGTAAAGTAGCGTATGGGTTTTAGAGAAAGAAAAAGTTAAAAGTTTTCAGTCTGCACTAAATACTAATTTACCCCCCCCCCCCCTCTCAGTATTTTTCCCAACAATTGGTATCAGAGCAGGTCCTTCTAAAAAAGCTTAGCCACTAGAAGGAAGATCAAGCAAGATGAGCAATCAAGAAGGAATAACATCTATCAGGCCTCCGCTCTTTAACAGAAACAATTTAATCTTTTGGAAAACAAGGATGAGATCCTATCTCCAGTCTCTGGGAGCAGATGTATGGGCCATTGTTGAAGGAGGATATCAATATCCAGCCGCAGTACCAACAGATCCGACGGAAAAGAAGAATTATGAATCAAATGCAAAGGCGGTCAATGCTCTAATGGGAATTTTGACTGAATCTGAATTTGTCAAAGTCATGCAGCTAAATACAGTAAAGGAAATATGGGACAAAATCATTCAAAGTTATGAAGGTGATGCAAAGGTAAAAGGTGCAAAACTCCAAACTCTGAGAATTGAATATGAAAATTTGAAGATGCATAGTGATGAGAGTATTGCCAGTTTCTTTTTACGTCTTGATGATGTTGTAAATCATATGAGAAATCTGGGAGAAACAATAACCAAATCTACTTTGGTTGAGAAAATTTTAAGATCTCTAACGGAAAAATTTGAGTCAAAAGTTTCTACTCTTGAAGAAAAACAGGATCTTCAAAATCTTACTGTGGTGCAACTTCATGGCATACTAACTGCATATGAAATGAGAAGAGGAGGACCATCTGAAGTCAAAGAATCTGTCTTTAGAGCTTCTACAAAAGGGAAAGAAGAACAAGAAGCAGAAGGATCAGGATATATCTCAGAAGAAGATGAGGTAAATTTTGTAAAGAAACTTCAACTTGGCACAGGACGGTTCAGAGGTAAGCTTCCTTTCAAATGTTTTGATTGTGGTAGAGTTGGTCATTATGCAGCTAAGTGTCCCTATAAAGAAACACCTACAAAAGGGAAGGAAGTAGCAAGAAGGAATAAGAACCGGTCTAGCACTAGAAAAAGATACTATACTCATGAAGACAGTGATGGGTTATTTGATAGTGAGGAAGAATGTGAACAAGATCTTAGACTTCTCATGGCATTTGAAAAAGAATCTAGAGAAGAAAAGGATACTTTTATGGATGCTCTAAAGGACAATGATTTTCTTGATGAAAAAAATCAACTCAAAATATGCTTAGAAGAAAGTAAAATAATCATAGAGACTTTGAAAAATCAGATTGAAGAAGAGAAGAAACACAATGAGAAATTAGAATGTGAAGTGGTAAGTTTAAGAAAAGAACTTGAGAAAGTAAAGACTCTAAATCTTAGATTTGCTAAAGGATCTGAAACCTTAGATGATATTATCAAGGTACAACGTTCTCCTCTTATAAAGACAGGTCTTGGATATATCGGAGAATCTTCTCAGGCTTTAGCACCAAATTATCTAAAAGCAGCTACAGCTGGTTTACAACATTCTGCCACTCAGCAAGGGAATAAAGAATCTTTACAGGTAAAGCATTATCATCTCAATTCAAAGAACACTAACAGGAATATCTTTCAAAGAAACACCAATCAACAGGTAAATTCAAGTAGAAGATTTCATGATCGCAGAAATTTCTTCTTCAATGGACAATGTTTCTCATGTCACAATTTTGGTCATAAAGCAGTTCAATGTGTTGCATATAAAACCATCATGACAAGAGAAGCAAGAAAGAAAAGGATTGATATTGAAACAAAGAATAATACCTATAACAACTTTTCTCCTCTTCTAAATGAAGTTGAATGTGCTTATTGCAATAACTTTGGCCATGAAGAATCTGAATGCAGGAGAAAAGTTCAGCCAAAAGAGAATTTTCCTTCAAGCTCCAAAGTATGGAAAAAGAAGGAATTACAGGTTGAAAATTGTGGCATAGCGTTATTTGCAAAAGGTGAAGAAAATCAATGGTACATTGATAGTGGATGCTCAAGACACATGACAGGAGACAAAAACAAACTTCTTGCATATAATGCTCTAGAAAAAGAAAAGAAGGTTACATTCGGAAATGATACTCCTGCGGTAATTAAGGGAAAAGGGTCTGTGTTTCTAAAAGAAAAGGTGAAAGCTAATGATGTGATGTATGTGGATGGATTAAGGCATAACCTGTTAAGTGTAAGTCAAATGTGCGATCAAGGAACTGAAGTTATCTTTAGTTCAAAAGAATGTGTGGTACGTGATCTTGATACAGGTAAAACAATTATAAAAGGATAAAGAACTCCAAGCAACCTATATGTTTTGAATAACTGCAAAGAACAAGGTTACTTGAGTCAATCTTCAGAAAACTGACTATGGCATAAAAGGTTGGGGCATCTGAGCTTCTCTCAGATCAACAAGTCAAGCAGACTTAAATCTGTTTGTGATCTTCCCAATATTACTCTACCTGAAAATATCATATGCAAATCTTGCCAATTCGGTAAGCAAACCAGAGTAAAATTTAATGCCAAGGAAGGATCATCAAGTAAGCCTCTTGAACTCATTCATACTGACATATGTGGACCTGTGAGGAAAAATTCACCACGTGGTGAACAATACTACATCTTATTTATTGATGATTTTTCTAGAATGTGTTGGATTGGATTGCTTAAACACAAAGATGAAGCATTTGAGAAATTTCAGATCTTCAAGGCTCTGGTTGAAAATGAATTAGATCTAAAAATCAAATGTCTTAGATCTAATCGAGGAGGAGAATATACTTCAGATGAATTCCTTGAATTTTGTAAACAACATGGCATATAAAGATAGTTCACTGTAGCAGGCACTCCACAACAAAATGGTGTAGCAGAAAGAATGAATAGAACAGTTCAACAAATGGCTAGAGATATTCTTGATGATTCCGGAACACCTGACACATTTTGGGGAGAAGCAACACATGCAGCAGTAAATATTATTAACAAGGCACATGTTCGTGTAAATAGTGATAAAACTCCATATGAACTCTGGTATGGTAATCCTCCCACTGTGAAGCATTTTAGAGTTTTTGGAAGTAGATGCTTTATCAAAAATAATGATGAAAAACTTGGCAAGTTTGAACCCAGAGCAGATCAAGGAATACTTCTTGGTTACTCCTATAGGAGTAGAGCATATAAATGTTACAATAAAAGACTTCGGAAGATTGTTGAATGTATTGATGTTGTTATTGATGAGTCTCCTGCAGCCCCAAAAGAAGAAAAACAAACAACAAATGAAGACGATGGTGACATATGTCCTTCTACATCAAATAGCAATGATATAGATAGTGAACCCAATGAAGAACCTGAAGATGATTTATCTGAAAAAGCTCCATCCAGATATGTTCAAAAGAATCATCCAGAATCTCAAATTTTGGGAGAAAAGGGATCAGGTGTACAAACAAGAAGGACTCTTGTGGGATCTTCTAGCTATATGGCATTTCTATCCACTATTGAACCACACAATGTCAATCAAGCTAGCAAAGATGAATGTTGGATTCAAGCCATGAATGAAGAGCTTGATCAAATTGAAAAGAATCACACTTGGGAATTAGTACCAAGACCTCATGACAAAAATGTCATTGGAACTAAATGGATATTCAAAAACAAGTTAAATGAGAATGGGGATGTTATAATAAATAAAGCTAGACTTGTTTGCAAGGGGTATGCTCAACAAGAAGGTATAGACTTTGAAGAAACTTTTGCTCTTGTAGCTAGACTTGAAGCCATAAGAATGTTTCTTGCTTTTTCAAGCTTCCAACAAATCAAAGTTTATCAAATGGATGTTAAATCTGCTTTTCTCAATGGTGAACTAGAAGAAGAAGTTTATATAGAACAACCAGAAGGATTCATTTTGGGAAATGATGAAAAACTTGTTTGTAGACTTAAAAAGGCTCTATATGGTCTCAAACAAGCTCCAAGGGCATGGTACTATCGTCTTGACAAATATCTTCATCAACAAGGATTTTCAAAGGGGTTTGCTGATAGCAACTTATACACAAAACTGAAAATGATAAACTATTGATTGTGGTTGTATATGTTGATGATATCATCTTTGGAAGTAATGAAGAGTCTATGAGTCAGAAATTTGCTTCTGTTATGCAACAAGAATTTGAAATGTATTTACTTGGGGAACTAACATTCTTTCTTGGCTTACAAGTACATCAAGCAACAGATGGCATATTCTTATCACAAGAAAAATATATTAAGCAAATTATAAAGAAATATGGCATGGAAGAGTGCAAACCAGTAAGTACACCAATGATAACCGGATGTAATCTCAGTTCTCATGATGATTCTCCTACGGTGAATCAACCAGAATACAAATCTATGATAGGAAGTCTACTTTATCTCATTGGGACTAGACCAGACATTATGCATGAAGTTGGGATTGTTGGACGATTCCAAGCTACTCCAAAAGAGTCTCACCTTCAGGCTGTCAAAATAATATTCAAATATCTACAAGGAACTCAAGACTTTGGACTATGGTATCCAAAGAAAGCTGATCTCACTCTTCATGCTTACACCGATGCAGATTGGGCTAGAAATGTTGATGATCGGAAAAGCACTAGTGGTGGTGCATTCTATATGGGGCCCCGGTTAGTATCTTGGTTCAGCAAGAAGCAAAACTCTATTGCCTTATCTACAGCAGAAGCAGAATATGTGGCTTCCGCATCATGTTGCACTCAACTTCTTTGGATGATGCAAACCTTACAAGACTTTCAAATCAAGTGTTCACCTCCTATCTCCATTATGTGTGATAATACAAGTGCCATCAGTATCTCAAAGAATCTTGTTATGCATTCCAAGACCAAGCACATTCCCATCAAGTATCACTTCCTACGTGAACAAGTGCTTGAAAAAAAGGTGAAGTTGGAGTATGTTCCCTCCAAAGAACAAGTTGCTGATATATTTACCAAACCTCTGCCCAGGGAAGCGTTCGAATATCTCAGACAGAAGCTGGGACTAGTCTCTGCCATGCAGAAGATCAGATTTGCTTAAATACAGAAGATTAAATTGGATACGCAGGTTTCCTGAAAGACAGTCGCGTATATACGCGAGTTTATAGACAGAAAACCGCGTATGGGTGATTGCTGACAAATTTTTCTGGGTCAACATTCTTCAACACAGCTGTGGTACTGTTGGGTATCTCTGATGATGTTTCAGCTCTCATATTTCTATTTCATTCTCTGATATTTGATGCAGATGCCTTGATGATTTGTTGTTGAAAGTGTTCAGGATGCACAAGCTAAGGGGGAGATGAAGGAGTGAAATGGCTCAAGAACAAGTGTACAAGTTCAAGGGGAGCATTAGCCTTGCTGAGAATTATGCATTTTTGGCATTATGATGGTTCTGAAATATGATCTCTCTCTTGAGGCCTTTTTGGTATTTGTTACGAAAGGCCATTGTTGTAATTTGATAAAAAGGTCATGTTGAGACCTATGATGTAAAAATTTTTATTCAGTCATGTAAGGACTTCTTCAAATTTGTAAACCCACTTGGCTGGGTAGTTGAGTCAAAAATTGTAAACCCACTTGGTTGGGTACTTGAGTCACATATGTAAATCCACTTGGTTGGATCATTGATGTAAGTATGAGTCCTTGGTGATAGGAAAGGTCATAGATTCATGTACTTCATTGAAAATATGTTTAAAGATTCAGCATGAACTCAGGGGGAGCATGGTAACTTCAGTGCACATCAGATCTACAGAGCTCTTCTTTCTACATGAGAAGAAAAACTTTGTTTTGGTTTTGATCCGCCCTTTGCCCTTGATGTCAAAGGGGGAGAGTATCATAGTGTTTGCATAATGGTTTTATTCAATGTATCTATCTGTTGTGGTGATCAAACACCATCATGGTTGCCATCAAGTCCAAAGGGGGAGATTGTTGGCAATATGATGCAATGTGTTGTCCTTGATGGCAACCTACTTGATGAAGTTGATGGCAACCTACTTGATGGAAACTGACTTGATGAGTTTCTTAATGATGTAAATTTGATGTGTCTACAAGCAGCTCAGAAGTAGCAGAGAAAGAAATGATAAATAAGACATGTCACAAAGAATACGCGGGTTTGTAAAGGCGAAGTAGCATATGTACGTGGAAAAGTACGTGCCAAGTAGCGTATGCCTATTTCCGCTCTAAATTCATAAAAACCAAGGGATTTTACCATGGTATTGATCCATTGTATTGAGCGCTGGAATATCTATTTGATCTCGTCCAGGAATACCATTAGCAGTTGAGTGGTTTTGACTCATGGCATTGACAAAGGCTAAATCTATTTAAGGAGAAGAAGATCATAGTGCAATGTGTGCATGTGTCTGGGTTTTAATGAATACTTCACTCTGAAGTATATCTGCATGGTGGAACTCTGTTCTTAATTGATAGATTTGAATCTAAGATGCACCTATGGATATGATGAAGGTTAAAGATCTCTAGATCTAGAAATGATGAATCTCCAGGATGATCTGAAAAGAAATGATGAAGACCTGGCGCAAGTCTGATGAAGAAATTAAAGAAATCTGGGTAAGTTTATAGATCTGGTCTGTTCTGCAAATTCTATCTTTTATAGATCTATACACAGGTTCGTTTCATGAAAAGCGCATGTATACGCGGTTCCTCTTAAAGAAAATCGCGTATGGCAGTCAGGGTTTCTAAAAATAAAATGCACTGAAGTATACTCAGGTTCATCTTTGTGAAAGCACGTATATACGCAGGTTCGGTGAAATAAAAGCACGTATGGAATCTAGGGTTTTTCTGAAGTATGTGGAATGAAATGTCTGATCTATTTTGTTGTTTTACTGCTATATGTCAATGATGTATTCATACAGATCTGGGTTGTTTAAATGTTGATTGTGATGCTGATTATTTTGATTAAATATCAAGTTGTTGGTTGATTGGTTGATGATTCAATGACTAAATTGATGAAGGAAGAATGACTGTATAAACAGTTCTGTATGGTTGATAGATTGTCTAAACAGAAATCTGATTTCAGATCTGAATATGAGTCTGAACTAATTCTGAAAGAAATCATACACAGAAGAATACGCTAGTTGGTGAAAAGGAAAGCGCGTGCATACGCGGAAATGGTGAAGAAAAGTCGCGTATACAAAGTTACTATACACTAAAGCATACGCAGGTTGGAGTGAATAAAGGTGCGTATATACGCGGGTTACATAAAGGAAAACAGCGTATGGTGTTTGAATTAATGAATGTTCAGGGTTGAGTTTACATCTGCATATCTATTCTGAAGTCTGGGTTATCTCTGATATTCTGGTTACAGTGGTCTCACTGTTCTGTTTGAAGTATTGGGCAAAGTATGTTTGTTGATAAGTGAAGGGTTGTGTTGAAGTTGTTTGATCCAGTATGAAAATTGATGAAATGTGGTCTGCAGTGGATCTGAGGGTTGAAGCCTTTAGTATGAAAGTAGAAGCTTTCTGCCAGTAGAGGTTGGTGCTAATACCAGGGGGTAGTGGCTCCCTTCCAGGAGAGGCTGGTAAACGAGAGCAGGGGGTTTTAGCTCCCTTCCAGGAGAGGCTGGTAAACGAGAGAAGGTTGAAGCCTTCTGCAGGTGGGTGCCTACATGCCGGTATGAGTCTGCGCCAGCACAATGTTGTAATATGTTTTCTTTATAATAAATATTGAAGACTGAGACGACGGAAGCGGTGGTTTTCTCCCGAATTGGGTTTCCACCTTAAATCCTGGTGTTCATGTGTGTTGCTTATGTGTGATGATTTATTCTGTTCTTACTGCACATGTTTACTGCTTACTAAATATCTAATGAATGAATGATGCAATTATCTAAGAAAAAAAATTATCTGCATAATGAGATCTCTAGTAATACGCGAGTTTCATTGAGGATATCCGCGTGTATACGCGACTTGGGTTCAGTAAAGTAGCGTATGGGTTTTAGAGAAAGAAAAAGTAAAAAGTTTTCGATTACGCACTAATCTTGATTCACCCCCCCCCCCCCCTCTCAGTATTTTTCCCAACATATCTACATTTGAATTCATTAGGCATAGCCTGTAGAAAATATAACCATGGGATTCGATCTGATCTAATAATGTACTAAAACAATATATTGAATCCTTTACAATTTGCGGAAACAAAACACTATCGCACAATCACATATAAGCAACAGAAATAAATTATCAATCACACAACACGAGATGTATCTGGGGAAAGAAACGACTCAAAACCCCTCTATCTCTATATTTCATATGGTTAAGATCATGAAACAATATGATTCTTTCTCACACTAGAGAAACTTCCTGCACTCTATTGACTCTCACTTCGATCCTGCTCGAAATTGGCTTGCAATCTAAGCAAAATCGGTCAAGTATTAAAACTTTTTCTTGCATCTTCCTGGCCTGCCTTACTTACGCATTCTTGGGCTAATTGAGCCACTATTGATTTGTAAATTCCTAATTAATGTTTGTGCAATCCTTCAAGGCCTTCTCGATGACCTCATACATTACCTATACAATTTTCTAATAGTACAACTGATAGATATCTTCCCTTTAACCTTAGTCTCAACTGGGTCTTCTTTAGAACTGACATGCAACATATATTTATTGAAAATTATTAGTTAAATGATTGATCACTACTTGTGAATTAAATCTCATTTAATTCACTATACCTATCACTAGGTCATCTCTCAATTAGAACTAGTTAAACTAATTTTAACTCAATTAATTCAGTTAACTAATCACAACTCACAAATAATTATATCTAGACCCCCTAAAAATAGAAAATCCCTTTACATGCAACCTCTTAGACCTCTAACTCGAATTTCCTAAGTTAAATAAGTCTTCCTGCCTTATTTAACTAATAAAGTTGTCATGAGATGAAGTTACAATTTTTCTTCCAATTTAATTAAGAAAAAATTAAATCAGAAGCCTTATATGGTAGCCATTTATGGGTGCCATTTTCTGGATTTCATTTCTGGATGCCAATTTCATTATTTCTTGTTGAAAATTTCAACACTCCCTCTCAACAAGAAATAAATTAAATATATCCCAATCCGGTACCTTTGGAATTTTTTGCATGCTACACTTCTCTAGTGTTGTTTTCTCCTGCAACTCCTGAAACTGAATAGCTTCCAAAAAACTAAATCAGTATGATGCATCTGTCATCAGATTCTATGAATACTACCGATTGTTGCATTGTCTACTAAAATATCTGTGTTGTTGCTGACTTTTCATATGTGCCCTCTGCACTATTGTCAACTTTGATCTGTGCTCCAGTGTCTGACATCTATCACTTTGATTTCTATCTTCCTGAAATTTGACTACATCAATCTAATTGGTCCTTCCTTCTACTGTGTACTGTGGGCTCCTCATAGCTAGGTTTGATCCATGAGACACGCCATTTCACTGGATCTTGCCCAAATTTATTCTCTTGGGATTATATCTACACATCACCCCACCTGTCACCTGGAGATATGGCTAAATGTGCTCCCTTTGCCCATATGGCTCAAACTTTCCCCCTTCTGGAGGTCTCTGCTTGAGTGGATGCTTCCACTCAGTCTCCTCTCTGCTTCTCCAATTGTGGCTGCTCAACAACCTTCTGAGACTGCTCCTGAGGCTACATGTTTTGAGACTCCCTCTCAACCACCAAGTCACTAACCTCTTCCTTTCTCTGAAAATATTTGCATGCATCCTCGACCTCAAGAGCATACAAGTTCTTGAATCTTACGCGATATGTTTCACCCGTCCCGTGGCGATGTGTCTAAGGAACACCTTTCCTTTTCTAAATATGACATCATAACCATGGTATTCCAATACTACTACGGAAACAATATTCTTATTTAGTCCTGGAACATACAAAACATCTATCAGTCTGAGAGGGGAGCCAGAATCCCTCTGAAAGTTAATTGTACCTATGTCGGTCATATTATATCTCCTGTCATCTCCAAACTCTATGTGCTGCTATATTTCCTTCTCCTCCAACTCACTAAAGAGATCTTCATTCCCCATCATATGGAATGAGGCATCGTTGTCTAGACACCATATGCATCCCATTACAGTGTTTGACATGCATGCAATGAGAGTAAAATCAAGCTCAAACTATGAATCTATCGCTTCACTCGTTGCAACTACACACTCCTTCTTTCTTGCCTTATTTTTTGGAAATTCGAGGCATAGTGCATGTGCTTGTGATAGTGAAAACACTTGATATTGGACAAGTCTCTCTTACTCTCTTCACCTTGGGACTGATTTCCCTTGGATTTATTTCCTTTTCCCACCAATGAAAAATATTCTTCTTTTTCTTTTCCAGAGGTCCCATCTCTGGTGCTCTGCCTTATCTCTTCTATTACCAAGTTGGACCACAAGTGCTACGAGTTTGGTAACTTCTCCCTCCCATTCACAGAGCCTTGGTAACTATTCTAGCTCTTGGGAAGGACTAGAAGTGTTAGGCTCACCAAATCATCATCAGAAATAGTCACCCCAACACTTCCAATATAATATCGACATTGAGTGAACTTCTGCAAGTATTTATAGATCGTGTCACCCTCCTCCATATTGAAGTTTCTAAGCTTGTCCTTTAGCGCTAAGTTTTTTTCTCACTTCTATTCTAAAAAAAAAATTCAAGGCCTTCCACATAGCATATGGAGTTTCCTTCACATGGAGACTCGAGACAATATGATCTCGAACTCCCTCTAACAAGATCCTTCTCGCCTTTTCTACCTTCTTCTACCATGCATCAAGTTGTTAAACATATGTTGTTGCAGGCTTGGGAATATCAGTATCTATGAATTCCTTCAATTTGTTATCCTCCAACACTGCCTCCATCATTTCCTTCCATGATATGTAATTCAAATTTCCCTCAAGAGCATATTTTAGTCTCAATACATTGAAAGACATCTTGATCTGTTGATGGATCCTAAAGAATAAATATGCAAATTTGAACCTGTTCAAAATAAACTCAATTTCTTATCTTCTATTGTGATTCCTGGCACTCTAATACCATGTAGAAACTCTAACCACGGGATTCATTATGATATTATAATGTACTAAAACAAGATATTTAATCCTTCTACAATTTGCGAACACAAAACATGATCGCACAATCACATATAAGCAAGAGAAAGAAATTATCAAACACGCAACACAAGATGAATATGGGTAAATGTTGGGATAGGGTCCCCTAAGGTCAATATTTGGGTATAATTTTGGTTAAATTTTGTCAATACGTGTTGCGCATAGAAGTCAAGGGGCTTTGGTGTGGTTCAAATCTCTTTTAGAAATGTAATGGGTGAAAATGGAAACCATGAGTCTTAAACCATGGTTTGAGACCATGGTATGTGTGTGTCTAATTCATATAAATATGTAAGAGTTGAGTCAATTAAGGCAATCAATCGATCAATCTATGTATGTTTTCTGATGATAAATGTTTTGATCTAATTTTTGGGTAAGTCTGGGTATAAAGGCTCCTATCGGTTTTGTGCGCGGAGACCTAGTTTTGAGATGTGTGCAAGGACCTTGTTGTTGTGTGCGTAGGCAGAAAGGATTGTACTGAATTGAATATCTATTAATAAAGAAGAATATTTTGTGAACTCTATTACATTTTGATTCCGGTGTTTATGCATGAATATGTTGGTTTAATTATCTGTTGATTACTGCAAGTTATAGATATTTTCTTATTTCTTGTTGAATGCACATTTATCTAAGTTAATTATATGTGAAATACCTCTCAGGTTCATGCAAGAATTACATTTGTGTTAAATATTTTACAGAAGAACTATCTATTTGATTGTGCAAGTGTTATTTCCACTCTAATAAGATAGATATGGCTGAAGTATAATAATTCGTTTACGCATATATGTTAAGGGTTTTATCTTCAATTAGATTTTGGTTTTTGGGAATGTTAGTGCATGACGATAAGAATTTATGATAATTAGGGTTAAGTACCACATCATACGCTCCCTCAGGGTGCGAAAATCAGGTTGCAGCACCCCCCCCCCCCCCCATACTACTTCGAGTGATACTTTGGTATGTGCAAGAAGATAACTGTAAGGGTTTTTTTGGTTGTGCAGAACACTCTAAACCTAGGTCAGGACCCCTCAACCCAAAAAATGGTTCAGTTTCTTGGACCGAGATCTATTTGAGGGAATTTTGATGTTGCATCCAACGAAGAACAAACTGCAAGATTCGCTCGATAAGAAGGTGGGCGAATTTGCAATCCAAGACAACTGAAATCCTAAGTTTTCTATTGAAGATTGGGAGAAAAGGTATATCTATACAGAGATTCGCGAAATTTCATTTGCTTCCTTTGCAACAGAATTACAAGGGTGGTTATCTCGGCTTGCTAAGTTCCATACCTATGAAAATGACAATACGATCACCAGGTGGACTCTTGAGTTGGTTCACCAGTTGGAGAAATCTAGCAATAAAATTACCGATGCAATAGATTATTGGATTGATAGCATTCTGAGTGGGTTTGTGACTGAATTTTATATTGATACTTATGTATCGTATTTTGAAGCTGAAAGGATATTTTTCAAGGGCCCTAAAGTTAATTTTTTGTGCTCATTGAAACTGTGGATTAAAATTCTTTTATGTGAAAAGGGTACTTTGTACAACCACAATAAGTGAATGTCCCGAAGAGGCCCATATAGATCCACGCGCAGAGGTCTTGGTAGTACTACGTGCAGCAGGAAAAATTACAAAGTAGACCTAGAAGGATATTTTATCTATAGCCCCCTCAAAGGTAAAGCTAACAGCGACAAGGAGTCTGAAACAAGTAGATATTGTGAATCTACGCACTCAGAAGAAGAGAAATTGATCATAGTTCAAATACCATCCACTCCACTTCCAAATTCATTTCACATTAACAATTCATCCACTCCACCCCCACCTCCACCACCAGAATTCAATATGGCTACTTCCATAAAGCTGCAGAATTTCAAGGGTGTTCGAAATGAAGATGATGACCAATTCTGGTTTGTCATAGATGTTGTGTGGAGAGCGCAGCAAATCAATAATGATAATGTTAAGAAAGTGCAACTTGCTATTGCATTTCAAGAATGCACGTTGGATTGGTACATGAGGTATATGGCAACAAACCCTAATGCAACAATTGATGAGCTTAAATCCACACTAAAGGAGAAATTCAAAAATCCAAAATAATTTACTCAATGCGTGATTGAATTAAAGGAGATCCACCAAGAAGTGAATGATTTTTTATGGGAGATAGATCAACCATTGAAGCGCACCATCAAGGATGCAAGATTTACAATCGAAGACACACAGCACAAGGAATGGTTCATTACCATGATGTTGTCGCATATGCGCCTGTCCTTAAACCAGCAGAATATTGTGACATGGTCTGAAGCTATGGAGATATCCATGAAGTTAGAAGCCTCACTTCTACAAACTACACAAGTTGGGGCTCAACAAATCCAAATCTAGTTAGTTTCATTACACTTAAAAATACAAAGCTTGCTACAAGAGAAAGGAAAGGATGTGCATGTAGGATTATGGTGCACACGTTGTAAAGTTGAAGGGCATCACAAGGATCAGTGTCTTGTATATAATAACTATCTAGTAGCTGGAGGACCAAATCTGATTAAGAGTGGGGCAGGGCCTAGTGAATTTCCCACACTATGGTGCGCGATTTGTCAATAAAATGGACTACACAGGACAAACTTCACCCCTAGGATTGGTAAATATATTCCAGAGCTCAAGAAACCTACTGCACATTTTTTCGATATGTGGGACATGACAAGAAGAACTATCGTAGCTTTGATATGATGATTGAGAAGGTTGCTTCCTATAGGATTCAGGTTGAGGGTCAAGGGTCGGAGTCACATGCATCTCCATATGGGCACGATGGATTTCAAGGCAAAGGACGAGGAAGAGGAGGAAGAGCTGGTTGGGGAAGAGGCCAACTCAATTTCTATAATTGTGGGGATGTTGGCTATTATGCGTGTGATTGTCCAAACCCAACACAGCAATCTTGCAGGTTATAGATTTGAGACTTCTGTGATTAGTGTTTTGTGTAGAGATATTTTTTGGATCAATCACATCCATTCTTTGTAAATTCGATGTTTCGAACCAAGCCACTGTGGTTTATCTTCAGGAAAATATCCATGAGTAATATTGATCTCACGATTCAGGTATAAATATGAGAGAGAGGGAGGATGAAAGGCCAGTTTGATCATGTTCTTGAAGATTTCCCTGTGTTGTTTGCAAAAATGTAGGAAAATAAAATGCAGGCACCCACGTAGAACGTTCAAATGATGATATTACAATCGCACACTGAAGAACCTAGTGTGAATATTGTGACCAGAAGTGGTGTAGCAACTGGTGAAGATAAAGCAAAGGGTAAGAAACCTACTACCGATGTTTGGGTCTGGAAAGATCCTAAGAAAAGGGAGGGGTTTAAATTACAAATGGATAAGGGAACCTTTGTCGAGGCAAAGAAGGAATTCGCGGATCTTGGCACATCAACCTCTAAAGTACCAAGCAAGACTACCATGGATACCATTGAAAGGGTCGAGCCTGCAAATTTGAAACCATTTTTGCAGGCTTGTATCAAGCTTCTGTGCAATAAGAATCCAATTGAGAATCTTCAATATCTGATTAATAGCTGCAACAAGAAAGAATAGCCTCAGATGGAGCAAAGGGTTATCGATAAAATTTACAGGAACAAACAAACACTTGGTCGAGAGATGCGATTTACTACTCAAATAGGTGAGTTTTAAATGGATCAGGTTATTTTGGATCTGGGCTCTGATGCAAATTTACTACCAAAGCAGACTTGGAAAAGAATGGGAGAACCTAAGTTGGAATGGTCCATATTTCAACTGTGCATGGAAAATCAACTAAAGATTATCCCAATGGGTAGACTCTCTGGCGTGGTGTTGACATTGACAAAGTTTAGGCACTGGCCAATTTTGAAGTTATTCAAATTGTTGATGATACAGACCCATACCCTACGTTGTTGGGTCTGGATTTGGCTATTGACATGAACGCTATCATCAACCTCAAGCGCAAAATTATGGTGTTTGAAAATAGTGGAACCAAGGTTGTGGTCCCTCTAGACCGTGTAGAAGGAGAGAGATACACAAAATCGGTGCGCGCAGAAGAGGATGTTGACCATATATACAAGCTAATTGTGAGGGATGAATATTGGATCAATCCTATAGTATATGGTAGGATTGGTTGGGATAGGGATAGTTGATGCCACTCATACTCAAATGAGGAGTTGTAGAATTGGCAGAACCATTTTCATGAAGTCTCTACAATGTGTTGCAATCGAGTAATCATATCTCTATGATGTCTATCTTCTGAGGTTAATGAATTACCCTACTATGATGGTGTAGGAAATGTCAATTTATTTTTATAAGAACTTGAAAAGGTTGTTCCAGAGTCACAACGGTTCCATGTGCTTGATCTAGTTCTGTGCTCAACCCCAGCACGTTGGTAGGAAACACACAAGTAATTTTTTCTTGATTGGGAATAATGTACCCACATGATGTGACTATGATTTGAAGAACCCAATACCTGGTTGGAAGGAACCTATGCAAGAAAAGAATATATGTGCATTCAATTAGCCATGTGGACTACAGCTTGGTGAGAAGATTCGAAGCTAGGATGGGTGCATACATTCATTCATACTTTAAGTAGGATACCCATGAACTGATATCTATAAGTTGAGCTGCAATGTGGCACGATGGAATGGGTTGCACTAAGGGAAATATTTGTTTTAACTTTTAGTTTTGAGAGCGCATTCGAATGTATCAATACTACATTACTCGCAACTCAATATGTGGTCTTTGACATGCCAAAGAAATCATAAGAACAAGCCTTACCAACATGGAATGCGCAGATGAAAGATATAGTTGAATCTCAGAATGTGACAATTTAAGATAATGAGGAGGACCCGAGAAACATTAATATCCCTTAGTCTGAAGGTTAGCGCGCAGTCGTTGGGCCTGTGTTTGAATTTTCATATGTGACTAGACCTATGAATATTAAGCAATTAAATATTGGTACAGAAGAGAAACCCAAGATTTCCAAAATAGGGGATTATTGGGATGAAGATACAATAGCTAAGGTTGCGAAGCTACTTGCTGAATATCAGGACATGTTTCCCACAAATTTTTTAGAATTAAAAGGGTTTTTTGGGGATCTTGGTGTGATGAGGATCACTCTGAAACCAGATACTAGGCCTGTTAAGCAGCGCCCTTACTGGTTGAATCCTAAGTATAAGCAGAAGGTCAAGGAGGAGCTGGATAAAATGGCTATTGCAGGGATCATTGGACCAGTAGAAGAATCATATTGGGTAAGCCCCATGGTGGTCCAAGAAAATAATGCCAAAGGAGAAATAAGGATTTGTGTGGATATACGCAAGTTGAATGATGCTTGTGTGCATGACCCTTTTCACTCTGATGAATTATTGGAAAATGTGGGTGGGTAGGAGGCCTACTCATTCATTGATGTATTTTTTGGATACCACAAGATAAGAATCACACCTGAAGACAGAAGTGAGAAGACCTTTGCAAAAAAATGGGGATCATTCCAATACACAGTAATGCCATTCAATCTAAAGAATGCACCAGCTATATTCTCATGTGTGGTGGTATTTTCTTTTAAAGAGTATACACATAAGTTCTTAGAAGTATATTTTGATGAATGGACTGTATGTTTCTTATTAAAGAAGCATGTTTCAAGTTTGCGCTTCATGTTGGATACCTGTCAAAAGCATCAGATCTCGTTGAATCTAAAGAAGTGTATATTTTGTGTCCCTTTCATGATTTTTCTGGGCCATATTTTCTATCAACAGGGATTGATGGTTGATCCAGCTAAGATTTCTATTATTGTTAACCTCAAGGCTCCAACGAATTTGAAGAAATTGCGCTCAATTATGGAGCATACTGGCTATTACAGAAAATATATACAAGGTTGCGCGTTGATTACTGTGTCAATGTAGAAGTTGCTGAAGAAGGATGCTTCATTTTGTTGGGATGAGGACTACCAGAAGAGTTTAGAGATGCTTAAGGAGAAAATGGTGATTGTGCCTATATTGGTATTCCTAGACTGGACAAAATAATTCCATGTGCACGTTGATGTGTCATGTATCATGTTAGGAGTTGTACTTTTGCAGCTAAGAGCTAGAGATATTGATCACCCAATTTCATTTGTGAGCATAAACTTGTCAAGTGTCAAGCGCATTTACTCGACAACAGATAGAAGGGTTAGCTATGGTATATGCGTTGTAGAAGTTCTGTCACTACTCGTTGGGAGGTTATTTTAAGATTTTCATTGATCAGTCTGCTTTGAAGTACTTGGTCAACAAGCCTATGTTGGGGGAGAAGATCTGTAGATGGATCTTATTGTTTCAAGGGTATGATTTTGAGGTAATTTTAAATTCGGTGAGATGAGCCAACTAGTTTGGAGGAAGGATTCCCAAACGCGCAGTTCTTTGCCATTAAAGTAATTGATGACCACTTCGGAAATATCATCCACTTCCTAACCACTGTAAGTATGCTTAAGAAGTATACATTTAAGCAGAAGAAAGAGTTGGTCTTCCACGCACCAGACTATACTTTTATTGTTGGCCAATTATATAAGATGGGTGTTGATGATGTATTGAGGCGTTTTTTGTTGGAGTTCGAAAGGTAGAGCATACTAACAAAAGAAAATGCAAGGGTTGTAGGAGGTCACTATGCAAGTAAACGAACTGTGAAAAATATTTTGAGGGTTGGTTTGTGGTGGCCTATAGTGCACAGTGATGCAAAATACTATTTTCGCTCTTGTGATGTGTGTCAGAGAACGAGGAAACTCTCGCGTAGAGATAAAATGCCACTACAACCACAAGTGACTTTGCAGGCTTTTGATAAATGGGCCATTGATTTTGTAGGACCAATCAACCCTCCAGGGAAGAAGCCTGGTGCATGCTATATCATCACTGCAATAAAATATTTGACCAAATGGGTAGAGACTAAGCTTATGAAGGATTTCAGCATAGACATGGTTGCGCACTTCATTTTTTAGAATATCTTGACAAGGTTTGGGTTTCCTAAGATTTTGATGAGTGACTAGGGTAACATTTTGTGAATGAGACAATTCAATATTTAACAATGGAGTTTAAGATGCACCATCATAAGAGTGCATCGTATCATCCACAAGATAATGGTACGGTAGAAGCCTTTAATAAGATTTTGGAGAATGTGCTCACAAATATCTGCAATGCTAATCATAATGATTGGGATGTTCCCGTACCTACAGTTTTGTGGGCATACAAAACTACATGAAGAAATTGATAGGATAGACTCCTTTCAGGTTGGTGTATGGACAGGAGGTTGTTATGCCAATGGAGTATATTGACCATAGTCTATGCATTGTAGTGGTAACTAACATGGATGATCAAGATATTATGGAAGATCGATTGTCACAGCTATTTGCACTGGAGGAGGACAGACTCATTATTGGTTTCCATCAGCAGGTGCAAAAGGCGTGAAAAATGGCTTGGCATGACTGACACATCAGGGAGAATATTTTTAAGGAGGATGATTTGGTTTTACTATATGACAGCAGGTTTTCTCGCCACCTAAGAAAGTTCAAAATGCATTCACTTGGACCTTATATTATTAAGGAGATCACAGAAGGAGGTGTGGTATGTCTGGCTACCTTAACTGGCGATGTCCTTCCTGGGTATGTGAACTGAAGTCGGTTGAAACAATACATGGATGACCCCATCCCTATGTGCACCAAATGACTATATGGATGGAGAAGTGTCTTATTGCCCTGAAGAGTTGTGAGAGGGTGCAGGAACATAAAGAAGTCTTTGAAGAATTGGAGAAGTGTGTATGAGACAAATATTGAGGAAGCATAGGTATCTGCGACAACCATGCAGGGGTTGTGCCAGGAGGTTGAAACAGTCGTAGATCCACCAAAATCTAGTCATTGGAACAGTCAATATAGACAAGATAGATTTATTATCGTTTGGAGGAGAGGGTAACCTGAATTTATGGAGGAGATTCTGCTAGATTTAGAGTTGTTTTAGCATTTGAGAGGCTGTATCAACTAATATCAAGATGTTTAGGTTGCATCATCACTATAAATGTGGCAGGAAGGCTCACATCAGATCCCTTTTCTTTCCAAGAGATCTGTGCCCATTTTTGTCACCATGATTGATTAAGTTTATGTTTGAGCACTCATAAACCTTCTTTGAAAATTTGTGCCAAAAGGACTAGGCCATTTAATCCCTGCGAGTATGACTGCTACAGAGCCTACCCCTTCTACAGCGCCCGCTATTGAGATGCCTGTGCCAGAACCTCAACCTGAGAAGGCAAGGAAAGGATGGACATAGGAGACTCGAAGGTCTCTATGCTGAAAGACAAGATGTAGGAACCTGGACCAAAGTGACTTAGGATGAGTCACAAGATTATGTTGGGGGCTTGTTTGGATAGGGGCCCCTTGGGTCAATATTTTGGGTATAATTTTGGTTAAATTTTGTCAATACATGTTTTGCAAAAAATTTAAGGGGCTTTGGGGCGGGTCAAAGATCGTTTATAATTGTAATGGGTGAAAAGGGAAACCATGAGTCTCAAACCATGGTTTGATACCATGGTATGTGCATGTCTAATTCGTATAAATATGTAAGAGTTGAGTCGAGTAAGGAAATAAATAGATCAATCTATGTATGTTTTCTGATGATAAATGTTTTGATCTAATTTTTGGGTAAGTCTGGGTAGAAAGGCTCCTGCTGGTTGTGTGCTCGAAGACCTAGTCCTGAGCTGTGTGCAAGGACCCTGTTGTTGTTGAGCAGTCGGAAAGGATTGTACTGAATTGAAGATTTATTAATAAAGAATAAGATTTTGCAAACTCTGTTGCATTTTGATTCTTATGTTTATGCATGAATATGTTGGTTTAATTATCTGTTGATTACTGCAAGTTATGTATATGTTTATGTTTCTGGTTGAATGCACATTTATTTGAGTTAAGTATATGTGAAATATCTTTGTGTTCATGCAATAATTGCATCTGTGTTAAATATTTTACAAAAGAACTATCTATTTGATTGCACAAGTGTTATTTCCGCTCTGATAAGCCATATCTGACTGAAGTATAATAATCTATTTACGCATATTTTTTAATGGGTTTATCTGTAACTAGATATGGGTTTATGTGAAGTCTTGTGGAGGATGATAAGCATTAGATATGATAATTAGGGTTAAGTACCAAATCATATGCTCCCTAGGGGTGCGAAAACCTGGTTCCAGCAACCCCCCATACTACTTCGGGTGAGACTTTGGTCTTCACAAGCAGATCACCGCCGAAAGGGCCAGTAGTTGGAGGGTGTTTTTAGTTGTGCAGAACACTTTGAACTTGGGTCAGGACCCCTCAACCCAAAATTAAAGAAAATTCTCAAAACCATGCTATCTCTATATTTCATATGGTCAATATCATGAAACAATACAATCCTTTCTCATGCTAGAGAAACTTCCTACACTCTGCTAATTGTCTCACTCCGATCTTGCTCGAAACTAGATTGCAATCTAAGCAAAATTGGTCAAGCATTTAACCTTTTTCTTGCCTCTACTTGGCCTAACTTTCTTACACATTCTTGGACTAATTGAGCCCATATTAATTATGAAATTCCCAATTAATGATTGTGAAATCCTTCAAGTCCTTCCTGATGACCTTGTGCATGACCTGTACAATTTTATAATAGTACAACTAATAGATATCTTCCCTTTAACCTCAGTCTCAACTGGGTCTTCCTTGGAACTGACATGAAATAAATATTTATAGAAAATTTTCAATTAAATGATTGATCACTACTTATGAATTAAATCTAATTTAATTCACTAGACCTATCACTAGATCATCTCTCACTTAGATCTAGTTAAACTGATTTTAAATCAATTAATTGACTTAACTAATTACAACTCACAAATAACTATATCTGGAACCCCTAAAAATGGAAAATCCCTTTGCATGAATTATGTTAGTCATCAGTAATTTTTGCTTTTTATGGATGACAAAATACTTATCCTAGATTTCTAGAAACAAAGTTCTTGAACATTGTGAGTTCTAGAAATCTCACTGCCTTCATTATCCTTAGGATAAATTTTTCACTATTTCATCATTCCATCATGTCAATGCTCCACTCACCCATCCCAGAAGACCCATAATGGGCTCATGTCATTCAGTTTGTCTTTTTTGTGTCACCTTTGGTCTCAGCCCTCTATTTTTGTTTTTCCTAACTCCTCCATTGTCCATCTAGGGTTTTCAAGGGAATTTTTCTTGCTTTTCTTGACCTCCATGGTTAAACATCAACAAGGCTTTTATCTTGATTCTCTTACACCTCCTTCTCTCCTTAAAATATCTTCATAAATGCTTCTCATCACTCCTATCCCTCAAAGTCATCATTTTTTCTAAAAAACCTAGTCTATGGCCACATTTTGACACTTTTTAAGACTACGCCTGTGTTTTACCATTTTGGACCCATTCCCCTCACTAAATTCTTGAATTCCACTTTCCCCTACTCCCTAACATCTATCCCTATTCCCCAAAATTTTCCCAAGAATTTAGACAACCCTTAACCCCTTCATTCCCCTCCCTCTGCAATTCAGTCCTAAATCCCTTACACCAAACCCTAATTTCCTCTTCCAACTAAGCTAGGGTTTGATATTAAAATGAGACACAATAGAAAAGGATTCATTTGATATATCATTTCAGCACTAATAATTCTATACCATCTCATAAACATCATGCCTCCATTATTTTCCAAGAATTCATTCCTAGAGACAAGCCATGTGTCACACCTAGGGCTAGATTTTCTTCAAACTATGTTTCTAACCAAATAGAGATGAATTTGGAAAACGTGAGAGATTTTTTTGTCCATCATAGGGCCAAGAAGAAAAAACTCATTCAGTTTTTACACGGGTATCATGGTTTGGGATCAATGTCAAAAATACAGGTGTCACAGGAGAAATTCTGCACTTCTGGAGTGACCATAGGAAAATCAATTTTTCTCACATCTGGAGTGTGAAAATGACTTTATTAATACGTCAAATGAAAACTATACTTGAATATATTTCCAATGAGCTATCATGAGCTCAATTTTGAATTGAGGAAGTCATCCAAAAGTGGTCTGCACCAGCACTCTGCATTTTTGCAACATCATTCTGGACTTTTTGACCAGTCTTGGGAAAATCAACTTTTGACTGGGAAAATAAACTCTAAATAGGAAAAAAAGTGTATATTTGGAAATTATACAAGTCAAGCTTTCCAACAAGCTATAACAGGCCCAATTCCGACACCGGGAAGGCCTCCGAATTCCTTCTGCAAAATGGCGTTGTGCACAGACTAACTGATGCTACGCATAGGTAGAGTGTGTCTCAAATTGCTAAGAAGGGTCAAAAATTCAATTTTTCACCTCCAAACCTCCTGCAGTCAAAGAAATAAGTTTGGTAACTCTCTTCCTCACTTTTCAAGCAATCTTTTCATAAACAAGGAGGACATTTAAGGCTTAAAATGACCAAACCCTAATCTCAGTAAAGAACAAATATTTAACCCTTCCAAGGAAAAATTCACAAGTTAGAGGTTTTCCTTAGCCTAAAGATACTCAGTGCATATAACCCTCCTCCTAAAACTCTGAATTTGTCCATACTTATTTCATTTGGCCCTCATTTGCAAAATTTGTCCTTACATCACTCAGTGTCATCCTTTCACCTAAAGGCTCTCAAATAAAGTTTAAAAGACCTTTGCCTCTAAACTAGCCACCATGTCTAAAGAAGAATCAGTGAGTCAAAGAAAAGGTTAAAGGAAGAGAAAAGGAGATGACATTAGCAAGAAAGAGGCAGAGCCTAATCAGAAAGATCAAATGGATAATGATAGCATGGAAGAAAGTGGTGAAAATAAAGCAAAAGCAGAAAATAGTGAGGCAACTACAGAGCCTAATCAAGAAGATGAACATAGTGAAAATGGTAAAGACAGTAGGGCAAAAACAGAGTCAAAAGAGGAGCGGCAATAGAATGATGATGACAAAGAAGGTTCACATGACAGCCATGAGGAAAGATGACTTGTGCATAACATTGAGCATAATAATGGTGTAGATAATAACAACATGAAGGATGATGATAAATGAAGAAACAAAGGAATATAAGGATGAAGGAGTTGAAGGTCAAAAGCAGACCAATGATGAAGCTGAGTTAGAATTTGAAGGTGAAGGAATTAACCAAAGTAGTAATGAAGATAATAGTACTGATGAGACATACCATGATGAGAAAGGGAATAGTCATGACATTCATAACAGCTTTCATAACTATCATGAAACTAATCAGCTTCTGAATGACCAAGGAATCCATAGTGACAGTGCAGAAAGTGACAGAGAAGAGGACCTCTATGAAAAACAGAGCCAAAATGAAGTAAGTGGAGAGGATAGTGATCATTTTGAGAGCCAAGAAGACATTAAATCAAGTAAAGGAGGTAATGATAAGTTTGAAGGCCTAAATGAGAAGCAGGTAAAAGTAAGACAAAAGTTAGAAGTGTCAACTCCAATGAAAGAGATAGCAGTGCCAGAAACAAAGAATTCATTGAAAATTAAAGTATTAAAAGAGAGAAAAAGACCAAAATACTTGGATACATAACTCAAGATTCTTTAAAGGCTTATCTAAACCCTTGAAGGACCTCTCCACCAAGTTTGAGGCAAATTGGACAACTTTTGGTTTTTTCCAAATTTTGACCCCTAGGAACGCAGCACCCTAGGTGCTACGCACAAAATTGGTGCACCTTCAGCTCTCAAAGTTTACATTTTTAGATGTGTTACATCACCAATAGTCTACCCACAAAATTTCAGATCAATTGGAGCATTTTTACCCCCTCAAAAGGTCAAACAACACCCAAAATTTGACCTTTCTGCCTCCTTTTCAGACCAGGTGCTGCGCACAGAGAAGTGTTGGGAGAATGGATTTTTGGATAGGAAAATGACACCCAGTAAAAACATAAAAGGAATATTTGGAAATATGACTCAGCAAGCTTTCCAACAAGCCATAACGGAGCAAAATATTACATCGGGAAGTGGTCCAAAACTTGGTTATAACAGAGCCTATTTTCTGCTGGAGGTGGCGTTACGCACAGAGACTGTCTTTTGCCAAAAAGTCAACAAAAGACACTGATTAATGGAAAAATGGTTTTTTAATATTTTCTTGGACAAATAACTCCATATTTGATTGAGGAGTTATATTTTGATACTTTTCATTTATTAACTTATCTACTATGTGTCTTGGGCCTTGCATGGTCATTCAGCAAATTTATGAAATTTATGACAAAATTAGGGTTTTTGGAAGCCTCTTATGGTTTCCACCTCCTCATTTTCTCCATAAATAGAGAATGAGGCTCTTATGTATTGGGTTGGACTTTGATGACTTATTCTCAAGTAATACATAGTCTCTTGGAGTTTTGAAAATAATTTGATGTCTTGGAGCTCATGCATGCCCTGATTTGTTTGTTGATGGAGGACTGGTTGCAAGATCCATGAGTCTGGTTGGTGGTGAAGTGTATCTTTTTGTTTATGTTTTCTAGTTTATAATTGTGTTTCCATATTTCTATGTTGCAGTAGGACAAATAATTTAGACTAAGACATGTTTTCTGATGGCACCTTAGGTCGGTTTTTTCTTCACTGCCTTAATGTTTTCTTATGCTTGGATATGCTAGAGAATTCATCTTTTGCTCTCTAAGGATTTCCTGAGCTTGTATATTTCTTGAATGGTTTATATTATTTGGTACCAAGCATGATTCAAGCTAGCCCTGCATATTTGTTGCCACTAAAAACTATGTTCTTGAAGTCATCTCTTTAAAGCACCATTACCTAGGTTTGTCAAAGAAGTTTGTTTCAATCATGCTCTTTGCATTTTCTTAGCTAATTGTTTCAAAGAACCTTTATAGCTATAATCTTAGATGTTCAGATTTTCTCTCCTTCTATGATTGTATTTATTTGTGCATCTTTAATGTTTTAGGTTCTTGATAATGAAATCCATGAAAGTTGAATAAGTTTCTTGCCTTTCTCTATTTCATTTGAATGTTTGTCTTGGACAATTATCTTCTTTAAGTCTAAATCAAAGAGTTTAGGGTTTCCTCTGCCTTTTATTTCTTCTCTATGCTTATGATTCTTCTAACTCCCTTATTTTAAGTATATGATAAAGAATTCTTTACTGCTCTTTGTCAAACTTTGTTTCCCAAAATTAATGTCCATCTCATGATCCTTCAAACCTCAAAGATCCACCAACCAAGCTATATTTGCCCTAAAATACTCCCTAATCCATTGATGAACCTATCATGACCTTGTTAGACTCCATTGCCCAATGACTTGAAATTTTCCTTGTTTCTATCTAGTCTTTCTAAGCAACATACACAACCAAAAACAATCAACAAACCCAAATATTTCATAACTAGCCTAAAATCAACCCTAATCAGCAAACAAGTTCACATCTTTGCACCTAAAAGAGAGATCCCTCTCTAAATCTAGGAAGGCTAGGTCCTTGGATTCTAAAGCTTGGTTTGATGTTACCCCTGTCCATTTGTATCTCAATCAATCTATCAAATTACAGGGAGCTAACATAATGGTGATCACGGTGGGACTTCTGAGTACGTAGTTGCCTGAATACCTCTTAAGACTCTTTAGACCCTTAGTTTGACTTAGAAAATCTAGTGAATTTGCCACCTCATCGCCACACTAACATAATGGCGATCATGGTGGGACTTTAAGTGATAAACAAACTTAGACTTCCCTAAACCTTTCAAAAAACCCTTAAGAGTACTATCTTGTGGATTTATCCCACCGCTCACACTAACATAATGGCGATCACAATGGGACCTTTTAAGTAAATCTCAGCCTTAAGTACTCCTTCAACACTCAGAAATCCCTTGTCAAACTTAAAAATACTATCCTGTGGATTTATCCCACTGCTCACACCAACATAATGGCGATCATGGTGGGACATTCTGAATAAGTTACAAGCTTAGACATCCATAAGACCTCAGAAAACCCTCAAACATCCTTATATTGGTATTCAGTTGTTGATGGTGGACAACAAACACATCCTTGAAACAGTAAGTATCCTCCACCTGGCGACTCCACTGGTCTTCAGTAGCCCCGTTGACCCCACTAGTTCTCATAGACTCCCCTAGGGATGCATTAATCAATCCCAATCATGCTGATGATGGACAGCAAAGTTGAAACTTTCCACCTGGCGACTCCACAACTCTCAATAGAACTAATGACTCCACTAGCAGATAACTCTAGAATGGTTGAAAAGATTCAGTGACCTTTTCTGATTTACAAACATGGATCCAAGGATACAAAGGATATATGCTCCAATGAATAGAGATCACATCCCTGGGTTCCCACACAAATTGCCTCAGATAGATTGGGACAAAAAACTCCCTAGGTTTGAATATGAAAAGTTTGATGACCCTTTGTTACACCTCATCAAGTTTCATATCCATGTATGGGGGTTAAAAGCTGAATGGCATGAGGACTACGTTATGAAGATTTCCATGCTAGCATTAGAAGGGAAGGCAAGGGAATGGTATGAGAGTCTAAGACCCGGTAGCTTGTTTTCCTTAAAGGATATACACAAGGCATTTTATGAGCATTATAAACAAAATTCCCCATCTTTATCATTGGTTTAAAATTGTTGTGATCAATCTCAGGATATCATACAATATCTTCTAGATAGTGATGAAGATTTAGGAAATTTGCATCTTGAAGATCTCTTAGCATCAATCCATGAATTTCATTCTTAAGATAAATATCATGACAACCTAGAGGAGTTATTTGAGGAAGAAATCAAACAAGAAATAGAAGAAAACCCACAGGATCTCTCTGAAGGAAAAAGTGATGATTTACCATCTCTTCTAGGTAAGGCTCAAGAAAACATTCATCCTTCACAAGAGAAAGAGAACTGTTGTACTTCTATCCAAAGAAAGATAAAAATGCCTCCTCTTTTGACTAAAGAGGAAATAAATCAAATGCTAAACATGCAGCCAGCCTCTAAGCCTTCATGTGAAGAAAACATTTATGTTCTTTCTCCTACCAGTGCCATCTACCATAAATCAAAATGTGAACTTGTAGATCAACTCAATGAAGAAAAAAATGATAATCCAATATCTTTGATTGGTCATGTTACTTATGTTGATAATTTTCCAAAATTTGATCAGTCTAATGATGATGTCCTCCAAACAGAAACTAACTTTGCAGAGCAATCAGTAGTTGGTTTGTGGGAAGAAGATTAGTATCATCATCTTGAAAAAAGTAATCAGCCAATACAATTCACCTATGACACTGATGAGGAAAGCCTTGAAAGTTTAGAAGTAAGTGAGGAGTCTCTGACTCTTTGTTCTACTTCACTTCAGTCCTTCAGAAATAATTTTCATATGATTGGAAACCAGTAGTCTTTCAATTTTTATGATAAGGTTGGGAAAGATAATGAGTTTCTTGAACCATTTTTTAATGAAAAGCCTTTTCCTAAAAGGGATGAGGAAATCATTTGGGACATAGAATCCTCCTCAGCGTCAGAATTGCAGCCACCAAGTCCCATTGAATTTCAAATTTCAGATGAAGACTTGGAAAATGATAATCACATAAGAGTTTTTGAACTGCCTTCATAAGAAGACTTACTACCAAGGAGTGCTCCTACTCATCAACATGATGGCCTCCTCACAGAATTCAGCCCATTCATTTAGAATACATCATGTTTTCTAGAGTATAACATTGCAATATATGATGAGTCTACCAGTTCCGATGATTATGAGGAAGAGGTGGAGTTTCTTTCCAAAAATATTCCCAAGCATAGTTAAGTGGAAGAAGGATTAGTCCTGAATGAAGCTTATGTCTCAAATCCTCTAGATCAGGTATTATTCCAAGATCCATTTGTTGTTTTCCTTGAGAAATCTAAAGAAGGAGTGTGTTTTACCAAGAACAGTCTGTTGCAAAGTGTGAGAAAAATTTTAGGCACTACTGTTCGAAAACAAGTGAGGTGGAAGTGGCCTTTTGATTTATTCAGCACTCTCAAAGAGTTGAAACAAGATCAATCATGGAATCAACTGCTTGATTGGATGTATTGGAAAAGAGAGTTCACTAGATGAATATATATCATGTATAGGTTAGATTAGGATAGATAGGCAAACAAATAAGCTCAGCAATATGAGAATCTTTCTACCTTAATTTTAGATTGCTTTGACCAAGAAGAGAGAAAAAGTAAAAAACAAAGAAAAATGAAAAAGAGGGCAGATGAAAAGAAGAGGTACAACCCCATACCCAAAAAATAGTGATATTGAAAGTGTGCAAGTCTAAATGCCACTACTTGTTTTTGAAAAAGAATTCTTGTTCAGTCATCTAGCCTAATCATGGCTGAACAAGTTTTCAATTTATTTGCTAATAGGTTAGTGAAAGAAAAAATTGTCAAATCATGTAAACTTGACTTGTCAAAAGATAATAGATTAGAAATGAAGAATGCTAGTTCCACATGCTTAAAACTAAACCAAAGAGGAAGATGAGGATGCATAACAAATGATAGATTATAGCCCTTATCATTCTATTTTACTTTTATGCAAAAATAACATTTCTGTGCAGCTTGTTTTTATGCCACAAACCCATGGTAAGTCAGATTATCAAATCCTGATTTAGCCATGCTTTCAATTTCATGTTATAGTTTAGTGAATGAATCTTGTAAAATATTTTAATATTCGCAGTTGAGTAGCTTAGGTAGAGAATCAAAGGAGTCCATTAGCTTAATCTCGACTTCTAGAAGAAATAAGTGTAGAAGTAGATAGTTTTTTTTGCTTTAAAAGAAAATAATGTCAAGGATGCTAGTCTAAATGCACCTAAAGAATAAAAAATGATAGGCAAGTAGGTTTGGTAGGTAGAGATGAAGTTGAATTGATCATGTTTTTTTATATTTTTGAGATCATAGCCTCAAGCAAGCATCAGCAAGTAAAGAGAGGTAAAAATCTACCCAAATGGATGAGGCACTGGTCTCCATAAAGCCAGAGATCTGAAGTTCTGGACACCTCCTAAAAAGGAGTTGCCCTCCCCAAGTGAGCCACTGTTATTCATCAGTAATTGTTTCTTTGTCTGGATGACTAAATACTTATCCTATATTTCTAGAAACAAAGTTCATGAACATTGTGATTTCTAGAAATCTCATTGCCTTCATTATCCTTAGGATAAATTTTTCACTATTTCATCATTCCATCATGTCAATGCTCCGCTCACCCATCCCATAAGACCCATCATGGGCTCATGTCATTCATTTTGTCTTTGTTGTGTCACCTTTGGTCTCAGCCCTCTATTTTTGTTTTGCCTAACTCCTCCATTGTCCATCTAGGGTTTTCAAGGGAATTTTTCTTACTTTTCATGACCTCCATGGTTAAACATCAAAAAGGCTTGTATCTTTATTCTTTACACCTCCTCCTATCCTTAACATATCTTCATAAATGCTTCCCATCACTCCTATCCCTCAAACTCATCATTTTTCTAAAAAACCTAGTCTATGGCCACATTTTGACACTTTTTAATACTACGCCTGTGTTTTACCATTTTGGACCCCTTCCCCTCACTCAATTCTTGAAATTCCACTTTCCCCTACTCCCTAACATCTATCCCTATTCCCCAAAATTTTCCCAAGAATTTATACAACCCTTAACCCCTTCATTTCCATCCCTCTGCAAGGCGGTCCTAAATCCTTGACACCAAACCCTAATTTCCTCTTCCAAATAAGCTAGGGTTTGATATGAAAAGGAGGCACAAGAGAAAAGGATTCATTTGATAGATCATGTTAGCAATAATAAATCTATACCAGCTCATAAACATCATGCCTCCATCATTTTCTAAGAATTCATTCCAAGAGACAAGCCATGTGTCACACCTAGGGCTATTTTTGCTTCAAACTATGTTTCTAACCAAACAGAGATGAATTTGGAAAACGTGAGAGAGGTTTTTGTCCATCATAGGGCCAAGAAGAAAAACCTCCTTCATTTCTTACACAGGTATCATTTTTTGGGATCAATGTCAAAAATACAGGTGTCACGGGAGAAATTCTACACTTCTGGAGTGACCTTGGGAAAATCCATTTTTCTCACAGCTGGAGTGTCCAAATGACTTACTTAATACTTTAAATTCCAACTATACTTGAATATATTTCCAATGCGCTATCATGAGCTCAATTTGGAACTGATGAATTCATCCAAAAGTGCTCTGCACTAGCACTTTGCATTTCTGCACCATCATTCAGGACTTTTTTACCATTCTTGGGAAAATCAACTTTTGACTAGGAAAATCAAATCAAAACAGTAACAAAAGTGTATATTTGAAATTATATAAGTCAATATTTCCAACGATCTATCACGGGCCCAATTATAACACCGAGAAGGCCTCCAAATTCCTTCTGCAAAAAGGTGTTGCGCACAGACAGACTAGCGCTACGCACAGGCAAAGTGTGTCTCAAATTGCTAAGAAGGGTCAAAAATTCAATTTTTCACCTCCAAACCTCCTGCAGTCAAAGAAATAAGGTTGGTAGCTCTCTTCCTTAATTTTCAAGCAATCTTTTCATAAACAAGGAGGACATTTAAGGCTTAAAATGACCAAACCCTAATCTCAGTAAAGATCAAATATTTAACCCTTCCAAGGAAAAATTCACAAGTTAGAGGTTTTCCTTAGCCTAAAGATACTTAGTGCATATAACCCCCCTCCTAAAACTCTGAATTTTTCCCATACTTATTTCATTTGGCCCTCATTTGCAAAAAATTTCCTTACATCACTCAGTGTCATCCTTTGACCTAGAGGCTTTCAGAAAATGTTTAAAAGACCTTTGCCTCTAAACCAGCCACCATGTCTAAATAAGAATCAGTGATTCAAAGACAAGGTTAAAGGAATAAAAAAGGATATGACATCAACAAGCAAGAGGCAGAGCCTAATAAGAAAGATCAAATGGATAATGATAACATGGAAGAAAGTGGTGAAAATAAAGCAAAAGCATGAAACAGTGAAGCAACTACAGAGCCTAATCAAGAAGATGAACATAGTGAAAATGGTAAATATAGTAGGGAAAAAACAGAGTCTAAAGTGGAGCAGCAACAGAATGATGATGACAAAGAAGGTTCACATGACAGCCATGAGGAAAGATGACTTGTGCATAACAGTGAGCACAATAATGGTGCAGATAATAACAAAATGAAGGATGATGATAAATGAAGAAACAAAGGAATATAAGGATGAAGGATTTGAAGGTCAAAAGAAGACTAATGATGAAGTTGAGTTAGAATTTGAAGGTGAAGGCATTAACCAAAGCAGTAATGAAGATAATAGTACTGATGAGATAGACCATGATGAGCAAGGGAATAGTCATGATAGTCATGACAGCTGTCATAACTATCATGATACTAATCAACTTCTGAATGACCAAGGAATCCACAGTGATAGTGTAGAAAGTGACAGAGAAGGGGACCTCTATGAAAAACAGAGCCAAAATGAAGCAAGTGGAGAGGATAGTGATCAGTTTGAGAGCCAAGAAGATGATAAAGCAAGTAAAGGAGGTAATGATAAGTTTGAAGGCCTAAATGAGAAGTAGGTAAAAGTAAGACAAAATTTAGAAGTGTCAACTCCAATGAAAGAGATAACCGTGCCAGAAACAAAGAATTCATTGAAAATTAAAGGATTAAAAGAGAGTAAAATACCAAAAAACTTGGAGACATAACTCAAGATTTTTTATAGGCTTATCTAAACCCTTGTAGGACCTCCCCACCAAGTTTGAGGCAAATTGGACAACTTTTGGTTTTTTTCAAATTTTGACCCCTAGGAGCGCAGCACCTAGGCGCTATGCACAAAATTGGTGCATCTTCAGCTCTAAAATTTTTCATTTTTGGATTTGTTACATCACCAACATTCTACCCACAAAAGGTCAAAAAACAACCAAAATTTGACCTTTCTGCCTCCTTTTAAGACCAGGTGCTACGCACAGAGCAATGTTGGGAGAATGGATTTTTGGATAGGAAAATGGAACCTAGTCAAAACTCCAAAGGCATATTTGGAAAGATGACTTAGCAAGATTTCCAACGAGCCATCACAGAGAAAAATCCGACATCGGAAAGTGGTCCAAAACTTGGCTACAACAGAGCCTATTTTTTGTTGGAGGTGGCGCTATGCACCGAGTAGTGTTGGTAGAATGCGTTTTTGAGCAGGTAAATGGAATTTATTCAGTGCAAATCAAGTATTTTTGGAAATTATACTCATCACTCTTTCCAACAAGCCATCATAGGGCCAAAACCAATGCCGATAAGGGATCCAAAACTCAACTGCAACAGACCCTATTTTCTGCTGAAAGGGCGCTACGCACAGAGACTGTCTTTTGCCAAAAAGTCAACAAAAGACACTAATTAATGGCAAAATGGTTTTTTTAATATTTTCTTGGAAAAATCACTCTAGATTTGATTGAGGAGTTATATTTTGATATTTTTCATTTATTAACTTATCTACTATGTGTCTTGGGCCTTGCATGGTCATTAAGCACATTTATGACATTTATGACAAAATTAGGGTTTCTGGAAGCCTCTTATGGTTTCCACCTCCTCATTTGCTCCATAAATAGAGCATGAGGCTCTTATGTATTGGGTTGGACTTTGATGACTTATTCTCAAGTAATACATAGTCTCTTGGAGTTTTGAAAAGAATTTGTGTCTTGGAGCTCATGCATGCCCTGATTTGTTTGTTGATGTAGGAGGACTAGTTGCAAGATCCATGAGTTTGGTTGGTGGTGAAGTGTATCTTTTTGTTTATGTTTTCTAGTTTATAATTGTGTTTCCATATTTCTATGTTGCGTTAGGACAAATAATTTAGACTAAGACATGTTTTCTAATGTCACCTTAGGTCTGTTTGTTCTTCACTGCCTTAATGTTTTCTTATGCTTGGATATGTTAGAGAATTCATATTTTGCTCTCTAAGGATTTCCTGAGCTTGTCTATTTCTTGAATGGTTTAGATCAGTTGGTATTAAGCATGATTCATGGCTAGCCCTGCATATTTTTTGCCACTAAAAACTCTATTCTTGAAGTCATCTCTTTAAAGCACCATTACCTAGGTTTGTCAAAGAAGTTTGTTTCAATCATGCTCTTTGCATTTGTTTAGCTAATTGTTTCAAAGAACCTTTTATAGCTATAATCTTAGATGTTCAAAGTTTCTCTCCTTCTATTATTGTAGTTATTTATCATCTTTAATGTTTTCTATTCTTGATAATGAAATCCATGAAAGTTGAATAAGTTTCTTTCCTTTTTGTGTTTCATTTGAATGTTTGTCTTGGATAATTATATGCTTTAAGTCTAAATCAAAGAGTTTAGGGTTTCCTTTTCCTTTGATTTCTTCTCTTATCTTATGATTATTCTAACTCCCTTATTTTAAGTATATGATAAAGAATTCTTTACTGCTCTTTGTCAAACTTTGTTTCTCAAAATTAATGTCCATCTCATGATCCTTCAAACCTCAAAGATCCACCAACCAAGCTAGATTTGCCCTACAATACTCCCTAATCCATTGATGAACCTATCATGACCTTGTTAGACTCCATTTCCCAATGAATTGAAGTTTTCCTTGTTTCTATATAGTCTTTCTAAGCATCATACCCAACCAAAAACAATCACCAAACCCAAATATTTCATAACTAGCCTAAAATCAACCCTAATCAGCAAACAAGTTCAAATCTTTGCACCTAAAAGAGAGATCCCTCTCTGAATCCAGGAAGGCTAGGTCCTTGGATTCTAAAGCTTGGTTTGATGTTACCCCTGTCCATTTGTATCTCAATCAATCTAGAAAATTATGGGGAGCTAACACATCCTCTTAGACCTCTAACTCGAATTTCCTAAGATAACTAAGTCTTCCTGACTTGGTTAACTAATACAAATTGTCATAACATGAAATTACAATTTTTCTTCCAATTCAATTAACATAAAATTAAATAAGAAGCCTCATATGGTATCCATTTCTAGGTGCCATTTTTTGGATTTCATTTCTGGATGCCAATTTCACTGTTTCTTGTTGAAAATTTCATCAGATCATAAATGTTGATCAAGTGCATTTTTTCCCAGCCAAGAAAGGATATTTGTTCAAATTACCTAGGATTGTTGGGCCTTTCATTGTCAATAAAAGGAAGTCATCTCAGGAGGTAGAAAAATTGTAACAGAGTATGAATTTCCAAATAGGAGAGAAGTGGTATTATGATCCTCACCATAAAATTTCTAAGAGGAGAATAGAAAATGTGTATGCTCCTTATGTCCATGAACCAAAACCTGAATGGGAGAAAATGGAAAATGGAGGTGCATTCCAAATTTCAAGCAGTATGAAGTTGAAACACCCCTTCCTTTTGAAAAAGGGTTAAAAAAATTACTAGCCATTGTGGAATTAGAAGGAGAAAGTTTTCAAGGGAGTAAGAGGCAAAAGGTGCAGAAAGGAGGAACATAAGTTGAAGATTTCAAGGAAAATCCTTCCACTAAAATTGGGTTTCAATTGCAAATAGTTAGAGCTAAATGTGCACCCTCATCCCCATTCCTGAAGGAGAAGAACATGTATCTTTAGAAGCTTTGAAGGATTTATATGAGCAAATTGAGGAAAGAAACCAAAAAATTAAGATTGATGTTGTTACCCAGTTGGAGGCACAATGTTTTCTTGGTTATCAAACCAGACCCATTTCAGCTATGGATTTGGAGAGGAGTCAGTTGAAACTCTCATTTAAACACCCTGTTACACATTCGATTACTTCTAGCATTGATTTAGGGACATTTATTTTATCGTTCAATACAAAATATATACCTTTGCTTGACAATATAAATATGCACAGGCAAACTGGAGAGTTGATTTATAACGATCTCAGTAAAACATCATTAGAAGCAAGTAAGACAGAGACCTTGTTGGGAAATTAATTGGTCAATTGAAATTAGAAAATTATAACTCACGAGCTCTACACACTCAAAATCATTAATTTAAGAAGTTAATTATCAATCTTGGGGTGAATCCATAGGACAAATCAATTGTTAAAAAACTTTTACAAGGTGTAGAATCTAAGATCCAATTGTGAAGAAGAAAGCTAAAATTTCCAGCTACTGAGCATGTCTTGGCTCCAGAAGTAGCTCAAATTGAGAAGGAAAACCAACATATATCTCATGATCTTCTAGAAAGAAATAATGAGGTGGAAAATCTGAAGGAACTCAATGCACAACTACAATAGAAGATAGATGCACATGCTTTCACAATTGTAGTGCAACCAAACTCTGAGGACCTACTGATAAGGTCACTAGGATGATAAATGAATTAAATATTTCAGAGGATGAGTTAAGTAAAATACAGATGATCCAGGTAGATATTGGTGGATATTAGTGGATATTGGTGGCCACCCACCTATTCCACCTAGTCAGTTTCATCGGTTTTTTTATTTACTATTTTTAGCAATTTTTTGGGTTTTGAACTTCGAGAGCCATTTTGAGGCCCTAAATGGCATATTCGTTAGAGATATATTTCCAATGAGGTATCATATGCGCCAAATGGAGATAATATTACCAAGTTACGACCCTCGGAAGTTGGCTACCCAAATAACCCCAACGGGGCCCATAAACTCTGGTTTTTACATCTCCTCAGGTTAAGGTTTTGGTTGTTTAGGGTTTTATCTTATTTTTAAATAATAAAAAGGCCCTTGAGAATTATTTTAACACAGTTTAGAGGCATGTAGCCACCACATCTCTTCTCAAAGATAAGCTACCATCGCCCTAGCTAGTTTATGTCCATTCTGTCTGTAAGGATATTTCAGTCATTTGATATTAATGAAATGAAGTTGTATTTCTACTACATCTTTGTTTTTATTTTTATTTGTGTATTTTATTTCGTTCCTGCATAAATCAAGATTCAGGTTACAGGTCCATGAGGGTTTGAAACATATTTTAGGTTTAATGTTTTGCAGTAATATTTAGTAAACTTCATGCAAGTTCCACGGTCTCCATAGATCATATTAGAGAGTGAAAACTATCTCATTTGAAATTATGTTTTATTATCTCAAATGGGTTTTTTACGGAATTTGATTTCGTTTCCTGGTTTGATAGATATGAGCAATTGAAGTTACACCTATCTGGAACATTGCACTGTTGCACGTCATATGAGTTTGTGGAATCATTTTCTCCCCCCACAAGTCATCAAATTTCAAGTGTCTTCTATCACTAGAAGGATCTATTCAATGCCTCAAATGGGCCTTTGACATAATTTTATCTCGTCACCTATAGTAGAAGTTATCAGCAAAGTTGCAGCAAGAGGTCTATTTCAACCAAGATCCAGATCAATGGTATCAGAGTCATCTGCTCTTTCTCGATATTTCTTTACATGCCCCCAAAAAGGTTGGGGTATAAGGAGTTAGGGCTCTATCTATTTGAACCTTTGCAAGATCAGTCTCGCAAACCCCGACGGTCTCCCATGGCTGAATAAAAGAAAGACGAGAGAGCAAGAGATCGTATCAAAATATTGCTTGAGGAGGCCCTCAAGAAGCAAAGGAACGCGATGATGGATAAATTTTCCCAGATTCTTCAATGATTGCCCACCAACAATGCATCTGCATCTAGAAGCCACTCTGGAGGCGCCACTCCTTTCAAGGTACAAGTCAACTTCGAAATTCCTATATTTGAAGGTCAGATAGATGCATACGATGTAGATAGATGGTTGAATTTGTTGGAAGGGTATTTTTCGATCCATGATTTCTCTAACCAATAAAATATTACTTTTTCACTTCTCAAAGCCGCCCCCCCTATCAAATACTGGTGGGAAACCTACTATGATCAAAAGTATGAGAGGGAACCCTCTCTATTCTCAGCCGCACCGAATTGGAATTTGTTCCAAGATAGCATCAAGGAACAATATTACCCTGTGGGGAGCTATGAGGGTAACTACATCCAATGGACCACATTGTGGTAGCAAAGGGATCAAGATGTGCACGAGCTGATGAATTTGTTCCATACCCTACGCACAAAGTTTGGTATTATATATTCAGATAGACATTTGGTGCTCAAGTACCACAATTTTTCCACATATACATTCAAGAGGAATTGGAGTTCCTCGACATTACCTCGCTTGGCGCGGCATATTGATATGTCACCAAGATCGAGTAGAATTTTAAGAAGAATAATTGAGACTTTGGATCCGCAAATCGAAGACAAGGAAAGGCACCCCCAAACCACAGAACAAGGGGTAGAGCCAAAGCGGGGTGACTCAGAACAACACCATAAATCCAAATAAGAACATGGGGAAGTGGTGTGAATTTCATAATAGCTCCACTCACAACACAAGTGTGTGTCGGACCAAACAGTTGTTCGTGTCTGAACTAAAGGCATCTGAATCATATGCATTTTTTTATTATGAGTCAGAACTGGACAAGGGGAATGACAAAGGGAATGAGATCATTGATGCGGATCCCAGTTCCACTATTTCCACCACCAAGTTCCAGAGGAGTGGAGCGCCTCTTCCTTTCGCATATATGGGTGAAGGCTTCTCCACTACAGTTCCTTGTTGATAGAAGAAGCCAAAAGAACCTCATTTTAGGAGAGGTCATGAAGCAGCTCGGCCTATTGGCCACAGCACACCCATAAGCATATACCATTGAGTGGCTTCACCAAGGAGGAGATCTCTGTGTCAACCAGCAGTCTCGTCTTTCATACAACATCAAGCCCTTCATGGATGAGGTACTTTGTGATGTTTCTCCTCTTAATGTTTCTTATGTATTATTGGGCCAACCATACTTGTGGAAGCCACATGTTGTGTATGAGTCTAGGCCTTGTTTTATTATTATTACTTTGGGAAATAATTTGTACATGATACTAGAGGCAGTACCACCTCCCGCCATCTCTTTGATTACAAAGCAACGTAGTAAGATTATTTCCCAAACCAGGAAAAAAAAATTCATTACAATTCACCCACAAGGCAAGAAGAATACCACAACCTCCAAACAGGGCTCCCTTGAACAGCGACAACAAATGGACAAAGTTGTGTAGGAACACATGGAAATTTTATCCTCACCCACATAGCTCATCTACACTATCGGGTCAAGCACTCCATTGATCTAACCCCAGGTGTGCCACTACCTAATGTTTCCATACCTCATGCAACCACATAAACAAAATCCACGCGTGTACTCTCTAACGTCCGCCAGCAGGTCCACGACATCTTGGAGAAATCCAATACTAAGTACAAGCAACGTCAAGATGAACATCAAGTGCTACATAATTTCCTGGTGGTTAACACATTTTGGTTACATTTGCAGAAGCAGCGCCTCTTTGGACCCCACCGCAAGCTACGCCCACTTCAAAGCACACTAACTCCTTCACTGAGTTGTCAAAGCAGGCCAACTCCTTCACCAGGGAATGTGGTTCACCAGGGACCATGTTCAACAAAAATTTCACTACCACAGGGAGGCTTTGCGTGCAATGAGGACCATTGCTTCCTATGGGGAGAGGAATGATCCAGGTGGATATTAGTGGCAACAAACCTATTCCACCTAGTCAGTTTCATCAATTTTCTTATTTACTATTTTCTGCATTTTTTTCAGGTCCTGAACTTCCGGAGCCGTTTTGAGGCACTAAACAGCATAGTCCTCAGAGATATATTTCCAACGAGGTATCATATGCACCAAAAAAAGATATTATGACCAAGTTACAACCCCAGGAATTTGGCTGCCCAACTAACCCCAACGAGGCCCATAAACTCTTGGTGTTACATCTCCTCGGGTTAAGGTTTTGGTTTTTTAGGGTTTTCTCTTATTGTTCAATAATAAAAAATCCCTTGAGCCTCATTGTAACATGGTTTAGAGGCATGTAGCCTCCACATCTCTTCTCAAAGATAAGCTACCATCGCCCTCGCTAATTTATGTCCATTATGTCTATAAGAATATCTCAGTCATTTGATATTAATGAAATGAAGTTTTATTTCTATCGTACCTTTGTGTTTATGTTTATTTATGTATTTTATTTCGTTCCTTCATAAATCCAGATTCAGGTTACGGCTCCATGAGGGTTTGAAACATATTTCAGTTTCAATGTTTTGCAATAATATTCAGTAAACTTCATGAAAGTTCCATGATCTCCACAGATCCTATTAGAGAGTGAAAAATATCTCATTTGAAATTATTTTTATTATCTCAAATGGGTTTTTTACGAAATTTGATTTCGTTTCCCGGTTTGAGAGATATGAGAAATTGAAGTTACACCTATCTGGAACATTGCATCGTCACGTGTCCTATGAGTTTGTGGAATCATTTTCTCGCCCCCACAGGTAATCAAATTTCAAGTGCCTTATATCACTGGAAATATATATTCAATACCTCAAATGGGTCTTTGATGGAATTTGATTTCATCACCTATAGCAGAAGTTATTAGCAAAGTTACAGCAAGAGGTCCATTTCAACCAAGATCTGGATCAACAAAAGAATTTGGATGATACTAAAGAGAAATTGAAGAATAATGAGAGACACTTGAACATGGATAAATAAAATTCATCACAGCACCAAAAAATTATCTAACAGTCTGTGATGAAATTAGGGAATTAAAAAAAAAAAAAAAACTAAAAGGTAACATGTCTCTTATTCAAGAAAGAAAAATTATTTGGAATGATATCATCTAATAGATAAAGGTAATATGGGATCATATGTTGGTCATGGAAGAAGAGAAAACAATGGTAAACGATACAAAAATGGTTATTTGTTCCAATAAAGACCAGTCACAGCAAAGTGCACAGTTGGGAAAAGGGATGATTGGTTTTCTGAATGTTAAGTCTTCTCTGGAGTTGAGAGTAATGGATATTGAAGGAAAAACATCCATTTTTTTATAAATAAATAAGATGGTGCAAAAGAATTCCTACAAGAAAAATGCAGAAACCAGACTGGGAGAGATCAAGGAATCATTGTTGGCCTTTAATTCAAACTTTGACAAGAGATTCCAAGCAAGATTACCTTCATGTTGGGACTAGCAAGGAAATATTATTCCATTGGAGACCTATGAAACTTTATTAGTGGAAGCAAAACGTAAAACCAATGCTTCTCATTAAAAAACAACAATTTTAAAAGGGTCAGCAATTGTGAATCACTTGCGGATATATTTTCAATTATTATGGTTACTGAAGACTCTCTTCATTGAAAATCCAACCTACAATAGAATAAAAATTCTCAAGATGGTGTATGACAGATTGAACAAGTGTCCAAATTCTGACTTGGCAGTGTGGAAGAAATGTCGAGATTTAATAGCAGCAACAAAAGGAGTGGAACCTGGAGCTTCCCCAAACGAGCATGCACAAGGATCCCAAGTGTTTGAATGAAGACAAATCATATAGTTTAGTTTGGAAAAAGATATTATATTTTGTAATTTCAGGTCAAAACACTTTAATTTCTAAGTTTAATTTTTGAATACTCATAAGGACCAAATAGAACTAAAGATATTTTTTAAAGTAGTTTGAAATCAATTCTTGACAATTAACATTTTTTCTAACTGTCGTCAATGTATTGTTTCTTTAAAAATAAATAGAGGATCCATTTTTGAGGTTCCAAATTTTGGCTTCAGAGAGGAATACTAGTGTAATGTATCAACATTTTCTTGGATATTTAATTAAAAAAATTCATGATTCCAACTGCCTTTTGAAATTGATATGTGTTTCTTTTCTACTGTAAGTCATTATTTGTTTTTCTTCTTCTGAAATTGCATAATAAGTTGTTGGTTATTTCCAGTAATACAAATTTAATTTTCTTGAAAAATATCATAGTACCTGTAGATTTCTAATTAAAATAACCTTAAACTGTGCTCCATAGTTTCATATTGCCACCTTCCCAGTCTTTCATGTTTCTACTGAGTTTTGTTACAGGAGATTTTGTTACTACAACCTTCAATTTTAGATATTCTACTTTTTCATTATGTTTTCGTGTTACTGCTCTAAAATCATTTTCTTAAGCAGTGTGGCCATCAAGAAAGGTGTCTCTTCTCCAAGAGACTCCCCTTACATTATCTTCTATTAAAATATCTCCAAGCAATGATGTATGGGACAGCAAGCAGATTTTTTATCTTTTTGTACAGATATCGTAGGCAATGACCTCTTCTCAGCCAGAGGTTGTCTCTAGCATTACAACATATATGATGATGAAAAATAAATTGATGAATATTTATGAATACATTTGCACGAAATAAGGTGTTCAAGCACAATTCTAGAACCTCTAGATGTAATACCACTATATGAAACCAAGGTTGGAGCCTCAAATCCAAAATCCATATAAAGTGATGGGTTATACCCCCGTCACTCAATTAATCATTCACTCACTATATATTAAGTAAGGGAACTTATTACAACCTATTTGGGTCTTTGGAGAGGAATAAAGAGAGCAAACTTTGTGTGTGTTATTACAATTCATATCTAAGAATATTTCTATTTTAAAGCATTCACGGTGAATTATGATGTACATGAACAACCACCCTTATTTATAAGTAACAACCTTTCCTTTTGTAGTAGTTACAAATTACAAGCAATAGACTATCAATTTGTTATTTTTTTGGCAAATGTTGTATATACAAACTATGGTATAGGAACACTAAACTAGATAAAATATTGTCTAGTATCTACAATGATATGATGTACTCCTTTGTAAATTCTCAATAAGATAAATCTTTTCTTTTATTTACCAAAAAAATGTTTTAATGGGGTCAAATTTGTTAAGTTAAATAATTGTGTTGTATTCATAAGCATGCGTGTTTGATTAATTATTGTATTTTATGTTGTGATTTTATTAATTCACTTACAAACTAATGCAAAAACTCTCCAACAACATATAAAAATGAAAACTCTAGCAAAGTGTAATGACAAATGGCATTCACATAGAGAATACCCTACTAAAGTTACACTCAACCTTCAATTATTACCCTCCCTTCTTCAATCCTCTAGCATGGATTATTCCTTCTTCAATGTGAAAACTTTCCCTAATGTCGATCTGTAGATGATGTGACTATGAAATTTCCATCTCATAAACATGGACCCTTTCATGGAATTAATTAAAAAATTGTGTTCTTTGTCAATTTAAGTTCAAGGCTTATTTTCTGACAAGGATGAATGAGTATTCATGAGACAAATAGTAAAATTAATATTTAAAACAAATAAATAATAATAATAATAATAATTTAATTTTAAGGCATGGTTTATTTTATGATACATTTACTTATTTATTGTTTTGCGTTTTTGTTATTTTGAAAAAAATTAATTAATTTTATGTGAAACTTAGAAAGGAGTTTGTTAAAATTGATCCAAATATTTAAGTCGAACTTCAACAATCATACATTTCTTTGTAACTCAAACTTTCAATGTGATGATCCTTAAACCTCCTTGGACCATGGCATGCATTGCTAGTGAGATGATCTCATCTTTACCAACAGGATTTCCCAATTGATTGACCATGTGAAGTATCGATTCAATCAAACCATGTTGCTTACCCGTGAAACAGGGAACATTTTCAAACTTTTCCATGTTAGGTGTAAATACCCCAATGTCAAGCCACATTTTTCCCTTGCGTGTGTAATATAATACCTTTTTCAATGTTCTCCTCGTTCCCCTATTCTTGTTTTAATGTATGTATTGTCGTTAAGAATATAGTGTGGCGTACAAATACCAAACACCTCTTCGGCTTAGATTAGTATCTGGCTTATGAGCATTCTACTCACTTTTAAGAAAAACATCAACAATTAATACAATAATCCAACACCCAAAGGCAATGAGACACTTCTGAAGAGATTCCACCCGACATGACAAAAAAACTGTATACAAGGACCCAAAGCCACAATAAAATATCTCTAAATACCAAATAGAATATAGTAAAGTATGGATGTTTGTTATACTAGCTTACATATTTTAAGATATATAACATTATTCACATCACAATTCAAAAATACTAAAATATAATGGAACAAAATTGCAATAAGCATCCTCAAAACAACCAGATTCAAGACAATTATCCTTATCTTATTCATGTCTTTTTCTTGTTAAAAATAATAGGTTGGAATTTATGTAAAAAATATTGGCTAATAAATAGTTCATATCATTGGCCCATCTTTTTCATAGTAAATTTCAATTAAGATTCATAACTTCATTCAAATAGAACACAAAAAAATATCATTTACATATTTTTCCCATGGGCACCACATAAACATGGTTATTGTTATGGACACTCCATTGGAAAATGATTAAGCAAAAATGGTAGTACAACATGCAGAAAAATCCATAAATCATAACCATTAGATTGGAAATAACCACAATATCAGTTATTGAGAGAGCATCCATCAATTGAATCTCAAATTATTGCATAAATTGGTACCATCAACAGAAAACCCTTTCAAACTTTCACCAAGTAATACCAAAAAAGCGAATACTCATCCAAGCACGATATATTAACATAGATAAAGTTCCAAATTACTAAAAACAACATCCAAGTCTAAATATCTGATAGATTAAGGTCACAAAATATAATTTCATAAAATCCTTACATGAAAAACTCAAAGTTGGTAAAGTGGGTTAAAAACTCCTCAACAAGTTATTCCACTCTTTACAAAACTATTCCACCTATATGGACTCTCTATTAAATAAAGTCAAAAATGTGAATAATGTCCATCTGTTTACACAATGGAACAAGTAAGAGAACCAATTTTTGATCACCATCTTAAAATATGCAAATCCAATTCCAAAAAATAACATGATGCCTAATAATCGTCTCAAGTAACCATTCTGAGAAAATTTGGGGAAACAAATCTTGTAATAGCATTTCATATAAGAGGCTAGTTTTATAGCCATGTCCTTAATACAATTCAGGTGGGGTTGAAGTTTTATAGGTAACACTTTTCTTCTAACATGTCTAACCCATTGCATACTTTTGGGTCCAATTTCTTGCAGTTGGGATGTCGTTCTTGTACATGTGAGAAATCTCATGCATAAGCAGATCATTAGGGTTTGGATCAGTAAAAAAGGAGTAGTTTGAAACTAAAACCTGCAATCAACAAAATATTTTTGTTACAGACACAATATTGAAAGGAAGGAACCAAAGGAAACATATTCATGAAAAGGAACTGGCTCTTCTTGCTTTTCATGATTAAATGGACCAAATTTAGAGGAACCACAGTAGAAGGCATCCAACAAAAGTGTTGAGGTAAGGTATACCATTATCTCCAAATTGTATATATGTGTTGAGGTAAGGGGTACATATATTTATATATGTATGTAATTATATTGTTTTTATGGAGGAAATACCAAATTAATGTTCGAATGAAACACAACTACAAAAATATGAATGGCTAGTGAAAGAAACTTACACCAAAAAGCAGGTAGCAAAAAAAGGTTGAGTTATCTTGAACATTCACCATTTGAACTATTCACTAGACCTAAAGCCAAAACGTACAAAATTAACATCATATTCATACAAACAAATAAACAATAATACAACCAATAATTATTTATAAATGATCCTAAATATGAAATACATAAGGAAAGTGAAAGTAGAATGTTTTGAAAATTAACCTTGTTCATTTTTTTCACAAAAATTTGAAAAAAAATTGCAATCACTTTCTTCTAATTTGTCTATATAATTCCTAGCATTGTATGATAATTTTGTGATTTATATAGCATATTCAAGTTGTAAAAAAGCATGATCTGTCAAATCATACTTGTACGTGGATTTCCCCTTTATTATACTATACCAACATAATTGAATCTAGATGTCTTCTAATCTATCCAAAAGGTCAATTCATTATGGTAATCAAACACCCTATTACCGTCCTTCTTGCTTATTCTTTTAACCCTTCCAATGTACCACATTCCACAAGAAACACTTTGTTTTGTACTTCGAGGGATAGATTTCCTTGTAGTACGCTCAATAGGTGAATTGAATTGCTTTCAAACAATACCCCTCAATCTGATCCAATTCCAAATCCAATTGAAACACCCTTTTGTGGAGCCTTCCCATCTCACCTAAATTAGACCCCATTTCTCACTTTCTTCGACCTATCTTTGGATAATTTTAGATTTCCATTCTACTGCCTAATCAAACATGCTTTGAACATATCCTTACCATCAAGATCCACCATTGGTTTTATAGTTTTGTTTACATTTCATCAATGGAATCTAAAATTTCATCGAACTCATGTCTCTAGTCACTTTCCATTTTCTTCAATTAACTTTCATTGTGTACCAATGAAGAGGAAGATTGGAATATAGAGTTGGAACAACTCGATGGAGAATCATCAACTACCTTCATCCACAATTTGAAATGTTGGATAATTTTTATCCTTTGTCCATGGTTTAACCCACCAAGAATATTGAGTGTAATTTTTTGGTTGCATTCTAAGGGTTAATAAAATGTCTTGCATATCCTTCAATCCAATCTTAGGGCTTCTAAAATTTTAGCATTTGTGGATATTGAATCATATTGCGACAATATGTCAATGTTTTTTATTGTTTATTTATGCAATCTATTCCAAATTCTTTCTTGCTTCTTATGAGATTTATTATAATTAAGCCCTTGGGGATTTGATTGTTCTTAAGAAACTCCATTAAGGGTTCCAATAGCATGAATAAAGTCAGTGAAATCATAGGCCCTCTCCACTCCAACCATCCCACCAAATTTCCTAAAGAATTTCTCACATACATTCATGTGTAAAACACATGGCAAGTTAGAGTATTGATCTTGAAACAATCTCATCAAAAAAACTACAAAATGGCAAGAAAATTTCACGTCTCGATATGCCTTTGTACTGATGAAATTTATGTTCACATTAGTATGAGAGTGTTTATATACCCAAAATAACCATAATGTGAATAAATGATGAACTCATGAGAAATTTCACACTCTTTCCCAAAATCTAAAACTATGAGACATAAAGATGTCAATGTAGTCATAAACAATAATAAGATAAGTATCTAGTGTCCTCTCTAACTTTACACTTGGTGTTCTTCTCAACTCTTTCAAACACCTTTGAACATGCCTTGAAGCAATGCGTTGTATGAAACCCCAATTTTTTCGATCCATCATATCTATATCTTCACCCTTAAGCTTGTGATCATACACTTTAAAAGTGTGATAAACCATTCTGACATGACCAAAACTTATGTACTCATTTCCTAAAACCAATTCTTGTTGACCGTTAAACAAAGGATTCATTAGCTTTTTGCGTTGTGGATGTAATGTTGGTTATGAAATCCTATTACATTGCAACCAATGTACAACCCAGTTAGGCTCCACCCTTCCGAAGGAATTTGATATCGAAGACCTGATGTTGAAGAATAATCCTTCAACATAATTTTTCTTCTTCTGCTATCCCCATCCGAGGAATGACCAACAATAGGCCCCAAATCATTTTCCACATGTTTCTTCCAAATAGATTCTACCTTTTCCCATTATTTATGAACAAAATTTGCATTGAACCTATTTCATGTTGGATGAACAACCACAACCAAATGAGAAAGATTTTCATGTAAATGGTTTCCAATAATAACACGATCATAATGGAAAATAATAGTGTTATTTATAAAATAATATGTTATAATCTCATAGCCTACATATCCCTCACCAACTCTCACCAAGAAATGTGATTTTCATTAATGTTCTTCTTCTGTACCACAAAAACAAACCATTTTATCACTTTTTTCTACCCACCTAACATATTGTTTTCACAATTTTTTCATCTTCGGAAAGGTATACAAGAATTTGACGCAGGGCCATCCCTACAATACCCAGAATCTTTACTACCATGCATATAAACATGTATCTCAGCATCTTCCCAAATTAAAACCTCAATGCCTGGCAAATTTCACACACTTCCATTTCCATGCGGAAGCTCTTCAACATATGGTTCAAAATTAGTGTATAATAAAATCATTTCATTGTGATCAACAAACCATTATATAAGCGGAAGCTTTCTCCTTTATTTATCACTTATTGGTTACACAACCCAAATTCCCATTAAATCACATATTCAAGGTTGTTTCTCAAATGAAATTGCTTTTCAAATCATCATTCAATCTTAGATAAAATTCCATTTATGATAAGTCCAAAGCTTATAACACTTGAAATGAATAGCCCAGACTTTAAACCCATTAAACTTCCAGCGTAAATACATTTCCTGAGCTTGTCATTAGGCCCACACATCGATCTTCAATAAACAATCTCAATTTTCAAGCAACTTGCAATTTTTAAGCAACATTGTTCGTACCTTGGCTGATTAATCTTCCAACGCAGTCATTCTTCAACTTCCATAGCGTTATTCCAACACGCTGTCCATCATATCGTGCTTAGACTTTAAACGACTTCTGGGCATATTGGAGCTGGGCTTCAGCAAACTTCTGAATCGATTCAACAGATTCAAATTGCCTCCGTCAAATACCTCTTATCCTGCGCCCTTCATTAAAACACTCAATCGATTTCCTTTTCCAGCGTTGTCCAATCGAATTCCATTCGATTATATACCACCAGGTCTTCAACGCTGTTGAAGACTTTCAAACCCATTCAACGCCTCCTCAATCCTTCCTTCTAGCTCGATTCCACGCTTGAATCGACTTCAATTTCATTCATATGAATTTCAACCAGCATTCTTCTCCAGCACTTACACAAATCCATAATGTGCCCTCCAAGTTTGATCAATACTTCCATACTTCAATTTCTGCTATGGCAATTACAAAACTCAGATTTATATTCAAAAGCCAATTACTAACAACAACATACCTCCCATGAATTCAACAACGCTTTCTCTTCTACCCAATTTCCACAGTGTTTTCTCTTCATTCGATTTTAAACGTCTATGTGTCGATTGTCCCATTTTTCTAAGCCAGAACTTGCGCTTTAACGAGAATTAAACTGCTATGAGATGTAAGTCGATCTCCCTCTTCTATCAAACATGCCTTCAATTTAATTTCATGTTGTATATCACACAATTCCACCTCGATTTCTTTAACGCCTTCTTGCCAGATTGCAATTCTTCAGTGCTTACGATTTTACCAAGCAATTCCAGGTGTTAATTCACTATATAATGCTTATAAACAGAAATCTAACCTACGAATCATGTCTTCTCTGTTGTGAATCGATTGCACAGAAATCGATTCATCAATCCCATACAACGATGTCATTTAATTTTAGATGTGTTTTTTCCCATTCCATGCAATTCAACCAGTTTCATAAATTTCAAATGCATTTCTTCAACATATGTAGACAAAATCGATATAAATCGATGCTCATTTACAATCAAAGCTTACAATCTCTTAATACAAAAATCGCTCATCTTATCCAAGACTGGAAACGCACTTGATTTAAAATTTCTTTCATAAATACACAGCAATTAACATTGTTCATTACAGTTCTTCTTATAACCAGCAACATACACCAATCAATCAATATTGAATTCTTCTTATACACAACTCAGGAAGAAGGCATAAACTTCAAAAATACAATGCTGTATTAATGCACAAAATTACTTACAAACTCTTGATTTGGCCAGATATTCAAGATCTATGGCCCTTTACAATTGTCCGAAGGCTCTCAAGTAGAAACCTGCTCTCTACTCACAACTCTTCAACTATTCAAGTGTATTTTCCTCATAAAAACCACTCATATTTATACATAAATAATGAATTCAATTCACTCCAAAATCTCTCCACCTAATCCTCAACTAAATCTATATTTTAGGTGTGGACTCAACAAAGTCCCATACATAGAATTCCTACTCCCTAATTTTTCTCCTAATCTATTTCTCTCATATCCTTTTAATTAATAGAAGAATATTTACAAAATCCTCACTTTTATAATTTATCTCCTATTTTATTTAAAAATAACAAATTAATTAATAAAATAATAAAAATGTCACACCCCCCTTTATTACATATTAAAAAATGAAAATTGGCCTTGATGCTCCTACATCAGACTCCCAAGGTTGAATTAAACATGTTCGCCTGATCATGTGTTCGGATCTGTGTATGCCTGGATCCCATATCTTGTGCTGTAACTTTCCACTTTTCGTTGCTTCTATCTGTTGTTCTTCTCCAGGTCTCCACACTTTATGCTGCATCGCCCCACTGACTAGGCTTTCACAATCTTCTGTTGTCTTTCTCTTGCTTAAATTCTTTTGTTTTCTTGCTGTTGTCTGCTGTCTCTGAGACACCTTCATCATCAATCTTCTGATGCTTTCAATCTCTATGTCCAACCTAATGTTGTCTCCAATTTTTGTTGTTTTAGTTGTTGTAGCTGCTTTTGCTGTCACTGCTCTTCTTGCTGCCAACATTAATGTTGTTGTGGTCAATGTTGTCTCAGCTGTCATCATAGATGTTGCTGCCTCCCAAACTTCCTGTCCCTCTGCAACATTCTTTTGCTCATCACCTTCAATCAAATTTACTTTAGTGCCTACAACTTCTTTCTCAGGTTCAAATGTCTCCAGCAAACATTTCTCAAGCATTTCATCAACATGCTGCAAATTAGTTCCAGCATAACCTTCATCTTCCCTTTCGACAATCTTTAGTAATTTTCCATCATCATCTTGATTGATTCTGGAAATCAAATCAAGTTCTTCCAACACTGTAGCAGTTCCAAAATTCTGCCCCATAGTCTTCTCTTGGCTATACAGACAAGCCAACTCTTTCTTGTCACCCATAGTAACAAGCCTCTGCATATGAGACATCCCTGTCTCACCTTCTTCCTGCAACAGTTCTTCTTCTTCCAAGACAATTCCAAATGATGGACTGTCTTCTATATCACCTGTAAACACAATCAAATTTTCAGCTTCAAAATCACAAGACCCAATGGTTCCACTTGTTGATTCAGTCAACAAATTTTCTCTCTGTAGTTCCAAGTCTTCTTCAGGACTTAGAAAATCTCCACTGGCTTTCCCCTCAGCTTTCTCTAACAACACTTCAATATGTCGCTTTGAGTTCCTTTCCAACTTCTTTGTCAACACATCAGTATGCTGATTTGCATTCATCATGAGACTGTCAGTTAGTCTCGCCTTCTTTCCATCTTCATGACTTTCATCCACGAAAACTGTCCTGCCTTGCTTCCTCAGCAAGTTATCCTGTACATAAGTCCTCTGTCTCTCCAATTCTCTTCTCTAAAGATCTAGTTTCCTATACAATTCAACAATTTCATTAGGAGTAGAACTTGGAAACTTCACGCAATTTTCCATACCTTCACCAGCTTTTGACCAATCATCAGCTGGTCCTTCTCTCTCTGCACCAATATTCTGACTAGACTCCTTTGTCTTCATTTCCTCCTGAGATCTTGCTATCTCAGCATCGATCTGAACAGCCTTCAGATTCAAATCTTCTTGAACAAACTCTAAAGCTTGCTCATCTCCTTGTGTTGTACTCGTAAACATACACAACTTATTAGTTTTAAAACCATAAGAATTTTCAGTCTTGACTGCTTCCTCAAGCACTTCCTTTTGAATAGATCTGCATGTGGAATCTTCAAATTCCATCTCTAGCTCAAGAACTCTAAGTTCCCTTTTCAATAAGGCAATCACACTTTGCCTCAAATTAATCTGCAATGGTTGCCAAATCACTCTCTTTCCCTTCAGTGGAAAGATCCATCCTCCATTCTGATCTTCCTGCTCTTCCAGCCATTCTTCTAGTACCTGCAATTGTACCTTCATTACTGCAATTTCTCTTTCTCTGACTTTATCAGTCATCTCACCTCTATGGCATTCCTCTGAACCTCTTCTCTGATCCTCCATGATCATCTTCTCCATGAGTTTCTCACTCACCATGAGTTGCACTAGCCTCTGCAACAGCAAGTCCTGTCCTGCCGCCACTTACCTCACCAAGCTCTCCTCGCTCAGTCTTTTGGTAAGTACTGGTTCACTGCCTCTTGAACCTCTTGAGCACTCTCCTTTGCTCTCTCTAGGCTATCTCTTCAACTCAATTTCTCTTCAGGACACTGCAATTGTCCTCCCTATCCAGCCTTTAGTTGAATGTCAGGTTCACTACCATCATCTTGTCTACAACCATAAACCTTAATCACAAATTTCAAATCAGAAAATCATCTCACCTTTAAGATCCTGCATGATCTTGTCCTCCTTTCACTTCTGCAATCCTGTTCACTGCAATTGTGTAGCTTGCATATCATATTTAGAATCATATTCAAATAAAACACTCTTCAGTTCTCAACAGAACCTTCCTGCACTCATTCAGAAAAAAACAAACATCTTCCATTTCAACAGAGCCTTCCTGCTCTGATACCAAAAATGACGCAGGGCCATCCCTGCAATACCCAGAATCTTTACTACTATGCATATAAACATGTATCTTAGCATCTGCCCAAATTAAAACCTCAATGACTGGAAAATTTCACACACTTCCATTTCCATGCGGAAGCTCTTCAACATATGGTTCAAAATTAGTGTATAATAAAATCATTTCAGTGTGATCAACAAACCATTATATAAGCGGAAGCTTTCTCCTTTATTTATCACTTATTGGTTACACAACCCAAATTCCCATTAAATCACATATTCAAGGTTGTTTCTCAAATGAAATTGCTTTTCAAATCATCATTCAAACTTAGATAAAATTCCATTTATGATAAGTCCAAAGCTTATAACACTTGAAATGAATAGCCCAGACTTTAAACCCATTAAAATTCCAGCGTAAATACATTGCCTGAGCTTGTCATTAGGCCCACACATCGATCTTCAATAAAAAATCTCAATTTTCAAGCAACTTGCAATTTTTAAGCAACACTGTTCGTACCTTGGCTGATTAATCTTCCAACGCAGTCATTCTTCAACTTCCATAGCGTTATTCCAACACGATGTCCATCATATCGTGCTTAGAATTTAACAATCCGGAAAATATAGCAACTCAAGAAAAACACGACTTCTGGGCATATTGGAGCTGGGCTTCAGCAAACTTCTGAATCGATTCAACAGATTCAAATTGCCTCCGTCAAATACCTCTTATCCTGTGCCCTTCATTAAAACACTCAATCGATTTCCTTTTCCAGCATTGTCCAATCGAATTCCATTCGATTATATACCACCAGGTCTTCAACGCTGTTGAAGACTTTCAAACCCATTCAACGCCTCCTCAATCCTTCCTTCTAGCTCGATTCCACGCTTGAATCGACTTCAATTTCATTCGTATGAATTTCAACCAGCATTCTTCTCCAGCACTTACACAAATCCATAATGTGCCCTCCAAGTTTGATCAATACTTCCATACTTCAATTTCTGCTATGGCAATTACAAAACTCAGATTTATATTCAAAAGCCAATTACTAACAACAACATACCTCCCATGAATTCAACAACACTTTCTCTTCTACCCAATTTCCACAGCGTTTTCTCTCCATTCGATTTTAAATGTCTATGTGTCGATTGTCCCATTTTTCTAAGCCAGAACTTGCGCTTTAACGAGAATTAAACTGCTGTGAGATGTAATTCGATCTCCCTCTTCCAGCAAACATGCCTTCAATTTAGTTTCACGTTGTATATCACACAATTCCACCTCAATTTCTTTAACGCCTTCTTGCCAGATTGCAATTCTTCAGTGCTTACGATTTTACCAAGCAATTCCAGGTGTTAATTCACTGTATAATGCTTATAAACAGAAATCGAACCTACGAATCCTGTCTTCTTTGTTGTGAATCGATTGCACATAAATCAATTCATCAATCCCATACAACGATGTCATTCAATTTTAGATGTGTTTTTTCCCATTCCATGTAATTCAACCAGTTTCATAAATTTCAAATGCCTTTCTTCAACATATGCAGACAAAATCGATATAAATCGATACTCATTTACAATCAAAGCTTACAATCTCTTAATACAAAAATCGCTCATATTATCCAAGACTGGAAACGCACTTGATTTAAAATTTCTTTCATAAATACACAGCAATTAACATTGTTCATTACAGTTCTTCTTATAACCAGCAACATACACCAATCAATCAATATTGAATTCTTCTTATACACAACTCAGGAAGAAGGCATAAACTTCAGAAATCCAATGTTGTATTAATGCACAAAATTACTTACAAACTCTTGATTTGGCCAGATATTCGAGATCTATGGCCCTTTACAATTGCCCGAAGGCTCTCAAGTAGAAACCTGCTCTCTACTCACAACTCTTCAACTATTCGAGTGTATTTTCCTCACAAAAACCACTCATATTTATACATAAATAATGAATTTTATTCACTCCAAAATCTCTCCACCTAATCCTCAACTAAATCTATATTTTAGGTGTGGACTCAACAAAGTCCCATACATAGAATTCCTACTCCCTAATTTTGCTCCTAATCTATTTCTCTCATATCCTTCTAATTAATAGAATAATATTTACAAAATCCTCACTTTTATAATTTAACTCCTATTTTATTTAAAAATAAAAAATTAATCAATAAAATAATAAAAATGTCACACCCCCCTTTATTACATATTAAAAAATGAAAATTGGCCTTGATGCTCCTGCATCAGAATTGGGCCATCTGTACGATGTTTGGCTTTATAAGAATGATAAAATTTTCTGATTGCCTCAAAAATGTGCTTGTGCTCCCTTGGGATATATGCCAATGACTTTCTAACTAGCCTTAAATTCGTAGATATTTAAGGGTCATCCATATTAAATATAATAAAGCTATGTAATCTAGGACCTCCCCATAACTTGATCATATCGTAAATTGATGTTGTGTATGTGTTGTACCTTCTCCTTGTTTTTGCATGCATCAAGTTATGAAATATATCCTTGACAAATTCCCAACTGCATATTTACCTTGTAATTTTCCTTGCTTATGTTCCTCACACACATCCTTTTAAAACCTAAAGACATCCTTCCTTTCTGCCAATTCAAACAACTTTTTTTTGGGTGCAGGAATTGTGGTTCAGCAAACTCCTTCAACACTTAATTGTTAACTCGGGGGTCTCGTAAAAATTAGAGGCGAAGCACAAGGAATGTGAAATATGATATGAACCTTTCCTAATTCTACTCCTACTTCTTTAATCACAATCTTACATAATCAAAAAGAGTGATCACACAGAAAATAATACCAAATAAATTCTAGTGTTGGAATATGAGAGAAAGTAATTTGCAAGGAAATAAATAAAAGGAACTCAAAAGCTTCTGAAAACAATCATGATTGATGTAATGAACATTTATGATTATCTTCAGTATAGCTATATGACAGATTGATAGTTGGACTATTAAAGGTGTTTGTATTCCTTAAAGATATTCCTTCCTATACTAAATTATCATTCTTGTACTTTAGCAATGTTCTTGTACCAGAACATTGTGCCTGTACTGGAATGAAGTTTATATGCTGGAAGTATGTTTTGTAATTATACTAGAGATTTTAATCTTTATGCAGGAGCTCTGAGTCTCCGGACTAGAGCACTCTATTCCTGTACCATTATATCGATTCTTGTACCATAATAGAGGTTCTTGCACCAAGTTTTCAGATTACTTTCAGAAAATAAAGTGTGATAACTAAGAAAATAAATTGCAAATGTGAAAAAAAACTCTGAAAATAACTTTCACAAAAAGAAATATGCTTCAACCAAACTTAATCTCAAAACAAGAAATAACTTCAAAAGTTAAAGTAAACCTTTCTTAAAACAAGAAACTCTTTCATGCAATTAAATAAATCATGTGATTGTGACAACAGGCTTGTTCCTGTGATGGTTTTTTATATTAATCAGATATGATTTTAATCGTTTTAACTCAAAAGTTTCATTTGATAATATAAAATTTAATCATTTCCTCGAAAGTGTTAAGTGAAGGCACAGATCCTTACGTTATGATAGTGTTTATTCCATATTCATCAAAGCACAATTAACTGTTAATTTTGAACTCCTGATATTAAAAATGCCTATGTTTTAGAAATAAACACTCACTTGCAGAAACGCATCAAGATATTATAAAGGAAAAGAAAAGAAAATATTGTGTTGGAATGAACCAAATAAATTGACTTGCAGAACTGAAAATGCACTAGTACAGGCAACGTGCTTGCACGATTCTCCCTGAAATAAACTAAGCTTCGAAGAGGAAAAAATTTATACAAGTTAAAATCACACTTAGTTAAGCATGCACACCACGGATCTATCACACAACATCTGCAAATGAAATTGAACATGTACTTGTGAAAGAATCTAAATAATTATTTAATTCATGCTTTGCATTCAAATTAAATTAACACACCTTTAACGAGAGGGAGAACAATCTGGGTTGGCTGGGCCCTAGCCAACCAACTCGTTTCCATGTTAAGAAACCTGGAAACTCAACCTCTCAGCAACACATCACCATAATATTGAAACACAGAAATGAAACAACATGACACAGTCCTTTGTATTATATTTCGAATAACAAAATTTACATCATGAGATAAAATCCAACCCAGAAAGAGGGTGATACCAACAGAGTTACAATTCACCAAAATTACAGTAGCATCGCTAGCTACTTCCTATCTGAATTCTACATTATATATAACCCTTAGGCTTGCGACCGTAAAAAAAATATAACAACATTTCAAACTAAGCCTTCCAGCTGGTACGAGATGCTAATCTAACCATTTGGTCGGAGTCCTAATCTCTAATATCTGTTGATTTCTCTCCTGCTCTGAGCCCAACTCAAGATGGTTGATCCTTGACGAGATATCTGCGTAAGTAGTGAGATGTCACAAGAGTGCAGGAGCTGCCAGTTGGTGCAGGAATCCTACCTGCACTCGACCATTCTACCATAATGGTTAATACATTGCTCACCAAATACTTTAGGAAATAAAATATTAGTTGCAAAGATAATTTAAAGGTATGAAATCTATAAATAAATAATTAAGTCCATGACAAGCCTTAAATATGAAAATATAAAGAGATTGCAGGAATGGACACGATTCTTGAAATAGTGCAGGAATGAAGAGGTTTCAAGGTTAAAATAGAGGTCTTAGGTCGTGTACTTGAAGTAGGAAAGGGGCTAAAAATGAAGCAATTTAGCCTACCAACATACTCCCATCCCTATGTTGTTGTGTGTCCTCACACAATCGTTACCTACTACAAAAAAACCAAAACAAGGAAGCCTTCCTTTAGTCCTGAACTTGTATGTTGATCCCTACTTTCACTGTCTTCACCTTCTTGCCTCGACCTTTCCTAAGTTTCTTAGTCACCTTTTTAAGATGCTCGTAGAACTTTGATGCTTGAAATTTCCATATATTTACTTGTCGTTTATGCTCTTTCACTTCCTCTGTTAGCTCTGTACTTTTTTGTTTCTGCACTGTCCCCTGCTCTTTCATGGTTTGGTTTAATATCTCCAAGCCAAAATACATTGCTTGAGATATTCTATCTGACTGTTCAGGTGGAGGGTGGAGTTTTCTTCTCCCAATTCTTCTAGTGCAGGAACAGGAATTTTCTCGGCAGTTGATTCTAAACATGTGTTGGCATCATCAGGGTCAAGATTACCCTGGCCGCCAATTTCCTGCATTTTAATATCATCAAGGGCTTCAGTGCCTTGAACTTCAATGTCACCAAGGGTCTCAGTACCCTGCATTTCCATATTACCAGGGGTTTTAGTACCCTACACTTCTATGTCTGTTTGACCCACTGGCGGGTATTTTCTTGAACTTACACTGGTTTTCGGCATCATTTTATTTTTCTTCATCTTTCCAAGAAGACCGAAAAGGGTGTGTCATCTTCCTCCTCCACGGTTTTTTTTGACCACTATGTGGGTTGCAACCTCAGCAAGGAGTGGAAGGTTGTTTTCACCTAGTGAACTCGGTGGTGAATCGTCCAATTGCATCAGAGAGGTCGACTAAATGTGACCCTCTCTTGAAGAGGCAGTCCTCCTCTTGGCCAAACTTTAGGTTGTTATTTTTGATAAGGACAGTGTTTCAACAATAGGCCTATGCTCCTCTTCATGCACTAACTTCTCTCTGCTCTTAGTCTTTCTAGGTCGCGGGTTTAGGGTTTCATATTTTCCCTTCTTACTTGCACTCTTCTTATTTGACGACTTCACTATGCCTCGTTCTTGAAATTCCTTCAAAAACCCTTCCCAAGTAATATTCTTGACCTCTAACTCCTTTTTAATTAAGATTGAGATCAACCCATGGTGGTATAAATTTCATGCAATCTAGCTCATCTTACCCTTCTGAACGCATTTTGACATTTTTTCTCCAAGCTTCTTAATAGATAATAGGGGGAATTGATAATCTTACCCAACTCGAAATGTAGTAGCAGTCGTATATGGTACGAAAAGGTCAGTGAAAAATGAACCTCGCAAGAAAATAATTTCTATAATATGTACATCAAGTCCTTCCATTTCCCTAACAGAGTGTTATGCTGGAGTCCTTTCTTCCAATCCACCTTTTGCTTTTTGTTGACCATGAACCGGCGCCACAGCTTCTTCTCAAACTTTTCCCTTTTAAACCTTTTCTCTCCTACTGCTGCTGAGCCCATGGCCTGTGATATGGACTCCTTTGTGACTTTGAATTCCAGCAAACCCACCTTGGCTCGGCTTCCATAAAATTTCGAGTGAATTCTAGCGCCATAGCTGAGTCAAATCCATCATTTTTTTGGAGAAACGGGAGGAACCCGGATTCCTACAATATTGCAATATTATTCTTGTACTCAGTCGTTTGTTCTACCTCCTTCACAGACCAAGGTTCGATCGTTGCAGGTGCCATTCTCCATTTGAATTCACTCAATCTCTATGTAAAGCCTTAGAAGGATGTCACCACAAGAATTCAGAGGCTTTGTTGAAATATGTTGTGATAGTCGAGCTATCCATCCGCCGCTATATCAGCCACCTTGCAATGGTCACGCTCCATCATTAAAATCACAAACTTGGGACGGATTCGATACAGATTGGTTCAAGTACAAGGAGCAATGATCCTTGGTGAAGGGTGGAAGTTAAGGTGGTGATTCAATGTAATAGTCATGTGAGGTATGATATGATATTAAGGTCATCATTAATAGGTGACAAGATTTTTTTCAAAAAAAGGTAAGTATTGGATTACAGGTGAATTGTACAAATCCCACAAACACTTCATGATTTCACACAAGGTGTACATGGTACTTATATAAAAGAATAAGATTTCATAACCTAAATATATTTGTACTTAAAATATTTCTCTCTTACTTTAGTAAATGGTAAAACAAATTTTTAACCATAATACAAATTATTGAATGCCATGGTCTAAAGATGGTGCAGTCTGTTTGCTTGTACAAGACTTCCACAAAACAAAAGTAAACTTTTCAACACACATTCTTGCACCGAGTATTATTGCACTATATCAAACATTTTTTCACTAAAGACCATTTTTCCTGCACTAGATTATGTTTTTTCGTATTTGGGCACACTCAACAGTAAATATTCATGTACTGAACATGCCTGCACTTGAACAATCCTGCACTGAACATGCATGTACTGAACATGCCTGCACTGAACATTCCTACACTGAAAATGCCTACATTGAACACACAATCTTGCACCAAGGGTATTTGTAGCATATTTGAAGAGAGAAAGGAACAAAACGTTCTGATAGAATATAATTCATACGCTAGATTTGAAAGATTTGTTGAATATATAAAGGAGGTTTTATTCACTAGCCTTTGGTATTAATGTATGCCTTTCGATCTGACTTGTGATTTTACATCAGATCCTGCAATATGATCCATGAGGGAGAAAATAATTGGCAAAAGGGGTAAATTTTTAGAATGGGAAGGAAATTACGACAGGGAATTCAAGAGTGAAACCACCAAGAGGGACATATCGAAAAATGGATTTGGAAAAAAACTTCAGGGGATAAAGAGGGAAATACGAAATCGGATAGGGAAATTTTCTTTTGAGTAAAGGAGTGGTAAATCATGGGATTAAAAGAAGAAAAATAGAGGGAAATTTATGAAATGGGAATAGAAGAAGGGCAGAATTTTACCTTGAAAATCTTCCTGAATAGTGTTGAATCCAAAACAAATGCAGTGGAAATTGAGCGTTGCTTGTATAAAAATTTATGTGCTAGCTATCCCAAACTTGGATAAGGGCTTGGTTCCTATACTGAAAAACTTATTCTTCTTGGTGACAGTTAGCACATATAAATATCAAGAAACATTCCCATTTCATTGAAATTTTATCTCCCTTCCAACATGTTGGTTTTCAAGTTGATCCTTCTGTGATTATGTCAGTAAACTGATTTTCACAATTGATGTTGTACTTGTTGCATAAAATCTTCCTTTTTGAGGGGCTGAAAATATACCTTAATTCTATGTCCATTCACAAGGAATACTGAATCCCGACCATCAATATTTTTTATTTCTACCGCTCCGTTCTCAAAAAATTTAACCACTTCATAAGGTCCCATCCATCGTGTGTGGAATTTCCCTTTGAAATGTTTAAATCTGGAATCATAAAGGAGTACCCAATCACCTGGTTGGACTTTATTTTTCTTGATAGAATTTTTGTTGTGCTCAACTTAGTGTTCCTAAATTGAGGTCATTAATTATCAACCAGGGCTAGTAAACTGCTGAAGTGTGGTGCAATGTATGTGCCTAGGTATATGTTTCTCACTACGTTGTATTTAGTGTTTTTATGATGTTTTTAGTTTTATGGTTTTTATGTTGAAAAAGAGCTAAGAAGTTTACACTAAAACAGAGTGAAACTATTCTAAACTAGGTGTGCACTAGAGGACAGAAAATGTAAAACTTGATAAGGACTCATAGCAAAGAAACAAATGAACTCATTAACCCATATCATGAACTTATCCAATTCATTCATTTAGAGATATGTTGGAATAGTTTGAGAAAAGGATAATTTTTTAGTGCAATTGAGGTTTTCCTAAGTCAACAATCAACTTACAATGTTACAACATCTCATCCATGGTTAAAGGTTTATTGGAACATAATTGGAAAAGAACATTTGTAGCACAATAAGATTTCTACTCTAAACTAACTTCTAATTTTGTTCTGCAACTCAATTTAGCACCACTAGGCCTCATTCAAAAGTTATAGATTTATTTTTAGAATAGTCTTTGAGAAAAGGCTTATTTGTGAAATGATAAAAAAGTTGCAAAATACTCAAGGCCTTAAACTGATATTACTAGCTTCTGTCCAGATGATGATGTATTAATATGAAGTTGGAACAAAAGAAGTTTTGTAGATAATGAAAACCGTAGTATCTAAATTTAACAACTAATACAATTTAAAATGGAATGGATAACAACTAAACTAGAATGCTAATACAGTGAGCTAAGACTAAACTAGAGTGTTATTATCTAACTTGAAATGAATTGGAGCTGAACTAGAATGATACTAATACAGTGAACAAGGTTAAACTAGAGTACCATTATCAAGCTTGGAATATAGTGACAGAATTAAAATAGAATGACATCTACCTCCGGAGTGTTGAATGAACTAAAATGAAACTAATTCTATGAAATAATACAGCCCTAATTTGTTCAATATGAGTAATGTTTTGGAATAGCTTGTAGAAACAAGTCTGGCTGTATCATTTCATGCATAAAACGTAAAATATAAAGTTCAAAAAAACGCGGTAAGCTCTGAAACACCACCACAGCTATGTATTATTCGAAATTAGAGATATTTTGGAAGAGATTAAAAAAAAAACAAGACTAGCTGTAACAACTGATGTGATTGAGCATGAACACATAAAGCTTAAAGAAATGTAAATAACTCCTAAAATACTACAGTTATGCTTCATTCCATATTAGTAGTTTTTTGGAAGAATTTGTGAGAACAAGACTAATCTGTAGCATCTGATTCAGATGAATATAAAAACATGATATTCATAAAATTGGTTAAACTAAGAATGCAGTTACTTATCTAAACGTATAAACAAGACTGCTCAGGTAGCAGGGGCCCTCTACCACCAGAGTAGCACGCAATATCTACTTCAAGATTGACTCAGCGCTTTCAATAAAGTGATGCTTCTTTCATTAAAAGAGAAATTACTTCAAAACAGAGTATTTCGGATTTCTCAAATCTAACAGCCGAAAACAAAATCTAACCAACAGTTTCTCGGTCTCCCAAGTCATACTTATAATGAAAATACATAAATAATTCTTGAGAAAAACATGGATAAGTGTCTTTCCCATTCCTAATCAAATTAAAACTCTTATTAACAGTCTTGTGCTTTACTGCAGACATCTGTAGAGTCCGTGTTTTGATAGGAAACTGCCTCTCTTCTTCGTGCATAACCGCTTTGATATTTTAACTTAGACTTCGTGGGGAGCAAAAATTGATGAGGGAATGATGTGGAATACGACCATATGTGTTTTTCCCTGAGTTGACACCTGGAACCTGTGTAGACATGAAGACAGCTGCAGAATCGGCAACTAGCTACAGAATGTCTGCATTCTGTAGCTAGGTGTAGTCAAAAAGTACTACAACAATGAAATCATGAAAACATAGCAAGTTAGACATTATATACAATCTCAAAGTAATTTTAACTAATCTTATTGATCATTTAAGCCTGAAATTAATAATGGACAAAGGAAATGAAGTGGAATGTGGTGGAAGAGAAGAACATCTTTGAAGCTCAACATACCCCCACTGCTAGGTTCTTGCATGTCCTCATGAAACTATTCCATGAACTCTAAGACCTCTGCAAGGACATCCAACCCTCTTCTTATGCTTTTCCTGGCAGTTAATGGCCTTCTGGGCTTCCTTATGACTAACTTGAATCTCAAATTTGTGAGTGCCCTGGTTAACTTTTTATTTTTCTTCTTCAATTTTTCACTGGCCTTGTACAACTTTTGCATTTGTAGAGACAGAGTTGAATTCATATCAGTTTTCAGCTTAACCTGCTCCCTTAGAATTTCATTCTCATTCTTGATATGCCTATTGAGTATTTCTAACTCATATTTATCTCTTCTTAGGATATTAATTGCAGATTTTGGTGGACTAGGAGTTCTGTCTCTACTTTCTGAAGCTCTCTTCTCTAGTGTCTCAACATAATTGTAAATTTCTTATTGTGCTGGGTCTATTTCAGGAGCTTCTTCATCAAAATCCTCCTCATACTGATGCTCAGGTGTTTCTTCATCCTCAATTTTTATAATTCCAGTTTGTCTAACCTCTATTTTCTTTAGTATCCCTCTAAGTCTGTGGCTTTGTCTTGGTTGAGATGGCCCTTCTCCTTTCTCTCTGGCAGATTTCCTTATTATCCTCTCTTTCTTAAGCTGCTTCTTAATTTGGGCCAATTTCTCAGAAATCATTTCTTCACTATCCTCTTGTATTGTTTTACTAGTTTTAGTTTCAGTTTTGGAGGTTTTCCATCTTCTGCTTCTCTTTGTAGGTTTGTCTTCAGGTGGAGGTTCCTTGGGTTCTTCAAAGTGATTTCTCACTAAGAACTTATCCCAATTATTTCCCATTTTTCTCAAATGATGTTCAATCAAGATTTTGACTAAACCATGGTGGTATAAGGTTGCTTCCAAAAATTGAACTCTCTTTTGAACAGTTGAGGCCATTTTCTTTAAACTATGAAGCAAGAAAAAGGGCAAGTTGATTTCTTCTTCTAGGAAATGCATTATTAACCGAATATGGTAAACATAGAAGGTACCAAATCTACCTTCACAAGTGATATTTTTTTGCAAAATAAGCAACATGTTTCTCCATTTGTTCTTTAGTGCTGAGCTAGGGATACCCTTTTTAAAAATGGAAACATCCATACCTGGTGACTTGAGTATTTGCTTCCATGTCTCGTTATGAAACTCCCTATTTTTGAACCACCTTTCTCCTTGTCTAGGTAGTTCTGTTTCCTTTGCAATGAAAGCCTCTGTAACAGTGAATTTAATGTCTCCTATTTCGACCTCGGCTCCATTGAAGGACCTTGCAAATTTTTTAGTCACCTCTTTGTGAAAACCACTAAATTTCTCCAAAAATTGCAACCAACCTGCTTGCTGTAACATTTCTCTGATTTGTGGATAGCCCTCCAAGTACTTAGTTCCAACCGGTTCAGTCCTCACTATGAGACCCATATTTTTCTTTCCAACCTTCAAATTACTGCTCCTCTGTTCACGGTGGCAATGGTTGTTTGCTCCACAGATGCTTCCTTTGTTTTACAGACCGGAATGGTTAAGAGTTGGCTACGGGAAAGAATGATATGGAGTGGTTACGGAATGAGTATAATGAGGTGAGGATGATGTATATGAGTTGAAAGATATCACGGAAGAAAAGACCACGGAGATATTTCGTAAGGAATTAAAAATCATCATTAAATGCTTTGGCCTAGTGACGTGACTAATCCAATCACCTTAGTACTTTAATCGTTAAGCTTTTAAATGATGATCAGATATGGGATTTGGAATGGCGGAATAGAAGGAATTTTATCCAAAGTTTTTATGAGAGGTTTGTTAGGCATGATCAACACAATTAATTAAAACAACTTTTTGAATTATACATAACTTAACTATACTAAAATTTTTCATGATCTGTTATTATAATAATTTCATAACTTTTACCTTTGCCTTTCCTCTGATCTTTGTGATCTTCATATGCTTTGTTCTCCCCTGAAAATCATTAATTTTTGAGTCTTCATAACTCCCTTGATTTTTCTTGTTGTCATGGATATGCAGGATCATTTTGTTGCAAATCAAGTAATTACTGAATAGTGCCTTCAGGATCTCTGGCTGCAGAATGTCTGTATGGATGCAGAATGTCTGACTGATTGCAGAATGTACCTGTAGAAGACTTGAAACATGAAATGGAATGGTTTGGAGCATGAATGGAATGTTGTATGGAATGAGTGAAAATGGATAATGAAATATGGTGTAATGGAATATGAATGAAGTGAATAATGGAGTGAAATGGATCACAACTTATGAAGTGGAGTGGAGTATAAAAAGTAGCCTGCAATTCATGATGTGTATTATTCAATTGCAGAAAAACATCAAACTTAAAAATTTAGGATGGAAATGAGGTGGACCATGGAGTGAAATGAATGAAGTGTAAATGAATGAATTGAATGGAGTATGGATGAATGAAGTGAGATGGATCATAAGTGAAATGGATCTGCACTTATGATTTTGTAATAACTGTTTACAAAAAGAAGAGATTTGAAAAGCTAGAGTGTCAGAAAGATTTTGATTTTCACTCCACCTTTTCTGTATAAACATGCCAATCAGTGATTGGTTTTCATGCTTATACTTTATTTTTATTTTTATTTTTATTTTTTATTTTATTTTTTTAATCATCTGACTTCAGAAAATTTAATTAAGTTGATGAAGAAGAAAATTCTTCTTCATTAACTTCACATCACTGTTTTCCTGGAATCTCTTGACAAATTCTTCTCTTGAGAGTGGTTTGTGATACAGCTTCAATCTATGACCATTCACAAGAAAAGTGACCTCTTCTTCATCTATTGTCCTGATTTTTATTGCTCCATTGTAAAAAATTCTTATAATTTCATATGGCCCAAGCCAATGTGTTTGGAATTTACCTTGGAAATCCTTGAACTTTGAATCAAACAAGAGAGCCCAGTCACCTTCTTTGAACTTCTTTTCTTTGATGTACTTGTCATGCCATCTAGTCCTTTGCTGTTGGACTATACTTGTTTTCTGAACTGCATCTTGTCTGATCTCATCCAATTCATTAATCTACTCCAATATGTGCTTTTGTGCCTCTGATAGATCAAGTCCTAGTTGAACTGCCATTTTGAAAGTTTGAATCTGGAACTCTATGGGAAATAAAACTTGCTTTCCATAAACAAGTTCATAAGGAGTATGGCCTGTTGTGCTTCTCCATGTATTTCTATAGGCCCACAAGGCTTCAGGAAGCCTATCTGCCCAATCTCTTCTATGTAAATGAACAGTCTTTGTTAGGATCCCTTCAATGGCCTTATTAGTAGATTCCACTTGACCATTTGCTTGTGGATGATAGGGAGTAGATTTTCTGTGTCTAATTTTGTACCTCTCCATCATTTGTTCCACTAGCCTTGATGTAAATTGAGCTCCTTGATCTGTAACAATTTCCCTTGGGACACCAAAACGAGTAAAAATATCCTCAAAAGGAAAATTAACTACAGATGCTTCATTAGCAAAAAGTAATGGCTTGGCCTCTACCCATTTGGTAACATAATCAGTGCAAACTAATATATATCTCTTTTGTCTTGATGGAGGATTAATAGGTCCTACAAAATCCAAAGCCCATTTTTCAAAAGGTTCAATATGTACCTGAGGTTGTAATGGCATCTCACCTGAAGGAGAAGGTTTCCCTACCCTTTGGCAACTGTCACACCTTTTGACATACTCTTTAGCATCCTTAAACAAGGATGGCCAATAATATCCTAAATGAAGGATCTTATAAGTTGTCCTCTTATCAACAAAGTGTCCGCCACAAGGTTCATCATGACATGCTTTGAGAATCTCAGGCATCTCATCTTCCCGAACACATCTCCTAATGATCAAATCTGGACCTGTCTTGTACAACTCATTAGCAACCCATGAATATTTTGCACTGTCATAAATGATTTTTCTTTTATTTCTTGCATTCATTATTGAAGGAAATTTTCCTGAAACTAAATAATTAGCAATGTCAGCAAACCAAGGAGTTTGGGTAGAAATTGCAAAAAGATATTCATCAGGAAATTGATCTTCAACTGGGGTATTGTCTTGGATGTTTTGGAGTCTAGATAGGAAATCAGCTACTGTGTTTTGTTTTCCAGGCCTATCTAGAATGGTAATGTTGAATTCTTGTAAAAGAAATAACCATCTTATGACTCTGCCATTAGTAATTGATTTATTCATTAGATATCTAATTGCAGAATGATCTGTGTGAACAAAAGTTTCATAGCCTGTTATATAGTGTCTGAATTTTTTTATGGCATGAACAACAGCTAAAAACTCTTTTTCAGTTACAGTATAGTTTAACTCTACAAGAGTCAAATTTTTACTGGTATAGTAGATGGCATAAGGAATCAGGTCTTTTTGTCCCAATACTGCTCCTAGAGCTGTATCTGAGGCATCTGTTGAAATATGAAAAGGTAGCTTCCAGTTAGGTCCCCTTAAAATGGGTGCTTCAGAAATTTTTGTTTTTAGGGTCTCAAAGGCTAACTGGAAATCAGGATTCCATTTGAATTCACAGTCCTTGGTAAGTAACTTGAAGAGTGGAGATGCTATCTTAGTGAAGTTTTCTATAAACCTTCGATAATATCTTGTAAATCCTAGAAAACTCCTTATATATTTTTGACAACTTGGAATAGATAAGTTAGAGATGACTTCAACTTTTGACTCATCAACTCTAATCCCATCCCCTAAAATGTGATGTCCTAAAACAATTTCTTCAGTAAACATCATAAAACATTTTTCATGACTTAGTGAAAGATTTGCTTCTTTACATCTCTTTAAGAATTTTTCCTAGTTTGCTAAGGCTTCTTCAAATGTGTTTCCATAAATTGTGAAATCATCCATATATACCTCTACACAATCATGTATTAGATCTGAAAAAATTCCTAGTACTGCCCTTTCAAATGTTGCAGGTGCATTGCATAGTCCAAATGGAAATACTCAATAAGCATAGGTACCCCAAGGACAGGTAAATGTGGTTTTGTCTTGATCTTCCAGTGCTACTTGGATTTGATTATAACCACTAAACCCATCTAAAAATGAGAAGTACTTTTTACCAGCTAATGTGTCTAACACCTGATCTATGAAAGGTAAGGGAAAATGATCTTTAAGAGTAGCTTTGTTTAATTCCTGGTAGTCAATACATACCCTCCATTTACCATTTTTATTTGGCACAATTACCAAAGGAGAAACCCACTGACTATCTGAAATAGGATAGATAAAGTTGACATTCAATAATTTCTGCAATTCTTCTTTAACAATCTCCCTAAGATTTGGATTCATCCTTCTCTGAGGTTGTCTGATTGATTTACAATTTTCCTCTATGTAGATGTGATGAGTGCAAGTCTTGGGGCTTATCCCTTTCATATCAGTGTACTCCCATGCATATGCAGAAGAATGTCTCTGTAATATCTTGACTAGCTCTTCTTGTTGAGATCTCTCTAGGTTCTTGCTTATGTTTAAAGTTTTGCCTAGAAATATCTCAATTGTAGAGCTGCCAAATTTATCCATGGAATAGAGAGACATCTTCCTTGATGACAAAAACTCAATGTTGGATTCTTCTTGAAATTGTTCATGTTTATATTCCGAAGAGGATTCAAAGTTTTCCAAGGTATTCAGAATTTGGCTATCTTCACTAATTTCTGAAATTGTGAAGAGAGGTTGTAAGTCTTCTTCATCCTCTATCCATTGAGTATCATCTAATTCTATAATTGTTCTTGCTGGAGGATACAAGGTAAATTTCTTGGTTGAAATACCATCAGAGATATACATATCGTCGGATATACAACTAATGAAAGCATCAGTTGTAGCTAACCAAGGTCTTCCTAATATAATAGGGTGTCCTCCTAGATTATTCTTAGGAGTTAGGATCATAAAATCCACAGGATACTCCCAAGAATCTAGGGACACCGGAATGTCTTCTATTACCCCATCAGGTTTAATCACAGATCTGTCTGCTAATTGTAATAATGTGGGTGTAAAAAGAAGATTAGGAAGTTTTAGTTTATCCATGATTTGTCTACTCATGATATTGATTGTTGCTCCTAAATCAATGAGTGTGTTTTGGATCTCAATTCCATTGATGTGAATTTTGACAACTGGATTTCCTGGGTCTAGATACTTTGGAATAGCAATCTTACCCATCATAATATCTGCTATTTTTCCTGCCAGTTGAATTTTCTTTGTCTCTCTTATTCTTTTTCTTGTTTTCTTCATGCTCAACTCCTTTATTGTTTTTGCTAAGATTGGAATTTCCTTGATAGCTTGCAATAATGGGATCTTAATACAAACATTTCTTAGCTCATCTAGGAAATCATAATTAGGCACCATAATTTTTTTTTCTACACCTCTATCAATTTGTAATCTTTCTGGAAAGGGAGGTGTAGAAGTGGATATTGATGGTTGCTATAATAAAGGAGTTGAAATTATTGGTTCTTTTTGTGTTGATTTTTCAATATTTGGGTCCTGAAAAGATGTGTCTTCTTCAAGACTTTTATTTTCCCCTAGATAATATTCCTCGGATTTATCTTGTTCTTGTATGATCACAGAAGGTTTCCTTTTTTCAAGTATTCTTCCAGACCTAATTTGAACATCACTAAGGTCTAGAGGAGTAATCAAATAAGTTGGAAACTGTTGGCCTTCTATCATGTAGGTGTTTTGAGGATTTTTATTGTTGGGGTTTGGTATGGGTTGGGCAGGAAACTGATTTGTTTGTTGAGGAAATGGTAATGGAAGTGGTTGATTTTGATGTTTTAGATTTTGAGGATTTGGTTGAGGATTCTGTTGAGGATTTTGTTGAGGAGGAAAATGTGGTATGGTGGATAGGATGGTGGATACTGATAGTAATGAGAGTATCTTCCATAGGGATTTTGTGCTCCTTGTGCCCAAGCTTGAGATTGATTTTGAAATTGGGGCCAAGGTTGCTGCCAAGAATTCCAATTTGGTGGAAGTTGATTATACATTTGATCATGAAATCCTTGTGTTTGAGGTCCTTGCCAAGGCCTTCTAGAGACAAAATTGAGAGATTCTGTGGAACATGTAGGAGTATCTTCTTGAAAGATAGCTTTAAGACCAGGAAGTGAAGGACAACTCTTGGTCTCATGTTTTTCTGAACAAATGACACAAGTCTCTACAACTTTTGTATCCAAAGGACACTCTCTCAAGGCATGCTTCTTTCTACATCTGGGACAAAAGATTGCTAAGGCATCAGATTCAGCTTTTTTCTTGTTTTGTAACTTAAGGGTGTCTATTTTTTCACTAAGACTCCCTAAAATGTCAGATTTGAACTCATCAAGCATATGTCCTATTTCTGCCCTACTTACTGTCCCAGAAGCAGACTTACTTGCCCTTGCAAGAGCAGGGTCTCTTGGTCCTTTTACAATTTTAGATTTCCCTCTTGAAAGGTTGATACATAATTCAGCTATTTCAGGTAATGTAAGCTGAGATATATCCCCTTTCCCCATAATGTTAAGGATATCTAACCATTCATCCCTAATTGTTTTCAACAAGAGAGATTTTAAGGTGTCTTGGTCTAAGTTTTCCATTTTTGCTCTTTTGATGTTGTAATGAAATCTCTCCAACAAATATTCCAAGTTTTCATCTTCTTTTTGTAGCATCTTAAACACTTCCTCCTTATGATTGACTGCATACAATAATCCAAATACCTCTCTAGAAATGCTTTTTTCATGTCTTCCCATGTCCTAATAGAACTGTTGATCAAACTCATAAACCACTTCAATGCTGCTCCTTTCAATGTTGAAGGAAATAGTTTAAGTTTTTGAGCATCTTGTAAGTAGTCATAAGTTCTACATAAGACTTCAAATTCAAATAGGAAGGTTTCAGGATCTTCAATTTTAAGTCCATAGAAGTTTGGAAGGACAGAGGGTGAAATGTTTTTCATAGTTGTATTGGTTTCTTCATCTACTATAGGAAACCCAAAAGAGCTTCCCATTTCTCTTCTACCTATTCCTCTACCTCCTTCTCCTTCTGCACCTCTACCTCCTTCTCCTCTACCTCTACCTCTACCCCCTCCAAATAGTGTGTGTTCTCCATTAAAGACTCCTCCTCCCCCTTCTTCTGCCATAGTTGATTCCTCTGTGGAAGTAGAAAAGTTTGTGTCTCTAGCAGGGGTCCTTGAATCTTCTTCTAAGACAGGTTCAGTGGATGAAGTGGAAGGTATTTCTAATGGAATATCTGATCTTAAGTCTTTTGGAAGTCTAGGATCAGTAAAGGATGGAATGTGGATTTGAGTTGGAGGTGTGCTGGCTCTTGGTCTAGGTGAAACAAGTGATATTCTAGAAATTGAGCTTCTGCCTCTTATGAATCTACCCCTTGAGTCTCTTTCTCTATGCATATCGTTGTTTTTTTTTTTTTTTTGGAGTTAAGAAACAAGGCTACCTAGTTACACTTCCCCGAAAACGGCGCCAAAATGTTGTGCTCAACTTAGTGTTCCTAAATTGAGGTCATTAATTATCAACCAGGGCTAGTAAACTGCTGAAGTGTGGTGCACTGTATGTGCCTAGGTATCTGTTTCTCACTACATTGTGTTTAGTGTTTTTATGATGTTTTTGGTTTTATGGTTTTTATGTTGAAAAAGAGATAAGAAGTTTACACTAAAACAAAGTGAAACTATTCTAAACTAAGTGTGCACTAGAGGACAGAAAATGCAAAACTTGATAAGGACTCATAGCAAAGAAACAAATTACAACATGAACTCATTAACCCATATCATGAACTTATCCAATTCATCCATTTAGAGATATGTTGGAATAGTTTGAGAAAAGGATAATTTTTTAGTGCAATTGAGGTTTTCCTAAGTCAACAATCAACTTACAATGTTACAACATGTCATCCATGGTTAAAGGTTTATTGGAACATAATTGGAAAAGAACATTTGTAACACAATAAGATTTCTATTCTAAACTAACTTCTAATTCTGTTCTGCAACTCAATTTAGCACCACTAGGCCTCATTCAAAAGTTATAGATTTCTTTTTAGAATAGTCTTTGAGAAAAGGCTTGTTTGTGAAATTGTAAAAAGGTTGCAAAATACTCAAGGCCTTAAACTGATATTACTAGCTTCTGTCCAGATGATGATGTATTAATATGAAGTTAGAACAAAAGAATTTTTGTAGATAATGAAGACCGTGGTATCTAAATTTAACAACTAATACAATTTAAAATGCAATGGATAACAACTAAACTAGAATGCTAATACAGTGAGCTAAGACTAAACTAGAGTGCTATTATCTAACTTGAAATGAATTGGAGCTGAACTAGAATGATACTAATGCAGTGAACAAGGTTAAACTAGAGTACCATTATCAAGCTTGGAATATAGTGACAGAATTAAACTAGAATGACATCTACCTCCGGAGTATTGACTGAGCTAAAATGCAACTAATTCTATGAAATACTACAGCCCTACTTTGTTCAATATGAGTAATGTTTTGGAATAGCTTGTAGAAACAAGTCTGGCTGTATCATTCCATGCATAAAACATAAAATATAAAGTTCAAAAAAAAGCAGTAAGCTCTGAAACACCACCACAGCTATGTCTCATCCGGAATTAGTGATATTTTGGAAGAGATTGATAAAAACAAGACTAGCTGTAACAACTGATGTGATTGAGCATGAAAACATAAATCTTAAAGAAATGTAACTAACTCCTAAAATACTACAGTTATGCCTCATTCCATATTAGTAGTCTTTTGGAAGAATTCGTGAGAACAAGACTAATCTGTAGCATCCGGTTCAAATGAATATAAAAAACACGAAGTTCAGAAAATTGGTTAAACTAAGAATGCAGATACTTATCTAAACATATGAACAAGGTTGCTCAGGTAGCAGGGGCCCTCTACCACCGGAGTAGCACGCAAAATCTAATTCAAGATTGGCTCAGCGCGTTCAATAAAGTGATGCTTCTTTCATTAAAGGAGAAATAACTTCAAAACAGAGTGTTTCAGACTTCTAAGATCTAGCAACCAAAACAAAATCTAACCAACAGTTTCTCGGTCTCCCAAGTCATACTTATAATGAAATTACATAACTACTTCTTGAGAAAAACATGGATAAGTGTCTTTCCCATTCCTAATCAAATTAAAACTCTTATTAACAGTCTTGTGCTTTACTGAAGACATCTGTAGAGTCTGTGTTTTGATAGGAAACTGCCTCTATTCTTTGTGCATAACCGCTTTGATACTTTAACTCAGATTTCGTGGGGAGAAAAAATTGATGAGGGAATGATGTGGAATATGACCATATGTGTTTTTCCCTGAGATGACACCTGGAACCTGCGTATACATGAAGACAGCTGCAGAATCGGAAACTAGCTACAGAATGTCTACATTCTGTAGCTAGGTGTAGTCAAAAAGTACTACAACAACGAAATCATGAAAACATAGCAAGTTAGACATTATATACAATCTCAAAGCAATTTTAACTAATCTTATTGATCATTTAAGCCTGAAATTAATAATGGACAAAGGAAATGAAGTGGAATGTGGTGGAAGAGAAGAACATCTTTGAAGCTCAACAATTTTCATGCCACTTCTTGCGTTGTTGTTGAACCAATATATTATGTTGAATAACATCCCTTTTAAATTCATGTAACTCATTCAACTACAGTAGACGTTGTTGACGTGCTTCTGAGTGATCTAGTCCCAACCAAACTGCAGTTCAGAAGGTCTTGATCTGTAACTTTATCGGAAAAAGGACTTGTTTCCCATATACTAGCTCATATGGTGTATGTCTTGTGTATTTCCTCCAAGTGGTTCGATATGCCATAAGTCTTTTGGCAATCTGCTAGCCCAATCCTTCCTATGCATGTTTACTATTTTAGTGAGGATGGACTCAATTACCTTATTTGTAGATTCCACCTGGCCATTTTCTTGCGGGTGATATGGTGTAGATTTCCTATTCCGAATGTTGTATTGATCCATCACACCCTATACCATATTAGAAATAAATTGCGGCCCATTGTTAGAAACAATCTCTCTAGACACACCAAATCTAGTAAATATTTCAGTAAATAAAAAGTATACAACAAATCTTCTGGTAGCAAAATAAACAGCTTTAGCTTCTAACCATTTTGTAACAAAAAATGTACAAACCAAAATATGTTTTTCATTTAAAGATGTCAGATTTATGGGTTCTACAAAATTAATATCCCATTTTTCAAAGGGCTCAATCATAACTTGAGGAAATAAAGGAATTTCATTGGCTTGGTTCGGTTCTCCCATTCGTTGACATCTATCACATCGCTTAACATATTGTTTGGCATCCTTAAACAAGGAAGGCCAAAAACATCCAGCCCGTAGAATCTTATATGCAGTTCTCTTATTAGTGAAATGGCATCTGCAAGGTTTGTCATGAGCATATTTCAAGATTTCAAACATTTCTTCGTCTCTTACACATCTACGAATAATAAGATCTGATCCGGTGTAAAAGGGGTCTCCCTGAACCAAAGAATATCTAGCACTTTTTTGTATGATATTCTGCTTTTCACAATCGTACAAGTGAGGTGGGTTCTTTTCGGTGGCTAAATAATTGGATATGTCAGCAAACCACGGGGATTTTTTTGACACAGTAAAAATATGTTCATCAGGGAAGTCATCATCAATAGGAATTACTTCACCAGGATTATTTAAACTAGAAAGATAATCAACAACAACGTTAGATTTTCCTCATCTATCAACAATAGTAACATTAAATTAATGAAGTAAAAGTAACCACCTAGTAACACTACCACCAGTAAATGGTTTATTTATCAAATATATTATTGCAGAATGATTATTATGCACAAATACTTCATGTCCTGTTATGTAGTGTTTGAATTTATTAATAGAAAAAATCACAGCTAAAAACTCTTTCTCAGTCACTGTATAATTCAATTCAGTGGGTGACAAGTTTTTGCTGATGTAGTGGATAACATAGGATTTTTTGTTCTCTTCTTGTCCTAAATATGAGCCAATAATAGTGTCTGAGGCATTTGAGGAAATATGAAATGGCAGGGACCAGTTAGACCCTCTCAAAACTGGTGCTTGTACTAATTTTTCCTTTAATGTCTCAAAATATTGTTGGCAAGTTGTGGACCAAGAAAACTCATTATCCTTAACTAATAATCAGAAAACAGGGGTATTTATTTTAGAAAATTTCTCAATGAATCTCATGTAGTAGCCCGCATGTCCCAGAAATCCTCTCACTTCCCTTTGTGTTTTGGGTGCAGGAAGACACAAAATAACCTCTATCTTAACTGGGTCAAACTGGATACCTTTGTCAGAAATGAGGTGGCCAAGAAATACTCCTACTTTGCACATTAATCTACACTTTTTTTCACTCAAGGCAAGGTGAGCTTATTGGCAACAAGAAAGCACTTTTTCTAGATTTTTGAGGGCTTTATAAAATGAATCACCAAATACCAAAAAGTCATCCATATAGATCTCCACACACTCAAGATCAGCAAAAATAGCCAACACTTCCCTTTGAAAGGTGCTTTGGGCATTACACAACCCAAAGGGAAGCACTTGGTATGAAAATTTCCCCCCATGGGCATGTAAAGGTGGTTTTATCTTGATCTTCGGGTGTGATCTGTATCTGCTTATAACCGTTAAATCCATCTAAAAAATAAAAGTATTTTTTACCGACAAGGGTATCAAGCACCTGATCTATGAAAGGAAGGGGAAAGTAATCCTTGAGAGTGGCTTTGTTCAATTCTCTATAATCAATGCAAATGTGCCATCTCCCATATTTCTTCATGACTAACACCAATGGAGAGACCCACTGGCTATCGAATATAGGATAAATAAAAGCAGTGTCTAAGATTTTTTGCAATTATTCCTTCATAACTTCTCTTAGAGCTAGGTTCATGCGTCTCTGGGGTTGTCGAACGGGTCGGGCTCCCTCTTGAATTTAAATGTGATGAGTACAAGTTTCAGGAGGGATGCCTTTCATGTCCTCATATCCCCATGCAAAGGCATCCAGATGGTTTTGCACCAATTTTACAAGTTGCTCTTGTTGGGATGCATCTAAGTCTGAGTTAATATGTAAATATGTTCCTAGACTAATCTTAACAAGAGTGGTTTCTAGTTCGAGATTACAAAGAGGTGTTGCTAGAGACTGTAGCGAGGAAGTTTTGGAATCATGACTTTCTCGAAAATACAGACTAAAGATTTGACATATTGAATCAAAATTAGGCATGGTATCTTCATTGCTCAATAATTCTCGTATCTCACCCTCCTGAGTTGACTTAGTATAATGATGTACCATCAAAACTGACTAAGTCCCCTTGTCACTACTATAATATATCCATAAGGTATCTTGAAGCTCTTGGATAGATCTAGTAGGCGGATATAATGTGACTTTATTCCTAGAATATCCATGGGAAATGTACATGTCATCATAACAGCATCCAATGTAGGCATTTTCCATAGCAAGCCAACATCATCCCAAGATCAAGGGATGTCCCCCCATAGGATTCTTTGGTTGAAGCACAATAAAGTCTGCGAGATATTCCCAAGAGTCAATCGAAACAACCACAACATCCAATACTCCCTCCGGTTTGATTTTAGATATGTCTTCCAATTCAAGAACAGTAGGAGTAGGACCAATGTGGATCAACCCAAATTGATCCATCGTTTTCTTGGTCGTAACATTAATGGTTTCCCCCAGGTCTATAAGAACATTGGAGACAATGACATCACCCATCTGAACTAAGACAACGGGGTTTCCAGGGTTGGTATATTTTTCCATTTGCACACACCCTGACATTAACTTTGCTACTCTTCCAAAAAATTGAATGGTTTGAGGTTCTACTCTTTTCCTTCCCAAATTCTTGGGACAGAGTTCCCTAATGATTTTTTTATAGATGGGGATCTCTTTGATATCTTGGAGCAAAGTGACCTTAATGAAAATATTCCTAAGCTCAGAATCCATACTAGACTCAAGAATGGGGTCATTCCTCTCCACAACTAGCCTCTCTGGATAGGAAGGTCAGTTTGAAGAGGATGGCAAAGGCTCTGAAGGTATGGGGATGGGATGAATGGTCACATATCTCCTAGAACGGTTAGGAGTTTCGTCCTCACTTTTCTCTTCGATAATCACAATGGACTGATTTTTTTTTTTTCTGATGTTACAACCTTCCTTGATCTCAAGTGGAGATCATTGACCCCAAACGGCATAGACTGATAACTGGGTGGAAGAATCAGTTTAATAGAATGGATCATTTGTACCGCTTTATTATTAGGATTTGGTATGGGTTGAGTAGGAAATTGAGGAGGTCAAAGCGGTGGAGGTAAAGGTAATGGTAGCATTGGTTGAATTAGCTAGGGTAATGATGGTTGTGCCATTGGGTAAGGTGCATATGTAAGTGGATATGATTGCATAGGTGTAGGATATGAATTGTGTGAATGGGTTGGCCCTCTCCAACCTTGTTTCCGAGATTGAGAGGGTTTTCCATACTGAAAGTGGTTCCCATGTTTCCATGGTTGAGAGTGATTAGTTTTATGATAGGAATATGGTTGTGCATTATAACCAAAAAAATGTGGAGGAAGTTCAGGAGCTATACCTGGACCTACCTGAGGCCAATTTCTCTGTGATCCCATAGCATGCAATGACTCAGGTTTAGGCTACCCTCCCTCAAATATTGCTTTCAATCCAGGTATGGAGGGACATTTTTTGGTGGCATGGTTCTCTGCACAAATCACACATTTATTAGTTCCTTTAACATCATTAGGAAAATATCTTAAAGAATTCCTTTTCCTACACTTTGGACAAAAAATAGACAATGACACCTATTCTTCTACAAGTTTTTTGTTAAAATTTTAAAGAGTCTATGTGTTTGCTAATAGTATATCTTATTTAAATTTTCATATTGTCCATTTTGTTCTCCAACCGAATAATCGTGGCATTTGTAGATCCAAATTTTTCATTTCTACTTTGAGCTCCTTTACCTGATCTAGATTGATTCCTTGAGAATTTCCTGCACAGGTCACAAATCTGATCAAAAGTTTTATGAGAAATATCCCCTTGTTCGAATAGATTTAACTTATTTCTTCATCACTATTAAGCCCACGTAAGAACAAGGTTCTAATAGTACTTAGATCAAACTTGTGTTTTTACCTTTGGAGGATATACAAAAATAGTAACTCCACATAATCTTCCAAGGTATCATCATCACCTTGCACAATGGTGAAGATTCCATCCTGCATCTCTCTAGTTTTACAATATTCTTGATATCTCAATAAAAACACTCTCTTCATCTGCTCCAATGAAGTGTAATATCCCAAAATAGGGAAATTCTACACTATTGGGAATATCTTAAGATATTCCAAATGTGGAGATCCAGCAATATGCAAACATAAGAATGAAGAGCATGGTTTCATCAACTCTAGAAAATAACAGAAGAACTCATAGCCATCTTATAAACATTAAAGCAACAGAATGTGTACAATATCTTGAGGAAATGATCACTCAAGCTTAGGCAATAATCAGCCTCAAGAAACAAGCACATGAAACATGACAAACACTGCTACACAAGAGTGCCCAAGCTATGACTGCGCAGTTTATATGAGACACTGCAACATGCAAAATGATAATACAATGATATGACAATATCAGGCTCAAGAAATGTTGGGGGGCAAGTTCTCAACCCCAGAAAACAATAGTACAACAATCCTTAGAAGTATTCACTGAAATATATATACAAATGGAAACTCTGCAGAAATGTCGGAGTAGCAGGGTAGCAGCTGCAACTCAAAACTGGAATGAATGGAGATGGTTGAATAAGATGTCCAATCTGAAGAAAACCTCCTCCAATGGATCTCTCAAGTGCAAGGCTGATCCTAGCACTGAAGATCTCACCCTCCGAGATAGTGGTGCAAACTCCCACTACAGATACACACTGAAATAATGCAATCAAGGAAAGGGACTGCATTGTAGTAGATGGGAGATGCTTGGCCTAATGCCAAGATATGTCAATCAGCTTTGAAACCTTCCTCACTAACCTCCTAGAGGAATATAAGCCCCCCCCTCTGAAAGATGAGCCAAGTAAAAGGTGTTGTGGAACCCTCCACTACAACACCCTACAACATAACATTATACTTCAGCAGAAATAACACTGTAGCTGAAGGAGGTGGCTTGGCCTTGAGCCTGGATGTGGAGAAATTCAAGAGGCCTCTCAAGAAGGAGAAGGAATCCTAAACAGAAATCCCTCGTGCTAAACAGAACTGCAACTCTGCTAAACAGCCCGAGAATGCAAAGAGTCTACAAGACCAAAATAAAATACTCAAAACACATTTCTCTATGGCTGCCTCTTCCTCCGTTTATGCAAATGAATGCCTTCTTGCCCTGGACCCCACACATTAGGGTTTCTTCCATAAGTTATCTTCCTCCCTCTCAAACTGCGTTGTCTTCCCAAGTAAGCCACACCCTCTTTGGCAGCGTTGTTGACTTGGTCAAACTTGACCTTGTCCTCAAGAATTTTCCCCTTTTCACACTAGAAGTTGCAAAATAAGCTACTCCATTGATCCCTTTCACACTATGAGGGATTTTTTTCCTACTCATGGGCCTCCTCATCCATTTTATTCACCTCCTAGATGATATGATCAAAATCAATGTTCCAATTAGCTTCATGCTAATTTTGGGAACATTACATGAAGCCATAGTATTTCCTCATAATCCCATGAACCAACATAATGTTGAGTCCTTGAGAGTTGCAGGAAACAACTTTAACTTCTGAGCATCTGAGGAGTAATCAAATCTTCTACATAATATGTCAAACTCAAATAAGAAAGAATATGGTTCCTCATGTACCTTGCCGTAGAAATGAGGAAGAGTTGATGAAGGAATTTTCTTCATTTTCACAACTATGTCTGGATCCACAATCAGAAATCCGAAGGTGGATTGTTCCTCATTTACCTGATTTTCTCCACTCCCCTCAACATGGTCTTCATGATCAGTCATTCTTGTAACTCCAAATGAACCGCTCTCAATAGGCCAAGAATATCGACTATGGGTTGATTTACTTTGAAGTCTAACAGTCTCCTTCTTCCCCTTTGTTAGTTGTATCACACACGAACTACTATCACCAGATTCCAAGTGGACAGTTCCTGCGTGATGGGTCTGTGTCTGTTTGGACTTTCTTCCTGCAAGAGAAGGCCCAATATGAGAAAAAATTTCAGATTTATCAGTTTTTCCTCAGCCCCTATTGGGCTTCGGACCCCTACCCCTTTTATGGATTCATCTCAAAAAAAAAAAATGACAAAACAAAATCTCAATAAAATGATGCGAAAAATAAGAAATCATCACCTATAAAATCCTTCAAACAATAGAAGCACATTTTGGAAAAAATAATAGTAGACTTACCCCTATTTCAGAAAACGGAAATTTCTTACTAATTTCAAATCGCCTCCCCGGAAATGGCGCCAAAATGTTGGGTGCGAGAATTTTAGTTCAGCAGACTCCTTCAATACTTAATTGTCAACCCGAGGGTTTTGTAAAACTTAGAGGTGAAGCACATGAAATACCAAAAATGATATGAGCCTTTCCTAATTCTACTCCTACTTATTTAATCACAATCTTGTAGAATCAAAAAGAATGATCACATGGAAAATAATACCAAATAAATTCTAGTGTTGGAATATGAAAGAAAGTACTTTGAAAGGAAATAAATAAAAAAAACTCACAAGCTTCTGCAAACAATCCTTATTGATGTAATGAACATTTATGATTATCTTGATTATAACTATATGACATATCGATAGTTGGACTATTAAAGGTGTATGTCTTCCTTAAAGATATTCCTTCCTGTACTAAACTATCATCCATGTACTTCAGCAATTTTCTTGTACCAGAACGGTGTGCATGTACTAGAATGAAGTTTATATGCTAGAAGTATGTTATGTACTTATACTGGAGATTTTAATCTTTATGCAGGAGCTCTAAGTCTCCGGACTAGAGCACTATGTTCATGTACCGGGATATCAATTCATGTACCGGAACAGAGGTTCCTACACCAAGTTTTCAGATTACTTTCAGAAAATAAAGTGTGCTAACTAAGGAAATAAATTTCAAAGGTGAACAAAACTCTGAAAAATACTTTCACAAGCATAAATATGCTTCAAAAAAACATAATCTCGAAACAATAAATAACTTCAAAAGTTAAAGTAAACCTTTCTTAAAAAAATAAACTCTTTAATGTAATTAAAGAAATCATTTTATTTTCATAACAGGCTTGTTCCTGTGATGGATGTTTATATTAATCATATCTACTTTTAGTCGTTTTAACTCAAAAGGTTCATTTGATAATACAAAATCCAATCCTTTCCTAGAAAGTGTTAAGTGTAGGCACAGATCCTTACATTATGATAGTGTTTATTCCATATTCATCAAAGCACAATAGGTTCTTAAGTTTGAACTCCTAATATTAAAAATGCCTCTATTTTAGAAATAAACACTCACTTGCAGAAATGCATCAAGATATTATCAAGGAAAAGTAACAAAAAGACTTTGTTTGAATTAACCAAAGAAATAGACTTACAGAATTGAAAATGCACTAGTACAGGAAATGTGCTTGCACGATTCTCAAAAAAATAAATTAAGCTTAGAAGAGGAAAAAAACTATACAAGTTAAAACCACACTTAGTTAAGCATGCAGACCATGGATCCGTCACACAGCATATGCAAATGAAATCGAACATGTACTTGTGAAAGAATCAAAATAATTATTTAATTCACACTTTGCTTTCAAATTAAATTAACACACCTTTAACGAGATGGAGAATGAGCTAGGTTGGTTGGGCCCTAGCCAACTAGCTTGTTTCCCTATTAAGAAACCTGGAAACTCAGCCTCTCAGCAACGCATCACCATAATATTGAAACGTAGAAATGAAACAACATGGCGCAGTCCTTTGTATTATATTTCGAATAAGAAAATGTACATTGTGAGATCGAATCCAACCCAGAAAGTGGGCAATACCAGCAAAGTTACAATTCACCAAAAATACAGTAGCATCTCTAGCTACTTCCTATCTGAATTATACATTATATACAACCCTTAGGCATGCAGTCGTAAAAAAAATATAACAGTGTTAAAAACTCAGCCTTTCGGCTGTTACGAGATGCTAACCCAAGCATTTGGTCAGAGTCCTAATCTCTAATATATGATGATTTCTCTCCTGCTCCGAGCCCAACTCGAGATGGTTGATCCTTGACGAGATATCCATGTAGGTAGTGAGTTGTCATGGGAGTGCAGGAGCTTCCAGCTGATACAGGAATCCTACCTACACTCAACCATTCTACCATAATGGTTAATACGTTGCTCACCAAATACTTTAGGAAATAAAATATTAGTTGCAACGATAATTTAAAGGTATAAAATCCATATATAAATAATTAAGTCCATGGTAAGCCTTAAATATGAAAGTATAAAGAGATTGCAGGAATGGATACAATTCTTGAAATAGTGCAGGAATGAAGAGGTTTTTAGGTTAAAACAAAGGTCTTAGGTCGTGTGTTTGAAGTAGGAAAGGGGTTAAAAATGAAGCAATTTATCCTACCAACACTTTTCCTGTAGAAATTATACAACAAGCATGTATATCATGGATTCAAACCAATATAAAAATGTACTAAAGCTAGATATTGAATCGCTTCTACAAATCGATTGCGGAAATTAAACACAATCGCCAATTACATGAAGCAAAGAAAGAATCAAATCAAACCACAACACAGATAATTTCATGGGGAAATCTTGCTGCTCAAAACCCCACTATCTTCTATTGTATATTTAGCAATTGATACATGAAACAAATACAATGCCCTCTCCTCACAAGAGTCTCTGACACTCATCTATCTGTCTCACACTGTCCTCACAGAAAACTGACCAACACTTAGTCAATTTCCATCCTCCTGACAGTCTGCCTTGCTCGCGCTAGAAATTCATGAGGAATACAATCACTGAAGAATAGGCGATCTTGCCTTCTCTAACTGCGTTGAGTATCATGGGAAATCCAATGAGTGTTTGGGTACATGGGTGCAACCCAATATTCCTACAACTAATAGTCAACATCCCTTTCACCTAGATCTTAATTGAGTCTCCACTGGAACTGACATGCATGCAGCTAATAATAGTAAATCCTCAGTTGCAAGTGATATCACTGATTGTAAGATAATTAATATCTAATTCACTTGATCTCTCACTAGTGTATCTAACAGTTGCAACTAGCACAACTGATTTTAACTCACTTAACTGAGTTTAACTGTTTACAACCTGCATTAACTAATGCATCATTGCACTTCAAAATATGTTACAACTAGAATTACTCTGCATGCCTCACCAACTTCCCTCAACTCAAAATTCATGATTTAACTAATTTTATCACACTCAGTTAACTATTACAAGTTATTTTGAGGTTATATTACAATTTATTTTCCATCTTAATTAATGGATAACTAAAATAGACATGCACCAAATTTATCCCTATGGGCCACACCCTAGTGTAGGTGCTGAATGCACTAGGCGTGGGTGCTGAAATTTTCTTGTTGAATCTGAACACTCCCTCTCAACAAGAAATGGATTATCCTTCACCCTGATCCTGCCTCTATGGTATTCGAATTTTCTCCTAGTGAACACCTTTCTCAGAATATCTGCATCATGATCTTTCGTGGGAATGTATTGAAGTAACATTATTCTCCTCTGCACACAATCTCTGAGATGATGGTACCAGATATCTATGTACTTGGACCTATCATGAAACACAGGATTAATCGAGAGTTTAATGCAACTCTAATTATCACATTGTATCATTTTCAGATCCATCTGAGAACCAAACAAACCAACCAAGATCTTTCTCATCCAGATAGCCTCACATGAAACTTAACTTGCTACCATGTACTCTGCTTCTGCCAAATTGAGTACCACGGATCGTTGCTTCCTATTGTACCAAGAAACTGTTGTCGATCCAATGCTAAAGATCCCTCCTGATGTGCTCTTTCTATCTGATGGACTGCAAGCCCAATATGCATCCGTGAAGCCTTAAAGGTTCACTCCTTCTATCCGTCTGTACCATAGACCATACTCTGATGTTCCCCTCGGGTATCTCAAGGCATGCTTCCCCGCCTTCCAAAAGAGCTTGGTAGGCTTAACCATAGCTTGACTTAGTTGGTTAACTGCGTAGAAAATGTTTGTTCTTGTGTTCACCAAATACATTAGTGAACCCACTAACTGTTTGTAGATAATAGCATCCACTACCTCTCCAGAAGTAGCATCCTCCTTCCTCTAATTTCCTGGAAGAGGAGTCTCCATGGGTTTGCAACTCTCCATGTGAAGCTTACCCAGTATCTCCTTTGCATACTTGCCTTGAGACACAAAAATTTCACCATCCCGCTGCCATATTTCCAAGCCAAGGAAATAATGAAGGAGCCCCATTTCCTTCATTTTGAATTCTCTTGCAAGGTCCTCTTTGCAAGAAAATATCAAATTCTCATCACCTGTCAATATTATATCATCTACATAGAGTAAAATAATCAAAATCTTACCATCAACCACAATCTGGTACAATTTTGCATCAGCTTCACTTTTGGTGAACCTCAACCCGGTGAAATAGCTATCAATCCGAGTGTACCAAGCACAAGGTGATTGCTTCAGCCCATACAATTCTCTCTTGAGTCGGCACACATGTGACTCACTGTCAAAGATTTTGAAACCTTATGTATGCTCTATGTACACTTCCTCCTCAATAACTCCATTAAGGAATGCAGTTTTCACATCCATCTGATGAATGTGCCACCCCATCTGCGTTGAGAGTGCAAGGATAGATCTAATGGAAGAATACCTTGCGACTGGTGCAAATGTCTCTTCATAGTTAATCCCCTCAATCTATGATAATCCTAGAGCCACAAATATAGCCTTATAATTCTCCACACTCCCATCAACATCTTGCTTTACCTTGTAGATCCATCTAGATCCAACCACTAATTTTTCGACCGGTCTTGGGACTATCTCCCATGCATTGTTCTTGACCATGGATTCATACTCCTCTACGATAGCATCAACCCAAGTTGGTTATTTCACTGCTTCCTGAAAGGAATATGGTTCAGTCACAATAAATTTTCTCACAAGAGCCATGTATCCAGTAAGCCTGTCAGGAGACTATCTCTGTCTGCGTAGTGAAGTAGGGACTCCTACATTCTCTACTGCATCAAATCTCAATCTATCAGCTTCCATGGTGCACCTTCTGCCATTTCTGATGGATGGCTCTACATGGGTGTTTTCCTCCACTCCATGATCCTCCGCATGTGGTTGATCCACATCTTGAGGTTCATTCTTGGGAACCAACAGTTCCTCCTATGCATGCAAGTCGATCTCCCTCTCAAGGGACAACCACATGACTTTCTCCTCATAAAATTTTACATCCTGTCGCACAACAGTCATTATGTTGTTTTGAAAATACACTCGATAGTTTTGGGGAGTTTCAATGTACCCCAAATATCCCAACCTCAGTTGTTGGCTCCAGCTTCTTCCTGGCATCTTTGGTCACATGCACATAAATAGATGAGCCAAAAATGTTAAAATCTGAAACATCAGGTTTCTTACCAATAAAAGCCTCTTCATGTGTACTCATGCCAAGTATCTTATGAGGACAATGGATCTGCACATGTACCGCTATGTTGCATGCCTCCTCCCACAGATGCAATGGTAGGCCCTGATCATGCAACATCGCTCATGCTGCACCCACAATCATTATATTCTTTCTTTTAGCAACCCCATTCTGCTATGGGTTATGAGGTGCTATTAGTTCTCTTTGAATTCCTTCTTTTCTGTAGAATTTCTTGAATTTGTTAGAGATTTCCTCACCACCATTATCACTCCTAAGAGCCTTCACTTGCTTCCCCGACTCTTTCTCCACCAGTGCCTTAAAATCAAGAAACTTTGAGAATGTCTGGTATTTCTTCTGCATGAATTAGATCCAGCACTTATGAGAAAAGTCATCAACAAATATCACATAGTACTTATGTTTTGTTGTCGAAACAACATAGAATGGTCCACACACGTTTGTGTGAACTCTCTCAAGGATCCCCAAAGCTCGGTTCTCCTTCTCATGAAAGGTGGCCTTTACATACTTCTCCATGGTACACCCCTTGCATGTATCTAACTGAGCAAGTGTTCCCATTGCAAGTCTTGTAAAAATATGTTGCATGACTTTCAAGGCTCTGTGGTGTAGATGGCCCAATCTCCTGCGCCATAACTCACCCTCATTTCGGCTCACCACTTTTTCTACCTTGCCCATCATTGTTGTGCAGCCATCTAAATCCAGTTTCTAAATATTATTAACTCAAATCCCTATCTTCTTGGCTTTTCTTGTTATTTTGTGTCACAGGAAGGCTTTACCTTCATTGAAAACAACATCATAGCCTTTATCCTCCAACATTGAAACTGAGACCAAATTTTTCTTTAAGCCTGGTACACGCATTACATATTTTAATTGTAATGGTTTACCTAAATTTCTATGAAAGGTAATAGTACCAATCCCAGTAGCATTGTACCGTCCATCATCCCCCATTTCGATATGCAGCTAGAGGTCCTTCTCCTCCAAGCTACTGAAAAGTTCCTTGTCTCTCGTCATGTGAAAGGAAGCACCACTATCCAAGTACCACACCGACCCCATTGCACTTGACACCATGCATGCAATGAGCGAGAAGTCAAGCTCAAATTGTGAGACCAAAGCCTCTCCCGTTGCAGATCCAGCAACCTTCTCATGCTTCTTATTTTGTGAACAATTTGTGGCATAATGCCCATGCTTGTGACGTAAAAACACTTCACTATGGACATATCGCGCTTCTTGCCATATTTCCCCAACTCGGATTTGGAATGAAATTTATTTCCTTTCCCCTTCTTCGCCTTGGCATCCAAAGCACAATCTTCTTCATCATCATGCTTTGTAATGTTCCAAATCAGGAAAATGCTACAACAATGAGAATATCTCAAGATATTCTAAATTTGGAGTTCCAGCAATAAGCAAGCACAATAATGGTGCAACAACAACACTCAACTCATAGAAACATGAGAGAAATCCATAGCCATTTCATTAAATAATAGCAGCAACAAATGAATACATGATCTTGAGGAAAGAGGGTGCTCAAGATAGGCACTGCTTAGCCTCAAAGAACAAGTACATAAACCATGATGAAATATTGCTATACATGTGAGCTCAAGCTATGACAGCGCAGTTTTATAGAGCAACTACATGCTACATATGTCAAATACATGGATAAATCAATATATGGCCCAATACAACATTAGGAGTGAAGATATTAGCTCCCAAAGACTACCTCATGTCAACCCTGGAAGGATTGGCAATAAAATACAAAAATTGCAAAATGCCAGAGTTGTTGGGTAGCTGCAGTAACTCAGAAATAGAAATGAATGGAGATGGCTCTAAATGATACCCAAACTGAAATTTCCTCCTCCAATCGATCTTTAGGATGAAAGGCTGATCCCTTCACCAAAGATCTCACCCTCTAACAATCTGCAAGAGCCCCACTGCAAATTCTCCTCTCAAAATAACGCAGTCACTGGATGGAACTACATTGTAGGGCTAGGAAATGAGTTTTCCTTGATGCCAAAGTCTACAATATGCTTTGGAATTCCTCCAATCTGATATCTCAAAGGAAAGAGGGACTCCTCCTCTGAGAATAGCTGATGAAGGTGGTGTAGTGAACCCTCACTGCAACACCCAGCAACACAACATTAATCTGCTACAGAAATAATTCTGTCTTGATGGAGGATGCTAGGCCTCAAGCCTGGATGTGAGGAAAATGAAGAACAATCCCTCAAGAGACCTCTCAAGAAGGATAAGGAATCGTAAACAGGAATTCCCCCAGCAATTCTTGCTAAACATCAAAGAATGCTCAATTGTCTGAATAGACAATGAGATGAATAATACAAGCATGAGAAACAATGGTTGCCTTCTCCTCCTTTTAAACAAGTGAAAGCCCCTCTCCATGGTTCCCACTCCTATTAGGGTTTCCTCCACCAAATAACCCTTTCCTCATTCATACTGTGTTGCTTCTCTAAGTGTGCTCCACCTCTTGGCCCAGCACTATTGACTTCGTCAAACTTGACCTTGTCCACTTGCAAATAACCCTGTTCACACATGAGGGTGTGAAAACCAGCTCCAATGATGATCCCCTTTCATAATTAGAGGGATTTTATTGAGATTTTTATTATTCATGGGTATCCTTACCCATTTATTCTCCTCCTAGGTGAAATCAGCAAAAATTAATGTTCCAAATTATTGTCGAAAAATTTTGGAACATTACAGTCCTCCCCTCCCAAATGTTGCTTGTCCTCAAGCAACTACAAGAACAGAACTGGAAAGCCTCCTCTCAAGGCATGGAGTCTATGAAGTGTTTGAGTAACATCTTCCTCATGTGGATCCTCCATCCCCCAAGCAATCATACATACAAAATGAGCTACCTCCCAACTAGGAAACTCCTGGAAACTGTCCTCCACCTTTGGCTCCGACAAAGTAGGTGGGATGAAAATATGCTCATGGTAGACAATGTAGCCTACCCCATGCTATCCCTTTCTCCACTCATGATAAGTGTAGAGAAAGTGTTGATCCTAGGCTGCAAAATTCTTTCCCTCAAGTGGCAAGATGAAGACTAGATCTCCAAGGATCTCTCCTCCAACGCTGCAAATCATGCTAGCCCAAGTATCTCCATATATGATGAGTTGGAAGTCATCATCATATGGAATATCCTCCATCATATGGCTCACCTCATAAAGTGACAAATCTGTTGTTAAGGTAACCATATCATGTCCCATATTCCCCTTAGAACATGTAGTGCAAAAAGTGTGAGGGATATCTCCCTCAAAGGACGCATTCACCCAATGTGTCTCTCTAACAATCATGCTCCCAAGAAAAGCTCTAGAAATATCAACCAAGGGAACCATAAGGAGAATCATGCTGGCTACCATGTGAAGTAAAGGAGAAGGACAATGGTCCCTCAAATGTAGCCAACGCAGTTTGACTCTCCACTGCCATAGAAAATCAAATGATGGGTGGCCTCCCCACCATTTTCTTGTTGCCCCAATCTCCTGGAGAAAGTGAATGATGTAGTGTACAATGTGAGTATGTTCTCCACAAGAAATTTCCTCCCCATATCCTCTTAGGGAGTGGTCATCCATAATGGCCTTATGTAGACCATCAAATCTAGAAGGAAGAATATCCCTCCTTTGAGAAAATCCCTACACATATCTGGTTAAGAGGTGCATATATATAGAAAAATCACTATGCAATCCAACAATACTCTTACCATATGTTTTTCTCATATAAATGGAGTGCCTCATAAATGAGTCTCCCCTCATCCTCAAATGGAAAAGTGTTGACTGTGCAAACTCCTACATCTCCTCATGATCCATGGAATGCCTCCTCAAGTTCTTCAATTGGTTTCTTCCACAAGAAGAAAAGAACTGTAATGTGGCACTCATGGTTAGCCCATGGTTCCTCCTAAAATGTACAACATGTGTAGTAAGGAGAATCATGCTCCCAATGGGCACCCTCAATCTTAAGCCCACTCTCCAAATAAATCTCCCCATGAACATAAACATATCAGCAATACATGGAAGCATAGTACAATAAGAACACATTGTCAAATGACAACCAGAGATTGAATCAAGGTACCTCCCATGGAACCAACGCATTGCATCCCATGCCTGTATCAAATCAAACATAAACAAGTGCTTCTCCAGCTATTTGTTTGCTGCCACAATCATCTCATAAGATATAAACATGAAAGTACAAAAGGGTGTCAATGGTGCACACCAAAAATCATGTGGCCTCTTCCACAAACCACCAATGAGATAGCCAATCTCAATGCTACAAATGGCTCCAAGTAAATCATTATACAATATGCAAGAAGGAATGATCCTCCTTGGTCCAATATGCTACTCATAAAAATACAAGAAGTAAAAAACATAAAGTAAATTTGTACATCGTCCATTATGTACTCGAAGGCTTGAGCTGAAATGGCTCAACTGAAATTGCTCCCTTACTCCCAATTAGTAGAAAGGTGGTTGTGATATCTTCTCCATCATCATCCAGGATTTTCATCTCTCCATATGTTTATGTATGTCCTGTTGGATGCCCTCCCAAATGAACTCCTCTTCCAAGGCAAGATTTGCATCAAAATGCATGGAAAAGAAGTCCTCTTGTGCTGCGTGCAACAGCTTCTCCTTGAGGCTAGAATCTCTAGTCAAGAATACTTTGTCATGTGAATAGATGACCATATCATCCACAATGTATTTTTCATCTCTCCCAGGGTCATCAAGGGTCATGCATGCATCTAGATCCTCGGAGTACTCTACCAAGAGCTGAGATCTCTAATAAGGATCAATCCTCCTGAGAGATAGCACTGGTGATATGGCATGTGAAGCTCTCCTCATGTTGTTGTCTGCTACTTTGACATCCCCCATGCCAAATTTCTCCTCCAAACTCTTCACCTCTTCATAATCTAATAGTGGTGAACCCAAAGACAAAACGTCTCTCATCAATGATAGATCTGGTGGCCTCCCTGGTGGAATGCCTCTATGCAGTGGGACATCAATGTCAAGAGTGGACTGTGCATATGGTTGGGCAACCTTGCTCTTACTCTCACAGCGCAATACAGTCTGCCTCCTCTTTGCACTAGCTCTCTAAAATAGAGAAGGGTGTGGACTCCTCATCATATGATGTTGCTCTTCCTTCCTTCCTCCTCCTTCCAGCTACAATGCTGCATAATCATGCTGCTCACTAATTATGCTTGAACCTCCATGAATGAGATATTGGGGACTTCCTTGCAAAGATGCAAGAATCCCTCTAGTTGGAGCAAGAGCTCCTCCTCCCTCTGCATGAGGTACTACATCAACTCTAGAAATGACAACGTTGTTGCCCTCAGCTTCCTCAATATGAGTGGGCAACCCTCCAATGATTGGATCCTCTTTTCAAAAAAGGATCTCCTTGCCTCCTTGTGCCAAAATACAAGATGAAGGTCTTGCCTCCAACAAAGCATCATGAAATATATCAGCCTCCTTCATGGTTCTCTGAAATGTTTTTGAGTCTATGGTTTCCTCCATCACATGCAAGGGTTTTTTTTGTTTGAATGTGTTTGTTTCCTCCACATGTGTTTCAGAATTCCTTCTACCAAATCTCCTTATCAAATTTCGAATGAACATTGCATAGGAAGAAGTATTTGCATTTTTCAAAGTAAAAGACTCAAATAACCACCATGCATAGACCTTACCTCCCAAGTGCAGCACTACTACTCTGATGGCTTCATCTTTGGGAATCTGATGTTGCTGCAGAAAGGTGTCTAGCTCTTCTATCCAAGCCCTGGCTGAAAAAGTAGGGGAACCATCAAAGATAGATAGAAGAAATCTATCCTCATTATGCTGCTAGCTCCTCCTCACCATAATCTGGAAAAACTCTAGAAAAGGAATATGATCTCTTAACTTCTGAGTTTTAGATTCATACTCATGCAAGAAACCTCTAAGAGTTCCTTTCTTCGGCATTCCTCCTTTTTCTTTTCCTCCCATGGCAAAGTTGGCCATGTGACTGCACTGTACCTTATAGGGTGTAGTTGCATGCTCACACTCTCTGTAAGAAAAACTAGAGTTTGACTCAGTTTCAAACACTCTTGGAGATCCTGTACAAATCTCCCTCATTATCTTCTCAAATTATTCATGAATGCTTTGTACAGATTTTGGAAGAAGCTTTGTAAGATCTTCTTCCCTCTTTTCCCCATATAATGGAGTCTTCATCTTCTCTCTCCTTGATAGCATGATGGCTGAGATCCACTGGCTAGGCCAAAGATCATTCTTTGATACCACTGTAATGTTCCAAATCAGGAAAATGCTGCAACAATGAGAATATCTCAAGATATTTTAAAGTTGGAGCTCCAGCAATAAGCAAGCACAATAATGGTGCAGTAGCAACACTTAACTCATAGAAACATGAGAGAAATCCATAGCCATTTCATTAAATAATAGCAGCAAAAAATGAATACAGTATCTTGAGGAAAAAGGGTGCTCAAGATAGGCAATGCTCAGCCTCAAAGAACAAGTACATAAACCATGATGAAATGCTGCTATACATGTGAGCTCAAGCTATGACAACGTAGTTTTATAGAGCAATTGCATGCTAAATATGTCAAATACATGGATAAATCAATATATGGCCCAATACAACATTAGGAGTTAAGATATTAGCTCCCAAAGACTACCTCATGTCAACCCTGGAAGGATTGGCAATAAAATACAAAAACTACAAAATGTCGAAGTTGCTGGGTAGCTGCAACAACTCAGAAATATAACTGGATGGATATGGCTCTAAATTATACCCAAACTGAAATTGCCTCCTCCAATGGATCTTTAGGATGAAAGGTTGATCCCTTCACCAAAGATCTCACCCTCCAACAATCTGCAAGAGCCCCACTGCAAATGCTCCTCTCAAAATAACGTAGTCACAGGATGTAACTGCGATGTAGGGCTAGGAAATGATTTGGCCTTGATGCCTAAGTCTGCAATATGCTCCATAATTCCTCCAATCTGCTATCTCAAAGGAAAGAGGGACTCCTCCTCTGAAAATAGCTAATGAAGGTGGTGTAGTGAACCCTCACTGCAACACCCAACAACACAACATTAATCTGCTATAGAAATAACGTTGTCTTGATGGCGGATGCTAGGCCTCAAGCCTGGATGTGAGGAAAATGAAGAAAAATCCCTCAAGATACCTCTCAAGAAGGAGAAGGAATCCTAAATAGGAATTCCCCCGGCAATTCTTGCTAAACAGTAAAGAATGCTCAATTTTATGAATAGACAATGAGATGAATAATACAAGCATGAGAAACAATGGTTGCCTTGTCCTCCTTTTAAACAAGTGAAAACCCCTCTCCATGGGTCCCACTCCTATTAGGGTTTCCTCCACCAAATAACCCTTTCCTCATTCATACTGCGCTGCTTATCTAAGTGTGCTCCACCTCTTGGCCCAGCGTTGTTGACTTGGTCAAAATTGACCTTGTCCACTTGCAAATAACCTTGTTCACACATGAGGGTGTGAAAACCAGCTCCAATGATGATCCCCTTTCATACTTAGAGGGATTTTATTAATATTTTTATTATGCATGGGTCTCCTTACCCATTTATTCTCCTCCTAGGTGAAATTAGCAAAAATTAATGTTCCAAATTATTGTCAGAAAATTTTGGAACATTACATGCTTAGATGAAGATCCATCTCTGGTATTCCATCTAAACTCCTCCTGCACCAAATTTGACCATAGTCATTCCCAATTTGGAAATTTTTCCCTTCCATTGACAGAGTCTTCATAACTGTGCCAACTCTTGGGAAGCCCTAGAAGAGCTAGGCTCACCAAATCATCATCCATAACAATTATTCCAATGCTCCCCATCTCATCCTAACATTGCACAAACTTTGTTAGATATTTTGGAACGGTGTCGCCCTTTTCCATCTTGATCTTCCTGAGTTTATCTTTGAGAGCCAATTTCCTATAGTTGCTACTGCTCTAAAATAGATCCGTCAAATCCTTCCACATTTCATATGGTGTGGTTTTCCCATGTAGGCTTGAGAAAATGTGGTCTCGTACTCCCTCCAATATGATCCTCCTCGCCTTTGCCACTTTCTTTTGCCATGCATCAAGATTTGCAGCATCTTTCACAGCGGGTTTAGGAATGTCATTGTCAATAAATTCCTTCAAGCCATTTTCTTCAAGTACTGCTTCCATCATGTCTTTCCAAGAAATATAGTGAGAGCTTCCCTCTAGTTCATACTCCAATCTCAATCCATTGAAGTCCATTTCAATCCTAAATCATCTATCGCACCAAGAAATTCTTTCTGCAAATTCGAATTCTATTCAGTCGCAAACTTAGCTTCTTCTTTACTGCAGTAATTTCTTGTGCTCCGATACAGTGTATAAATTATACAACAAGCATGTATATCATGGATTCAAACCAATCTAATAATGTACTAAAGCTATATACAGAATCTCTTCTACAAATCAATTGCGAAAATTAAACTCAATCGCCAATTACATGAATCAAATAAAGAATCAAATCAAACCACAACATAGATAATTTCCCGGGGAAATCTTGTTGCTCAAAACCCCACTATCTTCTATTGTATATTCAGCATCTAGACATGAAACAAATAAAATTCCCTCTCCTCACAAGAGTCTCCGGCGCTAAACTATCTGTCTCACACTCTCCTCACATAAAAGTGAAAAATACTTGGTCAATTTCCAGCCTCCTTACAGCTGCCTTGCTAATGCAATTCATGAGGAATGCAATCCCTAAAGAACAGGAGATATTGCCTTCTCTAACTGTGTTGAGTATCATGGGAAATCCAATGAGTGTTTGGGTGCATGGATGCAACCCAATATTCCTACAACTAATAGTCAACATCCCTTTCACCTAGATCTCAACTGGGTCTCCACTGGAACTGACATGCATGCAGCTAATAATAGTAAATCCTCAGTTGCATGTGAGATCATTGATTTTGAATTAATTAATATACAATTCACTTGATCTCTCACTAGTGTATTTAACAATTACAACTAGCACAACTGAGTTAAACTATTTACAACCTGCATTAACTAATGCACCACTGCACTTCGAACTTGGTTACAACTAGAATTACTTTGCATGCCTCACCAACTACCCTCAACTCGAAATTCATGAGTTAAATAAGTTTATCACACACTCAGTTAACTATTACAAGTTATTTTGAGATTAGATTACAGTTCATTGTCCATTTTAATTAAGGGATAACTAAAATAGACATGCACCAAATTTAGCCCTATGGGCCCCACCCTAGTGTAGGTACTTAATGCACTAGGGGTGGGTGCTGAAATTTTCTAGTTGAATCTCAATATTTCCTTTATGGATTTCATTCTAATAGAGAGTGTAGCAACCTTTGTCCTCTCCCACCAAAGATCTCACATTGTTGATCTATGGTTAGCATTTGTAACCCTTGCAGCATTCTTAGGTTCATTTTTAGTCAAATAGTCCAGTCTTCTACCTTTTCATGTATCTCATTCACTTCTTTTATTGGTGCACCTTGATTCGGAATATATTTGCATCCTGAAGACATCATATTCTTGAACCAACTTACAAAATCTTCATGTTAATGAATCAAATGGGATGCATGTTTCGGAAGCCCTCTGCCAATGAATATGCCTATATGTACCATCAATACGACATTCAATACCCTCATAAAATAGCATTATATTTTTATTCTTCTCTATGGCCCATAATTTTCCGCCCCTTTGAGGATCCATTAGGACCTTTGCTTCCAATCTCTCCCCATTTATATTAATATTAGGATACCAATACCCCCAACATTTGAAGTGGTGTGTTGCTCGTGCTACCAAGGACACATCGCCTGTTCCATAATATATGCTGCAAATTTCACAATGGATCTTTATTTTAGATTCTTTGTTTTCTAAATGTACTTTGAGAGTAAGTTTCTCACTGACAAACTCTTCCATTAAACTTTTCACTTTTTTTTTCCCAAGATGCCAATAAACTAGGATCAACAACTATGGCTTGTTCCACTGAGAAATACATATTTTCAAGTCTTGGATTTTTATGCATAGGTTCATCCAAATTCTCTTCAATGTTTTCAAAGATTGGTGTTCTTTCCACTACATTTGAACCCTCTGTTTCCACATCAAATGTGACTAGTTTCTTCGTGATGCCTAAAATTGTTGTATAAAATTTCCATTTTTTCTCTTGCCTTGGATTTAAATTTAATCCATCCTAGATAAAATAAAAAGGGTATCCAATGATTTCATCATCCACAATTTCAGCACATATTTCAGCAAATGTACAACCTTGTCGACACCTAACCATGCAAATGACATATTTCTCTTCACCGGTGACAATTTTATAAAACAGCTCCATCTGTTTTTGTACATAAATAAATGAAAAAATAAGTAAAATTCCACAAGAATATTGGTTTATTATAAAACAAAGATCAGGTAAGCAAGGTATTCACTTTCAATTCAAATCTCCAAAAAAGATGAATAAATCTTACTATTTGGATGAAACACCTTGATTCAAAATGTATTGTCAGTGGATTCCTCAAATAGAACTAAAACCCGCAATAAATCATAGTACTAAAACATATTTGAGAGTTGATTTATTGAGTCAAACATTGAAAAAATTATAAGAAAATATTAGGCCCAAGATCTGCCTCAACTTTGGCCTTATTTACATCATTTTTTGTGTCCTAAACAGGTCAAAACCAAACCCTTGTAGCTTTTATTGTTCGCTAGTATGAAATGCACTTAATTCATTTTAATGTTCGTTGGTATCTAGGGCTTATGAGAGATAAAGGAATATTTTATGCTTTTGGACCTACCAATGGATAAGGATGTACTTGATCTCTCATATAAATAAGAGAAGCTTGCATTTTTAACCCCAATCCCCCAAAGAAGAGATTATCTCAAGTTTATTCTATCAAAATTCTTGAAAGAAATTGTTTGTATATAGATTAACATTAAAGTGTGAAAGTAACTTGTGGGTATATTAACCTTTGAAACAAATACTTTAATTCCAAAGTAATACCAATGGTTAAATTTGATTCACATCCCACTTAATAAAACCCTTGTCCTCAACCTCAATCCTCGCATGATCTACACCTCCTTTTTTGAATTCTTAGATGGATTTAGATGTTGAGGAATTTTTGAAGTTCATGAAGGTCCATATGCTTATAGATTGGGTACACACTACTTTTGGTATGTATAATGGATGAAGGAATGCAATATTTTATAAAATAATAGATAATATCAACAATAAGATTAGGAATATGAAGGTTAAGTACCTATTTATGGACTATTTGTGATGCCAAATACCCTTGTTTCCACAGGAAAAAAAAAAAAAAAAAAAAAACAAAAAAAAAAAAAAACAAAAAAAAACAAAAAAAAAATTAGATTTCTTAACATTTTTTTCTTAACATTTTCATAACATTTTTTTAATGCAACTATTGATTTTGGTGGGTGGTGAAGAAGGAGGGTAAAGGAATTTAAGTGAATTGGCTATTTCCTATATTCAGTTATAATTTTATGGTTGGAAGCCTGGGAATAACGCATACTTGGTTTCTCCAAATGAAACATTCATTGTCGGTTTTAATAATTTTTCTCCAAATAGTTACCTTGGTTTACCCTCGTAGAACCTCGCCTATCTACACACATGTCCACAGTGGTTCAAAAACCCTCCTTCTTTGCACAACTGTTCGCAATGGTTCGCAGACCCTCCCTGCTCGCTTGTTCGCAAACCCTCTTTTTCCGTCTGTTCGCAAACCCTCCCTATTCGCAAACCCAACAAAATTGTGCCCTCACTCTCACAATAGTTGGCCCATTTTTTTGCCTTAGTCCGCCCTTTTTTTTATCTTCCTGGCCAAAATTTTGAATAAGTAATACATAATAATACATATATTCATATATAACATAAAAAATAAAAATAAAAACTCGTTCTCCCCCTATTATATAGTCAATATATTATTTTAGGATTTTTGAATTTTTTATACCCCAATATGAACACACGTGATATAGTATTGCTTTGTCAGTGAAGCTCCCAGGGTGAGAACTTGATGGCACACACATGTGTATTTAGTATGTTTATGGAAACATAGAGAAATAGACATTAGGGGCAGTTGACTAGGTTGGCCCAAAATTTTATGTATGTGAGAAGTAGGTTAGGAAATAGTCTAACAATGGATTGGAACCATGGGGTGCTCGAAGTGTTTTCATTTGAGGAATATGAGAGCATGACTCCACTGTTACCAATTTTTTTTGGGCAGGATACTCTCTGTGTTTGGTCACTAGAGATTAGTGGAGCGAACAATACTATGAATTTTGAATTAGAAGCAGTCAAGTTGCAAGGTTGGTTTATGAGGATGGAGTTGTAATCCTCATGGAATGGAGAATATTGGAGTGTCATAAGCCAAAACCAATCTATATTCCTTACAAATTTGGTATCATGTCATAGTTATGGCGGCCTCAGATATATTTTAATAAACCTGGGATGTTTTTTGGCTCACTATAGCTAAATTGGACAATTCTTAGTTCTCTGAGGTTGGATAATAGATGGGTTAGGATATGTCAGAAAATTTCATGGCATATGGTAGGTTCTTATCCATATCTTTGGACATTTTGTTGGTGTTATTCTGGTTTTGAGGGGAAAGAGGTGTGGTGTTATCTACTATTTCTATTTTGTGGTAGTTTGTTTCATAGTTGTTTCCTAATAATCTACTAGGAATTTTTGTATGCTAGTATTTCCTTTTATAGGATGGCGTGAAATATGGGGATTATAAGTTTTTACAAGTTAGAGTGGTGTTGTGTTATATGTTGGGGGTGGGAAGCTTCTTCTGTTAATTTCATCGGGTAACCCCTACCCTAGCCCCTTTCACTATATCGAATATTTTACGGCCCTTATGGTTTAGAATTGTTGTTTGGGCTTTTATTTTGTGGATTTGGTGTTTTAGCATGGGACTGGCTATTACAATAATGGTGGTGGTTAGGTTGTTCAACTTTCAAAATCGCAGTTGTGCGAGAAAAATTTTGGGAGTTTCGTGTTGAACTTCATGGGTGTGGGGACAACTTTTTGGCTCCAAGGAAAATGCAAGGAGTCTGGGGGTACAAGAAAGAATTCGGGAGTTTTTTTCCCCTATTTATAAATGCAATAGTTATTTGGTGGTGCTAAATAGGTCGGGTTCTAGACCCTAGCCAGAAGTGGAGAGTGTGGAAGTGGTGTATTGCTCCACTAAGGAGGAAGGAAAGCCTTACATATTGGAAAACTATGAAACGTAAAAGGGCTATAGTTTGAAGTGGGGCTACATATTCTCGGGAGATATCTCAATGTGGGAACATTAGATTAAATCACCACATTGTAGGGTTTGCATCATGCTACAGAGAACTTACACTTGGCCACATACAAGAAGAGATCACCCAAGCGAATGGTGAGGCTTCATCCCATATAACCGCCCTATCTAATTTTGAGGTACATATAGAATTAACAGAGTGGATACCAGATACGAGACATGTGAGAGGAAAGTTAAACCAATACATACAGATGGTGGACTTGTATTGCAGATAAATTTCTTGCTTGATAGGATGATTCTGGATCACCACAAATCTTGGCTAGGAATTATCCAATCATCAAACCACCTACGCACTTTTGATCAAAGGATGAAGTGAGTCAAGCTTCACCTAGGCATCCCCCTAATTGTTGATCGTCCTCTAGATCACCCATTGGACCCAATCCTGGTGGCAGGATCCAACTCGGACCCTATGGTTTAATGATATTTTTTCCATGTCAACGTTTTTCCTCATGATGTGTCTTATGTATGCAACAAGCTAGGCATGTTTTTTAGAGTCAACTTGGATATTTTTGGAACAATGGTCTTTAAACTGTCTATATTCTCATTAAAGAGAATCTTTTTTTTGTTATGGTCAGATTTCTGATATGAGAGATTGATCAAGACTATGTAATTCTTGTTGTACACCTCAATATTTTTAGTTAATAGAATTTCACCTTACAAAAATAGTAATAATAATAATATTTAAAGAAACAAACACATCTAATTTTAAAATTTGAAAAAAAAACCAAAAAAAGTTATAAATAAATTAATTAATTAAAATATATATATATGTGTGTGTGTGTGTGTGTGTAATAAAAAACAAATGGCTCACTAGGTGTAGAATAGATGGTGAAAGGGTGTTATGTTAAGGCACTTCATGGTGGAAAGTTCATCGGTTCAAAACGTCGTGTGAAAAAGTATAACCATGATAAAGGTTGGTGTGGCCCAGATCGAGTGTCAGACACAAGTGATTTTGACGATTTAGATGCCCCTAGGTCATGGCGACTCAAGCTATAGGTTAGGTGTGTTAGTCATCTCAAGACTCACATTACCTAACCAAAAAAAAAAAAAAAAACATAAAATAAAATAAAAAATATAACCATTATGAAGAGAGCAATGCTTATCATCACCCCTTCGCCCATGGGGTTAGCTATTGGTTTCGTGCTAAGGCGATCATCGTCTTCCCCCATAATGATTCTTCTTTTTTCTTCTTATTCTTTTAAATAACTTTTTTATTTTTTAATATTTTAGATTTTAGTTTTTTTTTTTTAATTAATAATTTTAAAAAATAAATTAATTTTATTTTTTTAATTTTTATTTTATAATCTTTTAAAAATATAGGATAATTTTTTACCATTATTTATTTAATTTTTTAAGTGTTTGATTTAATTTTATTATTATTGTTATTAATTTTAAAAGTATTCTTGTGTTTTTCAAATTTAAAAAAAATAATAATAATTAATTAATTAAATTGTTCTTTCCCCAGTAAATGTGTAACAAAATCAAAAAAGAAACCTGATAAGGAACTATCTCATCGACAATGTATCCATAAACATGGTGAACCACAATGACCATACAATGACAATCTATATGGTAGCAGAGTATTTCATGGTCACCAATAAATATATGTTATATTTGATAAGCTCCATTAAATGGTAGTCAATGAAGTTCCACATTGAGTCAAAACAACACAAATAGCTATGACCATTTCTAAAATATTATAGAGGCAAGGACTAGACTTATTTTGCTAACTAAACACTGAAACACAACAAGCAATTATGGCATATTTGTACAAATTATCTTAGTACTTAATCTTTGAATATATTAACTTCCGAAAGTGCAGACTTATTGGTTTCTTTAGTTAGGACTTATTATACCTGTCGGCATGTATATAGCTATTGATATCGCTTTGACCATATATTAATCTTGTTGACCTTTTTACATATCGGGTGTCATCGGATGTGTTAACCAAAGTTTTTGACAAAAAGCTATATTCAAAACTATTTAATAACTTTAAAGTCAATTCTAATTGGCTATGTAAATTTGGGGTCTTATTTCAGACGTGGAGACGTCTCACTGTACCAACATTTTATCCAAAGTTTTTATTAAAGATTTGAAATTCAACGTCTCACTGTACCAACATTTTATCCAATGTTCTTATTCAATATTTTAAATTCACAACTTTGGATTGTTATGTTAATTTTTGAAATTTTATCAAAATATATTTTTGTCCACGTGCTTTATACTCCAAGTTCAAGATTATCGAGTTTATTGTATATTTTTATCCACGTGCTTTATACTCCAAGTTCAAGATCATCGAGTTTATTGTTACGGAAGGTATGCAATTGCATTGCAATCTTGTTTTATTTTAGGAAGTAATATAAGTCACTTTATTTTCATATAAATATCTAATATAATTCAAAGATCCTAAGAGCCCTTGTAGTTGGGTTTTCTCGAAAATCAAATATAGAAATCCTCACAGTGCTTACAGAAATACTCACAATGCTTTTAGAACATGATGATGTAATTATACTTTTACTGTAGGTAGTATTAGAAGTCAAAATTCAAGCTTAATTCAATACTAATCTATGCAAACTCGAGATTATTTTTAGATAGAGCTTGTCCATGATTGTTTCTTATATCATAAATTCCTTCAAACATTATATATTGTTCTTTAAATACCTGATAGTGGAAAGTGTTTAATTACCATTGTTTGTTTGAATGCTTGTTGATGTTGAATATCAAATAAACCCATGGGCTTTGACTTGTTTCTATCAATGTTTTCTTGAAAATTTATGTGATTTATTTTCTACAATAATCATTCTATAGGAAACATCGGTGCAACTGGTCAATCAATTAATCAAAGAATTCATGAACATATCGCTAACCTTAGACATAGTAGATATCGGTCCTCTGCCTTAGCAGAGCATGCTGAAAAGACAAATCATCACATTTGTATTGAAAATGTTGAGGTTATTGTGAGGATTGACCATTTCCACCACTGCAAGTTGAGGGAAGCCTTGGAAATTGAAAAGAGGCCAGTTAACCTTAACAGGATGATGGGTGGAGTGTTATTAGATGTTGGATTCCTGCCCTTCACTCTTAGTTGCCTTTTTTCTCTTCCTTTGTGCTCCCTCATGTCATTCCCTCACCTCTCTCTCCCGGTTTCTTTCTCCCTGTCTATTCCTTTTGGTCTATTTTAGAAAGCAATATAAGTTGCTTTCTTTTCATAGAAATATCTGATATAATTCAAAGATCCTAAGAGCCCTTGTAGTTGAGTTTTCTAGAAGATCGGATATAGAAATCCTCATAGTGCTTATAGAAATACTCACAATGCTTTTAGAACATGATGATGTAATTATACTTTTACTATAGGTAGTATTAGAAGTCAAAATTCAAGCTTAATTCAATACTAATCTGTGCAAACTTGAAATTTTTTTAGATAGAGCTTTTCCATGGTTGTTTATTATATCATAAAATTGCTTCAAACATTATATATTGTTCATTAAATACCTGAAAGTGGGAAGTGTTTAATTACCATTGTGTTTTTGAGTGCTTGTTGACATTGAATATCAAATAGACCCATGGGCTTTGACTTGTTTCTATCAATGTTTTCTCAAAAATTTATGTGATTTCTTTTCTACAATAATCATTTTATAGGAAACATCGTTGAACTAGTCGATCAATTAATCAAAGAATTCATGAACATATCTCTTACCTTAGACATAGTAGATATCGGTCCTCTGCCTTATCAGAGCATGATGAAAAGAAAAATCATCACATTTGTATTTAAAATGCTGAGGTTATTGCGAGGATTGACCATTTCCACCACCGCAAGTTGAGGGAAGCCTTGGAAATTGAAAAGAGATTGGTTAACCTTAATAGGGATGATGGGTGGAGTGTTAGTAGATGTTGGATTACTACCCTGCACTCTTAGTTGCCTTTTTTCTCTTCCTTTGTGCTCCCTCATGTCGTTCCCTCACGTCTCGCTCCCGCTTTCTTTCTCCCTGTCTGTTCCTTTTGGTTTATTTTAGGAAGTAACATAGTCATTTTATTTTCATAGAAATATTTGATATAATTCAAAGATCCTAATAGCCCTTGTAGTTGAGTTTTCTCGAAGATCAGATATAGAAATCCTCACAGTGCTTATAGAAATACTCACAATGCTTTTAGAACATGATGTTATAATTATACTTTTACCATAGGTAGTATTAGAAGTCAAAATTCAAGCTTAATTCAATACTAATCTGTGCAAACTCGAGATTATTTTTAGATAGAGCTTGTCCATGATTGTTTATTATATCATAAAATTCCTTCAAACATTATATATTGTTCTTTAAATACCTGATAGTGGGAAGTGTTTAATTACCGTTGTTTTTTTGAGTGCTTGTTGATGTTGAATATCAAATAGACCCATGGGCTTTGACTTGTTTCTATCAATGTTTCCTTGAAAATTTATGTGATTTATTTTCTGCAATAAACTTTCTATAGGAAACATTGGTGAAACTGGTCGATCAATTAATCAAAGAATTCATGAACATATCGCTAACCTCGGACATAGTAGATATCGGTCCTCTGCCTTAGCAGAGCATGCTGAAAAGACAAATCATCACATTTATATTGAAAATGTTGAGGTTATTGCAAGGATTGACCATTTCCACCACCGCAAGTTGAGGGAAGCCTTGGAAATTGAAAAGAGGTCGATTAACCTTAACAGGGATGATGGTTGGAGTGTTAGTAGATGCTAGATTCCTGCCCTTCACTCTTAGTTGGCTTTTTTTCTCTTCCTTTGTGCTCCCTCATGTCGTTCCCTCACCTCTTGGTCCCGGTTTCTTTCTCTGTGTATGTTCCTTTTGGTTTATTATTATGATTATTATCAGGAATTTGACTTCTATGATCCATAAAATGTGTATAAGAATTTTCGGTGAAAATCACATGTAAGAAAATTTTGTCGACGCGTTTCGAACCAGCCAGTGTGGTTCATCATCAGGACAAGATTTTATAATTTTTATTATTAGTATCATCCTTATTATATTATGATTTAAAATAGTAAAATTACCTATTGAGTAAATTAAATATGAAATTTATTTATTTATTTTTATATTTATTATTATTATTTATATATATATATTAATTATATAACATATAATTCAAAGCATTAAAATAATAAAAATATTAAATTATATTTAAAAAGTATTAATATTAAATTTATTAAAAAGCTTTAATATTAAATTATATTTAAATTAAAATATAATATAATATGATGAAATTTAATTGAATTTCTTATTCTAGTCAAACTAGTCATTATTTTACAATGGCTAGTTGGAGCTTTCCTTATCTACTTAATTAGTTTTCTTGATCAGATTTCTCATCTTGTCCTGAAGATGAACCACACTGGCTGGTTCGAAACGCGTCGGCAAACAATCAAATAAAATACTTCTTTTTATGGAGTAACTACATAACCTTCTTAGTGAGGGAAATCAACAAAATATTATTTTTATGGAGTACCTGCATAACCTTCTTAATAAGGGAAATCAACAAAATAGTTTTCTCTTGATTAGAATGCATAGGATAATCACAAGTACAATCTTTAGTAATTTTATTTGTTAATTCAACCACCTTTGTTTTACCGTGCAATTCTATAATTTTAACCATTTTGTTGATTCATATTAACTTATCCATGCACTAAGCAATTCCAATTTCAACCTATTCATTAATTTTCCACTAATTTGTTATTTTAGTTAGAAAGTGACAACATGTATCAACTTTCATGGCAACTTTATTTCTATTTATAGCAAATGAAAATTGATTATTAACAAAATCTTGACCAAAATAACATATCACACCCTATATTGTAGCAAAATAATTGTAGTAGAAATATCATTAATCAAGATAGGGACTATCTCTCCATTAATGGCTTTAAACCTCAGTTCTATACACAGTTGGTGATGCTCAAGAATAGCTTTCTTTTGTCACAAGAAACCATTACTCGTGTGTCAAGGAAATAAACATTGTAGCCTCTTTGAATCCGTATAGTGACAACTAGTGTATCTTTCAATACAAACATATGAATATGTAGGGCAAAATGTTGATGTACCTTTGTTTCTATATTTGTTGGGTTTTCGAGAATGCAAGCAAAAGCTGCTTCTTTATACATGGCACTTGTACTTCTTCATTTGAACATTATTCTAAATCCTCAATCATCTGATTTCACCATGACTTGAAATATGCAACAGAATTGTAATATTTCTTGGCATTGTTGAACAGGTGATATTTTCATTGATGTCAAAGGAATCGTGGTCGTTGATGTATGTCAATGTTTGATCATGTGTTATCAGATTTAAAGGGAGATAAATGAAAGCAAATATGCGTTGCATATGAAAATGAAACACAGAGGTTGTGATGATGAGCTCCAGCATGATTATGTACATCTTTCCCTAAATAAAAGATATGTATGGTTTGTTTGAAGATAATATCCCTATTGCCCCAAAGGAGCTACGTGTAGAAAATAACTCATACCCTATTGTATATGTCGATGAGTATAGCCTCCATTTTGCAAATTTTCATACCCAGTACAGAGTTTCAATGAATGATCACATCAAAATGTACAACTTGGAGGGAAATGTGAAGGATTTCCTTCCTGCAACGGACTTGGGAAAACTACTCGAAAAATTTCATTTATTGTTGTGGTGCTCCAAAAGGATGTGGAATATGATGATTTTGTTGTTGCGTGATCTTACAGAAAAGATAAATTGGAAGCATGTTGAGAATAGAAAAGTAATACTGATTTTTTGTCTTACATATGTTCTTTGTAATTGGGAAAATGAGGAACAGTCAATGTTGCTATTTATCATCGTGCCAATAAAGAAATTTTTCTAAGGAAAATAGAAAGTAGTGGTGTTGAAAAATTTCTTGTAATTTTTTATTCATTTCCTATTCATTTTGTAAGATTTTGTGAGGTGCAATGGGAAATGAATATTGTTGATGAGGCTCATAGTTTGAAAAATGAAAAATGAGAACTTTACAAGGCTTTCCAAGGAATTAAAACTAAGAAGTGTTATGGGCTTATAGGAACAATAATGAAAAACAAAATCATGGATTTATTCAGTGTTTTTAATTTGTTTTCTCTTTGATGCTTTGGAACCCCATGAGCATATTCGAGAGTTCTATGATGAGCCTCTCAAGCAGGGACAACAGATAAGTGCACCTGAAAATTTTGTGCGCATTGCAGACAAGTGTGAACAAAATTTGCTATGGGTGTTATGCCTTATGATGGGAAAGAAAATTAATGTTGTTTTATGTTTGTTGTGTTATGAGCCCATTGCAGAAACATGTTTACAAAATACTGTTAGACAGCCTATATTTTCAATTCCTTATGACTCAAAGGACATTCCTTGTAATTGTGGGAGTTGTCTAAATTGGGTTCAGTGTTTCCACAGAACAGTTCCAAATGGTATCATTTGCTCTTATATCCTTCGAAAAAATCATGATGGTTGTGATTCATGCCCCTTTTTCCTTGTACTCCCTTGTCTGGTAAATCTCTCAGCAGGTCAGCAATCATTTGGAGCTAATCAAACCAAACCCCAAGGATGATTTGGAGAAGCAAAAGAAGCATGAGGCTCTAGCCACAATATTTTTGGGATAGGATGTTGAATTGAATGGTGGATTCACTCAAGATGAGAGTTCCATGGGCCTTAGTGATGCACAACACTATGAAAAATGTGGGCCTTGGATAAATTGATGGCATCTTAAATTTCAGAAGGCAACTAGATATTTCTCTTTAACTATTTTATCAAGATGATAGACATTGGAGGCAACAAAGAGGCTCAATTGCAGAAGTGTTTGAAAGACAACTTGATCAGGGTTGTAATGCCCACGATACCATGAGTCATTCCATGGTTCTAAACATGGAATCAATATAAACCATGGGAAGGGAGAAAAAGAAAAATATATATATACAAAAGGAGTTTGTGTATGTGTGTGGCTATAGGATTGATTGTGCCAACAAAATATCGTGAGAGTGGAAACAAATTTGTGATAGAAATGTTGAGTGGCAGTGAGTGGGAGTGATATTATGTGGCAACAATGTTGAGCGTTAGCAAGTAATGGTGGGACTATGTGACAATAATGTTGAGTGGAAGAAAGTGACAATGAGACTATGGGTCAACAATGTTAAGTGGCAACAAGTGAAAGTGGGACTTCATGACAATGGGACTTCGTGACAGTGGGACTTTATGACAGCAACATTGAGTGACAACAAGTGACAATAGGATTGTCTATCAACAAAAAGCAGGTTTGCAACAAATGTGTAAATATTGTGTTACAACAAAGTGTGAATCCTAATTTATGTTGATTTTTGTAACATCAAACAGGTGTTCTAATCTTTATTTTTGTCTGAGAGACTAAGAAACACAAGATCTCCATAACCCAGAAAAATTTTCAGGAGAAAACACCAAGAGATGACTTAATTAAGCTAATCAATCAGTAATTAAACTTTTCCTAAGTCTAACTTAGGGAAAATGATTAATTAATAGGAATTAATTGAGAAAGGTAAGATTTCTCTAAAAACACACATGGATAAAGGTAGAGATTATCTTAGTCATTGATGGGGATCTACTCATGGTCGTTGACTCACCAACGGGAGATTATAAGAGAAACACCATGGGTAGATGGAGAACACACTTGAAGTCGAGTTCCTTGGTAGAAATAAAACTTCTCAGTTGCAGTGATTTAGCAGAAGATAATTCGATCCAGAGATGGGACGCAAATACAGTGAGGGGCAGAGACAGTAGTTCCGTAGGAAGATTTCCAATTCTGATGAGTCATCAGCAGAAGGGTTGCATTTCCCAAAGAGGTCGTGTAGAGCCTACGCATATCACTTTAGATGGAGATTGATTTTGATGAGGAGAAGGGTGATTCAAGTGCAGTTGGCTCGGAAAATCTCCATGAGGCCAAGCGAGTCACTTCCAAAGGTAGAGATAGTCAGGACATCATCATTCGAGCATTTCTTGAGGCATAGCAAGTAGAGCCTATGCAAGCACAACACAGAGGCTCACGCAAAGGTTGTATAAGCAGCTATTTTTTCCAGTTTTCGGAGTTGGGTCAAGCATAGAGTTGAGGTATTTGCCTCGTGATATTTTGGCTATATTATTTTGTTGGTTGGATAGCTAGTTGGGAATCCAAAGATTGTATTTAGAATTTCACTACTGCATAATAATAAAATCCTCATTTGTTGCACCTATTTTCCCGCATTGGGTTTTTCCAAGGAAAAATGTCCAAAAATAACAGTGCCATATATTATGTATGTGTGCTCTATATTTATCATTTTCCAACATTTTATTTTCATAGAATTTTTTTATGGTGAAAATTGCAGTTGTGATTGTATTCGTTATTCGTTGTAGCAAATAAACTACACTTATTTTTTAATCAGTTAGAAGAATAATTCTCAATTGCTTCAATAGAGTTGAAAATTTCACATGGTATTAGAGCGAGTTTGACAATCAGTGGATAAAATATGAAGAGGGATAAATTCACAACTCATAGGGAGTAGCAGCACAATTTCTTTAGGGTATGCGCACAAGTAGGCCAGGCAGGTCGAATTGTTGGACAGAGGTTCGATTTTCCAATTGAAGGTGAAAGGAAGAGTTTGATTTGTTCAGTAACAGTTAAATTAGGAAGTGATGAAGTCAGTAAGCAGTTCCAGTGTGCATATTAGCACTTTCACGAAGCATATTCTTGATCTGGGAGCAGTTGATTTTGCAGCAAACTCACATATCAAAATTAGCACTGGGTGGAAAAGAAATTGCACATATGAAGGGATTTTCTCACAAGGTTTCCAGATTCATTTTTATAAAGGAAGTTCTTGATTTCTAGTTACATAAGGTCGTGTGAGTTGCTATACTAGCCAATTTTAATTACTGAGATTGCAATTAGTGTGCCATTTTTTGGAAAATGACATCTGGAAGGCTAAGCGAGCAGTATCAGAGAGAAAATAAAGGAAAAATGATCTGGATTTCTGCAGGAATGCAATAAAATACAAAAATAGACACAGACACAGATATGCAGTGGAAATAAAACATCATTTCATTAATATCAAATAACATAAATATGCTTATGGACATAATGGAAATAAACTACCTAGGGCACTGGTATATTATCTCTAAGAAGAGATGTGACGGATAAAAGCCTCTAAACTATGTTACAATGAGGCTCGAAGGCCTATTTATTGTTGAGAACCAATGGAAAACCCTAAACATCCAAAAACCTAACCCTAGGAGATGAAGCGCCAAAACTATGGGCCCCATTTGGGTAAATTGGTACATCAACTTTCCAGGGATGTAACATTTTCATATAATCTATGTTTGACACACTCAATACCTGGTTAGAAATATTTATCCAAGGACTAATACGTTAGACGTGAGCAATGTCAAAGGAACTTCCATGCTACTCCTGGTTTTCCCAAAAAACGTCATTTAGGGCCTCAAAATAGCTCCGGAAGTTCAGGACCTGAAACACTGCTAAAAATAGTAAGTTGTGTTGAAACTGAAAAACGTAAAGAACTAATGGTGGGGGTTCAAATGGAATATGTGGGTAGCCACCAATATCCACTTGGATCATTAGGGCCTCAAAACGGCTCCAAAAGTTCAGGACCCGAAAAACTGCTAAAAATAGTAATTTGTGTTGAAACTGAAAAACTGAAAGAACTGATGGTGGGGGTACAAACGGAATAGGTGGGTGGCCACCAATATCCACCTGGATCATTCCTCCCCCCTTAGGAATCAATGGTCCCCATTGCGTTGAGTTCCTCCATGAGATGAGACAAATTATGTTGAACTTGTTATTGGATTTGTCGAAGATGTCATGGACCTACTGGCGGACGTGTTGGATGTGTTAAATAAATTTGGTTGCTTTATCATCCTCAAATAGTATATGTGTGGATTCTTTCTGTTTGGTCACATGAGGTATGGAAACATCAGGCAGCGGGGTGCTTGGGGTCAGATCAATGGAGTGTTTGACCTGACAATGTAGAGGAGTCTTTGTGGGTGAGGAGAAACTGTCCTCGTATTCCTCCATGACTTTTTTCATCTGTTGCTGCCGTGTAGGGGAGCCATGTTTCGAGGTTGTGGCCACAATCTTCTTCTTTCCCTGTGGGTGAATTGTAATGAAAATAAATTTCCTAGTTTGGGAAATAATATTACTGCATTGTTTTGCAATAGTCAAAGAGATGGTTAGAGGCGGTACTGCCTCTAGTATCTTGTACAATTTATTTCCCAAATTAATAACAACAACATGAGGCCTAGACTCATACACATCATGTCGCTTCCACAAGTACATTTTTCCCAATAATACATCAGACACATCAAGAGGAGCAACAGCACATAGTACCTCATTTGTGAATGGCTTGATGTTGTACAGAAGGCAGCACTACAGGCGGACTCAGAGATCTCTTCCTTGGTGAAGCCACCCAATGGTATATGGTTACAGGTGTGCTATGCTCGGTAAGCTAATTTGATTCATGACCTCTACTGAAATGAGGTTCTTTTGGCTTCCACTATCGACAAGGAATTGTAGTGGAGAACCCTTCACCCACATCTGCAAATGGAAGAGGCACTCCCCCTCCTATGGATCCTCGGGATCCTCCCTCTCGAGCTTGATGGTGGAAACAATGGCATTGGGATCTGCATCAATGATCTGCTTCCTTTTTTCATTGCCCTTGTCTAGTTCTAACTCATGATCAGAACATGCATCTGATTCGAGTGCCTTCAATTCGGCCACCAGCAGTTGTTTGGGCCGACACTCGTTTCTGCTGTGAGTGGGGTTGTTATGAAATTCACACCACTTCCCCATGTCCTTATTTGGATTTGTGGTGTTTTTCTAATTCACCCCACTTTGTCTTTTCCCCTTGTTCAGTTTTCAGTGGCGCCTTTCCCTGCCTTTGGATTCGCAAATCTAAAGGCTCGCTTCTTCTGCTTAAATTTTCTACTCGATCTTGGCGGCATAGATATATTTCGTGCCGAGCGAGGTCATGTCGAGGAACTCCATTTCCTTTTGAATGTGTCTGTGCAAACAACTGCGGTACTTGAACATCAAATTTCTCTCTAAATCCTTAATACCCAACTTTGTGCGCAGGGAATGGAACAGATTCGTTAGTTCGTGCACATCTTGATCCCTTTGCTACCGCAGCGTGGTCCATTGGATGCACTTGTCCTCATAGCTCCCCACAAGGTAATATTTTTCCTTGATTCCATCTTAGAATTAATTTGAAGTGCGTGCATCTGAGAACAGAGAGGGTTCCCTCCCATATTTTTTCTCACAGTAGGTTTCCCACCAGTGTTTGACATGGGGGGCGGCTTTGAGGAGTTCAAAAATAATCTTTTCTATCTGAGAAATCATGGACCGAGAAATACCCTTCCAGAAAATTCAACCATCTATCTACAGTGTCTTCATCTATCTGGCCTTCAAATACAAGAATGTAAAAGTTGACTAGTACCTTGAAAGGATAGGAGCCTCCAGAGTAGTTGCTAGATGTAGATGTGCCATAGGTAGGAAGTCGTTGAAGGATCTGGGCAAAGTTATCCATCATCATGTTCCTTTGTTTCTCAAGGGCCTCCTCAAGCAATATTTTGATATGATATCATGTTACCTCATCTCTCTTTGATTCTGCCATCAGAGGTCATCGGGGTTTGCAAGGCTAATCTTGAAAGGGTTCATCCAGATCGAGCCCTAACTCCTTATACTCTGACCTTGTTGGGTACATGCAAAGAAAAATAGAGAAAGAGGAGACGGCTCTGATACCACTAATTCATATTTATGCAGGAACGCAAAAAAATACATAAATAGACTTAAACACAGAGATGAAGCGGAAATAAAACTTCATTTCATTAATATCAAATAAATGAAATATGCTTACAGACATAATGGAAATAAACTAGCTAGGGCACTAGTAGCTTATCTTTGAGAAGAGATGCGGCGGATACAGGCTGCTAAATTGTGTTACAATGAGGCTCTAAGGCCTATTTATTATATAGAAATAATTGAAAACCCTAAACATCCAAAAACCTAACCCTAGGAGATCAGGCACCAAAACTATGGGCCCCATTTGGGTAAATTGGTACATCAACTTCTCGGGGATGTAACTTTGGCATATGATATTTGTTTGGCACGCTCAATACCTCATTAGAAATATCCATCTGATGACTACAACTTTTGATCCCTATTTTCCCAAAAAAACGTTGTTTAGGGCCTCAAAACAACTCCGGAAGTTTAGGACCCGAAAAACTGCTAAAACTAGTAAGTTGTGCTGAAACTGAAAAACTGAAAGAATCGATGGTGGGGGTTCCAATGGAATAGGTGGATGGCCACCAATATCCACCTAGATCATTAGGGCCTAAAAATAGCTTCGGAAGTTTAGGACCCGAAAAACTACTAAAAATAGTAAGTTGTTCTGAAAAAATAAATAAAATAAATATAAATAAATTGAGAGAAGCGATGGTGGGGATCCAAATGGAATAGGTGGGTGGTCACCAATATCTCCTTGGATCAAAAAATTAGGTAGCAGTAGAAACTTTTTTCATTCCAGGAGGGAGTGTGAACCACAGAAATGGTAGCTGAGCAGGAAGGAGGATGTTCCTGTTTATTTTCCCAGTTATGATTTTTGTAGAAAATGGCCTAGGGAGAACTTTGTGATCGGGACAAGTTAGATGTTGCATCCAAATATTGTATATGGAAGACCGGGATGGCTTTCATGTTGGATGAGTTTGGTCTAAATACGTATGCATAACTAGTTATAGTCGTACCTACAAATCTGCGACAGCTAGAGAATTACAATAAGGATATGGCCAAGGAAAAGCGGTTGATCCTTGATGGCATTTGGTATCATATAGTCTCACACTTGGCGGCCAATAATATGGTAAAAATAATTTGGGATGCTCTTGCATAACTATACCAAAGTCCTTCTGAGATTCATTGGAAGTTATTCATGAAGGAGAAGTTAAGAACCATGAAGATGCGGAAAGAGAGGAGTTTCTCCCTATCTTGCCAGGATTCAAGACATCCTAAATGAACTTTTAGCAATTGGAGAGACACCAAAAGAAGTTGAACTTGTGCATGCAGCCATCAATGGTTGTTGGAATTATGTCTAATTTGTTGTCTTTGATGGAAACCTACTTGATAAATATGTCACGTGATGGTTATGCAAATGCTACGTGTGAGACAAACCAAGGAATATCATTTCAGAGACAGAGAATGATAAAGGTGAGGTATTTGAAAATATACACTCGTCCCATGAATAAAATTCGTGTACATACACGGGTATGGTGAAGAAAAATTCACATACAGTTTCTGCACCATGGTATCATCAATACCATGGGTCTTTACCATGGTATTGGCCCATAGTAATGAGTGTGACAAAGGATATTTGATCTCGTCAAAGAATACCATTATAATTACTATGGGATTGGCCTAAGGTATTAGCGAAGGCCTAAGCTATATAAGGAGATGGAGATCAAGGTGTTAGGTGTGCAAATTTTGTGATTTCTATGAATAATTTGATCTGAAATAGGTGTGCACCAAATAGCAAGGAAAAGACACAGACCCAGAAAATCTGAAGTATGGTTTCATATGTACTTGTTTGGTTTACTTGTTGAAAATATATAACTTTGATAGATTTGTGGTGTTAATTCTAACATAAATATGAGACAGTAATGGTTGTGAAGTATATTTTGTGGTTGTAGCGAAATCGTGACTCTGTGATTTCATATCTGTATGTTGGTTTTCCTATGAGAGATCGCATACATATGTGGATCTTCTTCTAACTAGTCGCGTATATATTCTGTAGTATGGAAAAATATGTACGTAGGTGTCAAGTATGAAAAATGCTGGAATACATCAAAACATCATAAATATGGGCAGAAAAAATCTGAGCCATATCATTATATATCAACATCAAATGGAAGTACATAGTGATCCAAAAGGAATGCACTCAAGCCACAAGATGGCTGAAATATGCGAAAGAAACCAAGCACTGGAAATGTGTGTTGTTGCTGCTGCTGCTGGAAACTACTGTTATTATGAAGAAGAACCATGTGTGGAAGGCTATTAGATTTCTTATAATGATCCGTGTTTTTAACCACGGCTTCTACTCAAAAAACCCAGAAATAGTTTGGCCAGATTTTAAGTTTGGATTTTCGGCCTTTTTTTAGTTTCCCACTGCATTTCTATTGCCTGACTTACGCACTCCCTGGGAATGACTGCTGATATGGGGCTGAAGGAATGATCTATCAGCTGCAAAAACACCCAATCAACTCAATAGATCAAGGGTTGGTCCCCTCACTGGAAAATAAGCTCAAAAATTGGAGATTTCTCTCCTCCACTGTTGCACCCTGCAACATAGCACAATAACCTGAAGAAATTGCTTTGATGAAGAAATTGGTAGCTTGGTCTGGAAACCTAGATGTGTAATTTAATGCAATGCTCTTCCAAGAGGCCTCTCAATGAAAGAGGTGGCATTCCTACTCGGGAACACCCAGTGTTAAACAGCACAGCAACCCTGCTAAAGAACAAAGGAATGAAAAGTCTAAACAGAACAATATCAAATGATAATCTAAAACATGAATAACAAAGGCTCCCATCCCCTCCATATATATCAAGTGAACCTCTTCACATTGGGTCCCATCCATATGTGCCATCAAGCTCATGCAAGTTTTCCTCCACCAAAACTATGTTGTTCATCAAGGAGATTCAATGTATCTAGATGGCTTTGTTGACTTGGTCAAAGTTGACTGAATCAACATGATCCCATCTTTGTTCACACCCAAGGGTGATCAAATTAGCTGATTTATTCTTCCTCCTTTCACATTAGGAGTGTTATTGATACTTCTAAAGAGGTTAATGGACCTCCCTACCCATTTATTCACCTACCTAGTGATGAAACAACTCTAATATTCCATTTAGCTTGAAGGCTAAATTTTGGAATATTACAGTCCTCCCCTCCAAAATGTTGCTTGTCCTCAAGAAACTGTATAAGGGGAGCAAAATTCCTCCCCTCATCTTCTTGTGGCCTCCTCATCAAAATTCCCCACCACTGCTCAAAATGATCTGCTACAAATCTGTCCTCCAATGTTTCCTCCCAAGCATGCAAAACCATATGGCTCACATCATAGAAAGGTGGAAGGTGTAAGTGGAAACCTCCTTGTTGTCCAATGGCCTCTTCAAGATAGGAGTGATGACAAACATGGGGAATATTATTCCCAATGAGTGACTCCCACACCCATGCTATCATCCAAATGAAATGAGCCAATCTAAGTAGCTCAAAAAGATCCTCAAACCCCGGTTCATACAATGTGTTGGGGTTACATGGAGAGATTGGATCCTCCTATCCAAGTGGTTTCTCTCTCCATTTATGATAAGTATGGGGCTGCTAATGATCTTGGGTTGAACTATCATGACCTCTAAGAGTGGCCCAAGCTACCCCACCAAACAAATAAACCATGAAGTGCCTCCTCCAAAAACTCAAGTTCTCCAAATGGCTCCTCCCACAAGAAAAAAAGAGATGTAGTTTGGCAATCATGGGCTGCCCATTGCTTCCCATAAAACATGCATCATGTAAATTAGGGAGAATTATACTCCCAAAGGGCATCTTCAACTCATATCCCACTCTCCAAACAAAGATCCCCATGAACATAAAAATGTCTGCAATACATCGAAGCAAAAACCAATAGAAACAAGTTGTCATATGACAACGAGAAAGTGGATCAAGGTCCCACAAATGGAACCAGCACAGTGCATCCTTTGCCTGCATCAAATAAAACAATAACAAGTGCTTTTCCAACCACTTTTTTGCTGCCACAATCATTCTACAAGATAGAAACATGAAAGTACAAAGTGGTGTCAATGGTGCACACCAAATATCATGTGGATTCCCCCACAAACCACCAATAAGATAGCCAATCTCAATGCTACAAATGGCTTCAAGTACATCACCATACAATAGGAAAGAAGGGATAATTATTCTTGGTACAACATGTTGCTCATATAAAGTAAAGAAGTATAAAACATAATGTGTAATTATACATTCTCCACCATGTACTTGGGACCTTGAGCTGAAATGGCTCAATTGGAAATTCTCCCTCACCTCCAAAGAGTAGGGAAGTGGCTGTGACATCCTCTATATCACCATCTGGGCTATGCATCTCTCCATATGCTGAAATATATCATGTTGGATGCCCTCCCAAATAAAATCCTTTGCCAAGGAAAGATATGCATCAAAGTGCTTGGAAAAGAAGTCCTTATGTGCTGCATGTAGCAGCTTCTCCTTGAGCTTAGAAGCTCTAGTCAACAAGACCATGCCATGAGAATATATGACCACATCATCCACCATATATCTATCATATCCATCTGGTTCATCAAGAATCATGCAAGCACCAAGATCCTTGGAGTACTCTACCAAGAGTTGAGACCTCCAATATGGATCAATCCTCCTAAGAGACAGTACTGGTGATCTGCAATGTGAAGCTCTACACATGCTGTTGTCTTTTCCTTTAACATCCCTCATGCCAAATTCATCCTCCAAATTTCTTCCATGCCCATCATGTAGTTTCTCATGCTCTAAAATAAGTAGGGATTTTTGGAAGTTGGCTTCCCATTAGAAGCTCTCATTCAAGAAGAGTCTCCCAATCTTGGCCAATGCAAGCATGAGTGACCTCCATCTACTCCAATGTATGGAGGATTCCTTCCTCAAAGGAGGTACCCTCTGTTTCTCCAAATCCAGAGAGCAGCTCCCTTGCACCATGAAGGTGCCATCCTCCATGACTGCAGCAACCTCTGTCAGCGCAGTACAGATAGTGAGAGTGGGTGGTGCTGAAAATGAAAGGATGTCTCCCTCCTCCTTGAGTTTATCCCAAACTCTTTGTGCTGCACTAGACTCCTCCAAAGTTTTCACCTCTCTGGAATCTAAGAGGGGTGAACCAAATGGCAAGATGCCTCTCACCAAATCTAGATCTGGTGGCCTCCCAGGTGGAATGCCTCCATGAAGTGAGACATCAATGTCAAGAGTAGACTGTACATATGGTTGGGAAACCCTGCCCTTGCCCTCACAGTGTAAATCAGTCTACCTCTTCCTTGCATCAGCTCTCTGAAATGGATAGGGGCGTGTGCTCCTCATCAAATGATGATGACCTTCCTCTCTATCTCCTCCTTCCATCTGCAATGTTCCACAATCATGTTGTCCATTGATTGTGCCTTGACCTCCATAAGTGATATCCTGGTGAACTTCTTGCAATGTTACAAGAAATCCTCCTGTTAGAGCATGTGCTCCTCCTTCCTTTGCATGAGGTACTAGATATGCTCTATATGTGATAGCGTTGTAACCCCCATCCTTCTCTTCCTCTTCAATATGCATGGGAGTCATCTACTCAATAAGAGGATCCTCTTTTTCAAAAGGAACCTGCATGCCCTCTGTTCCAAAGGTATGAGACAAATATTTTTCCTCTATCAGTGTGTTATGCAATATGTGAGCCCTTCCATCAGTTTCATGAAGTGATTTTGAGTTTTTAAGTTCTTCCAACCCATGCATAAGTTTTGGTTTGTTTGTCTCAACCAAGAGTGTTTTAGAATGCCTCCCATCAAACCTCTCCACTGATTTCTTAGTGAAATTTGCATAAGATGAAATATTGGCATTTTTCAATGAAAATGACTCAAAAATCCACCAATCATAGGCCTTACCTTCAAAGTGCAGCGCTGCAACTTTGATGGCTTCATCTTCAGAAACTTGGTGCTGCTATAAATAAGTGTGTAGCTCCTCCACCCAAGCTTTGGCTAAACATGTTGGTGACCCATCAAAAGCAGATAGAGTAAATCTATCCATTTCATGTTGTCTGCTCCTCTGCACCTTGATCTTGAAAAACTCTTGAAAAGTGATATGATCTCTAAATCTTTCAGTTTCAGATTCATATTCCTGAAGAAAATCACTAAGAGTTTCCCTCTTAGGCATTCCTCCTTCTTCCATCTCTCTGATAATAGATCTGGCATTTTACTACGCTGTGCATAATAGGGTGTAGCTGCATGCTCACACCTATCATGTGCCAATCTATATCTAGCTCTATATTCAAACTTCTCTGGAGATTCCATCTCCTCTCTCATCTTCTTAAGATCTTCATTGATGCTCTACATAGATTTTGGAAGAAGCTTTGAGAGCCCCTCCTCCTTTCTTCCTCCATATAATGGAGTCTTATTTCTGTTCATCTCTCCTTTTCTTGATAACATCATGGCCGAGTTCCACAAGCTGATCCAAGACTATGCTCTGATACCACTGTAATATTCCCAAATGGGAAATGCAGGAATATAGAACATATGCACAATTCCAACTACGGTAAAATAAGAATTAAACATGTAGAACCGGAAGAATGTTGGAATACATCAAAACATCATAAATATGGGCAGAAAACCACTGATCCATATCATTATATATCAACATCAAATGGAAGTACATAGTGATCCAAAAGGAATGCACTCAAGCCAGAAGATGGCTGAAATATGCCAAAGAAACCAAGCATTGGAAATATGTGTTGTTGTTGTTGCTACTAGAAACTACTGTTATTATGATGAAGAACCATGTGCGAAAGGTTATTATATTTCTTAGAATTATCCGTGCTTTTAACCATGGCTTCTACTCAAAAAACCTAGAAAAACCCAGAAATGGTTTGGCCATATTTTAAGTTTGGATTTTCGGCCTTTTTTTAGTTTCCCACTGCATTTCTGCTGCCTGACTTACACACTCCCTAAGAATGACTGCTGATATGGGGCTGAAGGAATGATCTATCAGCTACAACAACACCCAATCAACTCAATAGATGAAGGGTTGGCCTCACTGGAAAATAAGCTCAAAAATTGGAGATTTCTCTCCTCCATTGCTGCACCCTGCAACACAGCACAATAACCTGCAGAAACTGCGTTGATGAAGAAAGTTGTAGCTTGGTCTAGAAACATGAATGTGGAAGTGAATGCAATTCTCTTCCAAGAGGCCTCTCAAGGAAAGAGGTGGGATTCCCGCTCGGGAACACCCAGTGTTAAACAGCACAGCAACCCTGCTAAACAACAAAGGAATGAAAAGTCTAAACAAACCAATATCAAATGATAATCTAAAACATGAATAACAAAGGCTCCCATCCCCTCCATATATAAAAAGTGAACCTCTTCACATTAGGTCCCATCCATATGTACCATTAAGCTCATGCAATTTTTCCTCCACCAAAACTGCGTTGTTCATCAAGGAGATTCAATGTATCTAGACAGCTTTGTTGACTTGGTCAAAGTTGACTGAATCAGCATGATCCCATCTTTGTTCACACCAAAGGGTGCTCAAATTAGCTGCTTTATTCTTCCTCCTTTCACATTAGGAGTGTTATTGATCCTTTTAAGGAGGTTAATGGACCTCCCTACCCATTTATTCACCTACCTAGTGATGAAACAACTCTAATATTCCATTTAGCTTGAAGGCTAAATTTTGGAATATTTCAGTATGATTGATCATGGTTTGCGTTAATAGCAGTTGGTGTTTGTGATGGGTACAGTGTTTGGCTTGGTATATTGATGAGTGGCTATGCATTGGAATGATTTTTTTTCCGATCTAGTTTCATTGGTCACATTGCTTGATTTAATGATTCAATTGGTTCAGGATTTAAGTATTTGATTTCAGAATAGTTGGGAATGGATCCAATTTTAAACATTTTGAAAAGTGATCCACAAATAGCTGAGGATAGAAGTCTTCAAAAAGGGGGTTGCAGCTCCCTTGCAGTAGGAGTTAGAAAGTGATAGAAGGATGTAGCCTTTTGTAGGTAGGAGCCTACGTAATGGTTAAAGTATGCACCAGTACAAGATTGTAAGAAGATTATTTTTAATAAAACAAGACAGAGATGAAAGCAACGGTGGTTTTCTCCGACATTGGGTTTCCACCTAAAAAATCATGGTGTTCATGTGGTTGTGTGTGTTAATGTTCCATTCGCTTCTTAACTAATCATACTCATTGTTTAATTGATGAATAATGGAATAGTTATGCATTTATTAATGTTGCACATGTAATCAGATAATTTATCTCAATATACACGAGTTTCCGCAGTAACAGCCATGTACATATGCTAGTTTCTTTTACAATAGTCACATATAAAAATCAGAATAATAAATTGAAATTGAAGTGAGTAAAATGTTGATTCACCTACCCTCATATCAGTATTTTTCCTAAAAATTGGTTTCAGAGTCGGTCTTTCAGAAGAATCTTGATAGCTTGAACGAAGATTCGTCAAGATGAGTAATCAATAGGGAGTAAAATATATCAGGCCACCATCGTTTAATGGATCCAACTTGGTTTTCTAGAAAATCATAACAAGACATTATCTACAGTCACTTGGACCTGATGTTTGGGGAATCGTTTAAGGAGGCTACCAGTATCCATCCTCCATTCCCACAAATGAAGCAGAAAAGAAAAAATATGATACCAATGCAAAGGTTGTCAATGTTGTGTTGGGAAACTTGGAAAAATCATAATTTGTAAAGGTCATGCAGCTGAATACTGCAAAGTCTATATGGGACAAGATCGTCCAAAGTTATGAAGGTGACACGAAGGTAAAGAGTGCCAAACTTCAAACATTTAGAATTCAATATGAAAATATCAGAATGCATAATGATGAAAGTATTGCAAGTTTCTTTCTTAGGGTAGATGAGATCGTTAATTCAACGAGAAATATTGGTGATGAAGTAAAATGCTTAATGCTTGTTAAGAAAATCCTAAGATCTCTAACCCCAAAATTCAATTCGAAAGACTCTGCCATTGAAGAAAAGCAGGATTTGAAGAACCTTGCTATTGAACAACTTCATGGGATATTAACAACTTATGAAATTAGGAAATGGGGTCCCTCAGATATCACATAGGTAACATTCAAATCTACTTCTAAATTAAATGAAAATGAGGAGCCTAAGGAATCAAGTTATGTATTAGATGAAAAAGAGGTGAACTTCATAAAGAAACTCCAAGTAGGAACTGGCATATTTAGAGGTAGAGTTCCCTTCGAATGTTTTTCTTGTGGAAGAGTTGGTCATTATGCTGCTAAATTCCCTTATAAATAAAACCATGAGAAAGGGAAGAATTATGTAGAAGTAAATTTTAGAGGAAGGTTTGAAAACAAGAAAATTTTCTACACACGCTAAGATAGTGATGGTCTTTCAAATGGTGAAGAATGTGAGTCTGATCAAGAGTATTGATTACTTATGGAATTTACAGATAAATGTATTGATGATTCTAATGATGTTTTTATGGATGCCCTAGAAGAAAAATATAATCTCATTGAAGAAAGAACTAAACTTAAAATTCGCCTAGAAGAACCTAAACTATCATAAGAAGCACTGAAGAAACAAATTCTAGAAAAGGAGAGGCATAATGAAAACTTAGAACTATAAATAGTAAGTATAAGAAAGGAACTTGAGAAAACAAAAGGTCTAAACCTTAGATTTGCTAATGTTAGAAAATTAAATATTACAGAGCAATGCAACACATAAAATATGTGGAAAAATACAAGCACACAAAACACATAAAACCAGAGAGACACAGATATACGTGGTTCACCCAGTTTGGGCTACGTCCACCCCAAACAGCCAATCCTTCCTTTCTATTATCTAGCAAAAAATGAAGAGACAAAACCTACAGCAGATCCATTGTAATATCCTTTGTTCTCTCTCACAGTCTCCCTCTCTGTTTCTCGCTCCGAGAATACACACATCATACACAGTCGCAATACAATACCCTCATATATACAAGTGGGTTGCCTTCTAGGGAAAAAAACCCTAATCTAAACATAACTTCTACCGTCAGATCATTTTCCTAATGAACGGCCCAGATTTACTAGAAATTACTATACTTTTACAAGGAAATTTTACATCTATTTTTAGCTTCGGGGGCGCTGCCCCCGAAAGCCCCCGCCAAGGGGGGGCTCCGAAAAGCGCTGCCGCCCCCCCCCTGGACCCCCCACGGCAGCGATTAATTACGGGTGGTGTTGCTGCCCCTTTTAAGGTACAGGGGTCCAATGTTGTGATACAAAGTAAACAAGATAATCAGGCTCCACACCCAACAATCTCCCACTTGGAGACTGATTGTAGCAACTCCACCGTTGCTTCATTTGCTAGACAATGACTCCTCTTTGGACCTGGTTGTTCCTCATCTTCATCGTCATCCTTGAAGACCAATTGAAACTGAGCACATTCTCAGTTTCTCCCTGGTTACAACTTTTGTTAGCATATCTGCAGGATTCTGGCTAGTGTGTATCTTTTCCAACTTCAACTCTCCATCTTCCAATACTGACCGTATGAAATGGTACTTGAGATGTATGTGTTTAGTCCTGGAATGAAATGCTAAGTTCTTTGCAAGATGAATGGCACTTTGGCTATCACTGTATAGCGTGCCCATATCATGCTTCTTACCCAATTCATCCATAAACCTTTGTAACCAAATCATTTCTTTACTAGCCTCTGTAGCAGCAACATACTCGGCTTCTGTTGTTGAAAGTGCAACAACACTTTGGATTTTGAAACCCAACTGACAGCTGTTCCACCTACAGTAAATACATATCCTGTAGTGCTCCTCCTGTTATCTCTGTCACCTGCCATATCTACATCAACATATCCCTGTAGAGCAATGTTTGAACCACCAAAGCATAATGCTTGATTTGTGGTACCTCTCAAATATCTGAGAATCCATTTTACTGCCATCCAATGTTCTTTTTCTGGATTATTCATGTACCTGCTTACAACTCCCACTGCATGTGCAATATCAGGCCTTGTGCAGACCATTGCATACATTAAGCTTCCAACTGCTGATGCATATGGAACTTTAGACATATAATCCCATGTCTTCTTGGGTCTTTGGGCACATCTCCTTACTAATTTTGAAATGGCTAGCAAAAGGTGTACTAACTGGTTTTGCATTGTGCATATTAAATCTTTTCAACACCTTTTCTATGTACTCATTCTGAGACAGTGTTAATTTACGATTTTTCATGTCTCTAGTTATCCTCATACCAAGGATTTGTTTTGCAGCTCCCAAATCCTTCATTGCAAATGAATTTGCCAATTTTCTTTTGAGCACATTTATTTCCTGCATGTTAGATCCTGAAACAAGCATGTCATCTACATACAATAACAATATAATATAGCTGCCATCATTTTGCCTTTTTAGATAAACACAATGATCAGAGTGACATCTAGTATAACCTTGTTCAGACATAAACTTGTAAAATTTTAGATACCACTGCCTTGGAGCCTGCTTTAAACCATACAAGCTCTTCTTTAACCTGCACACCAATTTTTCTTTCCCTTTTACCTCATATCCTTCTGGTTGCTGCATGTATATCTCTTCCTCCAAATCTCCATGGAGAAATGTTGTCTTTACATCTAACTGTTCAAGATGTAAATCTTCCGCTGCTACAAGACTTAAGATAGTTCTAATTGAATTCATCTTAACAACAGGACAAAATATTTCATCAAAATCAATACCTTTCTTTTGTGCAAACCCCTTCACCACAAGTCTAGCTTTGTACCTCTATTTTCCTCCATCTTCTTCCTTCAGCCTGTAAACCCATTTATTCTGCAATTTATTTTTACCTGCAGGAAACCTGACTAAGTCCCAAGTCTGGTTATGCATTAAGGAGTCCATCTCTTCTTCCATGGCTAGCTCCCACTTCTTCCTACTTTCAACCTGCATTGCTTCTTCATAACATTCAGGTTCACCAGAATCAGTCAGCAATAGATAATATAATGAAGGAGAGTATCGTTCAGGGGGTCTACTTATCCTGGTAGATCTTCTAACACCACTTTCAGGTGTTTGAGGTGCCTGTTGCTGTTGTGGTGGTTGCTGCTATTGTGGTTGTTGATTATTATTATTTTCAGGCACCTTTACTTTTTCAGTTATCTCATCAAGAACCATGTATTCCTTGCTTTCTTTTTCCTGTTTCTTTTCCTGCAACTGATTCTTATACAAGACCTTTTCATTGAATATTACATCTCTGCTCCTAATGATTTTGTGATTTTCAAAAAGCATATAAGTGATAACCAAAATCATTAGCACCATATCCAATAAAGGTACATTTCTTTTATTTTTCCTCAAGCTTTGTTTTGTTTTCTTTATTAATATGGACAAAGGCCTCACAACCAAAAGGCTTTAAAAAAGAGTAGTTTACCTTTTTACCTGTCCATGCTTCCTCTGGAATACCACCATCCAAGGAACTTGAAGGCCCTATGTTTATTAGATAAACAGCAGTATCTACAGCATCTGCCCAAAATTGTAAAGGCAATCCCGCATGCAATCTCATGCACCTTGCACGCTCCATGATTGTTCTGTTCATCCTTTCTGACACACCATTTTCTTGTGGTGTTCTTGGAATTGTCTTCTCTCTACGAATTCCATGCTCTGAACAGTACCTATCAAACTCTTTGCTGCAATATTCACCTCCATTGTCTGATCTGAGACACTTCAACTTCTTTCCTGTCTCAATCTCAACCAAAGCTTTCCATTTCTTGAAATATCAAATACATCAGATTTATTCTGAATACAATAAATCCATGTTTTTCTAGTTGCATCATCAATAAAAGTAACATAATAACGAGAGCCACCGAGAGATGATACCTGAGCATGTCCCCATACATCTGTATGCACAAGCTCCAATTTTTCGCTCTTCTTTTCTTTCCCAACTCTGAGAAATCTGACTCTCTTTTGTTTTCCATAAATGCAATTTTCACAGAAATCCAAATCAACATTCTTCAAACCTGGCAACAAATTTATTGAGTGAAGAATCTTCATCCCCTTCTCACTCATGTGTCCGAGCCTATGATGCCATAATGCTGCATCTTCTCCTTTGGAAGTTAAAGCATTAACAGAGTTAGAAATACCATTGCATAAATACAATGTACCAACCTTTTTGCCTTTTTCTATTACCAGGGCTCCTTTGGTGACCTTCCAAGTTTTATCCGTGAAAGTTGTCACACAACCTTCACCGCCTAACTGCCCTGTTGAAATCAGATTTTTCTTCAGATCTGGAACATGCCTTACCTCCTTTAGTAGCCATTGGTTTCCATTCTGTTGTTTTACAAGAACTTTACCCATTTCAACAATTTTACAGGGTTTATCATCACCCAAACGAACTTGTCCAAAATCTCCTTGAACATAGTCATGAAAATATTTCTTATCAGGTGTGGCATGGAATGAAGCCCCCGAATCTACAACCCAAGAATCAGTAACATTTTCGAAAGAAAGAATCAAAGAATCTTGTAACACATCACCTGTCACATTTGCTTCATGATTGTTTTCTTGTTGTGTGTCTCCTTCTTTTCCCTTCCGAGATCTACAGTTTTTCTTTAGGTGTCCTTTCTTTCTGCAATTCCAGCACACTATCCTTGATCTAGACTTGGATCTGCCTTTCCTTGATTTACTGCGATATCCCGAGCTCTTTCCTCTTTCCATTCTTCTTCCCCTAGACTCTGCACTCAAAGAATTACCTGATGTCTCACCGGAGCTTTTCCATCGCATTTCCTCGCTAAGGATAGCACCAACAACATCATCAAACTTTAAATTACTAGATCCAAAGACAGAGTTACTAATGGCCATTACTAAACCATTCCAACTCTCTGGCAATGAGCACAAGAATAACAGAGCTCTAACTTCATCATCAAAGTTTACCCCTACAGAACTTAACTGACTGGTAACTGTATTAAATTCATTTAAATGGTCTGCAACAGATCCACCTTCCGACATCTTCATATTAAATAGTCGTTTCATAAGAAATACCTTGTTTGAGGCCGAGGGTTTTTCATATAGTTTCACCAATGTCTACATCATTCCCTCTGTTGTTGTTTCCTTCGAAATATTGAAGGCGACTGACGCCGCAAGACACAACCATACTGTTCCAAGTGCCTTTCTATCGAGAATGTTCCATTTCGCATCTGTCATGGCCGCCGGCTTCTTTGTTTTTCCGCTCAATGGTAGGTATAGATCTTTCTGATACAGATAATCTTCCATCTGCATCTTCCACAGATAGAAGTTTTGGCCGTTAAATTTCTCGACCCTAAACTTACCATCGTCCGCCATTGCTCCCACTCGAACCAAGAACCCTTCTTTCCTGTGAGTTTATCAGCCAAATATACCTTCGGCTCTGATACCAGTTGTTATAAAATTAAATATTACAGAGCAATGCAACACATAAAATATGTGGAAAAATACAAGCACACAAAACACATAAAACCAAAGAGACACAGATATATGTGGTTCACCCAGTTTGGGCTACGTCCACCCCGAACAGCCAGTCTTTCCTTTCTATTATCCAGCAAAAAATGAAGAGACAAAACCTACAGCAAATCCTCTGTAATATCCTCTGTTCTCTCTCACAGTCTCCCTCTCTATTTCTCGCTCCGAGAATACACACATCATACATAGCCGCAATACAATACCCTCATATATACAAGGGGGTTGCCTTCTAGGGCAAAAAAACCTAATCTAAACATAAATTCTACCGTCATATCATTTTCCTAATGAACGGCCCAGATTGACTAGAAATTACTATACTTTTACAAGGCAATTTTACATCTGTTTTTAGCTTCGGGGGTGCTGCCCCTGAAAGCCCCCGCCAGGGGGGGCTCCGAAAAGCGTTGCCGCCCCCCCCCCCCCTGGACCCCCCACGGCAGCGATTAATTACGGGCGGTGTTGCCACCCCTTTTAAGGTACAGGGGTCCAATGTTGTGATACAAAGTAAACAAGATAATCAGGCTCCACACCCAAAAACTAAAGGATCTGAGACCCTAGAATAAATCATCAAATTACAATGCTCTCCTCTAATAAAAACAAGTCTTGGATACAATGGATAATCATCAAAGTCTGTAAAATCTTCTGAAATAGGTACAGGAAGCTATCTCAATGCAGTAAAGGGAAGCAGTCAACAAAGTTCCAACTCTTAGAAAAGGAATGAGGGATCAAATGTCTCTTAGGTAAATCACTTTTACCACAATCAAAAGGGAAACTACACAAAAAGGTACTATACTCCCAAGAACTTCTACTTTAGTGTTCAATGCTTCACTTGTCACAATTTTGGTCATAAGGCTACTCAGTGTGTCACTTATAAAACTATCATAACTAGAGAAGAAGAAAAAACAAAAGAATGATATTGGGTTAAATAAATACTCTTACAATACCTGTTAACACTAGAAAATCGTACAAGAAAAATACATTAGAAAAATTCAAGTAGAAGGTACAAAGAAAGATTCACAGGGAAGAAATACATTAGAGGAGCTAAAAATTTAAATTTTCCTAAGGTCAGCAGGAAAATTTTTCGACCGCACACAGGAAGCACTAGCCCTGAGTGCACATTGTGGATTTTTCTTCGATAGCCATGAAGAGTGCGGCCATCCCTCCAATAGTCGCACGGTCATATAGAATGTAGAATGTCACTATTCGGGACCACTTGGCACACTTGGAGAAAAATATTCTCACTCAAGCTAACCAAGTACAATCGCATTTGAGCCACATTGAGACTTTAGTGCAGCACACAAAGGAATCATACCCCCACTCTTATGTCACCATCCATCTTGTACCAAGAGAAGGAGGGGAAATTTTAAATTTTTCTATAAAATCCAACCATGGGAAGAGAAATAGGAGACACATTGTTATGCTGGCCAAATTTCTCATCAGCAAACCAGCTTGCGTTGTCTAGCAGAAAGAGGATTGGAAGGATTCAATTGTTGGCCATCCAACAACTCAATCCAAGAGAGAATATTTCACCACCTGTCCGTATATCTACCATCCTTTGAGAGGGAAGAGAGAATTTATGAAAACTTGAGAGGAAGAGACCCCCTTGTCTTGTATATTGGAGCTCCATAGCTCGAAGGATCCACTACAAGAGATTTAGAATTCTACCTTTTACTACTACCAGCACCTAATAAAGGGAAAAATATCTCCATTGTTGAGTTATTAGTGTGTTTGCTCTATTGAGTGTCTTTCTTGTGCATGTTGTTTTGTTTTTTGTTTCATTGTTTATGTAGCATGTTATGTTTCCATTGAACTTAGTTTATTACATGTTGAACTTGTTCCACTAACATTTGAAAAACCACTTTCACATGTGACCCTCATGTAGGTAAGTAGCCTCCCTACTAAGAATAGTGTATTACGTCTGCCCATGCATCGAATGCACTACCACAGGAATGGCGACTCCACTGGATTATTTATTTTGAGTCAATGGTTGTTGATGCAAGTCCTCCTTCCTGCTCAACTTGCTGAAAAATCACTCTTGCATCCTCTCGGCACTTTTAGTCACCCTCAGTGATAAATTTTTCTTAGAGAAGGAGGATTTTTTCTTGCTTCTACCCGACCGTCTGTATTCTGTTGAGACATACGTGTGCTTCGCGCCTATGGATAATAAGTCACATGGTAGGCAGTAAGCCCATTTTTCACTTGTTTTTCTCATTTTTTTGCAATTGTAAAGTGTTGGCAACCCATAAGAAATTTTCCTTCACTGTGCTCTGGTATTTCATGACTGGTTTGGATGCTTATTTGCTAATAATTTATATTAGCAACCAAGTAGTTTTAATTTTAGTTTTTTTATTTTTGCAAAGCACACGTAGTTTAAGTAGGGGAAAGTAAGTGGCCTTCAATCCACATATGATGTCCGAAAAAATGATTTTTTGATAAAATATACATAACACATAGTGTAATTAGCATAAAATTAAGTGGTCCGCATATCCACACATCTTTATCTAATTCATGTTTTTCAATTTTTGCATTAGATTAGTTCAATTTTTGCATTAGGAATCGGGACCAAGACCAAACTGTCAAAAAGAAAGCAAGTAATATCGGCCACCCTTGCACCTTATGGTGAGCTTGGGTATGCATATGAACGCTTTACTAAGATAATTTTCCATCTCCCTATAGTGCAAACTTAGTCTAACTAGGAAAGGTGTAAGCGGCCCATAATCTGCACATCGTTTATTTTTCAAGGAAAAATCATACATAGCATAATTAGAAACATATTGTAAAGGATTAGCACATATCCACATCTCATAACACTTGTGATTGTACACTCCAAAGCACAGATGAAGCATCGGTAAGAATTGGACTAAAAGGCCCCCAATGTGTTGGGATATTTATTCTCTTCTTACAGTTACTTCATCAAGGCACACCCTACGAAAATTGAGACTCTCTAAAAATAATCACTAATCGAACTCGCTAAATTCTCCCCACAGGGGCCACAAAATAAATTATAGGTCAGGTTAGGACCATCGAGGGTAGGCATCCAATAATTCACCGAGGTCATTCTACATTTTCAAACATAGATGTTGACTTTTTAGGGAGCTTCAAATCTATCTATCTACCCACTAAAAAAATACTGAGCATTACCAGAGACCCATTTAATAGGGGGTTAAGCTTAGGCCCAGTGCGTGAGGTAATCTTTGGGGCTACCTGACCCATCTAGTGCTTGGTACTAGTAGCTTAATACCAAGAAGCTCAAGATTCGAACTCTCACATGGGACGATAGTACATTAGTGGCCAAAACTAGGGCATCCTTCCCTATAGGTGACGGTGAATGAATCACTAGATCCTCTTACCATTACCTTGGTCGATTATTTGGTTGCTCGAAGGCATCACCGGTTCTTTCAGGACGTTAACCCCAGTACCCATCAGAAGACATCTTCGCAAGGCCCAGTTACATTGAGAGTGTAAGTACGATTATGTCTATTTAGGCTTTTGAGTATCATACACAAAACAACCAAACCATATTTTTTGCTTGCTTGATCACATAGCATTAAATTAAAGGAAAACTTACCTCTTATTTTTCACTTTGTTTTATGCATGTGATGGTATTTTCTTTGAAAAAAGTCTTCATTCCCTCATAAAACCAAAATTATTGCCTAGATTAAGTTATTCGACAAAATAACTAACCCAACGGGGCCTCGTCGATCTAAATGTTTTTTGGACCTCTCCCCATTAGAGGGAGGAGTGCCAGGTCTTTCACCATTTAGGCGTCAAAGACGACACACCGTTGCCATTATCGGTTTATCCTTTATCGATGCATTTGTGATTAGAAACCCCCAAGGGTCACCCAACACCACACCAGTGGAAACCCCAGTAGGGTCACCACACTCAACTCCTCCCACAAACCCTAGAGGGCAAAGGAGAGTTACCCCTTTGGGGAGTCAGTAGAAAATTCATCAGGGCATGTCACAGAGTAATATTCCTCAAACACCCCCCATAAACCACCACACTCAGACACTTACGTTTCCATAGTACATAATGGCAAGAAATACTCAGTTACCCTTTTTAGCATCACTAAACCTTCCAGATCTATCAAAGTTAACTAATGACCCCATTTTCCATAGCCTTAATTGGCCTCCCATGCCCACGAAGCTCCCTTCGGATATACAAAAATTTGAAATGGAAGCAAGCAGAAGACCCAGGAAATCATATTATGACTTTTCACTTGTGGTGTTCGTCGAATAATATCATTGACGATACTATTCGATTAAGACTTTTTCAAAGCACCATAACTGGGCCTGCGGTGAAATGGTATGTCGAGCAGCCTTTTTCTTCACATGGAACCTTTAGCGCCCTCTCTACCGCATTCCTCACTTATTTTCAACTACCTATTCACCATGATTTGGGAATCAAACTACTGACTTATTTTAGGCAAACACCAGCCGTCCATATATTGGACCATCTCCACAAATGGCGGCGACATCGTAGTTTGTGAAAATCCAAACTCCAAAATGGAGTTTTGCTGGAATTATTTTTTAAAACTCTCATAAAATAGATATCAAAATACGTGGCAATGCAAAAACCTACCTATGAGGAGGATTCCATTAGAAAATCCCAGCAGCTTGAACTCATCTACACCCAATCAGGATATATTTACAATGTCCTGCCAAATGCCTCGCACTTGAAAACTTATAGAGAGTTACCAGCGCGTCGAATACTCTTGACGACTTGATTGTGTCCCTTACTCAAGGTCACCTAGGCAGAAATGCCCAGTACCCAGGATATCCGTACGATTATACCCAGAATGTGATGCAACCTTGCTACCACCAAAGTCAATCTGCACCTTTACAGAATATGACGAATAGGGTGACACCATACCACCAGCAACAGGGAGGCTTGTACTCAGTAATGAATGTTGTTGGAAGAGATCCCCCCAGCAATATTACACCAACCAGGGACAAGGGAACCAATATTCCCCTTTCCCCTCACAAAATCCACCATCATAAAACAAAGCACCAATGAACTTAGTGCAACCATCCCAGGCTCAATATCGCCAGTCTTACAACCAAGAGAACTGCAATAACCCTCACAACGCTAAAAAAAATAAGCTTAGGAATAAAAAAAAGGGAGACTCTGGACAGGGGGCAGTAATCAACAACGCCCCTTGCAATCTTAGTCTGGGGGCAACCCTAACATAAATAAAAACAAGGACCCAAAAAACAACTCCCAAGGGAAAAACAAGAGGTAAATTCTAAGGACAAATCATTCATGTTCCAAATGCGTGAGTACGGCCATTACACTCACCACTGTCCCAAACTCCCTGAACTGAAAAAAAAAAAAAATAAAAAAAAAATAAAATAAAATAAAATAAAATAAAATAAAATAAAAAATTCAGGGTAACCATGGACAAGGGGGACCTACCCAACAACCCGTTGTAATGAAGGAGTCATTCCCCCACTCAACAAGCAAAACCACCCCAAAACGATGCCGGAGGCGGCAGCCATGAATTTTACATGACTGGCGAAGAAATGTTCTTCCAAACAAGGTGTTAACAGAGTTATTTGCTAAGTCATGAGTCTATTTTAATTTATTTTTTTTAGGACTATATTTTTGAAATTTTCAAAAAAAAAAATGGTTGCTACCGGAAATACCGGTAGCGCATGTTTTAGCCTTTTCGGACGGTATGCTATATTCCTGTTTCTGTCAGTTTTTATTTTCTTCTGATGCTACCAGAAATTGCGGTAACTTCCCCTGTTTTTAAAGATAAAAATAAAAAGCCACGTGTTCATGTTTTAAATACGTTTTAAATCATTTTATTATGATTTAAACCACGTGATAGGATAGGTTTGTGTTCAGTCACGTTAATTTAAGTCATGGTATACGTGTAGAGTTGAGGTGTCAATCCACAATAACCAAAGCCAGTCGTTGATCTCGTCTTGTCTTCTAGCTTATTTGGTCCAGTTTCAGGTCAAGGTATGTCATTTTCGAATGGAAAGATTGTGGATCTGCAGGTTTAATGTAGTGACCGTTTGGATGGTTACGCATATACGATGCCAAAAATTTAGGCCAATAATCCAACGTGCAATGAAGGTGACTTCCAGTCATAGATCCGCTTATTTCAAGACACCTGTAGCATTCTATCTGAAGTTACGCAACCAACTGAAGACCATGATGGCTATCACAAGGGGAATACTATGGTTAAGAATATTTTCCATCAAGAAAATCTATTGCATGGAGGATGAACTAGCGTTGTTGTTTTAAAATCATCGAACAAGAAGAAGCAGTGTTAGTTGTGAGCCTACTTATTGGAGAACGAGTTTTCTAGAGTTGCAGTTTGAGGAGGAGTCTAGATTTTAGACAGGATTTCAAAGGAAGACACAAGCAACACTTGTTAGGTGAGTTTGTCTAGCTCTGCCACCTATCATCTTTCAGAGACATAGTTATTAATTTTTGAAGATGACTAAAAGAGGAGGGAAGATAAAATGAATTGAACCACAGGGTGCTGACCTAATGGATGAAATTTCGAAGGTGAGAAGATTGTTTGTCCAAGTAGGGTGCTATTATTTGTGCACCAGACTAGGAATCTCCCACTTAGGAGTAGCTCAAGAGGTTCCAAACTCATTCAATGGACAGGAAGCCACATTCTATGGTCTTACACTGCATTTTTTAGTAGATTTAGGTGTTGAGGCATTCAACCTTCCACAGGAAGGAGAAAGGTGGTTTAAAGGTCAGATTATCATTGGAGGAGAACTCAACAGTTTTATCAAGGATGGACACAGAGATCCCAATTGGGCCAAAGTAATTCCCATTAGTTTTCTCAAAAATGAATGGGAAAAAATTGTTGAACTCATCAATATTTACCTCAATTGTGAAAGGAGGATCCAAACTCACACTGTTGCTTCAAAATACAGCCTGTATCATCAAGCTCTCATCAAGGTGTTAGTTGAAGAAGAGTTAAGGAAAAGAAAGCATACATGGGACCATTTATTTTTTACAGGGTAGGCCAACCTGCACCTAAACGTCCATCCTCACAAAAACACCCTCAGCCTGCAAAAAGAACCAAGAGGAAGTCTCAGAAGGAAAAACATCCATAAGGCCAAGAGTAGAAAAGAAAATATTTCTTCAGTCAAGTTTGAGAGAAAGTTGGAGAAAGGGGAGCTCCTCAGTTAATAAACCCAAGTATATGAAAATGGTGCCCCATATCCCTCCTTTTTCTAATGTCTACACCAGAGCTCGAAGAGGAAGGTTTGAAACTACAGAGAATTCTGAAGCACAAATGCTATCATAAATTCCAGAAGCATATATTCAACAGAAAATGAAGAAATATTATCAGCCTACAAACTTTGATGAATGACTCCTTAAAGATGAAGGGTATGATATCAGTAGCAAGAAGAAGAAAGAGGAATCCAAACCTATTACTGGTACCAGAAAAAGACATACCAGAGACATCAAAAAGTCCAGGCTTAAGTCCAAGGCTCTGCACAATCCAAGTTTAATGACAGAGTTCATTGATATAGAAGGAAGATCTGAAGGGTTGAAGACAAAGAAATCCAAGAATCAAGATAAAACAAAACCCCTTAGAGGAGCACACGGAACCCTCAAAAATAAGAAATATCCAAAGGGTTCTAAGGAGGATAAGGCCATTGTCAAGGAAGCATCCACAAGAAAAACCAGATCAAGATCAGTTGCTAACAGCAAGACAGACTTGGACAAGCTTGCTGAAGTTGCAGCCCACAAGGAAGGAAGGTAAAAATGTTTTTGATACAAACACATTTTTTCTTATCAATTGCAATTTTGAACAGCAGATCAGATGTCAAAGAATATAATTTTGCACAGTTTTTTCACTATTTTTTGTGCATTTTTTAAAAATAAATAGAGCACTACCAGAAATTCCAATAGCATTCCAGTTTTTGCACAGTTACATATTTTTACCGGAATTTCTGGTAGCGTTGTTTTAACTGATTTTGGACACCTGTCAGCAAATTTTCTAAGCCATTTAAGGAAAGATAAGGACTCATAACCAAATGGATATAACAAGTGATGGTGATAAGTGGTTATGAGGTTGTTGGAGGTCATATTAAGTGAAGATACATGGCTATTTAAGAACCAAAAACATAAGGATACAAATCAGTAGAAAAAGAGGCAGCATGTCAGCATACTCAGCAGTTCAGCCCATATTTCTTCTCTTCTTTCATCTACATCTTTCCTTGCAGTTAGATTTTGATGGGATATGGTTTTAATGTCCTATGACACCTATGTAATGTTAGGAGTAATTTTACCTTATTTTTATAAGATATGGATTTGGTGCCTCTCTTTCTATATATACCATTTGTAAATACCATTTCCGGGTTGGAGGTTGGTCTACCTTAAGACTGAATATAATAAAAAAATCCTTTCTGTACTTCATGCTGGGGATTTTGTGACCCAATAGCTATCTAATGTATGGTGTGTCTTATTTCTTTGTTAATTTGTTCTAATTATGAGTTGCAACAATAAGTAAGGTGTGAGTGAGAAATTATTAAAGGATTTAATAGTAAATTAATTTCCTTCCATCTTACTGCAGATAATAGATGTGTTGTAGAACATGTCAGTGAATATTTCATAAAGGATTTTTTAAATACTTTATGCATGCAATGTACTTTCTGAATGTTTTTTAATTTGCATAAACAGAATTTGTGTAAAGATCCATCATTATAGATGTGTGAAAAATTTAGGATATGAATATTTCCTAGAATAAGTACCACCTATCCATCTTCTTTCATTTGTTACACTATGATCTATATTCTACCAATTTACCCATACAATTTATACTTTCCACAAGTTTCCAAATGCAAGAAATTCTTAAAGAATATAAAAATCATTTTTGAGAAGCCATCCCACCACTCAAAAAACCTTTCAAATTTGAAATGAACTATGATGTATAAGTCTTACTACTTTTGCAGTCAATATGTGACTCCTTGCGCTAACATCTTTGGCGTCATTTCCGGGGAGGTGAATTGAAGTTTATCCCTGGGTGAATAAAAAATTTATGAGTCTGGTTCTGAGGTGTACAGTTCCAGTTGTATTTTTAGATTTCTTTACACCTGGCGACTCCATTGTTGAAGTTCTGGCTCCTAGAAGGACTAGAACCATGGCTAACCCATATTCCCCTTTGAGAATCACAGTCCTTGGCCCTGAAAAGTTAATCAAGAAAAAGAGTAAATGAAATTTTGTTTCCTCTACTATTATTTTCTCAAAGGTTTTCCCTAAAAAAGTCCTACAAACTTTATCCCTTGATTTTGCAGAAATTCACGTACCTCCCTTGTTTTCCAGCCAACAAATAGTACCTACATCACAAGTTGTTGCTTCATCATCTGTTGTTCACAATCTCCCAATTGTTTTTCCACAAATCCCAACAAATCATACCATGGCAGTTCCAAACCCACCCCCAAACCAAATGGATGCAATTGTTGCTGCAAGGTATGCCCCTTTGGTTTTACCTTAGCCTATGAGTGCATTACCTGCAGGATATTTTCTCAAGTATATGCCTAAATTTAGTGTTGAGGGAGAGGTAACAGTTGAAGAACACCTTGATGATCTTTATGCCTATGCTAACAATCTGTGTATTGTGCATGAATATGTCTGGATGAGAGTTTGTGTTCAGTGTCTTGAGGGTGATGTTAGGAAATGGCTCATATCTTTGACAGTTGGTAGCATCATTGGAATTGAAACCCTAGATGATACATTTTTAAGGAAATGGGGTGATAAGAAAGATTTTATGTATTATATCACTGAATTTGGTGCAATAAAAAGAAAATAAGGAGAATCGATTTTTTATTTTTCTAAGAGACTCAATAAGATGTATAGAAAAATACCTACTAAAATCAAGCCTACTGAAGCTTCAGCCAAAATCACTTATGTTGGTGATTTTGATCCTAATTTTTGTTTATTATTGAGAGAAAGAAGATCTACAACACTAACACAAATTCAATAAAATTCATTGGAGGTAGAATCTAATGTGTTAGCAATTGATAGGCTCGGAGGAGGGATTGACAGAGAAAAAAGAAGTCAAAAAGTTAAATTTTCATCTTTAGGAATTTCAGACAAAGATCCTAAGCTAGATGAGCTGGCCAAGATGGTCAATTCATTGACTACTGATATTTCCAATCTCAAGATGGAATCAATACCAACAACTACTAGAAATGTTCCATTTGATCAGCCTAATAGGCAGCAGTTTAGAAGACCTATTGTTCCTCAAATTTTGCAGCGAGAAAGAAGAGATGTTGATATTCAAAAAGTACAACCCCCTTTGCAGAATGATATATTTGAAGATTAAGAGAAAGCTGAAAGGTTGGAGAAAAGTGTTGATATCAATTGTCTGAGAGATCAATAAGGGTTGATTCATCTTACACAAACAGGGTATGAAGATTTCATATCATATACTCATAATAATGAAGTAATTTCTAATCATTCCATGATTACAGTTGATCATCAAAGTAGATACAGTCTCAGATCAAATAATAGTGATGATAATCCAAAGCATGTTTCACAACCCAATAAAAATAAGGACGTAGTCAAAATTCCAGCAGAAAAAAAATAATAATAATAATAATAAGATTTAAAAAAGTAAAAATTAAAATTAAAAAATTAAAAATTAAAAAATTAAAAATTAAAAAATTAAAATTAAAATAAAATAAAAAATTAAAATTAAAATTAAAATTAAAAATAAAATAAAATAAAATAAAATAATAAATAAAATTTGTTGAACCAAGCAGACCAGTGATTCCGGCAGCAGTTAACCCTCCTTCACTTTAGGTAAAAATTTCTCACAAACTACCCCCTATTTTCAATTTTGAGAATGAGATACAAAATATAAAGATTCGTGTTCCTCTTGTAGAGCTCATGAAAAATGATGATTTCAAAAAGAATTTCATGAAAGCTCTTCAGCCTCCACCTACCGAAGTAGCTTCTGATTTTTTTAACCTTCAAGATGACAAACCCATTGGTATTTTAGGTCCATTGGTAGAAGACAAAGATGACTCTACCCCTCCCTTCTATATATCTCTGAATATTCATGATAATATCTTTCATAATTTCCTAATGGACTCTGGAGCCTCACATAATTTGATCCCCAAGGTAGTCATGGATGAACTAGGTCTTGAAGTAACTAGAGACTACCAAGATCTATACTCCTTTGATTCCCAGAAATTTCAATTCCTTGGTGTCATCAAAGACCTTGCAGTAAGCCTCTTTCAGTTACCCATGAGAGGAATGGTGATGGATATTGTTGTAGGTTACATTCCTCCTAGGTTTGGCATGTTACTTTCTAGGTCATGGATTAGAAGGTTGGGAGGAACTTTGCAAATGGATTTCACTTATGCTAATGTCCCTGTTTTTGGATGAGAACAAGGAAAATTTTGTCGAGAAGCTCATATGGCATATATCATTATTCACAGCAAATATCCCACTAATAATTCAATCTATGCTAGAACAACTGATGTTGGTTCAAGTATTTTACACGGATAATTTTTTCCTATCTGTAGAAAATTTTCCGATTTTGAAGCCTGCTGAAAAACATATCAATCATGAGGGTTCTAAGCTGTGGAAAATTTATTTTGATGGCTCATGTTCTAAAGAAGGAGATGGTGCAGGGATAGTTCTCATTTCCCCTTTGAAAGAGAGCTCCACTTTTTCTTTCAAACTTGAATTTGAAGCAACTAACAATGTGGATGAATATAAATCGCTCTTGATTAGTTTAAAAACAACAAAATGCATGAATATTTCAGAAATTTCTGATTTTGGAGATGTTGAACTTATTATTCAACAAATTAGAAATTTTTATCAAACTAAGCATCCCAGACTCAGAGATTACCGAAATGCAGTATGTAGTATTATAGAAGACTCATTTCTGGCTTTTAACATTTCTTTTGTTCCAAGAGAAAGTAATATTTTGGTTGATTCACTTTCTATTTCAGCAAGATCATTCAAGATTCAAAAACCTATAAAACTGAAATATGAAGTGGAAGTTAGGTTCAAACCTAGCATTCCTAATAATTTCAAGCATTGGAAAATTTTTGAGGATGATCATGAGATTAGAAGATTCATTGAAGCTTTTAAAGAATTTGTCGTCCTAAACCTTGATCAGAATGAAGATCTCATGAAGGATGATATTGATTTGCAAGACACCAAAAATCTGCAAAAACATATTGTTGATCAACCTATCATTCAGTTGTCTACCAATAACATTCCCAAGGGGTTAATCCCACTTAAGAAGCTCTTTGATCACAATGATGTCTCAATCAAACCACAGAAGCAGCGTTGGAAGATTTCAATTTGGGCACAGAAAAAGAATTGAAGTATGAAATGTTGGGAAAGCATGCTTATGCATTAGTGAAAGCTCTGAAATATTTTAGATTTTATATTCTACATGCTCAAGTTATTTCCTATGTACCTTCATCTGTTGTTTGAGAGATATTAGTTTAGCCTGATATTGATGGAAAAATAAGTAAGTGGGAGACTAAAGTTCTTGAGTTTAATTTAGAGATAAATCCTAATAAACTAATCAAAGGTCAAGGATTAACAAAACTACTATCTAAAGAAAATTTTAAAGTTTTGGGCTTGAATTTCATGGATGACAACTTTGAAGGGGAAATTTCTGAACCTATTGATAGCATGGAAGTGGATGTAAATCTTTCTGAGTGCAGCTGGTATAAGGATATCATCTATTTTCTACAGCATTTTAAACCTCCTCCAAATTATGATAAAAGCAGAGTAATATATTTGAAGCTAAAAACTGTTAAATTATGCATCAAAGATAATTGTTTATATTGGAAAGATCCTATAGGATTTGTTGTGAAACCAACTCCAAAAAGAGAAGAAAAGAGATATCAAAGCCTTAGAAATAAGCCACTTCGAGGGGGAAACCTCCAATACATTACATGAATGAAAAATTCTTGGATGATACAAATTAAAAAAACTCCTTTCTATATATAGGAGTCCATGGGGCCACAATGTAATCCTAGTGGGGCCATAATTTAATCCTAACCGACCTAACAATAATAATTTAAGGGCACAATAATAACAATATGGGGTTTACAGGGGTACAATAATAACAATAAGGGGGTTACACTAACAACAATAAGGGACTATACTAGTAATAAAATGGACCTAACATGCCCCTCTCCTTCAAAAAAGTATTGTCCTCAACGCTTGAGTAGCTCTAGGTGCTTCTGTATAAAATTCTCATCCTCCCATGTAGAATCTTCAGTGGGTAAGTTCTTCCACTTGATGAGATACTCTGAAATTGATCGATTCCATAGCTATCGAGTTCTTGTTTCCATGACTACTTCAGGTTCCAATATGATTTTTCCTTCCTCATCAAGTTCTGGCAATATTGTTTGAACCGGAAGATTTTCACCTATAACCTTCTTTAAGCACGAAACATGGAAAACTGGATGTACTCGCGAAGAAGCAGGAAGCTCCAATTTGTATGCCATAGTACCAATCTTTTTCAACACCTTGTAAGGACCATAGTACTTTGGCGATAATTTATTATCCTTCTTTGCTTGCTTGAGGGACATTTGTTTGTATGGTTGTCGCCGTAAAAATACCCAATCTCCTACATCAAAACTTCTCTCGCTACGATGTTGATCTGCCTGTTGTTTCATTCGATTTTGTGCCAAATTCAGGTTATCCTTTAAGAGTTGGAGAACTTCTTGCTGATGCTCGATGTGATCTTCCACTGTTTGAACCTTCAAATTTTCCCTTAAAGATGATGTGATCGATGGTGGATGATATCCATAAAGTGCCATAAATGGGGTCATTTTTGCTGCAGTATGGAAGGAAGTGTTATACCACCATTCAGTGAGAGGTAACCACTTGACTCATTGTGTTTGTTTATCAGATACAAAACAACGAAGATATCCTTCCAAAAATTTATTTACTATCTCAGTTTGACCATCAGATTGAGGATGATAAGATGAGCTATGAGCTAACTGAGTACCCAAACAAGAAAATAACTCCGTCCAAAAATTTCCAGTAAAAATGGGATCTCTGTCGCTCACAATAACCCTTGGGCTTCCATGTAGCTTTTGAATTCTGTCCATAAATGTAGTAGCAATCGTACTTGCTTTAAATGGATGAGATAATGCACAAAAGTGTGCATACTTGGTAAGTCTATCAACTACCACCATGATGACACTCTTTCCTTCGGACTTAGGTAAACCTGTGATAAAATCCATTGAAATCTCCTCCCAAGGTTGACTTGGAATGGATAAAGGTTGTAGAAGTCCCAAGGTATTAATTGTCTCAACTTTATTCTGCTGTAAAACCAAACATTCCGCCACAAACTTTTGAATATCAGATTTAAGGCCATCCCAAAAAAAATCTTTCTTCACCCTATGGTAAGTTTTTAAAAATCTCGAGTGTCCTCCTAAAGGACTAAATATAGGATCTTGCTGCAAATTTTGAATGAGTGTCCATACTTCTTTGTCCTTCTTCCATTCATCTCTTGCTTTGGTTATCCAATCTGGTTGGATAATAGAAATGGCACAAAACAATGCTTCCACCTCTTCATTCTTTCTTGAGAGTGCATCTGCAACAACATTAAGCTTCCCTTTTTTGTAGATCATTTCAAAGTCATAACCCAACATCTTTGTGACCCATTTTTGTTGCTCTTCTAAAGATAGTCGTTGTTCCAAAAAGTGTTTAAGACTATCATGATCATTTTTTACCTGGAAGTGTCTTCCCATTAGGTAAGTTCGCCATTTATTTATTGCATGTAGTATTGCTAACATTTCCTTCTCATAAATAGGTTTCTGTAAATACTTTCCTTTGATTGGACGACTTTCAAAAAAAATGGGTCTTTCTTCCTGCATTAAAATAGCACCAATTCCATTTCCTGAGGCATCACATTCCACAATAAAGGTTTTTGTGAAGTCTGACGTAGCTAAGACCGGTGCTAGGCACATTGCCTCTTTAAGATGTTCAAAGGCCTTAGTTGCTTCAGGAGTCCATGAAAATGCATCTTTCTTTAATAATGTTGTTAGAGGTGCTGCTATTCTCCAATAATTCTTAACAAACTTGCGATAATACCATGTTAACCCGAGAAATCCTCGCAACTACTTTATGGTTGTGGGGACTTTCCATTCCTTAATGGCTTTAATTTTGTTAGGGTCTACCTTAACACCCTCGTGAGATAAAATATGACCCAGATATTCCACCTCTTGTACTCCAAATAAATATTTGGATGTTTTTGCATATAATTGTTTCTCTTGCAATAGTTTGAGCACCCTGTCAACATGTTCAACATGATCCTTCCAAGACCTATTGTAGATTAGTATATCATCAAAAAATACTAGGACAAATTTTCTAAGGAAGGGTTTGAAAATGGAATTCATCAACCCTTGAAATGTAGAAGGTGCATTGGTAAGGCCAAAAGGCATGACCAAAAATTCATAATGACCCTCATGAGTTCGAAATGTTGTTTTTGCAATATCTTCAGTCTTCATTCTAATTTGATGATATCCTGAACGAAGATCCAACTTGGTAAAATAAATTTCTCCATGTAATTCATCCAATAATTCATCAATCACAGGAATGGGAAATTTATCTTTAATGGTGAGCTTATTGAGCTCCCTACAATCCGGACACATTCGCCATGATCCATCCTTCTTGTGTACCAATACTACAGGAGCAGAGAAAGAACTTTGACTAGGTTGAATTATACCCACCTCTAACATTTCTCCAATCATACGTTCAATTTCGCTCTTTTGGACGTAAGGATATCTATAAGGCCTAATGTTTGGAGGAACACTTCCTGGAATCAAATGAATAGCATGATCATGATCACGAATAGGTGGGAGTCCTTTGGGAGTTTCAAACACCTTGGAATGATTGTCCAAAACTTGTTGGAGATCTGCAGAAATAGATGATTTTGATGTCGGAACTTCTAGTGAGCATAATTCTGCAATTACGCCTCGTTGTTCTTTCTTTAGAAGCTTTGTCATGACATTAGAGCTTATTATCCTTCCCGGCTTCCCTTCAATACCCCGTAATTCGACTTCCTTTCCTTCTGAAAAAAATTTCAAGAAAAGTTCTTGAAAATTAAAAGCTACCATCCCTAAAGATTGTAACCATTGTACTCCTAGTACAACATCAGCACCTCCCATAGGAATGGAAAGTATTGGACTATTCAATACATATTCCCCCATGGTTAGCTTGATATTATGGCATTTTCCAGAGAAATTTATAGTTCCTCCATTTGCAACCATCACTTGACATTCTGGTGCTGGGTATAGGAAACAATTTAATTCCTTGGCTACCTTACAATGAATAAAATTATGGGTGCTACCTAAATCAATCAACACTATTACCTTTTTTTTCTTGATTTGTCATTTTATCTTGAGAGTTTGAGGAGTGGTAATTCCTGCCAGTGCATTACACGATATGGTTGGATTCATTTCTTCCTCTTCTGGGGCTGGTTCCTGGTGTATATCCTCTTCTTGTTCATTTTCTTCTTCCTCTTCACAATCTATGTAAATTAATTTCTTCTCAGCACACTTATGACCTTTAGTGTATTTGCTATCACAACTGTAGCAAAGCCCTTTTGCTCTTTTTTCTTCCAATTGTTGTGGTGTCAACCTTGTAAGTTGTGGAAATCTAGGCGTAGCAACACTTCCTTCTTTATAGAATTGAGTGGTAGGCTTCCTTGTCGCCATAATTTTACATTCAACTTTTCTTGCCAACCTAAATGCCTTCTCCAATGAATCAGGCTCCAAAACACGAACTTCATGTTGGATGTTATCCTTTAGAGTGCCTATGAAGAGATCAATCCTGTGTTCCTATGGAATACCAGTTACCCTTATATTCAATTTTTGGAAGTCCTCAATGTGCTGCCCCACTAAACCCTTTTGTTTGAGATTTATCAATTGGCTAAAGAAGGTGTTGCTCTTTGTATCCTCATAATGTGCTATCATTTCCTCCGTAAAAATTGACCAAGTGACAATTTTTTTATGGGAGCAAAGCCATCGATACCATACAAATGTATTTTGTTCTAAATGTAAAGTTGTAATGCGTACCTTTTGTGTGTTTTTCACGTTATGGAGATCAAAATATTGCTCCATCTGTAGTATCCATGTTACAGGATCCTTTCCATCAAACTTCCTCATATCCATTTTTGGAATATGGCGGTTCTTCCTACCAACATTAGAGTTTATGAAGTCACGATTAACATTTATTTTGTTCTCATCATGAGTTTCCTCTACTATCTTTTCACCATTAGGAAACATTTCTTGTATCAACTTTTTCAAACCTTCCATGTCTTCTTTTAGATCATTCTTCATGTTTTTCATGTTGTCTTTCATTTTCTTATCGATCTTAGCTTCCATGTCATCCATCTTAGATTCCATGCCAGCTTCCATGCCATCTATCTTAGATTTCACGCCTTTCTTCAAACCATCCATATTATTCTTCAAACCATCCATCTTCGCTTCCACGCCTTTCTTCAAAACTTCCATTTCATATTTTTTTGCTCTTTGTGAGAGCGAAATTTGGTGCACTTTCTCTTGATATTTTGATAGATCATGTTGCAATTCTTCATCTTCATGAGTCATAGTAGAGCCTTCTGAAGGCTTAATGGGTGTTGAATTATTTTTACGGGGCATTTTTTTAGAACCCAATACTGATATCTATTCTACAATATGCCCTTGGAATCAATTCAAATTGATTCTTCAAATAAGACTTATGCAATTCGGAAAAAAAAAAAAAAAAAAAAATACACACCTTTTTCTTGCTTTTGAGGAGCTCGATATTGAAATTGGATTATCTCTGTGATTTCGGCTCTTCAATATCTGAAATGTGGCACTGAGGTATCCTTATGAATTATCTTTCGAATGAAACAGGTCTGAATTGATTTGGATTCTCCAAGGCAAAGTTATGTCCAATCTCCCACAATGACCTAATTATGGACTGGTTCAGTAGAGCAAACTTGTACGACTTGCCACATGTCATTGTTTCATCTTTTAGCTCTAAAATTTATAGAAAAGAAACTACAGTCTGTGTACTTGCAACCACTTTGTACGACACTCCAATCTGATGCTCAGAGAGAGAGTTATGAATATTTTCCCACGATCACCTCTTTGAGATGAAATTCAGGAGCCTGAAAAAGCACTACCTTCTACAGATCATATCTCCAAAAATATTGCGAACCAAGATCTGAAATTTTGCAATGAGTTTTCTCAGGATTTTAGCTTCGCACCCTAAAAATTTCAGATTCTGAAACTTCATAGAAAAAAATTTATAGCGCAAATTCCACGATGACCTTTTTAGATTAAATTGAGGAGCCTGCAAAAAGACCTAACTGCCACAGATAATATCTCCGAAAATATTGCGAACCAAACTCTAAAATTTTGCGACGATGTTCCTCAGGATTTCGGCTTCGCACCCTAAAAATTTAAGCTTTTGAAACTTTGTAGAAAAAAATTTATAGCAAAAATTCCACGATGACCTGTTTGGAGCAACGAAACCCTAGAATCTCAAAGCTCTAATACCAAATGTTGTGAAACAAACTCCAAAAAGAGACGAAAAGAGATATCAATGCCTTAGAAATAAGCCACTTCAAGGGGGCAACCTCCAATACATTACACGAATGAACAATTCTTGGATAATACAAATTACAAAACCTCCTTTCTATATATATAGGAGTCCATGGGGCCACAATGTAATCCTAGCCGACCTAACAATAATAATTTAAGGGCACAATAATAACAATATGGGGGTTACAGGGGTACAATAATAACAATAAGGGGGTTACACTAACAACAATAAGAGACTATACTAGTAATATAGGAACCTAACAAGATTTTTGTTGAAATGCATCGACCCAGATGAGTCCAAGAAAGTTATTTTTGACATTCATAGTAGTGTGTGTGGAGGTCATCATTATTGGAGAAATACTCCATACAAAATATTAAGAGCAGATTATTTTTGGCCTAGCTTATTTTCTGATGTATGTGTTGAGGTCAGAGCATGTCAAAAATGTCAAACGTTCACTGGTAAGAAACATTTGAATTCTTTGCCTCTCAATCCCATAGTTATTTCTGCACCTTTTTAGAAATGGGGCTTAGATTTCATTGGAGAAATTCATCCACCTTCAAGTGGAAAACATCGTTGGATTCTTGTTGCAACTGATTAGTTCACCAAATGGATTGAATAAATACCTACCACGAATGCTACTCATAAATTTATCATTAACTTTCTGGAGGGAATCGTAACCATATTTGGATGTCCATCAAGGTTAGTGGCAGATAATGCAGTTGCTTTCAAAGTTACTCCATTGGTAAATTTCTGTGAAGATTATGGTATTCAAATCACTCACTCTACATCTTACTATCCCCAACGGAATGGTTTGGCTGAATCATCAAATAAAATTTTGGTAAGAATCATCACCAAGTTATTGGCGCAAAACAAGAAAGCCCGGGATTCAAAACTGAATTTTTCTTTATGGGGTGACAGGGTGACAATCGAGAAATCTATTAATACATCACCTTTTCAAATGGTTTATGGAACTTATGTTATTTTTCCAGTCCAATTAGCCATTTCTGTAGCTAAATTTCTGCAAGATCATGAAGCTAAGCCAAATGACATGACCAAGAGAATTTATCAGATAATAGAATTGCAGCAAAAGAGAGAACAGGAATATGATTTGGTGAGAAAATATCAGGAAGCTATAAATCAATTTTCTGATAGAGGAACCAAAAATGAAGATTTTCATATTGGAGATCTAGTGTTGAAATGGGATGCACAGCATCAAGACCCATGTAAGAATTCCAAATTTGATGCTTTATGGCTTGGTCCTTTTAGAATCTCAAATATTCTGCATAACAATACTTTTGAGTTGCAACACCTTGATGGGATATAACTGTTTGGAGGCCCATTCAATGGGTGCTTTCTCAAAAAAATATTTTACTAAGGTTGTTGGTGGCCTAAGTTCGCTATAAATATTCGTGTGTTTCATAATAAGACTCCATAGGATAATGAAAAGGCATTGAAACTACAAAATATTCTTAGAGCCTCATTGGGAGAGATTTATCCCCTATGGAGCCAATGTTAGCACAGTTCTTTTCTAAGTCATGTGTCTATTTTAATTTTTTTGTTTTTAGGATTAGATTTTGAAATTTTCAAAAAAAAATGTCGCTACTGGAAATTCTGGTAGCTCCTGTTTTAGCCTTTCCAGACAGTTTATTATATTCTTGTTTCTACCTATTTTATTTTATTTCAATGCTACCAAAAATTCTGGTAGCTTCCCCTATTTTTAAAAATAAAAATAAAAGGTGCATTTGCTTTGTGTCAAGCTACATGGTCATGTTTTAAATATGTTTTAAATCATTTTATTATGATTTAAACCACGTGATAGGATAGTTTTGTGGTTAGTCACATTAAGTTAAGTCGTGGTACACGTGTAGAGTTAAGGTGTCAATCCACAATAACCAAAGCCAGTCGTTGATCCCGTCATGTATGTCAGCCGAGTTGGTTCAATTTCATGTCAAGGTATGTGATTTTCGAATGGAAAAATAATGGATCTACAGGTTTAATGCAGTGACTGTTTGGATGGTTACTCTTATACGTTGCTGGAAATTTGGGCCAATACGCCAACATGCAGTGAAGGTGACTGCCAGTCACAGATCCGCTTATTTCAAGCCACCTGTAGAATTCTATCCGAAGTTACACAACCAGCTCAAGACCATGATGGCTATCACATTGTGCATACTACGGTTAAGGATATTAGCCATCATGAAAATATATTTCATGGGAGAATGAACCAGCATTGTTGTTTTAAAATAACCGAAAAAGAAGGAGCAATAATATTTGTGAGCCTAACTATTGGAGAAAGAGTTTTATAGAGTTGTAGTTTGAGGAGGAGTCTAGATTTCATATATGATTTTAGAGGAAGACACAAGAAACACTTGTTAGGTAAGCTCTTCTAGCTTTTCCACCTATCATTTTTCAGAGATAGAGTTATTAATTTATGAAGATGACTAAAAGAGGAGGGAAGATAAAACGAATTAAACCATAGGGTGCTGACATAGTGGATGAAAATTTGAAGGTGAGAATATTGTTTTTCCAAGCAGGGTGGTATTATTTCTGCACCATACTAGGAAGATCTCACTTAGGAGTAGCTCAAGAGTTTTCAAACTCATTCAACGGACAAGAAGCCACAGTCCATGGTCTTACATTGTAGGTTTCAGCAGATTCAATTGCTAAGGCATTCAACCTTCCACGGGAAGGATAAAGGTGGTTTAAAGGTCAGGTTATCAATGGAGGAGACCACAACAATTTTCTCAAGGATGGACACAAATATCCCAACTGGGCTAAAGGAATTCCCAGTAATTTTCTCAAAAATGAATGGGTGAAAGTTGTTAAACTCATCAAGATTTACCTCACTTGTGAAAGGAGTATCCAAACTCACACTTTTGCTTTAGAATATAGCTTGTATCATTAATCTCTCATCATTTTTTTAGTTGAAGAAGAATTAAGGAAAATAAATCAGACATGGGACCATTTCTTTTTTTACAGGGCAAGCTAAACTGCACCTACACCTCCATCCTCACAACAACACCCTCAGCCTGCAAAAAGAACCAAGAGGAAGGCTCATAAGGAAAACATCCATAAGGCCAAGAGTAGAAAAGAAAATATTTCTTCAATCAAGGTCGAGAGAAATTTTGTGAAAGGAGAGAGCTCCTCAGTTAATAAGCCCAAGTATATGAAAATGGTGCCCCCTATCCCTCCTTTTCCAAATTTCTACATCAGAGCTTGAAGAGGAAGGTCTGAAACTACAGAGAAATCTAAAGCACAGATGCTACCAGAAATTTTGGAAGTAGATATTCAGTGGAAAATGCAGAAATATTATTATCCTACAAAATCTAATGAAGAACTCCTTAAAGATGCAGGGTATGAGATCATTAGCAAGAAGAATAAAGAGGAATCCAACCCTATTGGTGGTACTATAAAAATACATACCGGATACAGCAACAAGTTCAGGCTTAATTCCAAGGCTCTGCACAATCCATGTTTAATGACAGAGATCATTGATATAGAAGGAATATCTGAAGGTTTAAAGATAGAGAAATCCAAGAAGAAAGATAAAAACAAAACCCCTTCAGAGCAGCAGATAGAACCCTCAAAAAGAAGAAAGATCCAAAAGGGTTCTAAGGAGGAGAAGGCCACTTTCAAGGAAGTAGCCACAAGAAAAATCAAATCAAGATCAGTTTTTGATAGCAAGACAGACTTGGACAAGCTTGCTGAAACTACAGCTCACATGGAAGGAAGGTAAAAAGGTTTTTTGATGCAACCACTTTTTTTCTTATCAATTGCAATTTTGAACAGCAGCTCAGATGTCAAAGAATATAAGTCTGCACATGTTTTTTAGTACTTTCTGTGCATTTTTTAAAAATAAATAGAGCGCTACCAAAAATTCCGGTAGCATTCTAGTTTTTGCACAGTTACAGTTTTTTACCAAAATTTCCTGTAGCGCTTGTTTTAACTGATTTTTGACACCTGTCAACAAATTTTCTGAGCCAGTTAAAGAAATATAAGGACTCATAACCAAATGGATATAACAAGTGATGGTGATAAGTGATTATGAGTTTGTTGGAGTTCATATTAAGTGAAGATACATGGTTATTTGAGAACCAAAAACATAAGGAGACAAATCAGTAGAAAAAGGGGTAGCATGTCAGCATACTCAGCAGTTCAGCCCAGATTTCTTCTCTTCTTTCATCTACATCTGTCCTTTCAATTAGATTTCGATGGCATATGGTTTTAATGTCCTATGAAACCTATGTAAGGTTAGGAGTATTATTTCCTTCTTTTTAGAAGAGATGGAGTTGCTGCCTCTCTTTCTATATATACCATTTGTAAATATACCATTTCCAGGTTGGAGGTTGGTCTACCTGAAGATTTAATATAATAAAAAAATCTTTTTTTCACTTCATGCTGGAGGATTTTTTGACTCAAGAAATATATAATGTATGGTGTGTCTTCTTTATTTGTTAATTTTTTCTTATTATGAGTTGCAGCAACTAGTAAGGTGTGAGTGAGAAATTGTTAAATGATTTAATAGTAAATTATCTGCTTTCCAGCTTACTGTGAATCATATATGTGTTGTAGAACATGTTAGTGAATATTTCATACAGGATTTTTGAAATACTTTATGCATGAAATCTACTTTCTAAATGTTTTTTACTTTTCATAAACAAAGTTTGTGTAAAGATCCATCATTATAGTTGTGTGACAAATTTAGGATATGAATATTTCCTAGAATAAGTACCAGTTATCCATCGTCTTTCATTTGCTAGACTCTGCTACCTATACTACTAATCTACCCATAAAATTTATACTCTCCATAGCTTGCCAAATGCTTGAAAGTCTTAAACAATATTAAAATCATTTCAAACTCTTTGAGAAGCCATCCCACCACTCAAAAACCCTTTAAAATTTGAAATGAACTATGATGTGTAAGGCTTACTCCTTTTTTAGTCAAGGAGTGACTCCTTGCGCTAACACAAGGAATAGGAACTATGACTCCCCCCCCTGTACACCAACCCATCAAGTACGAGCATGAGTGAACCTACTACACCGTTAACCATATCCAAAGTACTTATAGAGCCCCTTCTGAAAATTATCAAGGGGCCCACTAGGCGCGTAGGACACCACTCCAAAGCTCCTCATAGCTATAGCATAGTGGATTATTTTGTGAAATCACCTGGTTCCATGTCAGCCTTAGAAGTCCTACAATCATGCCCAAGACAACGAAAATCCCTACTGTCTGAATTAGGCACAATTGACCCTTCTGATTCACGCCTAATAGTTTTTGACCTAGATAAAGCAAGCCCCAAGCTTCCTTCTCTAGTCGCCTTCCAAATACCGGTGTCAGTCCAAAATATCACCATACACCGATGCATCATCGACGAAGGAGCACCCACGTGCATCATGTCCAAATCTGTTTGAAAAATTTAGGATCACCTAAACTGAAACCATCTGACATCATGCTTAGAGCATACGATGGTTTCCCTTCAACCCCCATTGGCCTATATCAAAATGTCCCTGTAAACTTGGCCAAAAACACAGTACTTATAGACATTGAAGTCTTGGATACACAGCTAGACCAATATACTCCTCGGGCTGTTAAGGCCATATATTAATAGTGTAGTCCCTTATTATATTAGTGGAGCCCCCCTTATTGTTATTTTTGTACTCCTGTAACCCCCATATTTTTATTATTGTGCCCCTACATTATTATTGTTAGGTCGGCTAGGATTACATTGTGGCCCCATGGACTCCTATATATAGAAAGGAGGTGTTGTCATTGGTATCATCCAAGAATTGTTCTTTCATGTAATGTATTGGAGGTTTCCCCCTTGAAGTGGCTTATTTCTAAGATGTTGATATCTCTTTTCTTCTATTTTTGGAGTTGGTTTCACAACGTTTGGTATCAAAGCTCTAGATTATAGGGTTTCGGTGCTCCAAACAGGCATAGTGGAATTTTCGCTATAACGTGTTTTCTACGAAGTTTCAGAATCTGAAATTTTTAGAGTGAGAATCTGAAATCTTGAGGAACATCGTCCAACAATTTCAGATCTTAGTTCGCAATATTTTCGGAGATATGGGCTGTGGAAGTTAGGTATTTTGCAGGCTCCCGAATTTCATCTCAAAGAGGTGATCGTGGGAAAATATTCATAACTCTTTCTCTGAGCATTGGATTGGAATTCCATAAAATGTGGCAGCAAGGAAATAGATTTTAGTTTCCTATCTATCAATTTCAAAGCCGGAGGAGGAAACAGTGACACGTGGCAAGTCGTACAAGTTCTCTTTACTGAAACAATCCATAATTAGGTCATCTTAGGTGATTGGGCACAACTATTCCTTCAAGAATATAAATTAGGTCAGACCTGTGGCATTCGAAAGAGAATTTAGAGGGCTACCTCAGTGCCAAATTTCAGATATTGAAGATCCAAAATCATATAGATAATTCAGTTTCAATATCGAGCTTCTCAAAAGCAAGAAAAAGGTGTGTATTTGGGTTTTTAAAATTTCATAACGTTTGTTTGAAAAAACAGTTTGAAGTGATTCCAAGGGCATATTTTAGAATTTTATTAGTATCAGGTTCTATAATTCCTTCAAAAAATAATTCCATACCCATTAAGCCCTCAAAAATCTATACTATGACACATGAAGAGGAAGAATTGCAGTATGAGATATCAAAATTACAGTACCAAGTGCAACAAGTTTCGATCTTACGAAGAGCAACCAAAGATGACATAGATGGTTTAAAAGAAGAAATGGAGGCTAAGTTGGATGGTTTGAAGGATCAAATAATAGCTAATATGGATGATAAATTAGTGGAATATCACATCGAGCATCAACAACAAGTTCTCCAACTCTCAAAGGATAACCTAACTTTGGTGCAAAATCTAATGAAACAACAGGAAGATCAACATCACATCAAAAGAAGTTTTGAAGCAGTCATAGAAACAAGAACTCGACAAGTGCGATCAATTGCAGAGTATCTCAGCAAGTGGAAGAACCTTCTTGTAGAATATTCCACGTGGGAGGAAGAGAATTTTATACAGAAGCATCAAGAAATTATCAATCATTGAGGACAACACTTGTTTGAAGGAGAGGGGCATGTTAAGGCCCTATATCAATAGTGTATTCCCTTATTATGTTAGTGTAGCCCCCCTTATTTTTATTGTTGTACCCCTATAACCCCCATAATGTTATTATTGTGCTCTTACATTATTATTGTTAGGTCGGCTAGGATTACATTGTGGCCCCATGGAATCCTATATATAGAAAGGAGGTTTTGTCATTTGTATCATCCAATAATTGTTCATTCATGTAATGTGTTGGAGGTTGCCCCCTCGAAGTGGCTTATTTCGAAGGACGGGCGGAGTTATATATACATCATGACTTCAATTGCGTCCTCTGTCTTTCGAGTGATGATGTTCCCCCATGACGATCAGATCTTCACCATCAGCCAACTCACATACTATGCCATAAGAAACCCATGATGGTTCTCGATGTTGTGTTACCATATGTGGAAACAACTACGGAACCACTTACGCAGTACATAGAATTTTGCCCCGGCCACTTCAACCCATCATTGATCCTAGGATCATTCCTAGTAGATCCCCTTATCATACAAGAGGAATCTTCAGAAAGCACGGGAGCACTGGTATGCATGATGCTATCATCAAACACCGAAACCTGCGTGGATATGGAATCTAGTAGTATGGAGATCAAAGCCACTATAATAGCATTCATACCCTACCCCGTTTCGCAAACCCCATTTTTATACCCCCACCTCGTTTTGTGTCAAATAAAGTGTTAGAAACTATAACATTTCCAAGTATGGCTTTCACAATACCTGTGTGGTATTTGGTCCCACTAGCCATGCTAGGAAGTCCTAGCATCACTTCTATAGGGATATATCCTATCACCCCTCAAGAGGAAGCAGTGGTTAACGAACGCACATAGTAGTGCCAACTAACGTGACCAAGAAAAACAACAAAAAAGGGAAGAAAGTAGAAAACCCAAAATACCTAGGGCATTGCAATCTTGTGCATTATGTCATATCGTAGGCCACCCTATGAATATTGGCCTGGAGTTAGATGAATTAAAATCTCTTCTACACACCGAAAGAAATGTCGCAGCCTCAACTTCCCATAAAATGAAACAGACCATGAAAAAATAAGAGAAAGCATTGTGCACCAAGCATGCATGTGACATATGCGACCATTGTGAGCACCAAAACCATAATTTCCCAGAGATGCCATGATACAGGGATGCCCTGCAAGCCCTAGAGAAATATTACAAACAAGACCCCTCATATCCATCCATGCAAATGGACAAGGGAGAGCCTAGAACCATACTATACCTATGAGAGGATCCTACATCCTGATCATACACAGCACCTCAATGGACCAAAGACGGCAAATAGAGACCACTCGGGAGGCCCCAGTTTGCGCACTCTACTACGATCTTTACCACTTAGTCACACAGTGTCCTGAGTTAAGGGCGTTTAACTGTTGGTACCAAGTCCCTCATGTTGCCCAAATAAACTTAGTTCAACATCAATGACATTCATGTCAAATTTTTTGTAGAAACCACCACGTGCGTCGTTGTCCCCATATCCATTGATTTCGGTCTATGTTGGATTTCATGTGACGTTTCATCGTTGAAAACTTCGACTTAGCCGACTTGGACACAAAATCCGCAAACAGTACTACGAAAGCGGCAAGGACCATATTGTATGTGTCTGAGGAGAGTCGGTCACCTGAACGATCCCTTCCCCCCTATAATCGCCCTCAAGCTCCAATCTAGCTCTACACACTCTATGATGAATGAGATCACTTCATCTTTGACTGTGTAGCTCTAGAGATATTCCAAAGATGATACCCAATCAACCTAGTATACTATGACGGCTTAGGAGTAGTCTAGGATTTGTTCCCACACACTAGGGTCATGAGCCACAGCTGCTCGAATATCGGGCCAGTCTCTCTCACGCCACAACATCTTGTTGCTAGATAAAAACTAAAAAATCAGTGACTAAAACCCAAAAATAAAAAAAATGTTAAGTCCCTATATTAATAGTGTAGTCCCTTATTATGTTAGTGTAGCCCCCATTATTGTTATTGTTGTACCCCTGTAACCCCCATATTGTTATTATTGTGCCCTTACATTATTATTGTTAGGTCTGCTAGGATTACATTGTGGCCCCATGGACTCCTATATATAGAAAGGAGGTTTTTGAATTTGTATCATCCAAGAATTGTTCATTCATGTAATATATTGGAGGTTTCCCCCTCGAAGTGGCTTATTTCTAATGCATTTATATCTCTTTTCTTATATTTTTGGAGCTGGTTTCACAACATTTGGTATCAGAGCTTTGGATTCTAGGGTTTCGTTGCTCCAACAGGTCATCGTGGAAATTTTCGTTATAAATTTTTTTCTACGAAGTTTCAAAAGCTGAAATTCTTAGAGTACGAAGCCGAAATCTGGAGGAACATCTTCACAAAATTTCAGAGCTTTATTCGCAATATTTTTGGAGATATGATATGTGGAAGTTAGGTCTTTTTGCAGGCTCTTGAATTTAACCTAAACATGTCATCGTGGAATTTTCGCTACAATATTTTTTATAAGAGGGTGTAGAAGCTGAAATATTTAGAGCGTGAAGCTGAAATCCTAAGGAACATTTTCCCAAAATTTCAGATCTTGGTTCATAACATTTTTAGAGATATGGTCTGTGGAAGTTAGTGCTTTTTCAGGCTCCCGAATTTCATCTCAAAGAGGTAATCGTGGGAAAATCTTCATAACTCTCTCTCTCTGAGCATCAGATTGGAATTCTGTAAAAAGTGACTAGAAGTACATGGAATTTAGTGTCTTGTCTATAAATTTCAGAGCCAAAGGAGAAAATAGTGACACGTGGCAAGTCGTACAAATTCACTCTACTGAACTAGTCTATAATTAGGGCATTGTGGAAGATTAGACATAACTTTGCCTTGAAGAATCCAAATTAAGTCAGACTTGTGGCATTTGAAAGAAACTTCAGAGGACTAATACAGGGCCTAATTTTAGATATTGAGGATCTACAAGTATATAGATAAGTCATTTTCAATATCGAGATTCTCAAAAGCAAGAAAAGGGTGTGTATTTGGTTTTTAAAATTGCATAACATTTGTTTGAAAAAGCAGTTGGAAGTGATTCCAAGGGAGTATTTTAGAATTTTGATCCGTATTGGGTTCTATAATGCCTTCAAAAAATAATTCCATACCCATCAAGCCCTCAAAAATCTATACTATGATGCAAGAAGAGGAAGAATTGAAGTATGAGATATCAAATTTATGGTACCAAGTGCAACAAAGTTCAATCTTACAAAGAGCAACCGAAGATGACATAGATGGTTTAAAAGTAGAAATGGAGGCTAAGTTGGATGGTTTAAAGGATAAAATAATAGCTAATATGGATGATAAATTAGTGGAATATCACATCGAGTATCAACAACAAGTTCTCCAACTCTCAAAGGATAGCCTAACTTTGGTGCAGAATCTAATGAAACAACAGGAAGATCAACATCACATCGAAAGAAGTTCTGAATCAGTCATAGAAACAATAACTCGACAAGTACGATCAATTTCAAAGTATCTCAGAAAGTGGAAGAACCTTCCTGTAGAATATTCCACATGGGATGATGATATTCTTATACAGAAGCATCAAGAAATAATCAAGCGTTGAGGACAACACTTGTTTGAAGGAGAGGGGCATGTAAAGTCCCTATATTAATAGTGTAGTCCCTTATTATGTTAGTGTAACCCCCCTTATTGTTATTGTTGTACCCCTGTAACCCGCATATTGTTATTATTGTGCCCTTACATTATTATTGTAAGTCGGCTAGGATTACATTGTGGCCCCATGGACTCCTATATATAGAAAGGAGGTTTTTTCATTTGTATCATCCAAGAATTGTTCATTCATGTATTGTATTGGAGGTTTCCCCTTCTAAGTGGCTTATTTCTAAGGCGTTGATATCTCTTTTGTTCTATTTTTAGAGCTGGTTTCACAACAAAAAATTTCAAAATTTCTAGCCTCGTCGTGCCTGTGTAGAGAACAGGCGCGATGACCACGCATATTTATCAGATACAGACGCATGAATCATTGCACAAATCCTTTTCCAAGCACGAAGACCTAGATGCAAAGACTTCCTTCTGCACGAGGACCACACAACTTAGCCTTGATCACTCGCGCGATCAAGGAAAAAAATAGATATGAAATACATAAAAATATTTGTATGGACCCCCCCCCCCCCCCCAATGCAAAGAGTCACAAAATTACAAATCTGGACGTTCAGGGCCCTACATGACACTGATGTCGCAAATCCAGGGTACTTAGGCTGACTGCAATGGCAATAAAGGCTCGGGAGCAAGGGCTCATCTCTGACCTCAGACTCTCAAACGACACAAATGAGTTGAAATGAGCCATATTGGCCCATATATCGCCCTTTTCTCATTATTCGACAGTCCATAACTGGAGCTTAGAAAGCCCAATTGTAAACCCTCAAGAAACACATTGATCAGCACTTCATCACATTCAAGCTAGGCCCCATACATCCATGCCTTAGACAAAAATCATCTTTTCAGTCACAACAAGTATGCACTCTCTTATTGCTTTACATTCAAAGTTATTTTCAATATGTTTGAATAAAAAAGATTCTTTTACTTGGGGTATTGGTTGCAGGTAGTACAAACATATTGAATCACAAGTTGCCCCAGCCACTAAAGTTACAAGAGCAGGTAACATTATATCCCTAGCATGATAGGCTCCCAAAATAAGCTTTGCATTTCCTGACATCATTTCTCCACAAAAATAAACAATAGGTTTCATTGACCCGAACATTTTTATCGTCACCTCACCTTGCACATGATAAACATTCTCACAGGTCGGTAGAGCCTCACCGTCCATGGCACCCTTCACTGATGTAGACCATACACCAAAGGTTTGGAGCCATGGCCATAAAATTCAAGTCTGAGAAGTACTTCATGTTCACTCATCCATCATACATCAATTCAAGTTTCACCCATGTCATGTTAAAACCCATTTTCCCGGACTACCATTCTCATAAGAAGATCGAATACACACCACCGCATATCGCACTTGGCCTATCACACCCCCACCAGCATAGCCCATCTGTGATACCTTTCATCCAATTCATCACCCCTGCACCGAGACCAACCAATGGGGCCCCACCCTCAGCAAAAAACCTTCCTCACACCATAGTGACGGATTATTTTCATGTTTATAGGGGCACCTGTCTCCGTGGTTGTACATCCAAACCCATTCTATATTATTTTTGGCAAGTGTACAAAGATTTTTTAGGAGAGAATCCCACCCATCCATTCACATTTCTCAAATGGAAGTAGTCCTTAATCACCCTTAGTCGAAGCTATGCATTCTTTACCACACCCCGCCATGGCACTCATAACAACCATACACCCACCCTGGATGTCCTACCGACTCTAGGAATTTCCTCATCAAAAATTTTTATGACTGTCGCCACTCGCATTTACAGCTCCGACCTCGAGACACTTAACTACAATCATCATTTATATCCATTTATCATAATCATGCCTAAGTTCACCTATCACGCCACACCCTGCTACATCATAAACCATGGTCCCTTGCATCAGTACTCATCTCGGTCAGTTGGTGCTTCCTTCTTGTCGACTACAGCAAACATTTTCCAAGAAGGAGGTAGTACCTTGGATGACTCCCCACCTCAATAGGGACATCCTCAGATGGCACTATGGGAATCACCATTTCCCATTGATGTCATCGATCCTCTTGACATTTGACTTCAATATAAAATTTAATGTCAAGATGGTATCATACTTCATAACCATTGCACTCTGTCAGAATTCGTCGAAGACCCGTGACTTGATAAGTATCTCTTTCAGCAACGCTTACACAAGAAGCTCCCCAACAGTCAAAGACCCATGCATACAATGAGCACTTATTCTAAAAAGACGTGCCATACCAATATTATGCATGTGCGCACCATATTCAACCTTCTTGCAAAGGAAAAATGCCCCTGAGAGCGTCAGAAACCATCGTCATCAACCAGTAGCAGGTCACTACCAAAAAGTGACATAAACAGAACATATATCTGTCAGATAAGCTTAACTATTCAGAACATCATGAGCATGGGACATGCCCACCTCGTAGAAATATTTTGTTCATTCTATCGCTTGCAAGGTTCCAACAGAGCACGGTGTCTCTTTTACTCGCGGAAAGGGATATCCAACCTCAGTTTTCAAGCAAGTTACTCTCTCTCTCTCTCAAAAGGACTACACAGAAAATTAAACTATAATGTATTTCAGCTATACATTACTTCCTAAACATCATACATTAGGGGGAAACTGTTAACACTGGAAAATCGTAATAGCAAAATACATTAGAAAATTTCAAGTAGAAGGTAAAAATAAATATTTACAAGGAAGAAATACATTAGAGGATCTAAAAATTTAAATTTTCCTAAGTTCAGCAAGCAAATTTTTGGATCGTGAACAGGAAGCACTGGCCCTGACGCGCATTGCATATTTTTCTTTGATAGTCGCGAAGAGCACAGCTATCCATCCAATAGCCGTGCGATCCTGGAGAATGCAGAATGTCACTATCCTGGACCACTTGGCACACTTGGATAAAAATATTCTCACTCAAGATAACCAAGTACAGTCGCCTTTGAGCCACCTCGAGGTGTTAGTGCAGCACACAAAGGAATCATACCCCACTCTTGTGCTGTAGAAATTTTCTGAATAATAATTAATTATCCACCGAGACTATCCTGATCACATACTATTTTAACTTCATACACAACACATAATCTCTTCCACTCAACCAACTCAGATCATCACACATGCGGAAATAAAATCAAGCGATAACACATCAAATCATCATACACATTAACACAGTATGTATGGGGAAAGCTTATAGCTGAAAACCTCGCAGCTATTGTGTATATTATAATGGAGAAATCAAGTAACTAACTCAGTACAATACTCCTCACAAGTACTCAGTACTATCTCATGAAGTTACACACAAACTAGCTCAGTTTTGAACAGGTTACTGGTTCAAAACTCACCGCCAATTGCCTTGCCTATATTGCATGTTTCAATGCTATGGGATGGCCTCTTTATATAGATAAACCACCAGCCTAAACTGCGCAATCCTCATGGGCTTACTCCACCTATCTGTGTGTTGCAAATAGCAACAGTATAGTCACAACTGATAGCTAACTCCACCCTTTCATCTGCCTCTTTCACTGGTCTCCACTGAACTGATCATGCACTGTAGTGAACTGATGTGTTCTTGAGTTGAATAATGAGTTACTAATTAATGAATTAAATAATATTTAATTCACTCCACTCATAACTAATTGATTAGCTAGTTAAACTAATCTCAACCATTTCAACTAAAATAAACAGAACACAACTCCACTAGCTGTCTCATTAACTCCTCCAAACTTCTGCCACTGAAGTCTAACTGAAGTCAACCATGCATGATGCCATCAAACCCTTGGGAACCACGTGATTCCTCTGTCATATGCATGAGCCACTTCTATAGCTCGAACTAAAGTGCTCCAAGAGAGTAAACTGATGTTTATAGTCTAAATATTATTAAGGGTAAATAATATTTGACTTCCCTGTTTTAAGGAGAGGCAGTCTAAAAATAGACTTCGACCTCTTTGACCTCAAAAATAGAGTCTCATCTATTTTTACCAACATGACACATACTTCAAGAATCTCAAACTGGAATCCTCGAACCATGCTCCATATGTCTAAAAATAGACATAGTCTAAAAATAGATTTTGCGCCATAATTTGCCTGCGGGCCCACTTAGTGAAGGCGACTTCATTTCACTAAGCTCCATCATCTTGTTGCATTTTCAACACTCCCTCTCAGCAAGATATGGATTATCTACAACCCCCATCCTGCCTCTGTGGAATTTGAACTTGCTCCTGGTGAGCGCCTTCGTCAGGATGTCGGCATCCTGATCCTCCGTGGGAACATATGAAAGCATCATGATTCTCCGCTAAACACAATCTCTGATATGACGATACCAATCTGTGAAGCCATGCTGCCTCAACTGATCCTCCTATATGTACCATGAACCATATCCCGATGTGCCTCTGATATAGCGCAATACATGCTTGATTGCCTTCCAAAAGAGCTTGGTAGGCTTAACCATAGCTTGCGAAAGCTGGTTAACTGCATAGCATATATCGGGTCGTGTATTGACCAGATACATAAGCGACCCCACCAACTATCGATAGACAGTGGCATCCACTACCTCCACCGAAGTAGCATCCTCCTTCCTCCAACCACCAGGAAGAGGAGTGTCAACAGGCTTGCAGCCTTGCATGTTGAACCTCTCCAGAATCTCCCGAGCATACTTGCCCTGAGAAACAAACAGTCCTCCGCTGCGCTGCCAAATCTTCAATCCCAGGAAAAAATGAAGGATGCCCAAGTCCTTCATCTCGAACTCTCGTGCAAGATCCTCCTTACATGAAAGTATCAACTGCTCATCGCCAGTCAAAATTAGATGATCTACATACAGTATGATGATCAACAGCTTCCCCTCCACCACAATCTGGTACAGGTTTGGATCTGCCTCACTCTTGGAGAATCCAAGCCCGGTGAAGTAGCTATCTATTCGAGTGTACCAAGCACGAGGTGCTTGCTTCAGCCCGTACAGTGCTCTCTTGAGTCGGCACACATGCGACTCACTGCTGAAGATCTCGAAACCTTCAGGCTGCTCTATGTACACCTCCTCCTCAATAACTCCATTGAGGAACGCGGTCTTCACATCCATCTGATGAATGTGCCACCCCATCTGCGCTGAGAGAGCAAGGATCGTCCGTATGGAAGAGTACCTTGCGACAGGTGCAAAAGTCTCCTCATAGTCAATCCCCTTGATCTGTGAGAAGCCACGGGCGACAAATCTCGCCTTGTACTTCTCCACACTCCCGTCAGCCGCCTGCTTCACTTTGTAGATCCATCGCGAACCCACCACTGATTTCTCCACCGGTCTTGGGACAATCTCCCATGCACTGTTCCTGACGATCGAATCATATTCTTCGATCATGGCATCAACCCATGCGGGTTCCTCCACGGCTTCCTCAAAAGAGGATGGCTCCGTCACAACACATTGACTCACAAGAGCCATGTATCCAGTGTACCGATCCGGTGACTGTCTCTGTCTGCGCTGTGCTGTAGGTGGTCCTACAACCTTCTCTACATCTCGAGCCAGTCGCTCAGCTTCTGTAGTGCGCATGCGCCCTCTGATGGTTGGCGCTGCCTGGGTGGTTTCTTCCACCTCCTGAACCTCCTCTTGTGGCTCATCCACATCCGGAAGCTCCTCCTTAGGAACTAACAGCTCCTCATCTGCATGCAAGTGTAGCTCCCTCTCAAGCGAACACTGCATGGCTTTCTCCTCCTGAAATTTTATATCCCGTCGCACAACATTCTTTCGACTGTCTGACAAATACACCCGGTAGTTGTGAGGTGTATCAGTGTACCCCACAAATATTCCAACCTCTGCGGTCGGATCCAGCTTCCTTCTCGCATCCTTCGTCACATGCATGTAGACAGGAGAACCAAAAATCCGCAAATGGGAAATATCGGGCCTCTTGCCAGAATAAGCCTCCTCCGGTGTACTCATGCCAAGAACCTTGTGAGGACAACGGTTCTGCACATACACTGCTGTATTGCATGCCTCAACCCACAAGTGAAGGGGTAGGCCCTGATCATGCAACATCGCCCGTGCAGCACCCACGATCGTTCTGTTCTTCTGCTCAGCCACCCCGTTCTGCTGTGGGTTATGGGGTGCGATGAGCTCTCTCCGAATCCCTTCTGCGCTGCAGAACTCCTTGAATTCAGGCGAGATGAATTCACCACCGTTATCACTCCTTAGAGCAATCACCTTCTTCCCCGACTCCTTCTCGACCAGTGCTTTAAACTCACAGAACTTCGCGAATGTATCGCTCTTCTTCTGCATGAAGAAGATCCAGCACTCTCGAGAGAAATCATCAACAAAGATCACATAATACCTGTGCTTTGCTGTCGAAGCAACTGAGAAAGGACCACACACGTCTGTGTGAACTCTCTCAAGGATCGTCGTGGCGCGACTATCCTTCTCGTGAAAGGTGGCTTTCACATATTTTCCCAAAGTACACCCCTTGCACTGATCTGACTGCGCAAGGGTTCCCTTAGGAAGCCCAGTAGAAATCTGCTGCAGGATCTTCAAAGCTCCATGGTGAAGGTGGCCCAATCTCCTGTGCCACAGTTCGCCCTCATCATCCCGGCTCACCACTTCTCCCGCCTTGCATGCCATAGCTACGCAGCCATCTACCTGCAACTGATAAAGGTTCTTAGTTCGAACCCCTATCTTCCGGGTCTCTCCAGTAGTCTTACTGCGCAGGAAGGCTTTTCCTTCGTTGAAGACCACATCATACCCCTTATCCTCCAACATCGCCACAGAAATCAGGTTCTTCTTCAATCCAGGTACATGCATGACATCCTTCAGTAAAAAGGGTTTACCAGACTCCCTCTGAAAGGATATGGTACCGATACCAGTCGCACTGTATCTACCATCATCGCCCATCTCGATGTGCACACCCAAATCTTTGTCCTCCAGATCTGAGAACAACTCCCTATCTCCCGTCATATGAAATGACGCACCGCTGTCCAAGAACCACACTGATCCCAACACACTTGAAACCAAGCATGTGATCAGTGAAACTTTGACAGTCACCCCCACACTTCCCAGCTCATCTCTGCACTGAGTGAACTTCGTGAGGTATTTGGCGATACTGTCGCCCTTCTCCATCTTGATGTTCCTGAGCTTATCTTTAAGCGCCAGCTTCCTTTGGTCGCTCTTACTCTAGAATAGATCCGTCAAAGCTTTCCACATTAAATATGGAGTAGCCTTTCCATGCAGGCTGGATACAATATGATCCTTGACGCCCTCCAACAGGATCCTTCAACACTTCGCCATCTTCTTTTTCCATGCATCGACTTCAGCAGGATCAGTGGGCTTTTGGACATCCGTATCTACGAACTCCTTCAGACCATTATCTTCTAATACTGCCTCCATGCGATCCTTCCATGCAACATAATTCGAACTGCCTTCAAGAGCATATTCGAGTCGCAAACTGTTGAAAGACATTTTCAACACCGGCACCAAGAAAACAAAACTGCTGCAAAATTTCGAATTCCACCTCAAAGCTCAACCGCTCTAGATCTGTGAGAACAAATTATTTCTAGCACGGAGATCGACTGCAAGGGGCATTTACCAGACCTTTCACTTTCCGAAGAAAGATGAATCCGGAGGCTACCTGGCCCGCATGCAGACTCTGTCTACCGAAATAAGTTTGTAATCACTGTGATGATCAATCTGAACTTCAATAGCTCCGATACCATGTAGAAATTTGCTGAATAATAATTAATTATCCACCGAGACTATCCTGATCACATACAATTCGAATTTATATGCAACACATAATCTCTTCCACTCAACCAACTCAGATCATCACACATGCGAAATAAAATCAAGCGATAACACATCAAATCATCATACACATTAACACAGTATGTATGGGGAAAGCTTATAGCTGAAAACCCCGCAGCTATTGTGTATATTATAATGGAGAAATCAAGTAACTAACTCAGTGCAATACTCCTCACAAGTACTCAGTACTTTCTCATACAGTTACTCACAATCTAGCTCAGTTTTGAACAGGTTACTGGTTCAAAACTCACTGCCAATTGCCTTGCCTCTATTGCGTGTTTCAATGCTATGGGATGGCCTCTTTATATAGATAAACCACCAGCCTAAACTGCGCAATCCTCATGAGCTTACTCCACCTATTTGTGTGTTGCAAATAGCAACAGTATAGTCACAACTGATAGCTAACTCCACCCCTTTCATCTACCTCTTTCACTGGTCTCCACTGAACTGATCATGCACTGTAGTGAACTGATGTGTTCTTGAGTTGAATAATGAGTTACTAATTAATGGATTAAATAATATTTAATTCACTCCACTCATAACTAATTGATTAGCTAGTTAAACTAATCTCAATCAGTTCAACTAAAATAAACAGAACACAACTCCACTATCTGTCTCATTAACTCCTCCAAACTTCTGCCACTGAAGTCCAACCGAAGTCAACCATGCATGATGCCATCAAACCCTTGGGAACCACGTGATTCCTCTGTCAGATGCATGAGCCACTTCTGTAGCTCGAACTGAAGTGCTCCAAGAGAGTAAACTGTTGTTTATAATCTAAATATTATTAAGGGTAAATAATATTTGACTTCCCTGTTTTAAGGAGAGGCAGTCTAAAAATAGACTTCGACCTCTTTGACCTCAAAAATAGAGTCTCATATATTTTTACCAACATGACACATACTTCAAGAATCTCAAACTGGAATCCCCGAACCATGCTCCATATGTCTAAAAATAGACATAGTCTAAAAATAGATTTTGCGCCAAAATTTGCCTGTGGGCCCACTTAGTGAAGGTGACTTCATTTCACTAAGCTCCATCATCTTGCTGCATTTTCAACATGTGCCACCATCCATCTTGTACCAAGAGAAGGAGGGAAAAATTGAAATTCTTCTATAAAATCTAGCCATGGTAAGAGAAATAGGAGACACATTGTTATGCTAGCCAAATTTCTCATCAGCAAACCATCTTGTGTTTTCCAGCAGCAAGAAGATTGGAAGGATTCAATTGTTGCCCATCCAACACCTTAATCCAAGAGAGAAGATTTCACCACGTGTTCGTCGATCTACCATCCTTTGAGAGGGAAGAGAGGCTTGCTGAAAACTTGAGGGGAAGAGACCCCCTTGTCTTAGATATTGGAGCTGCGTAGCTAGAAGGATCCACTATAAGAGATTTAGCATTCTATCTTCTACTACTAACAGCACCTAATAAAGGGAGAAATATCTCCATTGTTGATTTATTAGTGTGTTTTCTCTATTGAGCATGTTTCTTGTGCATGTTGTTTTGTTTTTTGTTTCATTGTTTATGTAGCATGTTATGTTTCCATTTAATTTAGCTTATTACATGTTGACCTTGTTCCACTAATGTTTCACAAACCACTTTGATGTATGACTTGCATTTAGGTAAGTAGCCTCCCTACTAAGCATAGTGTATTTCGTCTGCCCATGTGCCGAATGCACTACCACAATACCTTATCACCTCTTCAAGATGAAATGGAATGTTCCTTTTGTAATAACATTTGGCATAGAGAGACTAAATGCAGAAGCAGAATGAGACCAAAACTTCAGAATGAATAAAAAGAAACAACATCCAAGGTATGGAAAATAAAACCATAAAATCTGAAATTTGTGGTTTATCTTTATATGCAATAGATCAAGAAAAAATTTGGTACAATGACAGTGGATGCACAAATCCTATGATAGGTGATAAATATAATTTTATGTCTTTTAATTAAATAAAGAAATAAAATAATGTGACCTTTGGAAATAATGCACCCACTACTATCAAAGTAAAGGGAATTGTTTTGTTAAAGTATAAGGTTAAAGATGGAAATGTTATGTTTTTTGATGGATTAAAACATAACTTGTTGAGTGTTAGTAAAATGTGTGACCAAGGGTGTGAGGTTTTTTTTAGATCAAATAATTTTGTGGTACAGAATCTTCATACAGGTAAGATCATAATAAAGAGAACAAGAACTCCAGGTAATGTGTATGTATTAGAAGGCAACCTAGAGCATTGTTACTTGATAAAATTTGAATAAAGTTGGCTTTGGCACAGAATATTGGGACATCTAAGCTTCACTCATTTACACAAATCAAGCCTAAAGGGAGAAATTCATGAATTTCCTAACATCTCTCTACCAGTCTAAATTACCATATGCAAATCATGTCAATTTGGTAAACAAACCAGGGTTTAGTTTAATTCCAAAGAAGGTACTTTAAGTAATCCACTTGAACTTATTCTACTGTTCTGTGTGGTCCTATGAGAAAGAAGTCTCCTTGAGGTGAACAATACTTCATATTATTCATTGATGATTTTACTAGAATGTGTTGGATTGGTTTATTGAAACATAAAGATGAAGAATTTGATAAATTTAAAGTCTTCAAAGCTCTAGTAGAAAATTATTTTGATTTAAAAATCAAATTTCTTAGATCTGATAGAGGAGGAGAATTTGTATCAGATTAGTTTTTTGACTTTTGTGAATAGCATGGCATCAAGAGGAAGTTTTCTATAGCCAAAACCTCCTCAAAAAAATAGAGTGGCAAAAATAATGAACAGAATAATCCAACAAATGGGACATTCCATGCTTGAGGAGTCTGGAGCACCTCATACCTTATGGGGGGGAGCAGCACATAGAACTTTGAATATCCTCAACAAAACTCATACTCGAGTAAACAGCGATACAACTCCTCATGAACTATGGATTGGTAAGCCTCCAACTGTCAAACATTTTAGGGTTTTTGGAAGCAAGTGTTACATAAAGAATAATGATTATAATCTTGGAAAGTTTTAATCTACAACTGACAAAGGAATTCTCCTTGGATACTCATATAGAAGCAAAGGATATAAATTCTAAAATAAAAGGCTTCAAAAGATTGTTGAATGCATTAATGTTGTGATTGATGAAGCATCAACAAGTACCAAAAATAGAGCACCAATAGATGATGAACTTGTTCCTACAACAAATCAAAAGGTTGTAGGAGAGGAAATTAGTGAAACATCAGAAGAAGGAATTGAAATCACAAAAGCATCATAAAATACTCCTTCAAGGTATGTTCAGAAAAATCATCTAGAATCTCAAATTCTAGGTGAAAGGGAAGTTGGAGTACAAACCAGAAGAACTCTTATTATCCACAATTAACCCTCAAAATGTAAACCAAGAAAGAAAATATGAATTTTGGGTTAAGGAAATGGATGAAGAACTTGAACAAATACAAAATAACCATACATGGGAATTAGTACCAAGAACTCGTGATAAAAATTTTATTGTGACAAAATGGGTATTCAAAAACAAATTGAATGAAAAAGGAGAGGTAATTAGAAGCGAAGCAAGACTCGTATGCAAAGGCTATGTTCAACAAGAAAGAATAGATTTTGAAGAAACATTTGCCCCTATAGCCAGACTTGAAGCCATAAGAATGTTCCTTGCATTTTCAAGATTTCATAAATTTATAAAGATGGAAAAAGATTAACTTTTTATACTTGTTTTTTATGTAGATGAAATCATATTTGGAAGCAATGAAGAATTTATGAGTCAAGGGTTTTCTTCAATTATGCAGCAAGAATTTGAAATTTTCTTACTTGGTGAACTAACATACTTTCTTGGCCTTCAAGTTCATCAAACAAAGAATGCTATAATTCTCTCACAAACCAAGTACCTCAAGAAGATTTTGAATAAATATGGAATGGAAGACTGCAATATTGTATGCACACTAATGGTAATAGGATGTAATATTAGTTCACATTATGATTCTCCCTCACTGAACCAACCAAAATATATTTCTATGATTGGAAACTTGCTCTACCTTATGGTCACAAGACCATATATTATGCATGCAATTGGGATTGCTATAATATTTCAAGAAAATACTAAAGAAACTCATCCCCATGCAGTCACGAGAATATCCAAGTATTTACAAGGAACTGAATACTTTGTTCTATGGTATCCCAAAGATGCAAATTTTTCACTTCATGCTTACACAGACGCAGATTGGGCAGGTAATATTGATGATCGAAAGAGTACTAGTGGAGGAGAATTTTATTTGGGACCTCACTTGGTATCATGGTTCAGAAAAAAACAAAGCTTTTTTGTATTTTCTAATAGTACTAGTGCCATCAGTATTTCTAAAAATCTTGTTATGCACTAAAAAACCAAGCATATTCCAATCAAATATCACTTTCTGAGAGAACAAGTGCTTGAACAAAAGTTCAAACTGGAATACATTCCCTCAAAGGCAAAAGTTGTGGATATATTTATAAAACCACTTCCACATGAATCCTTTGAATATATCAGACATAAACTAGGAGTGATCTATGCCTCATCACTTTGTTAATTATTCTGGTAGATATTTAATGTTCAGGGGTAGATGAGACTGGAAATTATTATGGATTAATTTATGTACACAGATCACATGAAGGAAATTCGTGTATATACGTGAGTTTGGTTCTAGACAGTAGCGTACGTTTCTCTATGATGAAGAAACAGTGCGACAGCCTCACAGAGATGCTCTGGTATATTTCTATCAATTATTATTTGACACAATGGCTCTGGTGTTGATTTGTTACTGTGTGTTGATATTCAGATGCTACTTAGAAGTGATATTGGCTTATGATGGTTTATGAGTTACTGAAATATGACACTAATGTTTTGAATTGACTGATTGGTGATTTGGATGTGATCAGACCTGACAATTAATAGTTAGCACAGGATCAGGGGGGAGCATTTTCTATATGTCTAGTAGTGCATTGTTAAAATTATGATTTATTGAGGATTCCTTGTTGCATAATGGTGTTTATGAATGGTGATGATGTTGATGATGCATTTATTGTTGAAGTTTTGGGTGATGACTATATGTTTCTTAAGGAGTTGATTATGCTATGTTTTTGTCCTTCTGACCTTCATGATGCTTAAGTTGCATGATGCTTATTTTTTATGAACTACATGTGCAAAAGCTTCTATGATGATGTCCTTGGCTCTCCCATATGTTGGTGATACAGGATCCTATATGGTATATGATGGTTTTTTAATATGCTCATGATTTTTCTACCTCACTATTGAGGTAATTGGTCTCGGTTATAAAAAAAAAAAATCTCTTGGTGTATAGGTCATGTAAAGAACTATGATGTTATAATTGTAATATTCAATCATGTTTGGTCGATTGAAGTCAATTCAATTTTTTATGTAATCCCATTATTTTGGGAACTTTATGTATATGTAATCCCACTGTGTTGGGTGATTGATGTAAACATGATTCCTTGGTGATAGGAACTTTCCATTTTTGGTTGAGTCTTAGAGTCATGTAATTCTTTGTATATATTATAATAGATTCAACATATGCTCAAGGGGAGCATGGTCAATGTTTATATTCAGCAAATCAACCCTACAATTATTCTCTCTCCACAGGAAGCGAGAAGCCTTCATTCAACATTGATCTGCCCTTTTCCCTTGATGTCAAAGGGGGAGAGTAACTTGGTGTTTGAGAAATAATTCTTGGAGAGAAACTTGGTATGTTTACAAATATATTTACACATATCTACAGGTGGTGATGACCAAAACACAAAAGTGGTTGCCATCAATTCCATAGGGGGAGATTGTTGGCATTATGTCTAATGTATTTTCCTTGATGGAAACCTACTTGATAAATATGTCAACATGATAGCTATGCAAATTTTTGGCTTGAGGGGTCCTGACCCAGGTTCAGAGGTTAAAGTTTGCCAAAAAACTCCTATACTACTGGCCCTTTCAGCAGTGACCTACTTTCGCAGGCCAAAGTCTCACCCGAAGTAGTATGGGAGGGTCCTGGAACCAGGTTTCTGCACCCTGAGAGAGAGGAGGTAAGTTAAGTTTGCAGCTTCTGAGGTTCGTAACAGACAAATCTATTCACTGAAAGGTTCACAGCAGAAACAGCACAACGTGCAACTCAACCCAAACAAGTTGTTATCAAATACATATCTATTCAGGAACCTCGCATCCACGTGCATCTTTCCAATTATCAGAACAGAGCAAAGGATTCACAGATAATCATAATTGCAAATCATAACTACAGACACTTCACAACCTAACAAAATAACACAGTCACTTTTTGTATCTTAAAACAGTAACACGGAAGCAACTAGAACTTAACCAGATATCACAGATTCATATCAACAGTACTTTCCAACAGATTCATATATTCCAACAATACCTCCACATTCATTAGTATTTCATATCTACTTACAATACCCAAAACTAGCTCGCGCACACAGCCTAGCAGGGTCCGCACACAGCAGCAGGAGTCCTTACCCAAAACAACCCTAGACAGATCTAATAGTTTGCACATAGCAACAATTCCAATTCTTTCCTACCATGACTCAAAAAAGGTTCATCTATTTATAGCATTTTATCCTCTGCATCCAATGGTCTGCAAACCATGGTTTGCGGACTCCTCGTCTACCCTTGACCCATTTACAATGCGTTAGGGGCTTTGACCCACCCCAAAGCCTCTGCGTTAGACTAAAATATGCCAAAAATATAAAAAAATATTCAAAACTATCCCAATTCGTAGCCTTTGGAGGACCCTGTTCCAACAGTCTCCCAACCCAATCTTGTGACTCGTCCCAAGTCACTGTGATGGTGGGTTCGCCACATGTGCCTATACAGCTACTCCAGCCATATATTCATCTGATCCGATATGCTTTGAACCGAATACCATTGACGTAGCCTGGTAGCATATCACCACGCAGGGTAGCTAGCCTAACAACTTCGCCATCCGTGATCTCCTTAACCATGTAGGGACCGATCCAGTGCTGTCAAAACTTCCCCGGATGCTTTGCAAACTGGCTATCGTATAAGAGGACCAATTCACCCTCCACGAATTTTTTTTGGTGAATATTTAGATCATGCCAGGCTTTATCGCAAGCCTTCTAAACCTGCTGTTGGAAATTAGGAAGAAACCGATCTTCCTCCAAAGACATAAGTTGCGCTAATCGCTCCTCCATGATTTCAAGTTCTTCCATGTTCGTAAATGTTGCGATACGCATACTAGGAATAATATGTTCCATTGGCATAACGGCCTCCTTCCCATAGACCATCCAGAATGGGGTTTTCCCTGTTAGTTTCTTGCAGGTTGTTCTATAGGCCCAAAGAACCGATGGGATGTGCACATCCTAATCGCTGTGGTCAGTGTTGCAGACCTTTGTCGGCACTTGCTCCAAGATTTTGTTAAAAGCTTCAACCGCGTCGTTTTTCTAAGGGTGATATGGTGTGCTCCTCACATGATGGATCTGGAACTCCTCGGTCAAAGCTTGGATTGTTTCAATTACAAATTGTGTACCTCTATCACTCATGAGGATCTTTGGACATCCAAATCTGGTCAGGATTTGTTCAAAGATGAAAAGCCAGTGGTATCCGCGGTACAATCCTTCATTGCTTGTGCTTCGACCCACCTGGTTACGTAATCAGTGGCAGTAATAATGTAGCACGCACCTGTCTTCTTTCCTAGTGGGTTGATAGGTCCTATGAAATCGATGGCCCACTTATCAAATGCTTGTAGAGACATTTGCGGTTGAAGGGGAATTCATCTCTGCAAGATGGCCTCCCTGTTCGTTGGCACGTATTGCAAGCTTTACAATAATCGTGAGAGTCACTATGCAGGGTTGGCCACCATAACTCAGCTCTCAAGAGCTTTTACGCCGTTGCTTTCCCTGCGTAGTGACCTCCCGCTACGAGTCCGTCATGAGCCTCTGCCAAGATAGCATGCCTTTCATGCTTCAAAACATATCTCCGCAATACTTCATCAGCTCCCATCTTGTATAAATGACCGACGATGATGGTAAAATCTGTTGCCTGGGTGACTAACTCTTTCTTCTGTTGTACCGAATACTCTAGAGGTGTCGTCCCAGTGGTCAAGAACTGAATGATATCAGCGAAGTGTGCATCCACGACCTTAAAAGCAAATAGTTGTGCATCAGGAAATCCATCCTCCAGGTTGGTTGGCTCCTTGCCACTCTAAATTAGGGATAAGTGATCCGGCCTAGCGTTCAACTTTCCCAGCTTGAAAATGATTTCAAAGTCATACTCCTAAAATAGCACTAGCCATCAGCAGATTTTCCCCCCCAACACAGGCTTATTTACCAGGTACTTCAAGGCTGAATGGTCTGTGAACAACTTGAAGTGTCCTCCTAAGAAGTAATGTCGATATTTCTGCAAAGTGCAGACCATGGCCAGTCCCTCCCACTGTGTAGTGGAGTATTTGCGTTCCACACTAGAGATTTTCCTACTTGCAAATACAACCGGATGGTCAATGTCTCCTTCTCCCAGCTGCGTAAGGACAGCCCCAAGAGAAATGCCCGACGCATCGACATGAACATTAAATACCTTCTCCCAACCATGAAAGATGAGAATAGGTGCCAAGACCACCTTTTATTTAAGTAAATCAAAGCTCTTTTGACACTCGTCATCCCAAAAGAACTAAATATCCTTCTTAAGCAATTTTTCCAGAGGGGCAGTAATCAGCGCATAGACATGAATGAATTTCTGGTAGTAGCCCGTGTGTCCAAGGATCAAGTGCAGTTGTTTCTCCATTGTTATTACTGGAAAGTTTGTGATAACTGTGATTTTGGCAGGATCCACCATCAGTCCTTATCGACAAACTATGTGGCCGAGCAAGATTTCGAAGGGTACACAGAAGATACATTTCTTGATATTTATGGAAATCTGGTGTTTTCGGCAGGCGTCCAACATCATGCACAGGTTTGATACATGCTCCTTTACCAGGCCAAAGACATTCCAATCATCGAAATACACTTCTAGGAATTTGTGGATGAATTCCTTAAATACGGCGACAACGACCTGCGAGAAGATAGCAAGGGAATTATTGAGTCCAAACGGCATGAAGGTATATTGAAAATATCCCCACTCAGTGGCGAACGTGGTTTTTCTGCGGTCCTCAAGTGCTATTCTGATCTGATGGTATCCTGAGAACCCATCCGTGAAGGAGTATGCTTCCTGCCCTCCCACGTTGTTCAAAATTTCGTCCGAGAATGGTGTAGGGAATGGGTCAAGAATGTAGGCATTGTTCAACTTGTGCAGGTCCACACAGATCTGAATCTCCCCCTGATTATTCTTCTCCTGAACCACCATCGAACTGACCCAGTCTGACTGTTCAACAGGTTCGATGATACTTGCAGTCACCATTTTATCAAGTTCTTCATTGACCTTCTGCTTATACTTAGGGTTCAACCTATAGGGTCGCTGCTTTACGGGGCACGCATCCGGTTTGAGAGTGATATGCATGACCCCTAAGTCCCCCGTGATCCCCTTCAGCTCCGAGAAATTTTTTGGCAACAAGTCCTAGTATTATGTGAGTAACTCGGCCACTTTACCTACTGTATCCTCATCCCAATATTCCCCAATCTTATCCAACTTAGGGTGCTCTTCCGTCCCAATGTTGACTTCGCGTAGCTTGAGAGGCTTAGTGACATCCACCTCTTACAGTGGAGGTCTTGCAACGATGCACTCCCCTTCCGACTCTGGGATAGAGACAGACCGAAGGTCATCTTCACCTTGTTCCCTTGCCAAGCTGTGGAAGTTGACAATATATTGCATCTTTGTTTCCCATGTCGGCGCCTCGAATTCTGCAAAGGACCTGGATTCCCTAAACACAAATGTATCTATATCCTGCAGGGCTTCGTCAAGCGCTTCCGGACCCCTTATATGTCTGAATGTTCCTATGAATTCATCCTTCGGAGTTTCCCAGTGGCGGATGCATTGATGTAGCTCCGCATCCAGGTACCATGCAGTCGAGATTGGACCTAATTCATGAATGAACAAGTGAACCCATTCTTTCGTAGTTCAGTCACCCCACGTCTTTATCTGAGCAACCAAGTTTTTATGGGGGTCCCCTGGGCCAAGGAACAGCTTGACCCGCACTTCTACCGGAGGCTCAAATCGTAGGAGCATCATGTCCCAATAGTCCTCCCAGTCCTGGAATGCCCCCTTATGCATATCCCACCATCTTGTAGGCGTTGCACGCATAGCTAGATTAAGGGCCCATAACATTCATTCTCTTGGGACATCAGCTTCAAATGCTCGCAAAAATTCCTTAATATTACCATAACCATCAAAATAGGGTAGGTCTCTTACCTCTGAGGAAATGCAGCGAAATTCCTTTCTGACTCGAAGATATCGCAGTGCAGAGATATTATGTAACAGGTTTTTCCAATTCTCTATCTCCCCATCGGATTTGGAGAAGCATTCAATTTCCTTTTCCCAGTAGAGTACACCATCTGCCGTGGGGTTGATCCAATATTCATCCCATGTAGTCAATGTTGTGAAACCAACTCCAAAAATAGAAGAAAATAGATATCAACGCCTTAGAAATAAGCCACTTCGAGGGGGCAACCTCCAATACATTACATGAATGAACAATTCTTGGATGACACAAATTACAAAACCTCCTTTCTATCTATAAAGGTCCATGGCACATCATAATCCTAGTGGGGCCTATGTAATCTTAGCCGACACAACAATAATTTAGACACAATAATAACAATTTGGGCGTTACAAGGGTACCATAATAGGGGTTACAATAACAGCAACAAGGGACCTACTATACTCATTAATATAGGGACCTAACATGCCCCTCTCCTTTAAATAAGTGTTTTCCTCAATGCTTGAGTAGCTTCGGGTGCTTCTGTATAAAATTCTCATCCTCCCATGTAGAATCCTTAGTGGGTAAGTTATTCCATTTGAAGAGATACTCTTAAATTGATCGATTTCGTAGCTGTCAAGTTTTTGTTTTCATGACTGCTTCAGGTTCCAATATGGTTTTTCCTTCCTCATCAAGTTCTGGAAATATTGTTTGAACTAGAAGTTTGTCACCTATAACCTTCTTTAAGCATGAAACATGGAAAATTGGGTGCACTCTAGAAGAAGCAGGAAGCTCCAATTTGTGTGCCATAGTACCAGTATTTTGCAACACCTTGTAAGGACCTTAGTACTTTGGCGATAATTTATTATCCTTATTATCTTGCTCGAGGGACATTTGTTTGTATGGTTGTAGTCGTATAAATACCTAGTCTCCTATATAAAAACTTTTGTAGCTGCGATGTTGATCTGAAGAATTTTATCGAAACGGTATAAGTCAGATTTATCCTTTAAGAGTTGGAGAACTTCTTGTTGATGCTCGATGTGATCTTCCACTGCTTGAACCTTCAAATTTTCTCTTAAAGATGATGTGATGGACAGTGGATGATATCCATAAAGTGCCATAAATGGGGTCATTTTTGTTGTAGAATGGAAGGAAGTGTTATACCACCATTCATCGAGAGGTAACCAATTGACCCATTGTGTTTGTTTATCAGATACAAAACAACGAAGATATACTTCCAAACATTTATTTACTATATCAGTTTGACCATTGGATTGAGGATGATAAGATGAGCTATGAGCTAATTGAGTACCCAAACAAGAAAATAACCCCGTCCAAAAATTTCCAGTAAAATGGGATCTTTGTCACTCACAATAACCTTTGGTTTTCCATGTAGCTTTTGAATTGTATCCATAAATGTAGTAGCAACTGTACTTGCTTTAAATGGATGAGATAATGCACACAATTGTGCATACTTGGTAAGTCTATCAACTACCACCACGATGACACTCTTTCCTTTAGACTTAGGTAAATCTGTGATAAAATCCATTGAAATCTCCTCCCAACATTGACTTGGAATGGATAAAGGTTGTAGAAGACCTGGGGTCTTATTTGTCTCAACTTTATTTTGCTGGAAATAATCAATCTACTACAAACTTTTGAATATCATATTTAAGGCCATCCCAAAAAAATTCTTTCTTCACCCTGTGGTAAGTTTTTAAAAATCCTGAGTGTCCTCGTAAAGGAGAAGTGTGCAATTCCAAAAGAATATTTTGTTTTAGTTGGGAATTCTTACAAAGATATAAGCGATCTTTTTACCATAAGGAATCATTTTTCCAACTAAATGTATTAGATTTACTAGAATCTTGCTGCAACTTTTGAATGAGTGTCCACACTTCTTCGTCATTCTTCCATTCATCTCTTGCTTCAGTTATCCAATCTGGTTGGATAATAGAAATAGCACAAAGCAATGCTTCCACCTCTTCATTCTTTCTTGAGAGTGCATCTGCAACAACATTTAGCTTCCCTTTTTTGTATATTATTTCAAATTCATAACCCAACATCTTTGTGACCCATTTTTGTTGTTCTTCTGAATGTGATAATAAGGGGGTTACAATAACAACAATAAGGGACTATACTAGTAATATAGGGACCTAACAGTCAACTTATAAATGTGATCAACATCTTCTTCGTCGTGCACTGGCTCTATATATCATTCGCCTTCCGCAGGAACTAATGGTAATATCACCCTTGTACCGTTATTTTCAAACACCATGCTTCTCTTCTTCAAGTTAATGATGCCTCCCATATCTATAGCCCAGTCTAATCCTAGGAATGCAGGGTAGGGGTCCGCATCTTCTACAATCTGAATTACTTCAAAATCAGCCCAGACCTTGACCCTTGCGATATCTACCACAATATTTGACAGTCTCCCAAAGGGTATGATCTTCTACTGATTGGCCATACGCAGCTGTTACACAGCATTTTTTCACTGTCCCTGCAATCCCCATCTCGCCCATTGGAGGGTCATTTCTGTGATCAATAAGCAGTGTCATGCCTTGCAAATACCATCACTGCATCCCTTGCCATAAGGACAACATTCCTTCTATTGGCCATTTTTTGAGTAGACCACTAAAAACACCTGTTTTTTCCTTAGCACGAGTAGCCAGTTACACTCCCGCGCCGAGTTGGAAAATTAACACTGAGCACGTGCCATTTTTCACTCTATCCCTATTAAGAACCCACACCAAGCTGTTTATGGAATTTTTTTTAAAAATAGAGGCAGAGGTTCTATTCCAACCACCTCGAGGATGAGTCATTCGGAGTGGTTGAACTGAAACAACCACGGACTCCCTCCTTTAGTTAGTAGTTTCCACCTCTCTTGGAACTCTCCTAAAGGATAGGACTCTCTCCCACCATTGTAGGGATCCCAACCTCCTCCTATCCTCTATAAATATAGCCATCTTCCATTGATGTGCTAGTTGAACATATTCGAGTTGAAGAGATAGTTGAAAAGTTAGCATAGAGAAGAAGCAATCATAGCCTCGGGAGAATAGTGCAGAGTGTGACTGTTTGTGTGTGTTGAGAACATAGTGAGATCTTGGACCTTGTTTCATGAGGGTGTTAAAAACGTGCTTGGATACAGACCTTCCGAAGAAGAGTGACGGATCAAGAAGCTTCGACGGAAAACGGAAACATAGCATCAGAACAAATTAGGTCATCTTCCTTGCTCTAAATTTCATTTACAATCTAGGAAGGTAGATGTTAGTATGTTCCCATAGTTGCTAGACCCACCCTAAGGCTATAGGGATTGCCTATGTCAGCATTCGGGGAGACTACCTGCACGTACGTCAAGTCCTTGGTCATTTCTCTTTCATTTGATCACCAAGGTGTATATGGCAGTTCACGGAAACCTGGCATACCCTCTTGCTTAGAATACCTGAGCAGTCATTTTTGGTCCTTACTGACTCTTTAAATTTGAAAAGATCATAGAGCGCTTGTCCTTTCACTCTCGTTCAACCTGAAAGTGATAGAGTCACCTTTTTCCTATTTCTCGACTCTTAAAATATGAAACGGCAGAGTTTTGTTTCAGTGTCTTAAAATATTAACTGCCCATGAAATATTCCTGGTTAAAGTTATCTTCCTTAGTGTGTTGTTTTAGGGTTGTTTCCGATGGCAACTTTCCGAAGTTTTCTAACCAAGGAATCCCCTCCGAAGGGAATCCTGGTCCTTTTCCTACTTTTGGGAATGTTGGTGCTCCTTATATGGCAACATTGTCCCTTCCGAGGTTAATTGTTGGGTTCCCTGTCTGGTTATTCTCCACCTCTGTGGTCTCGAGTATTCCGCCCACTATGCAACCATCCCCTCCACCTGAACAACATCATGTTGATTCTAAAGTGGACCTCTCCCCTTCTTCGTTTGTTTCTTCGTCCTCCTCTTCTACTTCGCCTGCTGAAATTTTGGATTCTAGTAACCAGGTGGCTAAGAAGAAGAAGAAGAAGACAAAGAAGAAGAAGTCAGATAAGCGAGAGGCTAATGCTGTAGCTATTGCGCCTCAGCTGCCTTCCATTAATAAACCATCCAACCTTCCACGAAAATTCAAATTCCCTTGCATGTTGTGCAAAGGTGACCATTTTATTTGAGATTGCCCTGGCATTCCCAAGGTACTTGAATCATGGTCTGACGACCGTCTGCCATTGCCTTTAGCTTCTGGAGGTCATATTGGCGACACATCTTTGACTAGTACTGATAAGACTCGTAAGAAACAGGTTAAGATCACGAATCCCTGTAAGTTGTGTGAAGGGAATCATCCCATTCACCTTTGTATGTACATGGATGAAGCCACAAGAGTGTTGGACAACCCTACTGTTTCTGTACCCTGCCTTCCGGTTGGTTAAAAGAAGCTTTCTTCAAGTCCTCCACTAATTGATTCAAAAATCAGTCAAGAGTCATCCTTGGTTGATCTCGTTCCCTCGGAGATTAAAATTCATGAATTCATTCCCGACCAACCATTGGACATGGAATTGGTTGATCTGATCCCGCCCATGGTTCATCAGGTCTTTTCCATCGAGAGTGAATCTCATCCCCCTCATGTTCCTCTTGTTTCTTCAGATTCCTCGAACTTGGAGAAATATTCTCCCGTCCCTGTGATTCGAGAAGCTGCTCCTCCTGCTCCAATGTTTGAGGTTCAGGAGGATGCTCCTCTTGTTTCGGTAACACCAGGGGATGACCATCTCAGTTCAATGGTACCCCCTCCAAGTATTTTGGTCGCTTCCTTTGATTGGATTCAATTTGTAGGATACTGCCTTCCTTCTTATGTGCCTTTTGAGATCACGGTACAGGTCTTCGATATGATCGTATATAGCACCATTATAGATGAAGGTGCGTATGTTAGTATTTTGTCTTCAACTACTTGGCTGTAATGTTCCTAATTAGCCCAAGCTAATAGGAATATTTAAATTTTGTTTTATTTTCCATTTATGAATAAATGAATAATGGAGGACATGTAAAATTCCTTAGATCAGTGACTAAATCAATGCTCGATGTAAACAAAGCTATATCTGAGCCATTTACATAAAATCCACTTGCAGGTGTGAAAGGGGTTAAGCTATGAGATTGGGTCAACCTTGACCAAATCTACAGCGTTGTCTAGATTCAGTGTATCTCATAAAGGGACAAGCGCAGTTCTAGAAGGAGGACCTCATGTGAAAGGGGTTAAGTGATTCAAGTTGTTTTAGGGTTTTGCACTTCCACATCTTATAAAAGGAAGGAGAAGGCTCAAGAGAAAGGTTGTTGAATGTATTATGATTTTGGAGAATTTGTCTGCTTAGACAAATTCTAGTTCTCTTGTCTTTTTAGCAAGAGACTAGAGAGGATCTCTTGTGGGGGTTCTCCATCCTTCCATTGAGTAGCTCTTGGAGGATTTTGTGCTTCTTCTCCACTATCTGGAATATGGCCAAGCTCAACCTCTCTTTTGCAACGTAAATCCAGTGAAGGTTTTCATTGTCTAAGTGAACTGCAGCAAGTGGAACTCTAGATCTGCAAAGATCTATCTTATATTGGAACCTCTTCTCAGTGATTGTGTCCTTTAACCTCCTAGAAGAGTGCATCCAGAGCTTGTGGTTCAATTTTTGATCTTGGCATCAGGCCAAATAATTCTCAAATCCTACAGCATTTTTTCTCTCCCTGGACAGTATTATTTGCAGATCTACAGTTGTAGGGTGTTTTTTCTACATTTTGGAGGAGAGATCTCCAGTGTTGGGATTCTTCCTCTCACTGTGGCGATCCATGGATTGGCCATACAATCCATGTTATTTTCAGATCTGATATACTGTACCATTGTATTATTTATAAATTTCTGAATCATTATGCAGATCTGCAACCTTAGATCTCAGATCTACTCTCTGTGCTTCATGTTTTGCACAAAACCCCAAGGGGAATGTAATAAACAGCCTCTTTGGCTTCCAGATCTATAATAGATCTATATTTTAAAGAATATATCTATTCTATATCTAATATCTCATATAGCAGTGCTTCAGTCTTCAGAAAATTACGTTGTCTATCTCTCTTGGCAATTTCCAGTGTTGCAGCACCTCAATCTTGAGGGTTTATAAAATCTCTGTTTTTATCTCATAAATGCATAAGTCTTGCCCCAGATCTAATTTAATTATTTTATAAACATATTTCATCTAATCCCTTCATAAATTTATGCTGCTTTATCTTCAAAAACTTCTGCATACATTAAGTCATAGGAAATCAGGGTTTTTAAGCCTAGTCGGGAGTGGAGGAACTGTTTAACTTAGCTAGAATGATTTGGTTGACCTGAAATTCGGTATGGGAGTCCATCACGGCCTAATATAAAATAAAATCTCTCCATTTTCCTTATTTTTACGCGTATTTCTGTATACACTCATTTTAGGGCCAAAATCACCCATTTTCCCCACCCTTTTGAGTCCAGAAGTGAATTAAAGGTTGTTGATGATCATATTATTGAATTATATACACTAAAATATCTGTTATCAGTCATAGGGCTTCATCTCCAACTCTGGAATACCTTAGGGTATTCTCATTGTTGTAGAAAATTCCAGATTTGGAACATTACATTGGCAAGCTTTTGGTTCTCCACCACTTGTGCCTGTTACGCGGAATATGTTGGCTTTTAACAAAGGAACCAGTCAACCGTCATGGATCCTTCCAAATTTTTTTGTTACTTTGGGAGGGAAAACCTTTTATATATATGTGATGGTTGTTCTAGGCCCCTTGGATTTTAATCTACTCCTGGGGCACGACTATACTTATGTCATGGGAGCGCTTGTCTCTTCCCTCTTTCGTGTGATTTTTTTTCCACACAAAGGTCAGATCGTGACCATTGATCAGATTTCGTTCTTTGGTCCTGACGTAACATCTGGTCCACCATCATCCCTTCTGGGTCTTTATCCCCCAGTTGTATCTTCCCCGCCGCAGGTTAATTATGTGGCTACCTATCCCATGCCCACATTCAGTGATAGTGTTGTTGTGCATCGTGTATTGGGGGCATTGGGTCCTGATTTTCGAGATGATGTTCTCCCATCCGGTGCGGAACTCTTGGAAGCCATGACTTCTTATTCGACATGATGAGTTGTCTTCGGAGCATAGTTCATTTTCTTGTGTCAAGCTCCCTAAAAAATGAAACAAGGTCCTCGGAGCATAGTTCGTTTTCTTGTGTCAAGCTCCTTAAAAAATGAAACAAGGTTATCGGAGAATAGTTCGTCTTCTATGTCAACCTCGTTAAAAAATGAATTAGTTCATGAGGATAGTTCTTTTAATGTGTCAACCTCATTAAAAAAATTAAACACGTTCTCATTCAATTCGAGTCTTTGATTAGATCTCGTAAAATCCCAGTTGAATCTTTCTCTTGGTCTCATAATTGAAACTTCATTCCATCCACCTGTCAGTATCTAGCAGTCTACTCTAGTGAATGCACTAAATTTTGGGGGGCATGTACCTCGAATTGAGTCACCATGTTAGGGGCATGCTTACCTTTTCAAGCATAGTTTGTTTCCGTTTCAAGCTTGTGTAAAAATGAAACCGGTTTCAAGCATAATTTATCTTTGTTTCAAGCTTGTACAAAAATGAAACCAACCTCAAGAAGAGTTTCCTGAAGCAATGAAACCATTCCCATTTTACCTCTTGTGATTGCCATTTTATCAGCCTATTTTTGCCAGATGAGCCTTGGTTTTCTCACTCCATCGTCAATTTCTGTTTGGCCGATCATATGCCTTCACTTGGTTCTTTCACCCATTCCTGAGGAACCACTGCGATGAGTGGTCTTATTAGCCAACCTCTTAACCTTTACTTGTTTTGAGCAGTTCCACCATCACCGGAACCAGTTGCTACCCTTTATATCACTCGTTCCTCCAGGAGGAGTCAACTTTCAGCTCTTTTCTGACTCTTAAAAATTTAAAATATTGCCGAGACTCTTGTTATTTTGAACTCGTTAAATGCTGTGAAATGATATCTACCAAGTATAAATTTACCCCTTTTTCGGGATGGGATAGATTATTTATGAAAAAGGAATACCTTAGCCTATCGCGACTAAGAGGTTCTCGCAGACACAGTTTTTTACCTTTTCGGATCTGTGAGACTACCTACGAAAAGGGATTGTTGGAGTTTTCTTTTCCGCTTCTTTTCAAACTCTTTAAACATGAAAATTTGTCGAGTTCTCCCTTTGTCAGACTCGTTAAACCCTGATGACATCGAAAATCATCACCATGACGTTACTCGAGTTCCTCCTTCCTAGAGCTCGTAAAATGTACTAGGTTGGATTTGTCTGAAGGACAAACTTATATGACAAGCATATGATATCCTCTTCAAGCTTGTGTAAAAATAAAGAGGTACTCACCATAAATGGTGAGGGAAAATGGAATTTATTCGTCAGTTGTGTCGGCAGTATGTCACTCTTGAACATGACACTTGTCTGCAGTTCGTGTCGGGTTGGGATATCTTCAAACTATCACTTTGCCTCCATGGGTTTGGGAAATTTGTTTTCCTTTCATTCGATTACAAATATTGTCAACATGACCTCTGATCCTATTTGAGTCAAATGCTGCCAAATTCCAGAGTCGTGTCACCGATATGTTCAAGAGAAAATCCTTCTGCAGTTTGTACATCCCTTGATCCTTTGTTTCTGTCTTAATTCACACTCATATTACCTTCTCTGTTTTGTGTCGATGATGTGGGATTAATTATGACCCTCCTTTGACATATCGCTTCCTGTTGACTTCAGCTCATTATCTGGGAAGTTGATCTAGAGACTCCTTTCTGGTACCTTAGAGCTTGCATGCCCTAATGGCAAGTTCTTCGCATTCGACGACAAGTTCACATCATTAGCCTTTGATTGGGTGATTTCAAGAGTGTTCGACTTCAGCTCACTATTCACATTCCGTGGATTGTACTAGTAGTACCTTGAGAGCCATTGACATTATTGATGGTTTCTCTCGCACCTGTTAACGGTTCACATCATTGACTGGCAATTAAGTGATTTTCTAGCATGTTTGACTTCAACACGTCTATTCACATGTTGGAATTTGTACTTTGATCGGGTGGTGTTGGAGCGCAAGACCCTGGGCTTCGATCACAAAAGTCCAGGTTGCGAGGAATGATGAGTCATTCATGATTATATACATGATTCTTTAGACGGATGGTTGTGAATATATTGTGGGTCCTCTCATTTTGATCCTCTCTATACGGATGGTTGTGCCCATGTTGTGGATCTATTTCATATGATCCCTTCATTCGGATGGCTGTGTCCATGCCAAGGATCCATTCACATGATCCTCTTCTTGATGGATAGCTGCGCCTATACCCTGGATTAATGTATTTTCAACATAGATTTCAGTTATTTATATGTATCTATGCTTGATTTGCAGGTCTCCTGTCAGCAACATCTAGTTCCTTGCACATACCTGTAAACCATTTCACCCCTCACTCATGTTCAGAATCCATACTTTAGGGGGCATCTGTTACACAGCATTTTTTCACTATCCCTGCAATCCCCATCTCGCCCATTGGAGGGTCATTTATGTGATCAATAAGCAGTGTCATGCCTTGAAAATACCATCATTTCATCCCTTGCCATGAGGATAACATTCCTTCTGTTGGTCATTTCCTGAGCAGACCACTAAAAACACTTATTTTTGCCTTGGTGCGAGTAGCCAGTTACACTCCTGCGCCGAGCTGGAAAATTAACACTGAGCCCGCAATAGTTGGCGCTCTGTCCCAGTTAAGAACCCGTGCCAAGCTGTTTATGGAATGCTTTTTAAAAATAGAGGCGGAGGTTCTATTCCAACTACCTCGAGGATGAGTCATTGGGAGTGGTTGAACTGAAACAACCACGGACTCCCTCCTTTAGTTAGTAGTTTCCACCTCCCTTGGAACTCTCCTAAAGGATAGGACTCTCTCTCACCATTGTAGGGATCCCAACCTCCTCCTCTCCTCTATAAATATATCCATCTTCCATTGATGTGCTAGTTGAACATATTCGAGTTGAACAGATAGCTGAAAAGTTAGCATAGAGAAGAAGCAATCATAGCCTCGGGAGAATAGTGCAGAGTGTGATTGTTTGTGTGTGTTGAGAACATAGTGAGATCTTGGACCTTTTTTCATGAGGGTGTGACAAACATGCTTGGATACAGACCTATCGAAGAAGAGCGACGGATCAAGAAGCTTCGACGGAAGACAAAAACATAGCATCAAAATGAAGTAGGTCATCTTCCTTGCTCTGAATTTCATTTACAATCTAGGAAGGTAGATGTTAGTATGTTCCCGTAGTTTCTATACCCACCCTAGGGCTAGAGGGGGCGCCTCTATCCGCAGAGGGTATTTACCTGGACAATAGCAGCTGGATAGTGGACCACTCCAACTTGGGTTCTCCCATTCATTGCCACGTTTTCTTTGGTAGCACATTTTCATATGACCCTAGGTCCAAAATAACCTGATCCATTTTGTAGTCACCGATCTGCGCTGTCAACCGCATCTCCCTCCCGGTGTGTTTCTTATATCTGTATAGTTTTTACACATCCTTAATTTCCGGAGATAGGTTGGGTCGTGTTGCGCAGCTATCTATTGATGCTTGCAGATTCTCCACAGCCTTTGGGTTGCGCAGCAGCTTCATACATGCCTGCAAGAAGGGTTTGACCTCCTCATCTTCCTTGAGGTTTGCAGGTGCCTGAGAAGTAGATGCCTCCACCTCGGCAATGTCTTTGCGTTGCGAAAAATGTTTCTTTTTCTTTTTTTAGGTCCAAACCTTCTTGTTTAATAACTTCTTATTGAATCAAAGGTTCAAGCGCAGCCTTCTCCCTCGGTCCCCTAGTGGTCATCACACTGTGTGTTACAATATTCATGCTTGGATATTTGTCTCGTAGTTTAGCCTTAACCCTCTGCATATTCTGCGTAGGTTTCGGCTACTTCTCCTGCATCCTTGCTATCAAGATTGGACATTCTTTAATCGCATGGTCCAGCTGTCTGCAATACCGTTAGGACTGTCTTGTAAGGTTCGGACAGTCCCTTGCAAATTTCCCTACTTCTCCACATTTATAACAAATTATTTTCCCTCGTCCCCGACCTGCGCTGCTACCTCTTCCGCCCCCCCTACCCCTAGCTAGGGAGCCACCTATGCTCGAGAGGGATCTTGGCAAGGATGGATATGACTGTACACTATAGAGATTCCCTCGATCAATCTTCAAATCATACGTCTGGCAGTTCCATTCCTCATGCCCTACAGATCTGCAAAACTTGCACCATTGCTGCTTTACTTCTGGGACATACACAGCAAGGCGGGGGCAGTGGTTTTTTTCGTGCAGCCCCGCAACGCGACAATCATTTCACCATAGTGTTGGCCCACTTGATCCTACAGTTTCCCTAGGGCGCAATGGGCTAGGTCCCCCAGCCTGTATATAGTATTCTAACAAAGAACAGTTATCCTTGGTGTGACCATTCGCCCTGCATCATATGCACCATCTTTCAGGGCTAGCCTCTGCTCCTCGCTCCTCTCGCAGATTCTAGATCTCCATGTGCATCGCCTCCAGTTGTCCTTGGATCTATTGGACGCCCATCTGGGTATCATCTCTTCGCGCAGCTTCTAACTTCGTAGCGACTTCCAAGGCTTTTTCCTGTGATTTGAAAGTTTGGTGACCCACGGGTACGCGCAGGTGAGGCAGCAACATAGCGATGAACCAATCTATGTGCTTTCTGTCATCATACTAAAATCCTCCTTCTCTATTCACCTTCTTCAATCGCTAATCGGCCTCCCACACAGACTTAGAAGGCCCTTGCTTGAAATCCTTTAGGTCCACCACTATTTGCGAGTAGGACTTAGGCTTCTTGAACTGTTGTTTTAAGGCGTTCTTAATTTATTCAATGGTTGTGTTCGCATGTTGGCTGATGTATCCCATGTACCAGTCCAAAGCTATTCCATCAAAGGCAAGGGACAGTTGTGCCCTTTTCACCACATCACTAGCTATGTTCTGCGCAATCCATACCGATCCTGCGACAAACCAAAACTGATCCATTTCTTCATCTCCCACACCCTCAAAGGTAGGTAACTTCATGTGTGCAGCCATGTCGTCTTCCGGTGGTGGCAGAGGTGTAGGTGAATTCCTACCCCTATGTCGGTTTGAAAGTGGTGTGGCTGGAGGACTTTGCGTAGCCGCTTCTCTTACCTTACTATAGACAGATCTATCTCCTTCTTGGTTGGTCTGATATTATTTTCCACTTCGCATTGTACTTACGTCCAGATCAAAGGTCATTCACTCGGTGTGGCTACACAGAATACTCCTTTCGCACAGTAATATCTTAATCAGTAATGGTAAGGTTTTCAGAAACTTACCATGGAAACCCTTGAAAAATCGTCGCTCTACTTCAGAATAGGAGACGAATTGATCGATGGCAAACTCTGTTACAAACCCTCCGAGCATACTTTCCACCCAGTGATCCACCGTGCGAGTGATGGTGTTATCAATCTTCTCTAACTGCTGGATCAATTCTGGGGTCCACTGTGTGACCCACTCATCTTTCCAACACTTCTGAAATTCGACCAGCCTTGCGAGCCACTCCTGGAGCTCGATCGAAATTGTTACAAAGAAGATCTCGTGAAAATATACTTGTTCTTCCACTCTTCGATGGTCAACTTCTTACTGCGGTTTTCTTTTACTGCGAATTCCTGAACTTGTTTTTCAAACCATTCATCGATTTCTTTTCTTTCAGGTTTCCAATATGGGCTTGGAATTACCAGATCTCTCTCAAATGCTCCTGGTCTTGGCAATAGAACCATTTTTTGGCTTGAGGGATCCTGACCCAAGTTCAGAGGTTAAGGTTTCCCAACAAACCCCTATACTACTGGCCCTTTCAGCAGTGACATGCTTTCGCAAGCCAAAGTCTCACCCGAAGTAGTATGGGAGGGTGTTGGCACCAGGTTTCCGCACCCTGAGAGAGAGGAGGTAAGTTAATTTCGCAACTTATGAGGTTCATAACAGACATATCTATTCACTGAAAGGTTCGCAGTAGAAACAGCACAACATGCAACTCAACCCAAACAAGTTGTTATCAAATACAGATCTATTCAAGAACCTCACATCCATGTGCATCTTGCCAATTATCAGAACAAAGCAAAGGATTAGCAGCTAATCATAATTATAGATCATAAATACAGACACTTCGCAGCCTAAGCAAATAACACAGTCACTTTTCGTAGCTTAAATTAGTAACACAAAAGCATCTAGAACTTAATCAGATATCATAGATTCATATCAACGGTACTTTCCAACATATTCAGATATTCCAACAATACTTCTACATTCATTATTCTTTCAAATCTACTTAAAATACCCAAACCCAGCCCGCGCACACAGCCTAGCGAGGTCCGCACATAGTAGGACTGAGGATCTCCGCGCACACAGGAGCAGGAGCCCTTACCCAAAACAACCCTAGACAGATCTAACAGTTTGCACGTAGCATCAATTCCAATTCTTTCCTACCATGACTCAAAAAAGGTTCATTTATTTATAGCATTTTAGCCTATGCATCCAATGGTCCGCAAACTGTGTTTTGCGGACTCTTGGTCTACCCTTGACCCATTTACAATGCGTTAGGGGATTTGACCCACCCCAAAGCCCCTGCGTTAGACTAAAATATGCCAAAAATATACAAAAATACTCAAAACTATCCCAATTCGCAGCCTTTGGAGGACCCTGTTCCGACACAAATGCTACAGGTGAGACAGACAAAGGAATATCAGTTCAAAGACAAAGGAATGATAAGGTCAAGTATTGGAAAATATATGTCGGTCCCATGAATAAAATTCATGTATATACGTGGGTATGGTGAAGAAAATTCATGTACATTTTCCACACCATGTTAATGTCAATACTAGAGGTCTTTGCCGTGGTATTGGCCCATAGTAATGAGCACAACAACGAATATTTGATCTAGTCAAATAATACCATCGGAATTACCAAGGTATTGGCTAAGGCCTAAGCTATATAAGGAGATGGATATCAAGGTGTTAGGGGTGAAATTTTTGTGTTTTCTATGAATGATTTGATCTTAAAAAGATGTGCACCAAGGAGCAAGGAAAAGGCACAAACCCGGAAAATATGAACTATGGTATCATATGTACTTTTTTGGTTTACTTGTTGAAAATATCTAACTGTGGTAGATTTGTGGTGTTAATTCTGACATGAATATGAGACAGTAAGGGTTGTGAAGTATATTCTATCACTTGCAACGAAAGCATGACTTAGTGATTTCATATTTGTACGTTGGTTTTCCTCTAAGAGATCGTGTATTTACATGGATCTTCTTCTAACTAGTCGCATATATATTTTGTAGTATGGAAAAATTTGTGCGTAGGTGTCAAGTATGAAAAGTGTGTACATACGCAGAAATTTATTAAAAGGGTCGTGTATACAATCTGATGTATGCTTGATCCGGGTTTGCAATGGCAATAGTTGGTTTCTATGATGGCTAACATTGTTTGTCTTGGTATATTGGTGGGTGCCTATGCATTGGCATGATATGTTCTGATCTAATTGATCTAGTTGCCTTGGTTACATTATTTGATTTAATGATTCAGTTGGTTCAGTATTTGAGTATTTGATTTCAGAAAATTTGGGAATGGATCCAGCTTGAAACATTCTGAAAGTGATCCATAAAGAGCTGAGGATAGCAATCTTCAGAAAGGGGGTTGTGTCTCCCTTCCAGTAGGAGCTAGAAAATGAGAGAAGGTTGTAGCCTTATGCAGGTAAGAGCCTGCGTAGTGGTTAAAGTTTGCACCAATACAAGATTGTAAGAATATTATTTTTAATAAAAGAAGACAAAAACGACAACAGCGGTGGTTTTCGCCCACATTGGATTTCCACGTAAAAAATATTGGTGTTCATGTGGTTGTGTGTGTTAATGTTCTATCTGCTTCTTAACTACTCATACTCATTTTTTAATTGATGAATAATGGAATAATTATGCATTGATTAATGTTGCATAGGTAATCAGATAAGTTATCTAAATATATGTGGGTTTCTATAGTAACAGTCGTGTACATATGTTAGTTCATTTACAACAATCGCGTATAAAAATCAAAATAATAAATGGAAATTGAAGTGAGTAAAATATTGATTTACCCCCCTCCCCCTCCCCTCTCATAATTTTTCCTAACAGTGATTTCAACGAGGAGTGAGATACTTTCGTCTAGGGAATCCCTAGATGATATCAGCTACTTAGATGGGATTTATTGTGGGCATATTTCATGCAGGAGGAGATGTGACTAACCCTAGTCAAGAGTAGTCTTAGTGGAAGAAGCAAAGGATTGAAGAGTGTGAAGGAAGAGGATAACAAAGCCCTTGCAACAAAGGGAAAAGAAAAGAAAGGTCTCAGTCATGGACAAGGCTCACAGGCAGGTGAAAAGAAGAAAAATGATTTTTCAAATATCAAATGCTTCATATGTGGTGAGTTTCGTCACTATAGTACCCAGTGTCCTCGGAGAAAGCAGGAACAGGCAATAGCTTCGACAAAGATTGACTAGTTGTCCTCCAGGATGGAGGAAGATCTCGCTTTGTATGTATCTATACCTATAGGAGAGAGGTGGGGAGACATTGAGCTCTAGACTCCATAGTTGTGCAGAGTTGAGAAGGATCCCTTGAGGCTAGCATCAGACATGTGTTTAACATCGAGCATCTATTTCCTCATGGATCAATAACCTTACTAAAAGGGCACACAATAATCAGTAGCATATGGATCATTGTTCAGGATGGTGCAGTCAATTCTTGAGGGGCAGTTGCAATCAGGGGTTGAGGAGCGCAAAGAAGTTGCAGCGAAGGAAAATCAGTGGAAAGTGTTGAAAATGCAACAAGATGATGGAGCTTAGTGAAATGAAGTCGCCTTCACTAAGTGGGCCCGCAGGCTATTTTTGGCGCAAAGTCTATTTTTAGACTATGTATATTTTTAGACATATGGAGCATGGTCTAGGAGTTGCAATATGCTATTCTTGGATGATTGGTCGAGTTGGTAAAAATAGATGGACCTATATTTTTAGACATACAGGTCGAAGTCTATTTTTAGACTGCCTGTCTAAAAATAGGTCAGTCAAATATTATTAGCCCTTAATAATATTTGGACTATAAACTTCAGTTTATCCTCTTGCGGCACTTCAGTTGGAGCTACGGATGTGGCCCATGCATGCAGCGAGGAATTACGCTATTCTGAGGGTTTGGTGAGCTCATGCATGGTTGACTTCGAGTTAGAACTCCAAGTGGCGGAGTTTGGTGGAGTTGATGAGAGACCGATTGGTGGAGTTGTGTTCGGGTTAACTTAGTTGAACTAGTTGTATTTGGTTAAGCAAAAACATACACTAGAGATGAGTGGGGTGAATTAAATGTTATTTAATTCACTAAATATTAACTCATTATTCAACTAAAGAACACATCAGTTGACTGCAGTGCATGGACAGTTCAGTGAAGACCAATGGAAGAGGTAGATGAAAGGGTGAGTTTGCTATTAGTTGTGACATTAGTTGTGCATGAGATTTGCACAAGCATTGGAGGAGATTGCCAATGAGGATTGCGCAGATCAAGCCAAGGAGATCCGAACTTGGATCTCTCATTACACCAACTTGGATTGCGTAGTAGAGGCAGGCAAACAGTGGATGAGTTTTGAACCCGTGACTTGTTCAAAACTGAGCTATTTTGTGTGTAAATTTTTGGAGATAGTACTGAGTACTTGTGAGGAGTATTGTGCTATGTATTGTTACATGTTCTCTTCTATTATAATATAAAAAATATCTGAGGGTTTTCAGCTATAAGCTTTCCCCATTACATATTGTGTTTATGTGCGCATGCGACTGTTTCTATTTCCGCATATTGATGATCAATTGTAGAAGAGGTTATGTGTTATGCATGAATTCGAATTAGTGTGTGACCAAGATAATCTCGGTGGATAAATATTCAGTATTCAGCAAATTTCTACAGAAAGTGCAGATTCTAGTAGCATTCATAGACTCGGGAAGTAGTTATAGAGCCACTCCAATGGAACAATTTATTTGGAGATTAGTTCTCAGTTGCAATAGTTGCAACAACATTAGATCTTTGCAGAGCATAAAATAGTTGGCAGCAGTACATGATGTATATTGTAGTTCCAGTAGTAGAAAATATATAAGGTGATTCAACTCATGGTAGCAGATGAATCAGAGTTGCGCAGTAGTTGGTGAGAAATGGAAAGTGTCACAAATTCACAGACATCAGCATCATGTATGGGAGGATGATGTTATGAGATAGAGATAACACCTTCCTCGCTGAGAGGGAGTGTTGATTTTCATAGCATCGGATAGGAGTTCTAGTCCTAACTTTGGTCAGAGAGATTAAGAAACACAAGATCTCCAAAACCCAGAAAAAAAATTAGGAGAAAACACCTAGCGATGACTTAATTAACTTAATTAATCAGTAATTAAATTTTCCCTAAGTCTAACTTAGGGAAAATTATTAATTAACAAGAATTAATTGAGAAAGGTGAGAATACAAACTCACATTAATCGAGTTAGAGATGATCTTAGTTGTTGATGGGTTCTAATCACGTTTGTTGGTTCACCAACGAGAGATTATAAGAGAAACTCAATGGATAGATGAAGAACACACTTGAGGTCAAGTTCCTTGGTAGAGATCGAACTTCGCCATTGAAATGATTCAGCAGAGGGGAATTCAAGATAGAGAGGGGATGCAAAGACATTGATTCTGGAGGAATATCTCCAATTCTAGAGATTCAAGTGTATAAGGGTTGTGTTTCCCAAAGAGGGTGCGCATAACCTAAGCAGATAGCTTCAGAGGGAGATCAATTTTGTTGAGGAGAAGGGTGATTTAGGTGCAGCTAGTCTGGAAAATATCCAGGAGGCCAAGTGAGTCACTTATAGGGGAAGAGATAACCAAGACGTTGTCATTCCAACAGTTTTGGGGGCATAGCCAGTAGATCCTGCATAAGCACTACACAGAGGCTTACGCAGAGGCTATACAAGCAGCTAGATTTTACAGTTGTCGAAGCTAGATCAGGTGTGGATTTGAGGTATTTTTCTCATAGATATTTTTTCCATATTATTTTGTTGATTGGATAGCCATTTGGGCATCCATAGATTGTACTCATAATTTCACTATTGCATAATAATAAAACTCTCAATTGTTACACAATTTTTCCCACATTGGGTTGTTCCAGGGACAATTGTCTAAAAATAACGATGTCATATTTTATGTGTGTGTGCTCTATATTTCTTAGTTTCAAACTTTTTATTTTTCACGACGTTTTTTTTTATGGTGAAAAGTGCAGTTGTTATTTCATTCGTTATTTTTCGTAGCAAATAAGATGCACTTAATTTTTAATCGATTAGAAGAATAATTTCCAATTGTTGCAATAGACTTGAAAATTTCACAATTGACAGTCTGATTTTGTGATAATAGAGTATGAAGCATGATTTATAGGGTGACAAAAAAATGTGAAGGTTGATTGACAGTGTGACAACAAAGTGTGAAGGCAGATTAAAAGTATGACTTTGTGAAAGCATGTTTGAATGCTAAAGAGATGAAAATAAATATCAAATCGAGGAATAAAGTGTACATATCAGACTGCTTAGTATTAAATGTCTAGACTAGATTGTTGAGATCAAATTTCCAAGGAGCTATAAAAAATACAAAAAGAAAAATTGAATGAGAGAAAGAGAAGTATATCTGAGAGGAGATCTAAAACAGCCAATAAAGAATAATATAAAAATCAAGATTACATGGGATTGGTGTCTCCTACAAGTTGGTGCCTTCAAATTTAGTGGGGATTGGTGTCTCCTACAAGGTGGTGCCTTCAAATTCATTGGGTATTGGTGTCTCCAACAAGTTGGTGTCCTGTAAAGAAAGGGGGATTGGTGTCTCTTGTAAGTTGGTGCCTAAAAAAATAATTGTAACTGGACTTATAGCTCAAAAATGAAACTAATAAAAAGAAATTTTTTAGTTTTCTCCCGAATGAGATTCCAAGTACATCATGTGTTCAATATTTTTATATCTTGATTAATGATTTGTTATGTTTTATTATTATTTAAATTGTTAAAAAAAAATTATATTGATTCACCCTGCCCCCACACCACCCCACCCCCCCATTGCTCAGTATAATCTTGATTCGAACAATTGGTATCAGATTTAGTTCCTTCAGCAAAATTCTAACCAGTGGAAGGAAGATCCAACAAGAAACATGGCTAGTCATGATGGTGGTTTTACAAATAGAGATCCTTTGTTTAATGGAAAAAAGTATGCCTTATGTGTCTTAGTGTTGATGTTTGGTATGCAGTGGTGGATGGACATAAAGAGCCAGAAACGCCTCTGATTGATAAATATGGAAAACTGGATTTCACCAACAATGCAAAAGCAATGAATTATATCCTTTGTGACCTCTCAAAATAAACATTTGTCAAAGTTATGCATTGCATATTAACAAAGGAGATGTGGGACAAGTTACAAAGCATCTATGAAGGAGATGGCCATGTAAAGGGAGCTAAAATTCAAGTTCATCAAATACATTTTGAAAGTGCAAGGATGAATAAAGATGAAAACATAGGAGAATTTTTCCTTCATGCGGATGATATAGTTAATACTATTAAATGGCTTGATGAAGTGGTTTATGAAGCTATAGTAGTTCAAAAAGTTTTGAGATCTCTCCCCTCTAGATTCAATGAAAATGTTTCAACACTCGAAGAACTAAAAGATCTCAAAAAATATCCATGGACCAACTTCATGGAATATTGACAACCTATGAGATAAGGACCATTAAGGAGAAATCAGAATCAAGGGATGCAGCCTTTGAAGTATCAAAGAAGATACATGATGACCATCATTGTTCAAGTCATGAATATGATGAGAAATAAATATAGTTTTTAAGGATGTTGAAGAGGGGATCTTGCAAGTATAAAGGTAAGCTACCTTTTAAGTGGTTTAATTGTTATAAAATTGGTCATTATTATACTAAGTTACCCTATGATAAGATAGATAAGGAATGTGATGAAAAAGAAAATAATAAATCTAGGAAATCCAAGAAGGAAAAGAATTTCAAGAAGAAAATTTTCTACTCTAAAGAGGACAACGACTCATTAGCGTAAGAGGGTGAACAATCCTTTGATGAAGATAAGGTTAATTATTTCATTTTCATGGCCATGGAGACCTGTAGTGAAGGATAAGAGGAAATGGAGTCAAATGAATAAGAAGGTGAAGTAAATCTTTAAAGTGAATTGATTAGTGCTTTGAAATAAATGGAAAACCTTAGGAGAAAGAATAAGAAGAAAAGAATTCTACTGATAAAGTATGAAAGGAAAGAAAATGAGCCTGATGCATCATAAATCATTCTTCTAAAAACTAAATTAGAAGAAGTTAATAAAATTTAATAAATACTTCTAGGACAGTTGAAATGGAAGTCGAAAGGATGTGAAACTTACTAGAAGACGAAATTTTTTCTACAAAGAAGCAATTAGAGAAAGCAAAATCTCAAGCTAATCAAAATTTAAAGTTTTACAAAGAAATTGAAACCTTAGATACAATTTCCAGTAGATAGAGATCTCTCTTCATTAAAAAAGGTTTGGGTTATGAAGCAGAAACAGGTACAAATAAATCTGAAAGTAATGAACCAAAAATCTATGTTGAAATGTTCAAGGAATCCAGCAGTGATGTAATCAGAGGCATTAACCAAGATGAAGAGCAAGAAATTAATACCCAAATCATGAATGCAAGCAGAACTCAGGATAGCAAGGAACCAAAAGAGATATGAGCTTCCTCATAAAGGTGGGCAAAGCAGAGATAAGATAACTTTTCCTCTACGAAGGTCATTTTCTCCCAAGTACCAAAATTTTTTATGGCTATTGTTACTAATGTACTAATTTTGGTCACAAAGCTAAAAATTGTAGAGCTTATGCTACAAATGACTATGTCATAATTAGAAGTAAAGAAAATTCCTGACCTCAAGAAATAGGTATAACAAATGTATAAATTTCCAAAAGAGCGACGATAGAGGAAATAAATTTTTTTCTCCCCTGATGGATCTCATTGAGTGCTACAACTACAACAATTATAACACAAATAAATTGATTGTAAGCAGAAGAAGTATTCAAATCATACATCACAACCAGAATAAGCAAGCAGAAGACGTGACAAAGACTTGGAAGACAAAAAGACGTGAAGGAAGAAGAATGTGGCTTTGTCTTGTATGCACAAAACCAAGGAATTCAGTGGTATATTGATAGTGGGTGCTCAAAACAAATGAAAGGTGATAAAATAAAGTTTTTATCTTTTAAAGAAGATAAAGGAGGTAGTGTTGCCTTTGGGAACAATGCACCAAGAATATTATTGACAAAGGCATATTCAATCTAGACAATGGAAAAGGTAAATCCCAAATGTATTGTATCTTGATGGCATTTTACACAATATCTTGAGTGCACGTCAGATGAGTGATCAAGGGTATGATATCATCTTTCACTCTAAACATTGTGAAACAAACAAAACAACTATAGGGAGAGTTGTGGTAAGTGCATCAAGAACAATGTGTATATTATTTGATCTCAGACTTTTATTTTTGAAACTAACTTTCGAATTAATCATCAACATTATTTGGTGGTCGATTTTTTGAACCATCTAATGTGGTTCATCTTTGTCCTGAGGATGAACCACATTAGATCGTTTGAAATGTCGACCGGAAAAAACGATGATGTGATTAATCTAAAAGTCATTTTCAAGAATGTGTATATTCTTAATGAAAAGTGTTGCATGGGGAAAATTGATAAAAGTTGGCTTTGGCACAGAATATTAGGTCAAATCAATTTTTATCACCTAGAAAATCTCAGCAAGGAGGCATCGACGGATTTGCCCAAAATTTCAAAGCCCAATAATACAATTTGCAAATATTTTCAATTTGGGAAGTAGAGTCGAGTGCAACTTAAGGAAAAAGAACATTCAACAGTAAGAGAATTATAGGTAGTTCATACACATCTTTGTGGACCCACAAGTACACAAACTCCAAGTGGTGAAAGGTATTTCATATTGATAATAGATGACTACACTAGGTTGACATGGGTTGTGTTCTTAAAAGAAAAATCTAAAGCATTTGGAAAGTTTAAAGTATTCAAAGTTATAGCTTAAAATCAAACTGAACTAAAAATAAAGTGTATGGGATATCATGGAGGAGGAGAGTTTACATCTCATGAGTTTAATGACTTATGTGAAGAGCATGGAATAAAAATACAATTTCAATAGCTAGAACTGTTGTTGAAAGGAAAAATAGAACATTGTAGCAAATGGCAAGATCTATGCTTGATCAAAGAAAGGTGCCAAAAACCTTTTGGGTTGAAGTTTTTCACACAACAATTCACATTTTTAATAAATCCCATATGAGGACAAACGTAAACAAAATGCCTCATGAATTTTGGTTTGGAAGGTCAACATCAATTAAAAATTTTAAAGTCTTTGGCAATAGATATTATATCAAAATAAATGAGGACAACTTGGGAAAATTTGATTCCAGAGAAAATGAAGGTATTTTTAGGTTATGCAACTTAGTAAAAGAAAAGGTTACAAATTCTAGAACAAAAGATTGAACAGAATTGTTGACTGCACTGATGTGAAAGTAAATGAAGCAATACCATACAAGGAGAGACACCATAGAAAAATCATTTCAGATGAGTCAATCAGTAATGAATATGAAGAAGAAGATCATGAAGATCAAGAAGAGGAAGAAGAGGATGATACAAAGTCATTACATCCAAAGGCTCCATCCAAGTATGTTCAAAATCATCATCTAGATAGTCAAATTCTTGGAAATTAAGAATAGAGAGTTCAAACTGGAAGAACATGATAGGACCATCAAGCCATGAAAATATTACCCTACTATCCATAATAGAACACAAAAAAAATTCACAAGCTAGTCAAGATGAGCATGGGTCAAGCATATGAATGAAGAACTAGATTAAATTGAAAATAACGAAACATGGGAACTTCTGTCAAGACATAAGAACAAGAATATGATTAGAACTAAGTGGATTTTCAGGAATAAGTTGCAAATTGGCAAGTAATCAAGAACAAAGGAAAACTAGTATGTAAAAGGTATGCACAATTAGAAAGTGTTGACTTTGAACAAACATTTGCACCAATTGTCAGAATTGAAGCCATAAATATTCTTTTGGCTTTTGTGTGCTTTAAAAATTTTAAATTATATTAGATGGATCTCAAATAAACCATTATAAATGTAGAACTACATGAAGAAGTGTGCATTGAGCAATTAGAAGGATTCCAAATGTCAGAATAAAAATACCATGTGTACAAACTAAAGAAATCCCTTTGTGGCTTAAAGCAATTACCTAGGGCCTAGTACTCAAGATTAGATAAATATATGTAGCATCAAGGTGTTGGAAAGTGTAACTATGTTCGGTCTTCGTATCGACTATGTAATTATGTATTTATGTGATGAAGAAGACAAATAATAAAATATATTTTTGGTATGCTTGATTCATGGGTTTCATGAGAAAGGTTTATTATAGGTCAAAATACTTCTTCTTGGTGTCTTTTAGGTATTTTTCATCTTGTCATAAATGTACTAATTAAAGAGTCATGTATATGAAGAGTCAAGACAATGAAGTATGCCTCAAGACCTTGTCAATAAAGCTTGAAAACATAGTTGAATATGAAGCTCAAGATCCGCGTTGAATATCTCCTCTATATAGCCTATAACCAGTGGAAAATTGGGCTTAAATACCCCTGAACAAGTCAGCCTACAAATGGATTGAAGGGTCAGCCTAAAACACAAGAATCATGTAACTATATATAAGGTATCTCTGCAGTTAATTTGCAAGAATAACTCCGGACAAGTCTGAGCTTACTGCAGTCATATACATCTGCAATTAGTGTGAGATCAGGATTGTGGTTAGTGCGAAGAAGGGATTTTGGTTAGTCCGAAGAATGGGTTATGTTTAGTGCGGAGAACATGACTTTGTTTAGTGCAAGCTTCAGGACTGAAGAAAAGTATGAGGAAGGAAGGTTAGAATTGCGGTTCGAAGCATAGATAATAGACAGTTCAACAAAGAGGAGATTCGGATCAAGGACTATGATATAAGTGCAAAGGAAGGTTTGAAATTAATGTAAAGATCAAAGTTGCAACTGGAAACGGTGCTTAGAAGGAAGGATCCAAGGTACAAAATCATGTACCATTGTCTTGGGTATAAAGCTAGATAAGAAGAAGCCAAGAAGGATCCTAAGTAAAGGAGGAACCAAGGACTAGAGACCGAGATCTCTAAGGCTGGTGTTGATCAGTGCAGATCGATGCAGGAAAGAAGGCTCAACTCAAGGAGTCATTAAAGAAACAGTGACAAGGTCTTGGAGGCATACATATGTCAAGGGTCTAAGTCATGGTCATGGTACTTGTCAACTGAAAGTCTATAAGAAGAATTTCTTGTGGGTTTTCCTCTCCAAGAGGGAAAGGTTTTTGCCCTGGCTTGAAGAGCCTATATTTGTGTCTCGTGTGTTTTGGTAATTGACTTGATGAAAGACATAATAAGCTAAGGGGAGAATACATAAGTAAGAGAAGTAAGCTCACAAGTAATTATCAAGAAGAGAATTTGAATTAAACCTAGACCTACCTAATTCTAAACATGGTTTCAGAGCTAAGGTCATGAAAACAAGGGCTACTTGACAAGGAGACACTCAAGGAAGCAAGAATAAAAGACTACTTTGAAAATTCAAATCAGTTTGCAAGGAATATTCTCAAGAAATCTCAAGAAGACCTTCAACCTCAATCAAAAGATTCACTTATCAAGGAGATAATATTTGCCATCAAATATTTTTATTGAAGACATTGTCAGAAGTGACATCATCTTTTTGAAGACATCCTTTATCATCAAAGATCCAAGGTCACCTACATTGGAGAATTCAATCTAAAAGGAAGTTCCTAACTTCATCTTCATCATCATCAAGGAAGATGTTGGAAGTAGAAAGTCACCCTATCAAGTAAGTATCTATGACCTTATCTAAATTTGTCAAAATGACTTATTGTAAAGAGAGAAACAAATTATTTGGGTCATCAAACTTCAGTGCATGGAAGAAGAGGACAGATTTGAATCTAATTTAAAATCAAGTTATGGGCTACATCGAAGGATCTACAATTCAACCTTCAAAAGAAGACATTCTAGAATATATCAAATGCAAGAAGGGAGACATAAGAGCCTAAAGGATTCTTATAGAATCCATAAAGGACTCTCTCATTCACTATGTATCGAATGTAGAATCCTCAGAAGAAATATATGATAAATTTGTGGAGCTATTCTCTAAGGTTCTGGAGGGGAAATTGAATATCCCTGAGAAAAAAATTAAACAAATTAAGAATTTCAAGAAGGAAGGAATAATTCCATACCTTATGGATATTTTCGCAATATGAGATCAACTGCGGAAATTGGGGAAGTAATGTTTGATGGAGAAATTCTCACTATGGTACAAAATGCTCTACCTAAAGAATGGGGAAGTTTCACTTCAAGCATCAATGGGAAAGAATCAATGCCATTCCAGGATCTATGTAAGATAGAATAAACAAGATTGAAAGTCAAAGATAATACAGGATCAAGTGAAAGGAATCAATCCTTTGCAGTGATGTCCAGGAAGAAAGGAAGATTTAGTAAATTTGGTCCTCAGAATAAAAGAATAAATATGGACAAAGCATGATGCTTTGGATATAATTATTTTGGGCATTATAAAAGGGATTGTCCTAAATCTAGAAAAAACAAGAGGAAAAAGGAAGAATCCCATATCTCAGATGAAAGGGAAGAACTTGATACAAAGAAATCTAAGAAAGAAGTGAAAGATCTCTATTATGATTGAGATTTTCTTCCTCTTTAAGTGATTTATGTTGGTTGTAAAATAGTACTACAAGAAGCATAGTATATTAATAGAATCGTGATAGAAGCAAGGAAGGAGCAATTTAAAAAGTAGCTCCTAGAAACCTCACTAATAACAACATTGATGGAAGATAGTCATTTGGATCAAGGGTCATCTATAAAACAGATGTTGACACTTTCTAATGGAGTCCTATTTGGATTCACTGATTAGAAAGAAAACAAAAGGTTTCATCGGGAAATCTACATTGTAAAATTCTGGGAATAGGATATGATGACATATTGATGAATCAGGTCAAGGCAATGAAGTTCTTCATTTTAGTAAAATTGTTGTAGGATGACTCAAAAGGAAAAGGATGAGGTACACATATCTATGTGTTGACACTGGATGTTGTGAATTCATGTCATATGGTTGAAGTTAATGGAATTCTATCTTTATAAGTATGATCTATGGAAGGAGGATCTCTTATGGTGCATAGGTTACCATTGACAGATGAAATTAAAATTTCCTCATATGGAATATGAGGTTGTTGTATAAAAACAAGGAACTAGATACTGGAAGTTCCTGGGGATGAATTTGTGCGGAAAAAGAATGGAATATATCATGAAGTGAAACCATGTAAAGAGGCGATTATCATCCGTAAGCCAAGAAGATGTGACTAAGAGATGTCCTGGGAAGATATGTGGACTTTGATAGAAGTATGGTAAAGAAGAAGACCCTTGACAATACATATCTTTAGGAGATGTGTCAATCTAAATAAAGGATGTTGATGCCTACAGGAAGATGTCATGGTGAAATATCATCACTAAGGTAACTTTTGATTTAAAATTTCTTATGTATATATTTATCTGGATGAGTTTATGCAAGGCTTCCTATCGTGTGGAAGGATATAAGATCCTTGGGAGATGGTTCGAAAGAAAGTAGCATGGCATAAAGGTGGACCAGATGAGAAAGACCAATGAATTACTTTCTGATGATTGAAATGACTCATGGATTAAAGTGATGGATGATATGTGCCATATGAAGCCAAAATTTGAAGATTCCTCAAAATCAAAATCCATGACATCGAGGGGAGTAATTCTTCATGAAAAGCTAAGTGTCTCACCATTACTGCTGCAGGTCCCTGGTTGAGAGGGAGCCTGGTGGTAAGTTTCTTACTTGGAAGAAACTTGAAGTATGTCCTTCCTAATTTAAGAGGTAGTGACGTATATGATTCTCTAATTCATGTGTCATGCACTAGACCAAGATTGATAGTCATAAGTCTTAGTGAAAGCCATGAGGAGAGAATGGATAGACACATCATTCTGGTCTTAACCTGAGAAGACATAATGGAGGATTGGGTAATCATCTAGCATATGATACTCTTTGAGAATGAGATAGGGAATTCAAGATAAGATTATTCAGGGACCAATATTTTTTAAGGTTGGCTACCCAAGAGAAGAATGATCCAAGAAGACCATATTCTGGGAACCCTTGGGTGAAGTATGTACCTTGGAGAGACAATGACTATGGTCTCCATAAGTCGTGTGTCTCGCCAGCATTGTAGCCCATTGTCTCGTGAGAGATGGAGTTATTAGTCAAGGCCTTGCACTAGGACAATGTTGGTTGATATGATGCTATACAAATGTGATTACCAATCTGATTCTTCTTATGAGATTATTCAAATTGAAAGTGACCATGTACTGTTATGAATACCTCCCTAGTTAAGAGGGAGCATTGGAAAGTGTAACTAGGTTCAGTCTTCATATTGACTATGTAATTATGTATTTATGTAAGAAGAAGACAAAGATAATAAAATATATTTTTGGTATGCGTGCTTCATGGGTTTCATGAGCAAGGTTTATTATAGGTCAAAAGACTTCTTCTTGATGTCTTTAAGGGATTTGTCATCTTGTCATAAATGTACTAATTAAAGATTCATGTATATGAAGAGTCAAGACAATGAATTATGCCTCAATACCTTGTCAATAAAAGATATAGCTGAATATGAATTTCAATATCAGTGTTGAATATCTCCTCTAGACAGCATATGACCAGTGGACAAGTCGGCTTAAATACCCCTGAACAAGTCGGCCTACAAACAGATTGAAGGGTCGGCCTAAAACACAAGAAGGAAGTAACTATATATAAGGTAGCTTTGCGGTTCATTTGCAAGAATAACTCCAGACAAGTATAAGATTATTGGGTCATATACATCTGCAATTAGTGCAAGATTAGTATTGTGGTTAGTGCAAAGAAGGGATTGTTGTTAGTCCAAATAAGGGACTATGTTTAGTGAGGATAACAGGACTATATTTAGTGCGAGCTCTAGGACTAAATAAAAGTGTGAGGAAGGAAGGTTACAACTGTGGTTTGAAGCATAGATAATAGACGATTCAGCAAAGAGGAGATTCGGATCACAGAATGTGATACAAGGGCAATGGAAGGTCTGAAATTAATGTAAAAATCGGGGCTACAACTAAAAACAGTGCGTAGAAGGAAGGATCAAAGGTACAAAAGCATGTACCATTGTCTTGGGTATAAAGCTAGATAAGAAGAAGCCAAGAAGGATCCTAAGTAAAGGAGAAACCAAGGACTAGAGACTGAGATCTCTAAGGCTGGTGTTGAAAGGTGCATATCGATGTAGGAAGGTGCAGAAAAGAAGGATCAGCTCAAGGAGTCATTAAAGAAGCAGTGACAAGGTATTGGAGGCATACATAGGTCAAGGGTCTAAGTCATGGTCATGGTACTTGTCAACTGAAGGTCTATTAGAAGAATTTATTGTGGGTTTTCCTCTCTAAGAGAGAAAGGTTTTGGCCTTGGCTTGAAGAGCCTATATTTGTGTCTTGTGTGTTTTGGTAATTGACTTGATGAAAGACATAATAAGCTAAGAATAGAATACATAAATAAGAGAAGTAAGCAGTACTTATCAAGAAAATAATTTGAATTAAAATTCTCAACACAAGGCTCCAAAAAGGGAGAAACATACAACAATATACAAATAAAGTTGAAAATGAAAATATTTTTATTTTTGTCGTTTATGTAGATGACCTAATTTTTGGAAGTGATGTTAATTTAATGAGCCAAATTTTTTCAATTCATATGCAGAAGGAATATGAAATGTCAATGCGAGGATAATTATTGTGATGTTAATTTAATGAGTCAAAGTTTTGCAATTGATATGTAGAAGGAATATGAAATGTCTATGCTAGGATAATTATTATTTTTTATTGGATTGCATGTTCATCAATCAACAAAAGGAATTTTATTTCTTACACTAAATATCTTAAAGAAATATTAAAGAAATTTGGAACGAAGAATTGTGCACCTATGAGCACACCCATTGTAACAGATGTAAACTCAGTAAAGATGATGAGTCTCTAGAGGTAGATCATACCATCTATATTTCTACAATTGGTTGGGAGTGATATCTCCTTCACTTTCTCAATAAAAGGAACAGTAGATAATTGTAGTCATTTTTTACAAGGTGCACGCGAAAAGTGATTCACTTGGGAGAATACTATATACAAAACATTTTCTTGCAATGAGATTTTTGTTGTCACCAGGAGAAGAAAAATAATTGATATCAACACAGGGGGAGTAGTCTCCATGTGGAATTTTTGCATTGATGTCAACGAGGGAAAAATAAGCAAACATAAGGCGCAGAAGAGTGAGCCTGCAAATAGGGGGAGTTCGTAACCAATTTACATCAATGACTCGAATATGTTTGGTGGTGTTGTCATCAATGTAAAAGGGGGAGATTGTGGAACTCGTGTTTTCATTGATATCAAAGGAATTGTGCACATTAGTGTAGGTCAATGTTTGATCATGTGTTATCAAAGCTAAAAGGAAAATAAATGAAGACCAATACGTGCTACATATGAAAATGAAACATAAAGGTTGTGATGATGAGCTCCGACATGATGATGTACAACTTTCCCTAAATGAAATATATATGTCTGGTTTGTTTGATGATAATATCCCTATGGTCCCAAATGAGTTGTGTGCAGACAATACGTGTATTAACTCATACTTTGTTGTAGATTCCAATTACTAGTCTTCTTTTTGGAAATTGTTATACTCGGTACAGAGTTTCAATGAATGATCACACCAAAATGTACAACTTGGAGGGAAATGTGAAGGATTTCCTTCCTACAAGGGACTTTGGAAAACTATTGTAAAGCAATATTGAGAAGACAAATAAGAAGCATATTGAGAATTGAAAAGCAATATTGATTATTTGTCCTACATATGTTTTTCATAATTAGGAAAAATAGATTCATAAATGGGGAAAATTCAATGTTTCTATTTATCATGGTGCAAACAAAGAACTTGTCCTAGGGAAAATAGAAACTAGTGGCATTAAAATAATTCTACATTTCATATTCATGGTGTAAGCTTGTGTGGGGTACAATGGGAAATGGTGATTGTTGATGAGGCTCATCATTTGGAAAAATAAAAATGATAGTGTTACAATGCATGTCATGGAATTAAAACCAAGTGTTATGGTTTTTATAGGAATAGTGATGCAAAACAAAATCATGGATTTATTCAATGTATTTGATTTGGTTTCTCTTGGATGCTTAGGTACCCCTTAACATTTTTCAGAGTTTTGCGATGAACCTCTAAAGCAGGGACAATGGATAAGTGCACTTGAAAGGTTTGTGTGCATTGCATAGGAGTGTAAACAACACTTGCTATGAGTGTCGCGTCTTCTAATGGGAAAAGAAAAAATGTTTTTTTCCCTTGTGTTATGAGCTCAATGCAAAGACGTGTTTGCCAAACATTGTTGGATAGCCCAAATTTTCAATGCCTTATCTCAAAGGATCTTCCTTGGAGTTGTGAGAGCCGTCTAAATCGAGTTGAATGTTGCCATGGAACAGTTCCAAATGGGATCATTCAATCTTATCTTCATCAAAATAATCTTGGTGGTTGTTATTCATGCCCCCTTTTACTTGTACTCCCTTGTCTGGTAAGGATTCAACAAGTTACCAATAATTTGCATCTAATCAAACCAAACCCCAATGATTATTTGGTTAAGAAAAAGAAGCACAAGGCTCTAGCCACATTTTTGTTTAGAAAGGAAGTTGAATTGATTGGTGGAGTCACTCAAGATGAGAGTTTCAAGGGCCTTAGTGATGCACAACACTGTGGAAAATGTGGGCCTTCGATAATTAATGGCATCCTGGATTTCGCAAGACATCAAAATATTACTCTTTATCTATTCTGTTAGGATGTTAGCCATACTAGAGGTAACACACATGCTCAATTGCAAAAGTGTTTGAAATACAACTTAATCAGTAGTGCAACTCCCACGATACCATGGGACATCACTGTAAGATTCCCACACATATAAACCCCAAAATGACCACTAAATTTTATGAGTTTCAATGATTTTTTCCAGTGAGATAATTTGTCATACACAATGAACATTTTGTTGTAGGTGTAATTTATTGGGCTGTGGTTCAAATGGACACACAAAGCTCAAATAGATAAATATGACATTACTTGGAACAACACCACAATATCCACATTCAACCCAACAATAGAAAACACAGTTGATATATTAGAGAAAACCAGTAATCAACTTGTCCTTCGCTAATATATCGCTTCAAAAATTATACAATATGATAGTTTGTAGATAGTTTTTCTATAGAGCCACAGTCATATCATTGCACTAATAAAAAATAGTTCAAACTTCAAAGAGTAATGGACCCTGGTTTAGATGTGATACAAAGTAGTTAAAACCCACATTCAAATTCAGCAAGTGATGTATAATGATTCAGGCCAACCACTGGTGGGTCTTCGACCCCTTCTCATCACAAACTCGTCCACAGGAGCACATCTGGTCAACTAAGCGAAATATAGTCCCCTTCTAAGTGATTATATAGCAGTCGAGGATTATTTGCTTCACTCACCATACTACTCGACCCTCCAAGCAAGGATTAAATTGCCCTCAAACAACGGATATTTCAACACCTTTTTTTCTGCTACAACTCTCTACGTTTCACGGATAGCAATATATCCTATGTGTGTTCTCTAGAAACAAGCAACACGCAACCCTTCAAATCAAACTCATTTAGCTTTGGGGAATAAACCACCTTCAACAAGAGTAGTCACATTCAACAATAAATGAAAAGAAAATCAGTCAAGTAAGCACAGTGAACTTGAGCTCATCTAGTGATGAGAGATGGAATGCAAGGCTTTGTCTCTAGTAAAGAAAAAAATCTCCAAAACTCATAGCACCCTTGGTACTTTCTAGAATGTACTTTAGCCTCTTTAAAACAAGGAAATTGACCCTCTTTGGTTAGCTGCTTCAAAATTTGGACCTTAAATTAAGCTAGTAGTTCACTATCTTTCATGGATATTTAAAACCTGTCAAATGAGAGAGAAAACTTTATGTTAGAAGATAAAATCAACTGATAAAACCTTGTACGTTTGTTATCTTCTACAAATATTATTCTCCTTGGTAGCACAATAGAGAAATCTAAGTGATTTCACTCTATGAACCACCTAGGATATATAGTTTCAACACCAAAACTAGTAATAGCAGTTAGGGTTTCCCAAACCCTAAGCTTCTCTCCAAAAACTCTCTAAGAGCTTATTTTGTCAAAATGCAAGTGATAAAATGATATGAGGTTCCTCGCTTTTCTCATTTTATAAATAAGTCAGTTACTTGACCAATTTTTTCACTTTATAAAATGAAAATGATTTTTCATTTGCCTTAGCCTATGAGAACTTATTAGGCTAGCAAAACCCATCTTATTTCTCCTAAGCAGTTGGGGACATTACAATTATCATGGATCAATTTAAACCAAAGGCAAAGAAAAAAAAAACAAACATATATTCAAAAGGAGTGAGTATGTGTGGATATAGGAGTGACTATACTAGCAAAAGTGTGAGAGTGGAAACAAATTTGTGACAACGTTGAGTGGAAGCAAGTGACAATGGTACTATGTGACGGTGATGTTAAGTGGCAACAAGTGATAGTGGCACTGAGTAACAACGATGTTGAGTGATAACAAATGACAATGGGATTATGTAACAACAAAGCAAAGTGGCAATAAATGTGTGAATATTGTGTGACGATGGAGTGTGAACCCTGATTGGTAGTGAGACAACAAAATGTGAACATTGATTGACATTGTGACAATTGTGTGAAGGCGAATTGACGGTATGACCATGCGACAATATGACCATGTTGACGATATGGCATGTCTGGAAGCTTAAGAGCTAAGGAGAAAGATCAAATCAAAGAACTAAGTGTACAGATCAGATAGTTGAGTATTAAATGTCTAAATGAAATTGTTGAGATAAAGTGCCCAGGGAGTTGTGAAATTAGAGAACAAACAATTGAATCGAAGAAAGAAAAGCAAATATAAGAGGAGATCTAAAACAACCACTAAAAAAGAGTGTAAAAATCAAGATTACAAGCGATTGGTGTCTCATATAGGTTGGTTCTTGCAATTTCAAAGGAGATTGGTGTCTATAATAGGTGTGTGCCTACAAAGAAAGGGAGATTAATGTCTCTTCTAGGTTGGTGTCTACAAAAATAAGCGTATTTGGAATTGGTGCTCAAATGCAATTAATAAAAAAAAAGTTTTCTTCTTTTCTCCTAGATGAGTTTCCATGTACATCCTATGTTCAATCTTTGTATATATTTGTTTAAATTGTTAAGAAGTGCATTATATTGATTCACCACCCCCCCTCTCCCACCGTTAAAAAGTGCATTATATTGATTCACACCACACCCCCCCCCCCCCCTCATAATCTTGCTTCCAACAACCATGGCATTGCTAGATGTTCATCCAAGTATCAACTCCTTCAACATATCATGTATTTGTTTAGAGACCTAGTTTTTACCTCAAAATTCCAGTGAGGTTAAAACTGCCAAAGTGTTACCAATCCAAATGTTTGGATATACATTACTCAATGATAAACATTCAAACAATCCAACAATGGACAAATCAAGGCTAGACAACACTAGTTTCACCCCATTCTAATAAGCCATCAATCCAAAGCTTATTTTCCTCTACCTTGAATGTTAGGAGATTGAGGCACTCTAACTCCTAGCCTCCCCTTAGGATCATACAATCCTATCAACATCAACCACTTCCTAAAGGACATTATCCATCATTGTGTTGTCGAGTTCAAAGCTATCAATGATTTTCGCAATGAAACCCCTTGATTTCTTTCCTCATCATCTATGAGCATGCCAACACTTTTGACATCCTTTCTTGCATATCCAAATCATTTAAGGGATAATTTCATATCATAAACCTATGACAACTTATAACTTACATCTCATACTTTGTTGCTTTCCTAGTTTTCACTCATTTGATCAGAAAGATGTTTTCACGCTGTCACAATGTACCATATTTTTCTTAAGGCCCTATTTGAACTCCATTGACTTACTTTTGGTCATTTGTTAACTATAAAAGAATCACTTAAATAATTTGTTTATAAATTGAATATTTATGACTTAATTTTCCTATAAATAATTTGTTTATAAATTAAATATTTATGAATTAATTTTCCTATAAATCTAATTTTCATTTGTGAATTAAACTACTTGATTGAAAAATTATTTAAACATTAATATACTTAACTTATCTAGTAAGAAATTCTAAATAATTTGTTTTAGTTAAGTTGTTCTGAAATAATTCTTGAATTAGAAATCTGATTTTGTATTTATATATTTAACTGCTTGATTGAAAGATCATGCATCATCTCACATTGTCTCAAATCCTTTTGTTCTTTTATTATTATATTTATAAAAGAATTATCACTGAATTAATAAATTGTATTCTGCATTTTCTTTAATTGCAATCATTAAGAAAGCTTGTATATATTAGTGATGTGAAAATTTAAATATATTGCACTGCTTAAATAATTAAATAACGGTGTCAATCTTTTAGTCTTTTTATTGTTATATTTATACATAAAATATCACTGAACTAATAAATTTGTATTCTGCATTTTCTTTAATTGCAATCAATAAACGGTGTCAATCTTTTGTTTTTTTATTATTATATTTATACATAAAATATCACTGAACTAATAAATTTGTATTCTGCATTTTCATTAATTGCAATCATTAAATTAAGAAAGCTTGTAAAATCAGTGATGAGTGATGTGAAAATTTAGATATATTGCACTTCTTAAATAAAGTCAATAAAATCACAAGTTATCCATAGACTTCGATAAAAACCTAAAATTAGTGAATGCTTGTACATATCAATGATGAGTGATGCGAAAATTTAAATATATTGCACTGCTTAAATAGCGTCCATAAAATCACAAGTTATCCATGGACTTCGAGAAAAACATAAAATTAGTGAATTACAACATTATAACTTGGAGGAATGTGTGTTATATTAATCCTGTTGTTCTTTGGGTAGCCATATTTATACATAGAATATCATTGATTTGTTCAATTGTAATTTTAATGTGTTTTTTCTTTAGATGAATATTTTTTTCTTGAAATTTAAGAAATTGCACTCACTAAATTAAGAGAAACTGTATATATTAACCTCTAACTCAATTTAGTTGAAACTGTATATATTAACCTCTAACTCAATTTAGTTTTGCTTTATTAAAGTTTGAAAGCGTTAATTGACTCATATCACAAAAAAGAAACACGTAAACATAAAGAATTTGATCAATGTCAAAAAAGTAACCAAGAATGAGATTTTCACTGTCCAACAAATCCAACTTGAAAATATCTTATTTCTCTAGAGATTCAAATTGGCTCCGGGATGAAAACAAAATTAGGGGCAAACGAAAACCAACAATATCAGTCTTTATATTCTCATAGAAGAAAATTGAAGGTATCCCAAGTCATATTGTTCAAATTTTCAAATTTAAAGAAAAATTATTTGTACATGTATTTGATTTTATCCATGTACCAATTAGAAACCCTAAAGAAGTATGTTTAACTTACAAACCATGTTTAATAATGAAACCCTCATCCTCCTGTTCTCTTGGCTGAATTATTATTTTGAATATAAATTATGAGCCTTTCCATGCATGGATCCCCATTGGAGTAGTGCTGATGATATCCACTCAATGTATAACCAAACAACCCCAATTCTAGAGGATATATCACTCAGCCGTTATGAATGTGGAGATTGTATTTAATATAATGCTCAGAATATCAGCAAAGAGGTAGTTTAAAATTGACTTGTAAATGATAACAAGGCATGTTGCACAAAAACAGATCTAAACTTTTACACTAATCAGGCTAGGAGGGTTGCTATAGCAATGGGAAAATATACTACTCAGCCTACAACAATCTCGGTCATAACCTTCAAGTTGAAATCAAAATGTAGATCAGAATAAAAGGAACTGACAAATGTTTATGATTGAGTTTAAAGTAAATATATTTCCCATAAATATGTAACTGATGGCTGCAAACAGAAAACGGATCTCAATCAACAATGGCATGCCTTTGTCCTTGGAAGATGGCAGCGGTGGCCTTGCAGCAAGTACCCTCATAACAACAAAAAATCATTCATTTATTTGTTTCACCTCGAATAATTTATAATGATTTTCATTGTAAATAGTGAAGTCGTTGCCTCCCAAGTACAAAGGGTGGAATGTCTTCAAGTCCTTTCATCGTTAACAGCATTCCTAATGGAGTTTATCAGACTCCTAATGCTACTTGAACAAATACCACCCAAAGGGCATTATGACTAATAGTTTTGACCAGCTTTACACCTTAACAGAAAAATCCATTATTTAGTATCCACCTAGGCCACTGAGAATATTCACTTTCTTTCACGCACTAGTCTGTAATTTATTTCAAACTAGTGGCAGATTTATCTCTTCATATTCTTTTGAAGCTTTACTTCTGTCAAACTAAAATGTAAAAAAATCTCACCCATGCCATCAAATAACACTAATACATACCATCTTAAAAAAATTCCAAACCTAATCAAGCATATAGGTTTTGAAACACACACTACATATCAATTCATGAGTCAAAACAAGCAGTGATTGCCCTCAGAAGTTTAATGGGTTGCCGTGAACTTGGAGTGGAAAACACGCTTGGAAATGCTATTCCATTAACAGAAAAATGTCATGTTTGAGGTATTAAATTCTGCATAATCAAACACAGTACGGTGCACACTGAATATAGCCTCTCCTTCCAGCTCCCTACTCTGCTAAACCATCTAGACATGGTCCCCGTGGCCACCAATAGTTTTGTCCTCAAGATGATAGGACAAAGCACAGTAAAAGATAGTTGTTTGACTGGTAACAGCATCAAGTTGTCTGCATGTCCCCCAGTCCACTGTTAATGTGCGCTTCTAAATTACATAAAGAATGTAGCTCCAAAAAGACACATGTTGTGATACGCAATACGTTTTAAAAAGGATCCAGGATAACACACTGTGCTCAAAGGAGAATCCACTATTTTCTTCCCATTATATGGCAAATGAATTAAGAAATACAATGCACAGACCAGCAGGGTCTGCACAGGCCACATCTGGGACTTACTATACAAGTATAAGACTCCTCCCTGTAAACTACATCCCAAACCCCATTAGACTATCATCTTCAGGAAAATTATTCTCCCCAGGAGAATTTCGTGATCCTTGAGATTTGGGATGTCTATCATCAAGTCCTTTCAAAGGCAAGAATAAATAATTGCAACCTTGGAAAAGAAAAGGCTACAAAGACAGGTAATCAGAACTAGCAAATTTCTTCACCTTAATTTGAAATACAGGGACAGTGCTCAAGCACTGACATGTACTATTGTGCCCTTGTCAATGATCTTGTTGACACACCATGTAGTATTTTCACAAATCCAAGAAAACTTAATTTTCCATCACTATGCCTTATCCAATCATGAAGCACCGCATGTACTGGGACAGCTGGCCCTATTCCAAGTTCCTGAGAAAATAAAAAACATTATTGGCCCATTTATACATTTTCAACAATCAAACTAAATGGAGTTTAAAAGAAAATAAGAACTACCGAGGCTAGTTCTTCAATAACAATTGGCCGATTCCCTTTCTGTTCAAACAGTTCATATGCACATCGAGCATGCTGCTCCCATCGATCCAGTGCTTCAAGCTGGTGAACACTTATAGCAGCAGCGCAGAATTCTTCAAAATCCATTTTCCTCGATTGGAGAGAACTCATCTGCTTATAAGGAAAGGCAAGCAATAACAAAGCATATTAGATCTTTACATAGTTACTATCTCACAGTAATCTGAAGTATCATATTTTTCTTCAAAAATTAATCACTCTTAGAAAAATGCACTTGCCAACAAATAAGCAGGAAGCAATAAAGTTCACCCATTACAGGTGTAATTAGAAAAAAGAAAATATATCTTTATAAAACACTTTGATGTAATTTAACCGGCATAGCAGAAAGAATTTGTACCGAAGAAAGCAAATCATAGATGCGTGACTCCTTCATTGCTTCTGTTGCATGTTTCACCAAAGCCTGGAGAGTACAACATACTCATTATGACCCAAAAAAAAAAAGATTCATTTTAATGTGTTTATAACTTTATTGATAGAAAATAAAAGATGCTAACAAATTCTCTAAATATGTCCAGTTGCCAGTCCTGATTTTATTTATTTTAAGTGACATCAGATAACTCCAATCCTGCTTTACAGTTCACTGTGAGAGATCTACAATGCTACAATAATCAGAATTTAACACTATTCAATAAAGATCGAACATCATAATCACAGTTTGGATCATATACTATGATTAAAATGAAATCATATAAGCTTCCCAATATCCAAATACACGACATACCATTTTGAAGTTTTCCAGAGAAACTTGACCATTTTTATTTGGTTCCAACAATGCAAATTGTTCCCGCAGATAGAACAACTCATCCACAGTAAGTGTCTTTGCCAGGGCCTATTATCATCCAATTCATTGCATTAAAGATCATCAGAGACAAAAATTAAATTCCTGTCGCATTAAAGACTTGAAGAAAAATAGCCTAATAATTCCACATATCTGCCAGTATAATCTGTCTTTAATGACAAAAAAGAGTTGCAGACACGATTGTACATTAAGATTCAAATAGCTAACAGAAAACTTTATCACCATTTTTTCTTCAGTTAGCTTTTTGTACATCATTTCAAAGTTAAATCTTCCACTTAGCAAAAAAAAAATTATATAAGATATGCTTAAACCAACTCAATGTAGCAATATCTACAAGAATAAAAATTAAATTATATGCTCTTCTAAAACACTAGTGTTGCAGACACGATTGTACATTAAGATTCAAATAGCTAACAGAAAACTTTATCACCATTTTTTCTTCAGTTAGCTTTTTTGTACATCATTTCAAAGTTAAATCTTCCACTTAGCAAAAAAAATTTAGATAAGATATGCTTAAACCAACTCAATGTAGCAATATCTACAAGAATAGAAATTAAATTATATGGCTCTTCTAAAACACTCGTGCATAGTCAAAACATTTGTTATTTTTTCAAAGTGAACGAGTTCTAACTCTACAATTACAAAATACATCATTACTTGAAGGTTCTTTTATATAGCACAGCAGATTCCACAACAGATTCATTCTCTTTGATATCCAAATATCCTGCTAAAGTTACAAGTTTGGGAAAATAAAACAATATTAGATATAGTTATCACTAATGTCGGCAGGTATTTGGCAAGTTCTTTGCCAGACTAAAGCAGATGCCTAGTTTGAATCGCCCTGGGTGAGGCACACTAGTCTATGCCAGCAGATTTACTAGGGATGTCATCCAAGAGTGTAGCAAACCATCCATTGGGTTTTCCCTGCAAGGTTTTTCTTGAAGAAAAATAACAATTTCACAAGGTAAATTTCAGTTTATTTGCACAGTACACACAAGAATGGGCAGAAATTATGTGGAAAATGAAATGACTCACAAAATAAATACTCTTAACATTAATCTGGATTTCTTTACAGACCACAGACATCTTAATTTACTGTTCTCTTGTAGCTCCTCTCCAAACAAATTAAAATTGACAGAGAATATAGCTTACACAAAGTTTGAATAATATAACATTATCTCCAGTACATACTGGCTAGAATAACATTAAAGAAAGGTACACTATCTCAGATGTGGTGACTGTTCAGCACATCAGAGGATGTGCAACTGTATAGACAGCACATGGATGGAAGAGAAGAGGGGCAAAGAGAAGCCTTATACCCCACTCAAATTGATCATTCCTTTCCTCACAAGTTCAACTGCAACTCGCAGCCTCTCCTCTCAATCATGCAGAAGCACAATGGAATGCCATGTACATACCAAACCTTAATGGCCATAACCTTCAAGCATTAAAAAGGGCCTTCCTTCCTCTGTCCAGACTCCAGAGAATGTTTATAAACCATTCTGGAAATCTGAGGGTCCCATCTCTACAATGGCTGCTAACACTGGAAATACAGGGAAGGAGAAGAATTACTGATGGAGATCATGGGAGGAAATAACTTGCTCCCCACAGCAGAGCAGAAAGATGAAGAGAACACTAAGCCTCCAGTGAAGCAGATAGATCGGCCTCAACTAAAGAGAACATGGCGCAACCAAAGAAAAGGCACCCAGCATACAGCTGCCCAGCTATTGCAGGGCATGACCTCCACCAGAGGCTTGGAAAGATTAAAGGTAAGAAGCTCACCATTGCACCTTCTTGAAACAGATTCATTTTTGGCATTAAGGATTGCAGAGATTTTGCTTCAAGAAATCCCAGCCAAATTGTACAGTGTAGAAGAGATGGTTTAAAGCTACGGCAAAAGTCAAAACCCAAATTGAGCAGGATAGTGAACTTTTCTATCAAACCCCTATCCTGGATCCTAGTCATACTAGACAGACAGCACCTTTTCTCCAGAACTACACCAATATCCTGGGTAATCAAGAAATTCACTGCATTAGCCAAGCTGGCAGGCAAGGATTTTTCCTGCCCTAGTACCCAGCAAACTGTCCACCGGAAGGGCACCAACACAAACTCAAAGGGTGCATTGCTGAAATCAAGCAAGCAATCAACATGTTGCAAGTGACTCATTAGTGACTATAAATGACCTTCAGAGCTTACAACCCCTTGGCTCTTTAACATCTTTACATCTTACATTCTCAATTTCACTTACAGGCCTGCTAGTTTAAATAGTTTATTACAATTTCAGAAGATCCTGTTTCAGTCTTTAATGTTTGCATTAGATATGATAGATATGGCTCGCTCTTGTTTGAACAGACCCATACGAGAACAGCTTTTTTGCTTTCATGGGGTGATTTATAGCTCATATAGAATAATCAGAACCACAGTTGTCATGTTCCATCAGAGCCTATGAAGGATCCATTTCAGCAGGGTATACTCTTTGTTTTTGGCCAGACGTTTACTGAACTTTTGTACTACTAATTTCACATATTGTATAATACCCTGTTTTATTTACCAAAAACAGGTATACAGGCTTGCTCCACAATACCGTTGATAGTAGATACCCAGGGTTTCAGAAAGAATGGCAGTAAAGAGGCTAGGTAGGCTTAGCCCCAGGAGTTGTATTTTTTTCTTGGCATTTGGCTGTGATAGTGCATTTCGAGCTTTCTTTCCTGGAGGTTTGGTGATGAAGGATCTGTGCATTGAAAAAAGTATATTTTCCATCATTGTGCTTTGTTTCCATAGAGATGCTTGCTTCAGAGGTTTATCTACATGCTTGGTTTTTCAGATGTGTTGCCACATTTATGCAGTGAGCTGGTTTCTAGTGGTGGCTGTTTAAAGCCAATGTGACTTTGATATGCATTGATAGTCATAAGGGTTGCTGATCTAATGGCCAATAGGGAGATAGTGGACTGGGCTCTTCTGACAGCAGCTATTGAGAGATTCCCATATTGTCCTCCAGTCCCTGTCCTATTGTTGAGGGATCTGTTTACTGAAGGTAAACCAACACGGAAAGCACCTTTTGAGCCAAGTCATTGGAAGTGGATAGGATCGTTAATGCTGGTCCTAGCACAATTTTAGATAATAGTATTTAATGAAGGCAAACAGTTACTAGCTGGTTCTATTTATCTGGGACTGATTCGGTGATTTTGTTTCTATATGTGCTGCTGTTACACCATTGTATCATGAAAACATGAACCTCAGTTGAAAGGAATCTGGCCACAGAAAAAGTTGCAAGCAACTCAACATATGTGAATCTTAACTGATCAGTTTTTAAGTCATAGACCCATGAGGTTTATCACCATTTGCGGATTGTTCCTGCAGATTGCATACTGCATTGGGTCTCATGGCTGTTAACACCAGAATACAATGAGGACTGTTTGTCTGTAATAATTAGGGCTAAACAGGGGTGCTATCCTGTCAGTGATTATTCTAGTAAGATGCTGTCTAAATCAACCTTTCTGGGTTCCTCCCCCACTAATAAGTGAGAGACAGAAGGGACCAGCCACAGGGTGCAGCAAAATGCCCCTTGGAATGCTCGGATTGGATGTGTCTAGAAAGCTGGTCAATACTTGGATTTTAGTACCAGTTTAGGCAAAATTTGCAAATAGTAGTTGGTATGACTCCTTTTGGCAGTGTCTGACTTGGCTATTTGGTATGGATACCTCTCCATACCTCTGCAAGTTGGCAAAGTAAAATACTGGTTGTAGTGTTTCTAGTGCAAGGTAGTGAGCCAGAGAATTTGATAAAAACAGATCTCATTTTATCCATGTGGCTCTGAACTCTTTTTTCTCTCTTTGATGAGGTTCTTACTAGATGAACTTTTGGGGAGCCCGAGCCCTGTCCTATAGACACATTGGTGATATGGATACACAGTTTGAGAGAACACTGTGCAGTGTACATTTATCATTTATGTTGTTTTGGTTTCCATCAGCCCTGCATGTCAAGGAATCTTGGGTTTGATCATTGGTGTATCTGGCCACAGTTTGCATGCCATATTAAGAATGAATACCAAACTCTCTTCTTTCAGTATTGTGCTTCAGGTAATGCTGCAGTTCAGGGTGGAAGGATCATATCGATATGTTGAAAATAAATTTCAATGAATTGAAAAAAGGTTTATTTGGTCAATGTAAATTCATAGCTTTGGTGTCTTTCCTTAACCCTGCAGCCTCTGGCTTATACTTTTTTAATAAGCCTGGAAGCATGACCACAGTATCCTAGAGCTCAATACATTCTTAACTATTGTATAGGGTTATGTCCTTGACTGTTCCTCCTGATCTATATTGTAAGGTTTTTTGCTGAATTATGTCTTCTACTCCTCAGAACTAACTGCTGAAATCACAAAGCCTACTGTTTGGGTCAGGCTCCTTTTGCATGATGCTCCTAGCTATTGTACTTCTGTAGCATCCACCAGGATGCAAAGTTTGCTAATATAAATACAAATCCACCAGTTGCGAAAAAATAATACCATTGTATCGGGTCCTTCCTATTTTGCTGCTTTTGGATGATCATTCTAATTTTGCTGTCTTGTTCAAAGATTTTAGCCGATGTTGATATGGGGTTCTCTCAAAATTGTGTGTCCATGGGAGCAACAGAGTTAAAACTTGAAAACAATATTCAGCAATATAGACAGCTTTGAACATAAATCTACCAACATGAATCTTGATAAAGTGCTTAGTTTTTTGGATTTTAATTTAGTTTTTATTTATCCTGAAAAGGTAAAAAGCTAAGCTAAGGTATGAATCAAAGTTACCAGGCTCAACTCCGTTTGGGACCCATTTTGGCCCAGGAGTCAACCTGGGCCAAAACTGTGTGTCCATGGGAGCAGCAGAGTTGAAAACCATACTCGGCAATATAGACAGCTTTGAGATCAAGCAAGAATGCAAATCTACCAACATGAATCTTGATAGAGTGCTTAGTTTTTTTGGATTTTCATTTAGTTTTTATATATCCTGAAAAAGTAAAAAGCTAAGCTAACTTCTAAGGCATGAATCAAAGTTACCAGGCTCAACTCTGTTTGGGACCCATTTTGGCCCAGGAGTCAACCTGGCAAAGACTCAACTCAAGCCTCAACATATAGAAATTTAAAAAAAAATTATAGATTTTCAAGAAAAATAATTATGTTTTCCATTGAATTTAGATTAGACATGAAGATAAAGCATAATAATGAATATAATGCAAAATAACATATGGAGGCATTTCATACGTTCTTATCAACTTCCGTCAAAATTGGCCTAGTGCATGAATGAAATTATGAGCCAAAATGGACAATATTCAATCTGTACAATGTCGAGAGTCAAGTTTGAGATCATATGATACTACTTAATAAATATAACCTATTAACGAGTGCCAACAGAATGCCCTTCTCGCCCTTTCCCTGAATTAGAAGTTTGCTACAACCACATTAATTCCTCTGGAAATAATGGTTCTTGGACCTCCTAGTACAAAGTACCATCAAAACTCTCAAGTGCCACTAAAAAGGGCTATTCTAATCATTTCCTTTCTTGTGGTTATGCTTGTGGTGGAATTGAATATATACCAATTAGTCATAAGTTCAAAATAGAGGTTCCACATTGTACTCATACTGGTTGTATCCTTCAGTCCCATTAACACATTTATGGTTGTTCATTGGACATTAATAAAATTACCTTATCTTATTTCATCTTTATCTTATCTTATTATAACTCTAAAATGCATGCATTCAAACCCCACTTATACTAGAAATCAACCAAACAGAGGGCTATATGGTAGAGAGAGATAGGCAACAGACATGCAAACTCTTGACCTTAGAAAATTTCAGAATATAACTACTTACAGAGAGAACACTACTATTGCACTCTTCAAACATGGAAGAGAAGTACCTTTAGTGCTGCTCTTCGAAGACTTGATGCACGTAGATATGCCCGCACAAGACGATAGATTAGAATGTCCAAAGGAATCTTGAGATTGTGAGAATTTTTAATCCAGGGGTGGGCTGTTGAATGTCAAAGAGATTCAGTACTAAATTACAATATATTTAGAGATAAACTCAACATAATGGAAGCTTATTGAAAAATGCAATACTTACTGAGAGCCTGCGAAGCAGTCATTCTTTTACGCATATCCTTGTTAAGTAAACGTTTGACAAAGTCTTTCGCTTCAGCAGACACAGAAGGCCAAGGAGCTTCCTCAAAACTTGGATCGGCCTTCAAAACAGCTCGAAATATACCAGACTCAGTTCGAGCCCAGAAAGGCCGGCTACCACAAATAAGGATGTATACAATAACACCGATGCTCCACACATCTGCTTCTGTACCATAAGACCTGTGAAGAACTTCTGGTGCAACATAGTATGCACTACCTACAATATCATTTAATCTTTCATCTGCAAATATCCCCAAAGTCAAAGGTAAGTACTATTCTAGATTCATTGACAAATAATTCTGTATTATTGCTAAATTAAAAAAAGTTTTCAAATTAGCTACCAATATGCCATGTGATGAAATACACCTGGCTTAACAAAGTCTGACAAGCCAAAATCTATAGCCTTTAACTCAGCATGTTCATCCTTGCTAGTGAATAGGAAATTCTGTTACAACAAAACATGTTTATTTATAAATTAGTATGAATACAATCATGAAAGTAATTTTTAAAATGAAAACTATCAAGCAATTGAAGATAAGCTAAGGCCATAATCTTTCCACTGGGAAATGTTGAAACCGACCTAGCTAATAATGTTCATCACACAACATCAAACACTATTTCACGTATCACGAATCTCCTTTTTCCCTATTATGTAGATGGTCGTTATCAAGGAATCAATATGTTGTCTTATATCAAATAAACAAAAAATAGAGGTAGAAGTAGATAAGAGCTTACAGATGCATAACTGTAATTCATCTCCATCACAGGCCTCTTATAACAAGAATTAGCAGTTAGGAAGCCTTATTACCACTAATTTAAATAGATATGTTGATAAAGAATAAGTATGGTATACCTTAGGCTTGAGGTCTTACTCACCATTTATGGTTTCTTGTAAATGTTTAAGATAACTACAAGATATACAACATTACTCACAACATCAACACTTTGTATTTCACACTTTGTACACACTAACAATTATAGATACATGAAGTAATTCATCTTCATCCAAGGCCTCTAATAACAATAACTGGCAATTAAGAAAAGTCTCCTTACAAGTAATGTAAATATATATGGCCATAAAGATTGGGTGTGAGATACTATCAGCTTCAGGTATTGTAGTTATCTAACTCGGAAATGTTAAAACATACTAGAAAAATATAATATTCTTCGCATTATTGACACTACTTTACATAATATAAATCCTATATTTCATAATGTGTTAGTGGGCATTATCATTGTATCAATCTGTTGCTTCATAGGAAATAAAAATTAAATAGAGATGGAGGTACATCAGGGTAATTACAGATACATGATGCAATTTATCTTCATCCAAGTCCTCCTATAACAAGAATCAGCAATTGAAAAAATCTTACTACCAGTAATTTAAATAAATATGGTGATTAGGATTAGGTGTGGAATCACTCTGGCTTGTGGCCCCATATGATAGTTTGAAATAAAGACGGTTAAAATATATTAGTAAGACAATACCTCTGGCTTGAGATCTCGATGAACCACACCCTGAAGATGACAAAAAGCTACAACATTTAAAATTTGAACAACAACAGCTTTTGCATCATCTTCTGAATACTTTCCTCCTCTGTGCAAAATCAAAGCAGGAAGCAACATTATTCATTCAGTTAATTAAAAATATAAAAATGAACCACCCAAGCTTTATCATCACCCCATATTACTTCCGACTGCTCTTAAACCGAATTAACAATGGAAACACAAATATCCGCAGAAAAAAAATAGAGAAAGCGAACCCAAACCCAAAGAAAAACATGCAATAACACATGCCTCAAAAATTAAAATGTAACTCAGAATTCACATACCTCGAGAGAATCCGTTCTAGCAACTCACCACCCTCACATAACCTGAAGCATACAGTAAAGGGTTGTCACATACAAACCTTGAATCTCGTTCACAGCCAATACAGCCGAAGTAAAGCAAGTAAACAGTGTAATTAGAATAGAAACATCATAAAGATCCGGCCTGGATTACACTCTGGATCAGTGTTAAAAGAACAAGGCTCTACAAATAATTATGTTCTGAGATGATAATTTGGGTAATATATGGTAGTACCATGGGAATCGAAATAGTTACTGACTCACAGTGAAGAAAACTGCAACTGAGATACCAGATTTATAACATTTTCATAAAAATATATCCACTAAACTAAAGCCAGTTTCAACTTTCAAGATCTTGCTGATGTAAATGTGTCATGCACAGATGGTATATGCAACAGCAAAATCAAAACAGAATAGTCATCTACATGTACTATAGGGTAAGGTTTGCAGGAACTTGTTCTTAAATCTATGACTAGTAATTTTAGTGTTTTAAAAATGATTCCATACGCGCTCAGACTTGGCCAAGTTGACCCCAGACCGCTTGTCAACTCGGCCCGCTGCTCGGATTGGGGGCCGGTTTGGTACTGAACCACCTGAGCCAAGGCATGGATGAATCAGTTTGGTACCAAACTGGTTACTGGTCGAACTCGGCCAAGTCCAAACCTACTCAGCTAAGTCGGTCAGGACCCCACCTCAGCACACTGGTCAATTTGAAAATAACAAAGCAAATACCTAAAACCTAATTACTAGCAACCTAAACCATATCCAAAAACTAGAAATAGAACTCCCCACACCCTGATGGGTCTGAAGACTTTGAACCAGAGGGTGATTTGTAGCTCCTGCTGAGGTTCCCATTTCTAGCAGCAGTGATGAGCTTGATGATTGATCACATCAATCAACAATTTGTACTGTGTAGTAGGCCAGTAGCTTGTAGCATGTTTTTCAACTCTAAAGACTATTTAAAGCGTCATTGATTATGTATTGTATTGCTGCTATGTATTGCACTTGGTGTCATTTCCATATATTCACACTTACAATATACATGACCAGAATTAAAAAACATACTTGAAGAATACTGTATGAATAATATCATATATCAGTAATTATGCCGCTTGCCTTATTAGTCTTTCTGTTAAAATTGGCAACTAGGGCCAAATTCCACTTTGATCAGCTCCTATGGAAAAGATAATTGCAGCATTACATTCCCCTCATCGAGAGGACCAAAATCAATCTAAAGATCATCAAATTTGGACAGGGAAAACATTTGTTTATTCAAAAGAATTCTATAAGTCATAATTTTGTTTAGGCGGGATAATTTGAAATTTTGAATTTTGAATTTGCCTCCAAATATTCAAGGTCGGCCTCACCCTAATGTAGGCTCATAAGAGCCCAAACATCACGACTCTTGACCTCAACAATTTATATATAAAGGAGTGGCCTCCAATCTCACATATATGATTATTGGGCTCTCATTATTGTGATAATATATCTCTGAGGCAGCGAAGATAAATGGGAACTAAGCGTTATAGAATCTGGGCATATCTCTCTTATTGAAGGTCTGAATTTTTCTCTGAGGCTGACTGCAGGAACTGGTGTGTTTGGGTATGTTCTATGATGTGTAAACTCTCCTCCAAGGAAGCCGCAGCTACAGACCTTACCTTGCTGGAAAGTAAGCCTAGTTTCTTAGATTGGATATGTTAAGGGCTAATCTGGGCGTATTGAAGAACCATTCTGGGCAGCTTTCATTATCCTCTACTAGCTGAGATCTCTCAGGAAAGAAGCCGCAGGCCTCAAGACTTTTTAGGAGATGTTTCAAGCATATTGAAGATTGGGTTTCACTCATTCAGGTAAGCCGCAACAATGTAAGGTTAATTTATGCAGGCAGCAGACTTTAGGTGTTCAATCAAAGGTTATAAGACTGCTTAGGGTTGGTCACAGTCATTTAATTGACAGCTGGCTGCTGGAAAGCCTTGTGGAAATATTGAGGGTTGAATCTAGCCCAGATCAACCTGAGAATATGATCAGCATTCCTAGTAGAAGTGTCGCAGCCCTGAAGGAAGGTCTGGAGGTATATAAACCAGTTACAGCAATCAACCAATAAACCCTTATCAGGATTCAGTCTCTTTCTGAAGAAGTTCCAGCTCAACAAAGACCACATTGCTGAAGTCATGACCATCATTGACCATTGGATGAGGCTGAACTTGTTTGCTGTTGATAGAGTACTTGATTTGCAGTATTGGTTGGGTCATCTTCTAGTCTAAAGCTTGTGATATTGGATCTTCAAATATGGACATTGAATTAATGTACTTTTTAGTAAATGAAGTCATTAAACTCACAGATTGGTCCGAGTCATGGCCAAGTACGAGTTGACCCTTGACTGATTCTAAGTCCAAGTTTTAAAACATTGGATTTAACAACGTTCAAACGATAAAAATGAGCTATTTCTTCCGAGACATATATTTTTGGTTGGCAGTGCTTCTGGTTTTTGAATTTCCTGCTCAGTAATCTTTATCACTAAGTACTCTAGAGTCTAAAGTTTACTTGGAAACAATATAACGACTAAACACTGAACATCAACTTACAGTGCATAGCAAATCTGTATGAAGCTTGATCCAAAATGCCAACACTACAGAAACGGCATCAATACCTGCTCATGGAGTCGATTCTTTACATTGTGGATGGATTTGATATTTGACTAATTCATGACCTCATTGAAAAGTTGGGAACTTAGGAGACTTTCCAACACTTCCTATGAATAAATGAAATATTATATTTTTTATAGTAAGAGGCTGAGCTGAGGATGAAGGCCTCCTTGCATGTTCAAATTGGGCCTATAAAGGAAGGATGAAGGCACAAGGAATAATCACTGTTTTGTGCCCATGATTGTGAGACAAAGCAACTCACAAGTTTGTGAGAAGAGTCTTGATTGTGGAGAGCGCAGAGAACTTGTTTCCTAAGAAATAGGAGGAACAAGTGCACAAGTGTTTAGGAGCTGGTTGAGCACAGGAAAGAGGAGCTGGGGTCCTAAGAAATATGGGCTGAAGTGCACTAGAAAATAGGGCCTGAAGTGCGCTAGGAAATAGTAGATCAGCGCAAGAATAAGCCTTCCAAGTGCGGAAGGAAGGAGGAGCAGAATTGAAGCAAAACAGCAGAGTTTGCAGAGCAAGTCAAGAAGGCGGCAGAGGATTGGTTGCGAGCTAGAGGCCGAGATCAAGCAGTAAACTAGGCCATCCGAGAATAACCATACCAGCTGACATTTGAGAGAAGGTGGAGGTAACCTGAGAAGAAGATACTCAAGATGGAGCCTCAACCAGTATCTCAATTTGAATCTCAGCTAGTCAACAGTTGGGCCGACCAGCAGAATGATGAGGAGCAAAGCCTATGGCGAGTGGATCAGCCACTCAGTAAGTGACACCCAGTATAGGGAGAGTTCGAGCCAAGTGGGCAAACAAGTTGTTTAGGGAGGATGAGAAGAGTGTTGAGCCTCCCAGTATCACTTCGGGCAAAGTAAGCAACCATCGAGATACACAAGGTACGTGGCACCTATGACTAAGGTGATAGACTCATGGAGCATGGTTGGAAAGAACAGGTCTTCAGATCAGATTCCGCAGCAGAAAGCAGGGAACTCTTCTAGTTCAGAGGGAGCAGCTGCAACCAGTGTTGCACATTTCCTAAATGGGCATGTGTTACTCTCCCTCTTGGCATGCGAGTTACTCCTCCTTTATAGCATGGATTTGTTGCTCCTAGATATATGTGCCTCGTTCTTTCTCCCCTCACTACTAGTGCATTGTGAAAGAAGAATTTGAACTGGAGAGAGAGCTGAAGAATATTGTGAGAGAAAGACTTGGAGTAAGAACATAACTTGATGAGCTAAGGTTGATTCAGTGTTTCAGTGTTTCATTGTTGATTCAGTTAAAGGGAAGGTTGATTCAGTGTGTGCATCTGTTGTTGCTTTCAATGATCTTCATGCTACAACTTGTTCAGATTTGAGTGAACTTACTCATTCTCTTGAACTTTCCTTGTACTCTGTATCTCTGCTAAACAATTGGTTTCTAAAAGATGAAGAATATGGTTGGGTTTTTCCCTGGTCATTGAACCTAAATTCTCTGTGTCTCATTTTGTTCTTGGTTGTCTTCTATTGTGCATTTGATTTATGTTCTATCTACAATTGTTTATCTAATATTGCAGCGTAAAGAAGTTTTGTAATAAGTGATTGTTACAGCATAGAACATCAAAATTTCAACAAGAAAGAAACAGAGGATTGGTTGCGAGCTAGAGGGCTGAGATCAAGCAGTGATCTAGGCCAGCCAAGATTAACCATATCAGCTGAGATTTGAGAGAGTAGCAGGATGCTTTCTCAATAGAGACAGATTGCTTTGTAATAGATTCAATTGCTCCAAGACAGTCAATAAAATACCACATCAAACAAGCAGGTTTTCCCAGTTGGATTTCCTGAGAATACAAGTGTGTCAAATTTCAATATTTGTGTGATGCGTTTTTTTTTTCCACTGCTTATAAGTTGTTAAGAGGCTCTGTATCTTGGTGAAAGTTAACTAAGCTTCAGTTTTCAGTTATTCATCTAAGCAGTTGCAGACTTTCTTGGAATTTAACAGTAAACTCTTGGAAAAGAAGACATCTTTGAAATTCAAGGATAAATGGACCGATATGCTCTGGAATATCAAACACAGAAACTAAGCAAGTGCCCAACTAAAATTTCATGAATTGTCACTGCAACAGAAAGCATGAAATTTCTGAAATCATGAGCCCGCGTCATAATATCAGACATCGAGGAGAATTAGGATGTAATAAGTTTTTGGATAAAGGTTGTCACATAAATAATAAATACTTGAGATGTTATGACAGATGAATTTGGTCTTGAGTATTAACATATCTTGATATATGAGATAAAATGTAGGAGGACAGTTTACCAAACAGAGAAAGGGGCAAAAAATGGTTAAAATGCATTCTATTTCATTGGAGGAAAGAACAGAGAGAAACACCTAGATATTTTTCATGATCATATAGAAGTTCATACAAAACCATTACACACAATTAACCAAAACACATTTAGGAAAATGAACAATTTAAGATAATATCTCAATAATTTTGAGATTTAAGATGTAGTAGTGTTTATCATCAGACTGGAAGCCTATAAATTATTCGCTCAATGCACATTGACCAAAGAGTCACGGCCCAGAAACAATTCTTTGCAAAGGGAGATGAAAAATAATGGATATGTTACTTTTTCCTTTGTTTTTTCGGCGGCCTTATATAATAAAGCAACCTCAATTTGTTTTGTTTTGTCTGAATTTGGTTATCCCAATTTCATAGCTTCTGTGTTCTGATACAGCACTCTCAGTGATATTCTAAGCTAGGGGAATACCTGAGTCTTAAAAAGTCAACTACATTAAGCCTGATTTCTCCAAGTATATTTGGGAATGTCATTTTTTCTCAATAATAAACGTAGCTACCTAAATTTCTCAGCTTCAAATATTTTCTCACAAAAATCCTATCATAAATATACTAGGGTAAAGAAAATTTGAGCTTCAAAAGTGTACCACACTGAACTGAAGCTTCTGAAGCCAGATTAACAAATGACGTTAAGCACTATATTGTGTGTGCAAACAATGTGTGACCCCCCGGGAATTGAACTCAAGACCACCACTCGCTATTGCCAGCAATTACCATAAAGTCATGGACTTGACATGCTTTATTAAGCTTGAGTTCCCTCAGGCATATTTCTGAACGAGTTCTTGTCTGAAGTTATTTACATAATTTTGCCAGCTTCAAAGTTTCCAATGCAGCTGGCATCATAAATGTACTAGGGTAATAGAAAATCAGTCTTGACAATTGCATTAAGCTTGAGCTCTCCAAGCCATTGTTTTCTGTATAAATGATATGACACCATGAGGATTGAAACTCACAATCACAATTGGTAATCAATCACCACCCAGAAAACACAAGCATTATCCATATTTTATCATTGGCCGTGCTTTGGTTAAAGAGGAGATATTGCAGCTGATTCCATTCACACCAATCAGCAGTTTATTTATAGTGTTACGTCTTTTAATGTCATTTTAATAATCAATCCTTTTAAATCATCGCACAGTATTCTCATCATGTCAATGCCAAACCTTTTATATGTAAGGGGGATTTTCAAAATAACAATTAATAAGATTGAAAACATAAATCAAAAAAGCATAAACTGTGTGCATCCATCAATTAGGATCACAACATTCCCTGCATGTTTTAAATACTGCTCTCAAATTATGTATGAGGAAAGCTTCTTTACATACTATGGCATAGCAAGAAAACATATAAAGAGGTAATTGCACTTCAAACTTACTCCATTACTATATATACATTTGAATTGTCTTCATATGCTTCATGAAATTTCACCAAGTTATGGTGTCCTGTCAATGCTCTGAGAATTTTTACCTCCCGCCTAACATCCTCAATGGCAATGGCTGTGGTCATCTGTTCAACAAAATTGCATACGCAGGTGAGAGAAACACTTAGTTTGTTATTTTAGGCATTGATCTATTAAAATTCTCTTTGAAGAAACTTGAATGCCTAAACTGTCTGAGCACTACTATAGTTAATAGAAAAACAAAAGACAAAGATCAGAAACTAGCATTACAACACTCACGTCTTACATTAAGTTGCACAGATCAAGTATGACAAAAGACACAAGAAAGGTATTGTCATGGAAACAAAAGATTCATTAAAGACTAAAAAATGCCAATGTAAAAGAAGAAAAGGATTAACTATGAATTATGTTCTGATCTGGTATTCACAATATCACAAAATACAAATTACAGCCTTCTTAAATTAACAAGAACTGACTAGGATATCATTGATAGATGCTATATTCTGAAGAGAACAAGCTAAGCATGTAAGATCATTCACTTGAGATGAAACAATCCAGATTTCAGCGATAATAAAATTGAGCACAATCATTGATTGGATACATCATACAACCATCGAACTTAAAACTTGTGAAAGAACATGCCATCCAATCCATAATTTCTAGGGGAACAAAAAAAGATAATTTGAAATTTTTCAGCTGAATAAATGCTTCAAATTTAGCCTTCCTTGGACCTCCACTAAATCAAAAAAAAGGTATGCAGCATTATTTCTGTACAGTTTCGTACATGGATTCAATATTGGCTCTCTAATTACGAAGCTCCAGGGACTGCATTCCAAAGAGTGCCAGAGAGTAATGGCCATGTTACTGTGTTCTTTCAGTGCATAGGTTGTCATATGCTAATTTGATTGTGGCTTAAGAATGTCGTCGTGAATATTTAACAAATGGATAATAAAAAAATAAAAATAAATAAATAAAAATCATGTTAACATCAAGATGCCAGTTGAGAATTTTCTATGTTACAACCAGCCCTCATAAGAAGAAATGTAGCTTTGAGGGAAAGGGTGGAGATTCTGTACACATTCAATTGACAATGTACTACATAAATGTAACTTCGAAATCAATTTCTAATCAATGAGACAAGTTTAGCGTCTTCCAATGGTTTGTTCCAAATAGTCATTAATGAAATTAAAGGCCTTCTTAAAATCAGATTTCAGAATAAAACTAACAAATGCATTTGATTTTTAAATATAATTGTCAAAAATCTCAATCAATGAGACCAGTTTAACGTCTTCCAATGGTTTGTTCCAAATAGTCATTAATAAAATTAAAGGTCTTCTTAAAATCAGATTTCAGACTAAATCTAACAAATGCATTTGATTTTTAAATATAATTGTCAAAAATCTCACTAGGTGATAATAATATATTTGTCGTGCATACAGAAACAATGAGACAACATGAGAAATATCCCCAATGTGTCTTTTGTGCACTAAAAATGCTCATTAAGGTTAACTCAATCTATTCTCAAAAGAGTAATAAACTTACTTTAAAAAACCTACAAGTCCTGGATCAAGGAACTCACATTCTCGACAAATATAATTGCACCAAGAGAAGTGAGATCTCTACAACCCAGGGTGGGAGAGATCTCCGTTGACATATGTGCATATTTGGGTAACACTAATAAAACAGAATATAGAAAATTGGCTCTGTCATCTAATGTCAAAAAGAAAAGAATGACCCGGCAAAAAAAACTATCATAGATACATCCTAATCCTGGATCTTTTAAGTGCTGATAGGTTTGCACCTAGGTCTTTTATCCCTCTCAGGGCTTAATAGATCCAGTATTGAGATGGATCTATGTTAGTGAAAGATAAAAACATATACTATAAAAGAAGTGGACCAGTCAAGTAGGAGCACATAGTAGAGTAATCCATTTAGCTCCATGAATCCATCCACCAGTTAAAACTACAGGCAAGAATACATCACATTCACATCCTGTGAAAGGTGATGTTCCACTTTCCTCCCATTACATTCTCTTCCCAAAAGAAATGTTGATCAACTCAAACGACACCTCTACTCAAACAAATAAAATAAAATCCACTTCTTGAACCAAGAAGGTGCAAAACAAAAGAAAATAAAGAAAAGGAAGATGAATGTTGGCTAAGAAAAATGACATGAACATGTGAACATTTCTTCTTTCTTTTCTTTTCTTTTTTAATTGTCTTGTATCAACTTTCCGAATAAATGCTAGCCAATATCTTTGGGTAACACGTATTTTAAAATATACGTGTAACTGTTTCTAATTTTCTCATAACCATCTTCATAGTAAGGGCAAGCCAATATCTTTGGGTAGCATATATTTAAAAAAACGGTTATTGCAGATTGAGTAAGTTTCAAAGTTCAACAATTATCTCAAAGTAAGTACTTTAATAAGAGGCAAGAACCATTTCATGTTATTCTAGCCCAGTATGTCTTATAAGAGAGTTTAATCCACTGCAATGAAAAGTCTTAGTTTAAAAGACAAAATGCTAGTTCAAAAGAATTGTGAAATTATAAAATTATACATATGCTGGTCCATATACATATTAGATACAAACACACTCTGATCCAAAGACAATGTGATCTCATGTCAATTTGGCATCCAGCTAGGCTGCAAGCTTAAATTCAATTATTATTATTATTATTATACATTGGAATCCACCTAAAGGTAACTGGATCAGATTAAATTTTGATGGAGTAACTAGTGGGAAACCTGTACCTCCAGCTGCTAGAGGAATACTTAGAGATAATGATGAAAAAACCCTAAGCATGTACTACAGATTCCTTGCTGTAGCTAGCAATAATAAAGCAGAGATTCAGGCATTGATGGAAGGTATTAAACTATGCCTCAATCATGGAATCCAAGACATTGAGTTGGAGGGAAATCCAAAAATTGAAGTATTGATTTTTTATTTATTACAAAGCAAAGCCAACAAAACCTATTGGTTGCTCCAGAACAATATATCCACACCCTCACCTCCTCCACCCCCCCCCCCCCCAAAAAAAAAAACAAACTCCCATCTAACCATGCCTCCAAATTTATCACCCCCCCCCACACATCAACATTATGAGTTGAAGATTGTGTCCACATTTATTAACAGATCTATTACAAATCTATGTTAAGAATGGGGGCGTTCTCAAGACATTGTTCAACCCTGCCACCCCACAAATCTATGATTTTCACCCCTGGCAGTCCTCTTCAATCAATTTCACTCCACCATGCCCCATCCTCAGTGTGAACGAAAACAATTGGCAACGGAAATCAGAGGCACAAAAGGGAACAGGAGTAGGACCTTGCCAGCAACCACACATGTGGGGGTACATCAGTCCCAGACTGCAAGCTGTTTAATCACTGACGGGGTAAAAGAATGACGCTACTGATGATGGCCTGGAACTGAGGTGGAAAGAGATACACCAGGTGATGTTTGTTCAACAGAATTTAGGAAAATTTCTGGACTCTGAAAAAAAGATCAAGCAGATTTCTGAATTGGAAACCAAAGTGAAGAATGAAAACATGCACATTAATAGCAGGCTCGATGAAATCCCAAACAACCAAGACATTAATGGCTCCAATCTCACGCAAATTAATGGAAACCTTGTAAACCTGAAGGTAATGTTTTCAAAGGATGGTAAGTGGACACTTGGAAACCCTTCTCAACTGCACTTCTGCTTTTTGCTCGGAAATGAGCTCGGGAAAAAACAGACCCTCTTAGCTGCTTCCAGATAAGCCTGAAACTCAGAAAGTTATGAGTTCTTTTAGTTTTTATGGTTATGCCTGTCCTAGAACTCAAGGATTGTCAACCAGCGAGTAAGCTAGTTAAAACAATGAAAAAATGTATTAGGCCTGTGATCGTAATGAACTGTCCTGGTCACTCTCTAAAATAGAATGTCACTCTCTATGAAGGGGATAATCTGAAAATCCACGGTTCTGGACAATAGTCAATATTACCCTTCAAGGAGGCCATATTAATAGTTTTCTAGCTATATATATACACATGCATATAGACCCTGAACCAAATTTCAGGCTTTTCTGGTCCTATCATTTCCACGGAAACAGTCTACTTGGGACTGAAACCCCCTGATAAGCCCAGGATGACTGGATGCCCACAAAAGGGTGTTCAGAATTAAAGTCATAGAATTTAGAAAATGCATCAAGCATTTGAGACACGAGAAATACATGTATATATATAGATAGATAATTGAAAACGAAGAGTAGTAACCTTGGCCTTGGATATGATCTTGACGGCGACAGACTGGCCTTTCAGCTCTCCTTTCCGGGACTTTGCAAAGCAAGTGTGCCCAAAATGTCCACGCCCAACCTCGTAGCCGAGATCGTACTTTGACGAGAAATTCTTGCTGAAGCCAAAGCTTTTATCCAGAACGACTTCTTCGCTCTCGCTCCCTTCAGGAATCGCAACTTCGTTGGGCTTTACAGCCCCTTGCCGTCTCGCAAGAGCAGCCTTGATATGTTTTGCAGGGGATGGAGGAGGGAACGGCCGCTTGAAAAAACGACGGGGAGTCGAATTTGCCGGCGAATTGCGGAAATTACTGTTTGCGGGGCTAGGGCTATAGAATGGAAATGGAGAGGGTTTGCTGATACCGTCAACAGAAGGGGATTCACCGATCCTACATTTGTCATCCTCATTAGAAGCGCCTCCATTGTTTTCCTGTTCTTGCGGTTGCGGTATAGGAACTTCCGGTACCGCCACTTTCCCATAGCAGATTCCCATGACAGGCAGACGGGAAATCAACAAAAAAATAAGGCCAAGAATTTCAAGCAAATGCTACTATCACCAATGGCTTGAATTACTCAATAATATTTGAACAACGCCCAACAAAAACGAAAGATATACATGGTCTTAACAAAGATGCACATCTCAATCCTCAAATCTTTGCCAAAAATGCCACTGCAATTCTCCCAGTTTTCGGAAACTAAAAAAAGGAACCACAAATCCTCAATCTTTTTGCGGAAACAGATCTCTGAATACCGAAATATGGGGGTCAAAAGACGCCACCGTGAAATCCTCTCTTCTTCGCCCAAAATATGGCACTGTGAATATTGGGCAAACGGCTTGCTGTTTTCTTACTAAATTAACGAAGGTGGAGATCTACTGAGCCAGCAATTCAACTCCCAGAAAAAGTGACGTGCGATACCCTCCTTCTCCTGCAAGTATTCCTCCTCGTCCTGAAAATTCCCTTTCTGCTTTCACTGTTGTCTTCCTTCCTTGAGGGGTTCGTTGCTTTGGATTATTGTGGTTGTTAAACAGTGCCCTACTTTCCAGTCCAACGGAACCCTAACGCCGTGGGATGAAGATGAGAGATGACGAAGGTGACTCTCAATTAATGTAATGATATATAATCGTCGATAGGCGGACCCAGCCTGGCCAGAATTTGAGCCCACTTTATTTAAAATCATTAATTACGACACCAAATTTGGATTTGTATGAGATTTGGGGAATAACGACGGGTGGTAACTTTGAATTCTCTTAAACTTTTTTGGGGTTTGTCTAATTAGACCCAATTTGAACAGCTACTCTTCAAATTAAGTTAAAAAAAATCATTTCCTCTGTGCCCATCATGGCTGGCTGATGCCTTTTCATTGAATTTAAAGGATCTAGGTAAATGCCGCGTAATCTAATGTGGGGGAGCTGTGCCCTAGCTGTCTGTATCCGTATAGCTCTGTAGCTGGAGTATTCAAAAAAAGGTGTGTCGTGTTTCTTTTTGCACGACATGGCTTTATGGAGGTTTAAGGTTTGAATCAATGATATTTATACAGTAGGGCTGGTTTATTTCGGGCTTCCATCTGCATAATTCTCAATTCTTCATGGACTCATCCAAACTTCTGAAGATCTCACAGGTGTTTAAAGAGCGCCATGAGCGAATCTGAAGTTTCTTGTACCTTACTGTGAAAGTAAAGAGGACTTGATGTTGCCCTATTACCAGATGGAATTGCTTGCACTGTAAGCAAATTATACGAGCATTTCGATGCCGAAAAATTCGATTGCAGAGCTCATAACTCGTCTAGTCACCTCACCTAACGAATATTTATTTTTAAATGTAAAGTGAAAGATTCCATTCCGTCAGTAAAGGAAAAATAAATAAGTTGAACGATTCAACTCTAGTTCTGTTTTTTTCCCCGATTCTCCTTTCCATGCATTAACCAACATAAATTTATTTTATTTTCCATTTTTTATATTTTTTTATTTGATTTTAATTTAAATTAGAATAATGTATAATATTTTTGTGGTTAAAAAGATAGGGAGCTTAATTTAAAATAAATATTTTCTTAAATTTAATTAGATGATGGTGGCAACAGCGATAGTATACCAACTTTGATTTAATAAATGATAAGAATTTGATTTTTTTTTAATTTTTGTTTTTACTGTGGTAAATTAAAAAATTTAATTAGATATAAACGAAAAGAAGTTTGAAATTTTTTTTAAATGGGTTAATATTATTTTATTTATTTATTTATATTTATATGTCATATCATAATTTCTCTTTTAATTTCTTTGTGATTTTAATTGTATCAATAGTTAATAAAATTGCCTTCTAATTTATTTGTGGTCTTGATTTTAATTTATTTATATTAAAAAAAAAATCCAATGGTTTAAGCAAGAATCATTATTATCAACTACCTTTTATTAAGTTTCATGTGACTTTTACTCAAAGTAATTCTTAAAAAAAAATTATCATTTATGTTAATTATCTTGTGTGTAGATTAGTTCCTCAATTATAACCTTTTTAATGGGTGGAAGTTCCATTTTTACTATAAGATTTGATAAGTTGTATTTTTTTTAAGATTATCAATTAACAAATGCTTCAAAATTTACTCAATTTTCTTCCAAGTTTTTCAAATGTATTGCAATCCCAAGCCTTACATCCATGTCAAAAAGAACATTCTTCTCTTCCCAAAGCCAAAAATATGTAGCTTTGTAGTTACTCTCAAAACCAAAATAAAGTTGTCATTCTTTAATAATTATTTAATGAACATGATGGTTCTATTTCAATTTGCAATAAAGGCCAACTCTATGACACTTGTACATATTAACTTCACCTAAATTGTTATCGTCACCCAAAAATTAAAGTAATTAGTGCTCTTTGATTTCATAGTTGTAACCTTCAACTTGTCATTCTTCATCTTCATATCAAAGCTAAAAAAAAAGATCTTTGAGAATCCTTAATTGCTTGTAAGATTAGTAAGACACCTTGCAAAAAGAATAACATTGTTAGCATAAAGAATGATGATGGAGTAAACACTAGCCATCAATTCTTTTTTTGTCATTATGTACTCAATATTACATGACAAAAAGGTTATCTTCCACCTAGACATAACACTTCTCCCAACATAATGAACCCTAATCCTTTAACATGTAATGCAATAATGTCATGTAACTTTCAAATAAATAATATGGCTAAATAAGACCTTTTTTGGGGACATAAAAGCTTCATTTTGATGTAGCCTAATGGTTGGGATCGAGCATTGTCATATTAATAATCAAAGTTCTCACCTCGATAGGTGTAAATCTTTTGAGTGTGTGAGAAGGAAGGTGCTTGACCTCCCAAAATTGGTTTTTCTAAGTCATGGAAGTGGCTTAACATATGTTTAATAAAAAAATTTGACTTAAGTGAATGCTTTTTTAAACCAAAACTAAAAAATATATATATTGGTAAAAATCTTGTAGCGAAGGATTGTTTTGAAGATACACAAGTTTGGGCTTCTTGCCCTAAAAATATAACAATCCATGACGAAATAGGCTTAGAGAAATTAGTTTTATTTCCCAAAATAGCTCAATTCTATACGTCCTATATACATTTATCATGTAGAACTTTTAGTATATGGCAAGCCTTCGCAGCTTAGACTGGAGACAGGAATAGATCCCGAACATTCGAACCACTTCGGCTAGGATGGGTTACTCCTTTAGAGCTCACTCATGTTTGTTGAGTCAACAAACATTGCTTATCCATTTTGATTATTGAGTTGGGGGGTTGGGGGGCGCAGGGGGGTTTTTAAAGATAGATCATGGTCCCTTTAGGAGCAAATACTATGTTTTCCTTAAATGTGAGAAGTGTAATACCCTAAGAGGAGAAGTGAACCACCTCTAGCCAGACTGCTTGAATTTCCTTTTCCAATATTGGAATTCATGTGTTTGAATAACCAAGGAACCCATGAAAACTATCTTTTTCATGAGTTTCAAGTGAGGAGAATCAATTCATCTATCCCTAGTTCGTAAATTTTCACCTTGGGTCTTTAGTTGATTTTCCAAATCCTTGATTCTAGCCTTGTGGCTTTCCAACATTTGCTTGGTGCAATGAAGCTTGGTGTAGTTCATGTTAGAATGTTGTTGAATTCCTTCTTCACGTTTGGTGACCTGTGTTGGATTCCAACTAGAGGGAAAGACTGCACCGCTAATTGGAGCACTCATAGGGAGAGAGAAAATGCCATGACTTAAGGATGCAACTTCTCCAAAAGGCCAAAATATAGAAGGAAGTTGGACCCCCTTTAGTGCAAATCTCTTAGGGAAATGCAAATATTCACTCAACTAAGCAAAATTTTCCCAAAAAATAGAGATTAAAAGGTAGAAAATTTGGAGGTTTGGTGTTAACTAAGTAAGCTTACCAAAAAATATTGCCCAAACGACCGCCCTAAAGCTTGAAGGGCTCAAGGCTATCAACATTGTTAGAGTTAAAGGCTTATTTGAAGTGGGGGTGAACACCAAGAAGAATACTATTGAGTCAAAGAAGCTTTATATCCATGCAAGATTTGGACATGTCTTAGAGATGAGGTGTATAATGAACCACTCCATTTCCCATGGTAAAAATCTCAATTGTGTTGTGACTAGATACGGTTGAGGAATTATGGCATGGAGTAGAGGAATTGTTCTTTGTGCGAAGGTGGTGGGAAGGTCTTGTTGGCCATCTCTTATTTATGATATGAGGAACCTCCATGTCATGGCCCTTGACTTGCCTCATGTTTGCACTATAATGGAACTTTGTGGAGAATTTATGGTATTGTTGAACATAAGATTTGGAAACAATAATAAGGACCTCAAATTTTATTTTATAGTAAAATTTGCTAATTGATCTGCCTCTTAATTCTGACGAGGAAGGATCTAATAACATGATAGAGTGTTTGATCCCTCTTTCTCATGCCTTATTCATTCCAAGGTAGAGGTCAACTGGTGTTCCTTTGGGACGACGTTATAGAGAAGAAGCCTAATAATAATATATGAGTGCTTGAGCACTATTAACCTAATTGCTTTGATGTTATTTGCTATTTTGAGACCTTGTAACAATATATATGCTTGTGTTGTATTATTTGTGGCTTGTCCAAGGCTCGATGCATATAAGTACACTTTTGTCCCTTTGAAGTTGAAGATAAACCAACCACCCCCCTTCATAAACTATCCTTATGAACTAGCATAGCTCCATCTTCACACTAGATTTGTTAAATACTAAGGGGAAAAAAAACAAAAGCCTTAAACATCTCATGCTTAACAAAACAACTCTTAGATGTATTTATGTTAGGCATTTATTATTATATTTAACTTATTAGTTATTTTTTAGTTACATGTAATTTTTAATTTTTTAGCTTTCATACAAGGGAACTTTATCTTCTTCTTTCTTCATTTTAGGTTATTATCATTTCATTGTGTTTATGCTTCTCATCTACACTAATATTTAAAGTGCACCTAATTTCTATAGACACATTTAAAAAGAAAACAAATCATAAATACAACCACCATAACTAATTCAAAATTTAATTTAAACTCAAAACTTAGTTGACTTACACCAAAAACAGAAGTTAAATATACAACTCACAGCAAATATTGTAAATATAAGTCCAAATAAACATAAAACAATGTACTAGAACCTAAACAAAATCTCAATTGTAATTTTCACCAATTTACATAAAATTGGCCCCATCTCACCCATAATCAAGCCCATCTACTTTTCACTATCAACCCCACCTACCCATCTACTATTCATTTCATTATCTTAGAAAATTGGCAAAAAAAAAAAAAAACTACCCCAAATAAATATTAGCTCTATGCCAAATGAAAAATTTAATCTAACCTTCCACTCCAGTTCCGGCTTCATGCCAAATGAGGAAGTTAAACTAACCTTCCACTCCACTTCCATAATCTTAAAGACCTATCAACATATATTAAAGGAAATAATGAATCTAATCTTCCACTCCAGCCTCCCCAATTGACATTCTAAAATCCAATCCACTTTACCTTTCAAAATAGGGCACTGTAAGTATTGGTTACATGAGAAACTTTAGTCCACGCAAATCTGGAATAAAACTTTAAAACGTGTCTTAAAGTTTCAAATCGCCCCTCATAAACATAATGTGAATTCAAAACTTTACAATAATTTTAAATTCTTAAAAATTAAGATGAATTTTGTACACTATGTGTACTTTTAAAGAATTTTTTATTTATGTGGATGAAAATTGAGATGAATGTAACTTAAACTTGTAATGGGAATTCATGAAAATGAGTGATAACTTATTTTACTCAACTTGATTGGATTTTTGTTCACTTGTACTTGTACTTGCATCGGGATGTTTGCTTGTGACGGAGAAAAGAAGACAGTTTTATCTTTCCAAAGAATTTAAGAAACATTTAATGTCGTCACTAAAAAGTTAAATGCTAACGATCAATCAAAATGGACAAAACGTAACAACCATTTACACATTAATCTAAGTGGGTTTAAGAGGCATCACATCGAACATGTTGAAATGAGCTTTTCAATTAAATTTGATTTTCTTTATTAAAAATGCATATGCATAGATATAAGCTTCTATAATACTTTCGATTAAAGTTATGAACTTAAGCACATCAACCCTTATGGTATGAGAAACCAAGATTCCAAGTACCAGGACATACATAGGGCATCTAAAAGACATCATGAAACATTTATGGGAAAATGCCCTCCCCTAGGAATGTGAAGGGCATGGCAATTTCATATTGTTTTATTTTATTACCCTACATACCCTCCTTGGGGGTAGAGCCACCTTTTAAACCATGAAGTCATCCCTTGAAGAGAGACATGCTAGCAAGAGCCCAAGTGGTTGCGAAAAACTTAATTTTGGTAAATTAGGTATTAAGTAATTTTGTAACCATGAAATTTATTAACTCTTAAACTATGAAATTTGTAACTCTGAAATTTATTAACTCTGAAATTTATGAAATTTTGTAACCATGAAATTTATTTTATTACCCTACCTACCCTCCTTGGGGGTAGAGCCACCTTTTAAACCATGAAGTCATCCCTTGAAGAGAGACATGCTAGCAAGAGCCCAAGTGGTTGCGAAAAACTTAATTTTGGTAAATTATGTATTAAGTAATTTTGTAACCATGAAATTTTGTAACAATGCAGAGTTGAAACGTTGGGAAAGTCTTGCTTTATAGCTTATATAGTTGAAACATAAGTTGGAAAAGATAAAATAAAGGAAATCAACCTCACTATATGTTCACAAATCTTTTATTTATTTATATGAGTTTTGCTTATTCTTACTAGTTTTTATCATGTTACTTATATGGAGTTCATGTTTAGCAAAAGAAATTTCACATATAATCCTAGTAAAGAAGTTGATGCAATAGCATCAAAGTACAATTTTTTAGATTGATCTAGCCAGTCAAATGTCTTTAGCAAAGAGGGAGTTAGGTTCATGTTCCAGCAGTTTGGTTCTGGTTCTCACCTCCATGATTATCATACATCAAGCTGTCATGATGGAGAATGAGCACATAGGTTTGGAGCAACATAGGGTCAAAATGTTGATGTGTTATCTCAACCACACCCAGGTCTTCTAGATAGTGCATAATCAATGGTCAAAGAACTCGTTCAACAGCGTGATATGCCCATAGACAGATCAAAGGGAATCTGGTTGAAATGGGCACATTCTTTATTTTTGGCGCAGAATCGGGTTGCAAACTTTATTTTTTTATGCATTATGTAAACAAATAGATCAAGTTTGTTAGCATAGGTGTTCAGAAATGCAAAAAGTTAGGGATTGTAGCTTTGTTGAGAGATTCAAATGGATTTGGTTGTTAATCCTTTTGAATGAGTTTTGAATATAGATAGGGATATTTTTTCAAGTGTAGTAGGAGACAGAAAGGAAAAAAAAAAAATTATGTTGGGTTTTCTTAGTGTGAATTAGTGATTGTTGTGTCCTCTGAGATTTTTTCCAAATACTAGTTGAAAGCAGCATGTAATATACCTTGATGGTGGGTTTGATTCATAAAATTCACTGTGTGTAATGCTGGTATGTGTTGTGCGAGGAGAGTAGCGCAGGCAAACACGATTTAACTCTATGTAGCCATATTCTATATTTCATTCTTCTTTCAACAACTTGTACACAACATTTTAAGAAGTTTTTAAGACAGAATTGGTGATCTTGTGTCAATTCTATTCAGAACATAGCCAAAGGAAGCATAACCGCATCTCTAGAACATGAATTCGACCTTAGATAGTCATCAGAAGTTACAATCAATATGTCACTATTGGTGGTTGTAATTGAGTAAAGTGGGTGCTAAGTACATGCCATGGTATAAGATAAGAGACATATTCTTAGATTCGTCTATTTCAACATATATCCAAAATCCCTAGCCTAAGCAAACTTGTAGTTCACCATTTGTTTTTCTATAATTATTGTATGTAAAAAAACGACTTAAAATTTTCAAAAGAATTATGCATTGATTGCCTTAAGACTTTAGAAACTTTATCAAGCCAATTGCATGCAAATGAAGTTTTAAAAAATGAAGTTTAATCTTTGATAACCCTTGAATCATAGTGCCTTGGATTGCATAGCATTGCTTAGAGGCATCATTGTTAATTCACTCATTGACATTCATTTCATTCAGCTTCCTAAAACCTTCCATTAAATTGTCATAATCTTCCATTGAATTGACATGAGATCCGTGATGATCCTCAAGAGCATACCATATATTGCATGCAAAGAAAACTGGATATCATGATTTAGAAGCACGAAAGCCACAATACTTAGTATTCTTCGGAAATGGAAATAAATATGACTTCATTGAGTTTATCATGAACAACCAATATAAAGGATATCATGATAGAATGGTGAAATAATCACATAACAATAAGATGAAGCAATAAAATATAAAGAATATCACGATAGAATAGTGAAATAATCACATAACAAAAAAGCAATACACTTGTTTTTGTGATTCTAAACCCCTTATATATAGGTTAGTGCTTAGCAAACTCCCTTCACCTTTAATGGGGAGTAGATACTCATTAAAATAAATGACAACCAATAAATGACAAAATCAAGTAATTTTCCTCCAAATTTTATAGTAATTTCAACAACTATTAATAATATTGCTTATTTATTATATTACACTCGGTAAATGCTTTCTATGATTACTTACAACTTGGCACATTCATTTCAAAATATGTTGATATTTTGTTTGGAAAAAAAAAACTAATTGAGATTTAAGTTATAATAAAGCTCAACCACAAAGTCAAAAATTAACGTTTTAGTTGAGTCCTCAAATAAATCAAATCTAGAGTAAGGTTAGAGAATTATTTATATTAATGAATTGTGATTACATAATAGGTGATGCCCATTTAAAAAAAAAACTTAGGGTTAAAGGTAAATAATAACAACTAGGGGAGTGGGGAGTATGCCACTTGGTCTAAATATGTGGTATATTTTCCGTCAATTTTAAATTAACTTTTATATAAAATTGTTGAAATAACATATTTAAGTAGTTGAATTTATACAATTCCAATGTCCAAAAAAAATATTACAATGTGTTTAATTATTTATGTATTATTATATTCTAAATAAGAAAAAATATAACCAAAAAATTATTATTAAATTTTAATTAAAACTAAAATAAAAAATAAAATATCACATATAAACACTACAACAAGAATAAAAGATAAAATTAAAAGAATATTGGAAAAACCTATAAAAAGTTAATATACATAATTTTTACAATTAAAATTAAAAGAATATTGGAAAAACCTATAAAATGTTATATACATCATTTTTATAATTAATCACCTTTTAATTCAATTATATTCTATATGTTGGAAATAGTGTCATTGATGGCAAAGGAACTGAAAGGAGTAACACCAGAATTATCATTAAGGCAAAGGAGCAGAGAAACAACAACAATAAGGAAAAGGAGTAGATCAGGCAATGATGTAGTGAGAATGCAAAAAGGAGGCAAGGAGCATCAATGTGCAGTAAAGAGGCAAAGGAGCAGCATTAAAAGTATAATTTAAAGCAGAGAGAAGCAACAAAGAGGCATGGAGAAGCTTTAGAGTTATTACTTATGACAAAGGAGCAGAAAGGAGCAGCACCAGAATTACCATTGAGAATAAAGGAGCAGATCAGGATCAACTGGAGTATAAAGGAGCAATAAGGCAAAGAAGGCAAAAGTTAAGTAGAGAAGCATAAAAGAGAGGTAGAGGAGCAACATTAGAATCAAAGGATCAAAGGCAGCAAAGGCAATTAAGGCAGCAAAAGAGTTAAGGTATCAAAGGCAGCAAGGTGGGTCATGTCATGAATGTGGGCAGAGTCGTGAACGAGTGGGTCGAGTCGTGCTATTCAGAAAATCTCAAGAGTCGGACTTGTTTTACGTTCAGAACAGTGCACGAGGGCGCGTGTAGTTCAATGGGTCAAGTTAGAAAATGGAGAAAATCGTGAACTCACGAGTCAAGTCGACAAACCAAAGTGAAGCAGAAATGGATGGTCGTGATCAAGTCGCAGAATGACAGCGAGAGAATGGACACACCAGATTACATCGCATTAGCTAGAAGACGATTGGCGCACATCGCAATCGTTGATTCTTATGTTTACATGTTAAGACTTCGCATGGTAAGTGATTTAAGTTGCAATGTGATAAACATGGGAGGTGGCAATGCGATGCGAAGTATATCACACATCGCATGCGATAAGGCTTAGCGGCGATCACAGAAATTGGAAATTAGTAAAGTTGCGAAGTGCGGGAGATGACATGGCAAGATGACGTGGCAGTGACATGGCAAGATGACGTGGTAGTGACATGGCCGTGACATGGCAGTGACGTGGATATTTTATGGAAGTGACGTGGTAGATGATGTGGCAATGATGTGGCAGATGACGTGGCAATGACGTGGCACCCCCAGTGGGACCCAAACCCTTATACCGCAAATCACAAATCGTATTTCGCAAGCGGTGATAATGTTTGATTTGAGAAAATTGCAACAAGCAGTGGGACCCAATCGGAAATCGGAAATCACAAAGTTAGAAGGCCGAGAACACAAGATTTCAAATTGATTCCACCAAAATGTGAAATGGGTTAGACGTGATGCAACACAGAGCTCAATTCTAAAGTATTTCAAGTCTGGGGCTATGCAGATTTCCTTAAGAAATCGCATCGGAAGATCGGCAGGTGCATATAACATGAAACACAAAAGCAACGCCGAAATGCAAAGTGCAAAGTGGAGCGGACGCGTTGCAACTCATAGTTTAATTCTAAATAATTTAAATTCTGGGGCTAGGTATATTTGGTTAAGAAATCGTATCGGGAGAATGGTTGAGCAATGTATAAAAAAATAACAAAGGAAGTTGCCGAAATGTGAAATGGGCCCTGACGCGATACCATTCAGAGGTAAATGCTAATATATTTCAAGTCCAGTTTTATATTGTTGCGTTGTTGATAAAAGAAAGTTTGAATGCAGGCAGAAGGACTCTGGTAAGTGAACCAACACTACGTGTAGACCAGGGTTCATGTGGTTGCGCCTTATTAATAAAATAAAGTCTGAATGCTGGCATAAGGACTCAGGTAAGTGACCTGAATTAGCATGCAGAATTGAGAACTCCGGGCAGAGTCAGGTATTGAGACAGAGAAGATAGGCAGAGTGGGTCGAGTCAGGCTCAGCACAATGGAGAGCAGAGAATGTTGAACGTTGCGGTTAAATATTATAGGCAAAGTCAGGAAAAAGAAGGGTATAGTAGCACTGTTTGAAACGTAATAACTGGGTCAAGTCGGGCTAAGACAATAATGCCGCAGTGTGGTTGAAATATAACAAAAAAAACAGAAAAGACAAATACACAGCAAGCAGAAGAGGACAAATGCACAACAAGCAAAGAAGCTGGAAGTGTTGAGTTGTAATTTATGTGTAAATGTAAATAGATTGATTTATTTTATATTGTTTGTGATGCAAAGTCAAGTCTCCATACGCATAGGCAAAACTCCAATGAGTGCCGTAATGATTATAACTAATGTAATAACCTAAACTGAAGTGTAAGGAATTGAACGGGTGGAAGGCAGAGAGATAGGCCTGTTCACTTTGTATTCCCTGCAGAATGAAAACAATTAGGAGCTATATGTATAAGAGATGTAATATCAGTGTGCAGAAGGAGGTTAAATAGCTGCAGAATGGATGTGAGCAGAAGAATGTAAGAGAGATGCAGAGAGAGTGGAAGAATCAGAGAGAGCTGATAGAAATTTTGTGCACATCAGGAGCTGATATGAAGCAGATATGAAGGCTGAAGAGGCAGTAGTGGAGAAGGAGTATAACAGAGCTGATATCCAGGTAAATCAGCATTCTAATTTCATATTGAGTGAGGGGATTGCAGTCTCATTTCAAGTTGTAGCTTGATAAATATCCAATTGGAGATGGTTGAGGTAGGAGCCTCCTATAGGTTGTAGCTTGCAGAAAATACATGGGAGTTGGTGCTTCTGTTTCAAGTTGTAGCTTGATAGATGTCTAGTTGGAGTTGGTTGAGGTAGGAGCCTCCTGTGGGTTGTAGCCTACAGAAAATAGATGGGAGTTGGAGCTTCCTTGCAAGTTGTAGCTTGCAGAATTTAAGCTAGTAGCCTCCTGTAGGTTGGAGCCTACAGAAAATCAGTTGTGAGAGGGAGTTGGAGCTTGCCTTTGCATCACAACAGTAATAAGATGTGATTTTCTCCCTTATGGATTTCCACTTATATCTGATGTCTATTTGCTTGATGATTATGTGTTGATGTGATGTTTTAATATGCCTAATTACTTGTTGTCCACACATTAAGTTTGTTGATTCATTATGTATTAAGCTGCTTATGAAATGATGGTGTAAATGAGTTGAATGAAAAGAGTTTTAAATGACCATGAATGTACTAAACTGATTCACCCGCCCTCTCAGTTTAGCTAAGGGTTCATCAATTGGCATTAGAGTAGGTTCCTTTGGTGTAAGCCTAATAGCTTGAAGGAAATTTGGTTGAGTCATGGACTATCGAAGTGTACCCGTGTTGAGTACAACAAACTTTCTTGAATGGATATATAAGGTTAAAACCAATTTAATAGCTCATGAAATGGAGGCATGGAAGCTTGTATGTGATGGTTACTGCACAAAATCTCCCTCTTTGCAAGAAAAACAGTGGAATTCCAAGGCAAAATGTGTGATGCATAACAGTCTTCATAACAAGGATCTTGATTCAATAATGGATCTAACTTCTGCAAAAGGAATCTGGAATAGATTGCATCTCATGCATGAAGGAGACACTAGTGGTTGCATTATCAAGAAGGAGAAGATAAACAAGAAGAAGAAGAAAAATTCCTTTCAAAAGGAAAAAGGTCAATCAAATGAGATACCTGCTAGGGTGAATGGATGTGAGTGCCATGAAGAAATTACAATTGAAGAAAAAACCAAACTTGACACAGCCTTGACTGAAATACAAAGATTGAAGAATGAAAACAAAGACCTGAAAACATTGGTGCAAATATGTGATGAGAGAGAATATGAAGATAGGGAAGAAATTGTTGGCCTGAAGGCACAACTTGAAGAAGCAGGGAAAATAGAAGACATTATGCTGCAACAAATAAAAGAGAAAAGTCAGGAATGTAGAAGATTGGAAGAAGAGGTGGTAAGCCTAAGGAAGAAATCAAAGAAGGCCCAAATTGAATTAACTATGAATATTCCACAAATGAAAAGCTTTGGACAATTAGACCAGATTCTAAATTCTCAAAGATCTCGTATCATAAAGGACAGGATAGGCCATGAAGGAGAAACTAGTAAATCCAAGGTAGAAGATAACAAGAATATCATTTGGGTAAAAGTTGTAAAGGATAATGAAGCAACAAAAAGGGAATCCACAGAATTAGAAGCTAGCAAGACCATGATGTGTAATGAAGCAAACAAAAACAAGCAACAACCTCAAGTGACAAAGAAAGAAATGAAGAAACAATAAATTTGCAAAAGGCTCATATGCTCCTAAGGATGAATTGATCAAATTCGGAAGATGTCAAAGAAGGTTCCTTCCTCCTGTGAGAAGTATCACTTGTTTTTCCTGCCACAAACCGGGACATATTGCAGCATACTGTAAGACAAAGCAAATCAAGTCCAGCCAGCAAAAGATGCAGCCAATAAGAGGAACTCCTCAAGCAAGCAGATGGAAAGGACAAGCTTTCACTAGATACACAAATCAGTTCCATGGCTACTGTTATTCATGTAATGACTATGGACATGTAGCAACTCAATGTAAGACTAGGCAACTCAAGTTTAATCAGCAAAAGACGCAGCAAATGAAAAGACTACCTCAAGCAAGCAGATGGAAAGGACAAGCTTTCACCAGGTACACAAATCATTTCCAAAGCTATTGTTATTCATGCAATGAATTTGGACATAAATCTGTTGAATGTAAACTATGTTAAAAAAGGAGCACAAAATTCTATATATTAACTCAAACTTATCTTGGTAAAATAAGATGTTATGTGTGCCACAAGCTTAGACACAAAGCAAATGACTGCATGCTGCCATATACATTAAAGGACTCTAGACAAATGATGGAAATAAATCAAATCAGACCAGCCTGTGAATCAAAAAGAAATGCAGACATTATGAAGAACCCCAACAAACACTACAAGGAAAAGACCCTCTAGCGGAGGTTATAAAGGAGGTTTTTAGTGTTATAAAATTGGCGAAAATTGTCAAAAAAACATTTGCTACAACATCCATTTATGGTTACGGAGGTTTTGCGGAGCTTTTAAGGAAATTTCAACACAACTAAAAAAGCTGGGCGGCCGAAGGTTATTACGGATGTTTTTTCATCAGTGCGCTACTAAGGTGTCAATGCATTGGTGCGTGTCATCTAGAAGGTGGCCCGGGGCGGTCGAAGGTGCATGCACCGGTCTGTCAAGGTCTAAAACCGCACCGGGCGCAGTGTTGGTGATACAACGCATGGGGCCATTCTAATTGGCCTTGGGAGTTGTGTGGTGCCCATAGGTCGTCTCAATGCACCGATATGTAGACTTATAGAAACACACCGGTGCATAGTATCAGAAAAACACACCGATTGTTCTAATTCGTATTGGTATTTATGTGGTGCCCATAGGTTGTACAAATGCACCAGTGCATAGTCTCACATAAACGTACTGGTGCGCAGTATCGCACAAATGCACCAAGATTTATAATTGGTAATGGTATTTGTGTGATGCCCATAGGTCGTACAAATGCACCGATGCATATTCTCACATAAATGCACTGGTGCGCAGTATCACACAAACACACCAAGATTTAAAATTGGTATTGGTATTTGTGCACCGCCCATAGGTCGTAGAAATGCACCGATGTGTTGTATCATACAAACGCACCGATGTACAGTAACTAACACGCACCAATGTTCATTTTGTATTTTTTAGAAACATCGACCTGTGACAATGCAATTATTGTGATTTTTTTAAAATTCATTTTTCATCAAAAGTCGACACATCTTATAACAATATTCATATTAATTAAATTTTTATTAATGCATTTGAATGTGATGTTTGGATTAATTTGTTATATCATATCATAATTACTGTGATTTTTTAAAATTCATTATTCATCAAAATACGACACATATCTTATAAGAGTATTCATATCAATTAAATTTTTATTCTAGTGCATTTGAATGTGATGTTTGGATTAATTTGTTATATCATATCATCAAATTTCACATCTCTTCATTATAATATTTAATCATCCATAAATTTAATCAGTGGCGTTACATTTCACAACGACAATGGAGAACACAATAGAATAAATTAAAACATATTTTATTATATATATATATATGAATAAGGCAATCTTTGTCATACAAAATGGGACAGTTATTGGTATCCCTTTGTCTTTCAATTGGGACACTATGTCCATTACATTAAACAAAATGTCTGATTTCACAGACAAATATTTCAAAAAATACAACGCCTTGCTTTGATATCCAAATATAATGATCAAAATTCTTCGCTTGAACTGCTTTCATTGCTAGAGCTACTTCCATGACTTGGGTTATCTTCATGAATGTTTTGTTCACAGTGTTGATTATTTTCTTCTTCTTCACCTTCCATCTACAAACATAAAAATAAATTGTAATGAGTGTATATACATTGGTGAGAGTAATGAAAATTGCAATATTAAATAATATACATCAATGTAAATCGAAAAGAAATGACGTACCATAGCAACAATTGACTCATGAACTATTCACATTCTTTCAAAACCATGTAATATGCCATCTTTCAAGATTTCCTCTGTTGGCACAATTCCACACTTTGTTTCTTGCAAGTTTTATACCCCATAACAAATCATATATTTAATATAAAATACTTTTTTGTTCTATTAATTATAGACGGAGCTAAGTAAAACAAGATCGATAGATGCTTACAAATTCCACAATTAATTTATGATATGCCAACATATACTCACAACACATATTTAACCCAATGTCAATCAATTCGTTTGATGGTTCTTCTTTGTATGTTAGCACCTGTTTGAAGACATTCAATGATGATTTTTGTAAAACAACTTAAAATATACAAAAATGAAATTTAGTTAAGTTGATATAAGGAAGTAACAATTACTTACAAACGTAGATATCAACCTTTTTCTTCCTCGTCGTCCTATTTTTTGCGCTGAATGGGTTCCATTTTCTTTTCTTTTCTGCAAGAAAATACTTGAAAATTAATATTTAATGCTAAATTATTTATTTATTGTACCTAATGATCGAAAATTTCAATGATTACATATTACATTTGAAGCACATCGTTGTTGAGATGGCTCCTCCTGCAATGCAATTTTGTCTATTTCTTTGACCATCTCCTTGTACACCTTTTTGGACATTCCTACAGGCATATTTCTGATATCAGCTCATTCATCTTTTGAGATTTTCATAATCTTCCTGAAAATGTAACATGACAATAAACTATTTAATTTTTATATTGATATATGAAAAGTAAATATATCAAAAGTGATATTTATAAATAATTCTAGACAAACATTTAAAGGAATATTATTTTTTTCATTCCTTCTTTTTTATTGTTGTACGTTTTTGCTATTAAATGTCTGACATGTCTCATTGACCAATTCTCTGGAAACCCTTCCTATAGTTTAGATAAAATTTGGTTCTTGGAATCATTGGGTTGATTTTTGTATTGTAAGTGGAAAACACGTCTATACATTCGTTCCACTAGATCCCTCAAACTTTTGTAAAAGTTTCCCCCCCTTTCGTTAACCTCCAGTACCACTCTAGATGAGCTAAGGAGCAATTAATTTTCATTTGCATGTTCTATTTTTTTATTTTCTTAGAACAACATTCATTTTCTGAGTTGTTGATCCCTGTAGAACATTAAATAGATGTGAATTAATAGATTGTTTGACCCATGTTATCTAATAATTTTAAGTATATTATTATTATTATTTTTATTTTTATTTATTTTTTATTTTTATTTTTTTTTATTATTATTTATTATTTTTTTATTTTTTTAAATTTTATTTTATTTTTCCGCAGAAAAAATCGAACCATCTATTAAAATAGGATGGTTACATAGCATATGCAAAGCATTTCCGTTTCTCTCTTTGCAGGTAGAGAAACCAAGATCAACCGATTGTAGGAATTTCCAAATGTTCCCCAAAACAGTCCAGTCAAAACTATCCTCAAGGGATGAAAAAGTTCTTGTCGTTTTCCAACCTCCCGGCTTCCTATAAGGAAAACAACTGAAACAGAGATTGGATAAAACCACAACATCAAAGAGTGCCAGTTAGTAGACACTGTCCTGGTAGTTCAAACAAAAATTATGGAGTTCAAAAATAGATAGGGGCTCAGGCCTCTCCTTTGAAAGGAAAACAACACTGAGTCTTGTCATAGAGTTATACATGATCGAAATAGTTTTTCATAGCTGAATACATAAAGACACCGTAACAGAGAAAGTAAAGGGGAGATGTAAACAGCTCAAGAGTTAAGCAAAAGCTGGAGGAGAAAGTGACCTTGCCACCCCATCAACCACCTCTTCTACTGTCCATGCGCCCAGAGCCTATTCAATGCCTTTTTTAGAAAGTCCATCTGCTTCTGTGTTCTGTTCCCTGAAAATATGGCAAATAGTGAGCTCAAAAAAAAAAAAAAAAAAAAAAAAAAAAAACTTTTAAGACAGATGATCTCATTAAGCAAAGGAATTAAGAGATAGTTCCTACATTGTTGCGTTGCATTGGTCCAATTTACTATGTTCAAAGAGTCACCAAAAATCTGTGCCTCACACTCGTTGCACAAGGAGAGCCAGCAAAGAAGTAGATGTAAGGCTTTAAGCTCGACAAAATTGTTTGTTCCGGTGCCAAGGCCAATGGAAGCTTTTAGGATTTTCCCAGAGGGAAATAAAATAACAAGGCCAGCTCCACACCTCATGTTTTGATCCGAGGCCCCATCGAAATAAGCCTAGGGAATGGAGCCCTTGATTTCTTCCCTCTGGACCAGTCTGGAGAGCTGCGAGTTAGATGGAGAATGGATATTCTCATAAATGACCACCCCTTTGACTGCTAGGTTGGTGAAAGGGAAAGAAGTGTCTTTAAAAATCAAATTATTTATGGCGAGCCAAGTGCCCCAAGCAACCAACAAAGGCATTGATCTGACTTTTTCATTAGGAGCATCCTTCCACCCTCTGTGCCAGGCTTCAGGAAGGTCCTCTCCTTCCCATATTTGGGGGATATTGGTCATCCTTAGCATTTCATTCCAAAGGCTTTTCGAAAAGGGACAAGAGAGAAATACATGTTGAATAGTTTCCTCACTCTACATATAGCACCACCCAGGTCCAATTCTCCCTCTTTTCTGGAGGAAATCCCATGTAGGAACTTTCTTTTGAAGAATGCACCAGAAGAACAGGCGGGTTTTAGCTGGTCCTTTAAGTTTCCACAGAGGTTTGACCCACCAGCTTGGCTCCTCCCATCCTTTTTGTTCCATTAGCCAGTCATATCCCATCTTCGGAGAATAGATACCAGTCTGAGAGTGCACCCATCTCAATTCATCAAGCTTGTCTGAAATGCGAATGTGAGAATTCAACAGGCCTGCTCGGTAATTCCTCCATTCCTCTTGCCATCTTTCTTCCAATAAGAGAGCGTCCCCAGCAAGCCACTCTTGTCATCAGATCGAGGAGTTTCCATTGTCAGCAATTTGGTTAAGGAAAAAAAAACCTTTGTTATTTAGATGCTCGATCAGATCTCTAGACAGGGCAAATGAATCCGAGTAGCCCACCCAAGGATCTCTGCCTAGCCTAACCGATCTGCTATCTCCGACGTTCCATGCCAGCCCTTGTTCTATGATTTGAACAACTACCACCAAGGCTTTCCAAACCACCGAGGAGTTTTTTGAAGATTTATGAGGCAATCTAATCCATTCCAGAGTTGGCAGTGGATCTATATACTTTCTCCTTGTTACTGTGGTCCAAAGGTTTTTCGAATAGATTAGTCTCCAAGCTAATTTGGCTGCTAAGGACCTAGAGAAAGGATACAAGTCCTTTATGCCCCATCCTCCCCAACTTTTAGGTCTGACTATTTTTTCCCATGCCACCCACGGGGTAACATGGTCCTTCTTCTGGCCAGCCCATAAAAATCTGCTACAAATTTTGTTGATCTTCAACATAATACTCTTCGGCACCCAGATGAGGCGAGCCCAGTAGACCGGAATGGCCATAACCACAGATTTGATTAGAACTAAATGGCCTGCCCTTGACAGCCATTTGAAGCTCCAATGCTTCATCCTATTCTCTACTTTTTCCAGAAGCCAGGACCAATCTTGTACCCTGTAATTGTCAGGCTTGAGAAAGAAACCGAGGTACTTAAAAAGTTCCTGTAATGATTTGGCTTCAAAAGGGAGAAGCTCTTTTACTCTGTTCACTTCCACATTTGAGAGCCCTGTTGTTGTTAAGGTAGATTTTTGTTCATTTATGCTCAAGCCAGTGGCTTTTAGAAAGATATCTATAATCCTGTTTAGGCACTGGCAATCTTCCGGACTCCCGTCACAAAACAGGAGGATGTCGTCTACAAAGAGAAGGTGATTCACCCAGAGATTGAGCGCAACTTCGATCCCTTTCAACTCCCCTTGCCTCTTAGCCTCTTTGATCATTAAACTAATGCCCTCAGCTACAAGGAGGAACAATAGGGGAGAGAGAGGGCACCCTTGGCGCAGACCTCTTTGGGGATTGAAGAAATCAGAAGCTGCACCGTTGATTAGAACAACGATCGAAGTGGAAGTGACGCACCCCATAATCCATCTTACAAAATCATATCTGAAACCAAGATGCGTTAGGAGAAGTCTCAGATACATCCAACTGATTCTATCGAAAGCTTTGGAGAGATCAATTTTAATGATAGTCCCTTTTTTCCGGCTCTTCTTGAGGTTATGAAGAGTTTCTTGGGCTACCCCCACTGCTTCATGAATTTTCCGACCATCCAAGAAGCCAAATTGTTCTGCAGAGATATTCTTGGAGAGAAAAGGTTTCAATCTGGAGGCAATGACCTTGGTTATGATTTTATATAAGCAAGTACACAGGGAGATGGGGCGAAAATAATTGAAGGAGGACGGGTGGTCAGACTTGGGTATGAGGGTTAAGAAGGTGGCATTAAAAGGTTGATATACCGAGCCTGGGATCCTAGAATCTTCCACAACCGCAGCCAGGTCGTCACCAAGAGAGTTGAAAAAGTGGAGGAAAAATTCCACAGTCCAACCGTCCGGCCCTGGGCTTTTCTCTTTCTGCATCGACTTAAGAATAGCTTCCACTTCATCTTTTGATACCAGAGACATCAGGCTTTCATTCCCTTCCTCATCAATGAAACTTGGAAAGAATTGTGCTACTCTTATAACTTCTGCAATGGTGGCTTCTTCCGAAGCTCTGAAAATATCTTTGAAATGGGCTACCCCAAGGGAAGCTAACTCTTCAAAAGACTGTGCCTTTCCCCCATTTCCTAAAGGCATTTCCCAGATTGTGTTTAGATTCTTCCTTCCTTTGGCATAATTCTGGAAAAACCTAGTATTTTCATCCCTAGCTTGGACCCAAATAGCCCTACTCTTTAATTGCTAGCTTTCCTCCTTAACGTGGAGAATTTTCCTTCTAGCTGCTTCCAATTCCCGAATTCTGTCCCGAGATTCTAAGGTGGCATATCCGCTCCCTTCCGGATCTTCTAGGAGATCTAGCTCGACATTAATATCCCTCGTCTCTTCATTTTCCTTTAGAGATTTTTGGAGAACCCATTCTTTGGTTGCAGCCTTCAGCCTTTTGAGGTTATTCATGAACGCCTTGCTTCGACTCAGACCATCTCCATCTCCTGGCCCGTCCCTCCTCTAAATAGAGTGGAAAAGAGTTATGAAAGAGTCATCAGATAGCCAGGAGGAGTTAAACTTGAAGGGAGACCCCGGTTTTTTGAGTGCCCCTTTTGCCTCCAACAAGATCGGAAAATGGTCGGACAGACCCCCTTCACCCACCCAATGCCTGAAAATAGACAGTTTCTCTGATAGCTCTTCACTCAGAAGAAATCGATCCGGTTTCTTTCCCACCCAATCCTCCCCCACTCTTTTGTTTCTCCAGGTAGGTCTAGGTTTAAGCAGCGAGACATCTACTAGGTGAGAGGAGGCGATCTTAGAGAGAAAGAACTCAGTCAAGGGATCGGCTCGGGCATTGACCCCCCAAGATTCCGAGACCCCCAGGGAGAAGTTGAGGTCTCCTCCAATGATCGGATTGGGGTGGGCAAGGTAAGATTTTTGAAAAAGAGAAGTCCAGAACATCTCCCTCTCCTGACAAGGCCCATACACATTAAAAAGGAGTAGAGGAAGAGTTAACTCCTTTGAATATAACTCCATCACCAGAGAATTTCCCGATCCCCAAGAAGAAATTTCTCTAAGATTACCTGCTTTATATCCGGTGACCACCCCACCAGAGCGGCCATTGGCGTCCAGAGCCTGAAAGAGCCATCTTGGAAACATTTTCGTGAGAAGTCCTATGATTTCCTCACCTTTACCAAGGGTCTCTTGAAGAATAAGAATATCCAGAGTATGAACTCTGACCAACTCCCTTAGGGATAGTTTTTTGGGTTGACTAGCTAACCCCTTACAATTGTAGGAAAGAAGGATCATCTCAAAACACCAGGGGGTGGCTTTGCTGTTCTAAGCACCCCAGTCAAGGATTTTTGTTTCCCGTCTACAATATCAATCTTTGCTTTAAGTTGTGCCTTTGAAAAATCAGATTTCCCGCCTCTCGTTTTTCTGGGCCCAATAGGCACAAGATCTGGCTCTAAAACTCCAAGAGCAATGCCTTTCCTAGGGCGGTTTACTAGATATCTCAGGTTATAGTGGGAGGAAAAAGGGGTGGGAGAATGCACCAAAGGGCAACAGGGATCCGGGGGATCAACAGGAGGGGTGGGAATGTTTTCATAGGACGGAGGCACCGAAACAACCAAACTGTTAATAGGAGGAGTGTTTAAATTTAAGGAAGAGAATTCCATCTGTAACTTCCTGGAAGGACCAGGCTCAAAGAAAACCAAATCAGAAACAAAATTCAGAAAAACAAAGGGAAGAAGGGGAAGAGAAAGGCATACCCACCTGTGAAGCCCCTCCTGTCTCAGCTGCAGAGGGAGCCAGAGAGGTTGACAGCACGAGCGGTTTCTCAGGGATAGGGGCTGAGACTGCCTGCTGAGCCAGGTCGCCAGGAGTTACATTTCCCATGTCAGCCTCTGTGTCCTCCTCCATAGTAGTCTGCGAGGCCGCCTTGACGGAATCTGGAGCTGGATAAACCATCGGTTTCCTTGCAACTTTGTAGAGGATTCTTCTGCGTTGATGACCCAATGGACATTCTTTAGCCAGATTACCATATTTGTGACATCTATGGCATCGAAACGACAAATTATCATAGTCCAGCTTTTGAAGAAGTTCCAATTCTTGGTATTTTAGGGTCATGGCATCCGCAAGCCCTTCTCTGGGATTAAGGCTTACGAGAATCCTTGCCGCACTGAGATCATTTGATTGGATATAGGACCTATCGACTTCCAAGTATTTGCCCAGCATATTCCCTATAGAGGTGAAAACTGAGTCTATCCAAAACTGAAGAGGTAGCCCTGGCAATTTTACCCAGACAGGGGATTCATTCATTTTTTCTGTTTGGGCATCAAACATAGGTGTCCATCTGCAGAAGAGTATTAGTCGTTTGCCAAAACACCAATTCCGTTCGAGCACCCAATCAACATGGTCCTTATGATCGAAACTCAGGGTAAACCACCCTCTTTCCAGGACTTTTATCTCCACCAGCTTCCCAGGGGCAGTTCCCCATTCTGTCTGAACCCAATCTCAGATGTAATCAACTGTATATTTTCTTCCACGCACTCTGCCGACTAACCTAGTTTCTGAGGCTGCCATCACTTCTTCTACGAGGATTTCCACACCAAGGACACAGCTAGGGCGGGTCTCCTTTTTCTTAATTGGAATTTGTTTCTTGTGTTTTCCTCCCACTGCCTCCGTCTATGTTTCGCCCTCCCCCAACTCCTGAGTCGTCCGGGCATCTGCAACCATGACTTCAGGCGACTCCTGTCGCCTTTCCTCTGAGGCTCGGGAGTCTCGACCCGCCAACCCCTTGTCCAAAGGCTCCCTGTCAGTCTGGCCCTTCTCCAGTACCGATTCAAGCCCAGTATTAGCTTCCACTGAGTGGCTTTTCCCTTCACCTTCCTCCAAGGAGTTTGAGTGACTCTTTGGTCCTGATCCAAGCGCAACACCCCAAAGCTGAGTGTCCTTCTGTGGCTGATTCAAACCCACCTGAGCTGGAGTTTCAGCAAGAGGAGTTGATTCCAAGACCAACCTTTGTCTCGGGGCCGAAAACCTCTTGTCACAACCTTTGCCCCCAGAAACCACCCCGCCAGAATCACGCCTTTTAAAACCGATTTCGCTTATAACTTTAGGCCCTTTTTGCACATGCATGCCACAGCTTGCCACTACATCTTCTAAGCCTCCCGTAAGAGAAGGGAAAATCGGATTACCTGACCCCAAAGAGGGAGTAAGTGAGTCGAAAGCACGAACCTAGTCGCTACCAGCCTCTCCACCACCAAGAAGACCACCACGACCCAAAAGAGCAGCGTTCTCAAGCTTCGAAGCATCAAACGGAACAGATCTAAAGGAAAAGGGTCTAGCTCCTTCCTCCTTGCTCGGAAAGATAACTTTCACACCCGATTTCAGAAAAAACCGGTCTAAGTTCTGAGCTGAAACTTCTTGACCCCAAACAGTAAGAATGTCTTCCGGCGCCGGCTCAATGTCCACGTAATCACGCTCAAACCCCATCGCTGCGGCTTACACAAAACCCTAGCCTGACACCGCTACAGCTAGAAACCCGCAGCTGTTCAGAAAAGAAACCCCGTCGCGAGGTAAGAAGGGCTAAAAAAAGTTTTACCTTCATTTTGTCGTCGGTTAAAATCTAGGGCTCTTTCAACCTCAGAACGCGTGGATCGTGGCCGGCCCAGAAAGATCCAGGTGTATGCAGGTACCTAACATCGAGGGTACACCCGTCACATCCGTCGTCCCTCGTGACCTTTCAGTGGTAAGTATATTATTAATTAAAAATAAATAAAAGTAAACTCATATTGTATCAATAATATTTTTTTTCATTCACCTGATTCATCCTTTTGCAATTTTTCCATGAAGCTTTTACGCTCTTCTGGTCCTAGATCAGAAATAATCTTATCAAGCTTCATCATTTTGTGGCTCTGCATCATACACAGTAAACAATACATATTAGTTAAAATTACATATAGTTCAAAAATAATATTTTTTGTAAAGAATTTACAAAGAACTTTCTCTTTTTGCTTTTCTTGATGTGTTATCAGTATTTTTGTTACTTGATCTCTCGTCAACCATTTCTTTATCAATATGAAACCTGTACCATATCATTCATTAATATATTTTATAAATAAATTGTCAACTTTTCAGGTAAAAAAAAATATATCAAGAAACCGGTGTGCCATTCATGGTGCACGCATCGACGTCGGTGCATGGTGGTCTTATAAACGCATCGCCCAAAAAATATAATACACCGTATGGTGCTCTATGTCAACAAAGAGCACCGGTGCGTTACATGTTAACTACCACACCAATTAACGCAGACAAAATAAGAAAAATCATGTAGTGTTAGTTTTTGTAGCATAAATGCCTCGCGCAAACAAGGGACCACCATATGGTGCTCTCTGTCAACTAGGAGACCCGATGCGGTGCGTTATATGTTACATGGTGTACCGATTAACACAATATTTTCTTTTTTTTTGGCGAAACAGCACGTGCGCGGTGTGCCATAATGAAATAGCGCACCAGTGCCCTGTTTTACATATGGCGCATTGATTAAAAAAAATTGTTTTATTTTTTATTTTTTATAACACAGTACTTGCACGATGTGTTGGGATAATCCAGCGCACCAATGCGCTAGGTTACGCTGGGCGCATCGATTAAAAAAAAAAATCTCTCCTTTTTTTTTTTTTTAAATTTTAAATTCACGCAAGGGCCGACATGGATTGGGATCCGACTATGCAAGTCGTCCCGTGGGTTGGATGTCATAGGCCTATATATAGCAATACAAACCCTATAAATCTAAAATGAAAAGCCCTAATTCTGAAATCATAGAAACATGGATAAGAAATGGCAGCAAAAAAAAAAAAAAAAGAAGAAGAAGAAGAAGAAGGGTTTAGGATAAAAATAGTTTTTTTTTTTTTTTGTATGAAAAACAAATTGATTTTTTTTTTCTTACTTATTACGTAAAAAAAAACTGCAAAAAAATGAAAAAAATTAAAATTTAATCACAAAATCATTTGAAATTCTATGCTACAGGGTTTGAATCACCAGAGGTTTGGAATTCTGATTGTCTGAATACTTCTGTTTGAACGTATTTCGTTGCTCCACAGTTCTCTCATGCTCTCTTGCTCCAGGTATGTCTCTTGCAAATCTCTACCTGGATTTTTTTGCATAAATAGTGAAATGAAAAGCGTTTAGTATTTTATAAAATTATATTTTCGAAAATATTTTGCTGCCCATTTTTCAATTTATCGTTTTTGTTTTGATTTGTTTTTTTGTTTTTTGTTTTTTTTGTTTTGTTTTTTTTTTATAAAGAAAATAGAGTTGCATTTTTTTTATTTGCAGTTATTCGTCACCGGTGCGTCACTTAATAGCATGGCACCGATGCATCTGTTGATAACACGACACCGGTGCGGTTATCTATACATTAGCACTGATAACAAGAAGTCCATTTTTAAGGCACCAAAATTACTTTTGGGTGTGTACACCAAATTTTTTTATTTGTTTTTCTCAAATGCATGGAGAAAATATCATAATTATATCGAATAGACAATTATTCAAAATCCAATTCATTCCATAGTATTTCTCTAAGTCCATCGCAGAGTTCTCCCTATCCATCTTGAGACGTAATATTTACTTCAGATTTTATTTATATTTTCATTATCTAATTGAATTTATGTTTGTTATCCATGTCAATCATGCACAACTTAATTAAATTATAATGTATACAAATTTGCAGGTTCATGCAGATTCAGAATTGAGTTTGAATGCAAAAAATATTCAAAGAGCTCCAAAATGTTGGAAGCTCTTATCAGGAGCAGCATAACACAAGGCACATTTGGTAGATGAAAATGGACATTCGCTTCACCTTACCATTTGTAAAAATATTGCATCTTCTAGCCACAATCCTGGGACAATGATGGTAATAATTATAATTGTTTGGTATATTGATTAATGTAATTATTTCAACGTCAAACCAATTAATCATGCAATATTGTCAGCGTGCTTACTAATTGATATCATATATTTTGTACTAATCATGTTCAAATATATTTTTTAAATTATTAGGATTATAGTGATGATGAGTGACCTACCTACCATCTTCCGTTGCACCCCACGACAATGTCAAATCGAGAGAAGACTAAATTAAGTGAAAAAATCAGAGAGGAATGATACCAAGAATGGTTGAATCAACCACCGATTGAATTCCCGCTACATCCAGATTCACCAATTAGGAATGACTACAACAATAGTAGTTCTTCACAAGTTGGAAATGGAGGAAATCAAATAGAGGTTATTATGTATGATTACTTAATTGATACGATTGCCATGGAGACAATGTTGTTAGATGCATTAAAAAATGATGATCAGCTAGGGGATGATGCTCATATCACTGACACCTTTTTCGAAAACATTAAATTTTCTTCCACCACCCCTCTCTTTGGACTTGGCGGTCAGTCAAGGTCTACCTAGTTGGGGACAACGATGTCACTGTACAACTTGAAAGTAAAGTTTGGCTTGTCGAATGCATGTTTCTCGGAAATTTTGAGGTAAGTTACCATAAAGTCCTCCCTTATATAAATTTGAGAAATATAATCAATACACAATGAACATTACAAATGGTCAATTTTATGAACATTAATAATTATATCGACATTAATTTACATTTATTAATATTTACCATGATCACCAACTACAGGTATTCAAAGTTATGGTTCTTCCGAGTGATAACGTCTTGCCTGGTAGTTGCGAAGAGGCAAAGAAATTGTTGAAAATGTTTGGTGTTGAGTACATATCATATCATGCATGTCCAAATGATTGTATTATATATAGTGGAGAATATGAAGACACATAGATATGTCCGAAATGTGGGCATGACAAGTATAATAAATAAAAAAAGAAGGGTAAATCACGTACCGGTCCTCCTTTTAATATATTGAGGCACATGCCTATAACCCCAAGGATTCAAAGGATCTTTTGTTGCAAATAATTAGCTATGTTGCAGGGATGGCATGCCTCACACAGAAGTGAGTTGGGAGTTATGCGATTTATACGAAGTCTATGAATCAGCATATCCATGGATGGCATCAACCCATATTCCCTCCAAAACACCAATTATTATGTTTGGCTTGTAGTAGTGATCAATAAAAATATCCCCCCATGGTTGTCCGTGAAGAATGAACATCTCATGTTGGCTCTCATAGTCGCTGGTAGAAGACAAGTGAAGAATATGGAGGTATACCTACAACCACTGGTAGATGAATTGAAGGAATTATGGGATGGGATAAATGTATATGATGTATCAAGACCCATCGTAGCAGAGAGGATTTTTATGTTGTATGGCATATGTGCTTACATGACACATGATTATCCAGGCTTAGGAGTTTTCTCTGGTAAATTACATGTTTAATTTATTGATTTGTTTATATACGTAACAATATTCTTTCACATTTTAGTTATTTAATTCGTTGTAATTGTTATGATCTTCATGATATTCTTTAACGTGCCATGCATATTAATTGTATACAATAATCTCGCAGGCCTTGTAACAAAAGGTTATTTTGGATGTAAATGTTGTGGACCTTCTTTGAAATCTAGATGGTCCAAGGACCTACAAAAGCTAGTGTATGATTTCTCAAGGGTATTCCTTCCAGAAGAACACCCTTACAGAAGAGCAGCATCCGCTTTCAATGGTAAACGAGAGAGAACCCAAAGGCCTCCAATAACGACACCAACTAAATGGCTTAGAGCATATGAGAGAGAGAAGGAGAAGGAGTTCATAGAAATGTTCGATTCAAATGGGGAGCCTATGTTTGATGATCCAATATTCTTCGACACCTATGTTAAGAAATTTCCCATTGGGATGAAAATGAAATCTATCTTTTATAACCTGATCATCTTAAGATTACCCACTTATTAGATCCCATGCATATATTTAAAATGTTTCATCTTCTTTATGGAGGAACATATCATCGAAACAAACTGACACATTGGTTGTTAGGAAATATCTTATTACTTCAGAAACTAAAAAGAAACATTGGCCAAGACGATTAGAAAGTACAGGATCAGAGGCAGGCGTTGGTCCCTCTAATTCATGGTATTTCAAAGAAGGTGATGTCCCATGGATTTTTAAAAAATATGATCTTTCTTTGGCAAAGGAAGTTATAATGGGTGTGAGGGTGCCATCTTCATACGAGTCTTCACTATGACGCTGCTTCACCGTGGATGACCATTTATCGGGGTTGAAATCGCATGACCATTTTAATCTTCTAAGAGTACGTATAATTTCAAAAGCATGATTTTATTATTTGTTATATTAATACATTTTATCCCATGCAGGGATCATAAAACATAGCTAATTTTGTATATTATTGCACGTGTTTATAACTTTGCAGTGTCATTATCCTTTGTTCATGCGTGGGTGTGTGAAACATGAATTCCCTCAAGACCTAGGACATGCCATATCTAAATTATTTGCATTTGTATGTTGGATCACGTCAAAGGAGATTCATGTGGCTAGCATTCCACGGTGGCGTCAAGAGATAGTTGAGATTGTTTGTATGTTTGAGAAAGAACCACCGACGAGTTTCATGGACTTGCATATTCATCTTCTAATCCACCTAGTAGATGAGGTTGAATTAGTTGGGGTGGTTTATTGTCATTGGATGTTCTTCTTAGAGAGGTACATGAAGAAATTGAAAGGTTTTGTTCGATAAAGGGCAAAACCCAAGGGGTGTATGGCAGAGGGGTACATATCATATGAATCTTTCTATTATGCCAGTGAGTACATCAAGCAGATCGACAACAGACCAGGTGTGGTGATTTGGGATGATGAAAGGGATGAAGATCAAAGAGAAGGGGAGTTGCTCCAAACGAGTGGAAAAAAGAGCTTGATAAAGAGTAAGCGACTTAATAATTTTTCAAATTTACATAAAGTAAATATTCATGTTGAACTTCGACATAATGTATATTTTGATCTCTATGTACTATATAATGTCGGTTTGATTTCATCAACGAATGTATAAATTGAAGCAATCAATAAGTTCGTTCTTTACAATTCCAAAGCGACACAACCATGGGTCACATTGTACGAACAAAAGACGATGAAATGGGATAGTGACACGAAATAATTCAGACGGTTGAATGGTAGAAGTGTGCCTTATCCTGATAATTTAAAAGAAAATATGCCAAAAATATGCCCCAACAGTTGGGTTGTTGACCAAGTCAGAGAGAAATACGGTGCAACCGGTCGTTACTCGTGTGCTAAAGAGGATGCGCTAAACGTAGGGATTGGGTGCAGCAAATCAGTAATAATCTATTTAATTTATATGTACATTTGAAACTTAATAATGCACCTTTCAAATGTAATTACATCTATATTTCATATTTTAACTATTGGGTTATTATAAGACACATGACACTATGATTTTTTTAACTTTTTTTATAATAGGTGTATTTTTTCCCATCTATGTGGGCATATGGACACCATTTTCGCACAAAAAATGTCGATGCCGGAAACATCACACAAGATTGTGGAGTGGAAGTCGAGTTCGATAAATCTAGTTGATCTAGCCACTGTGGTCAAAACCTAGTACGAGGGACGTTAGGTTACGTCGGAAAGATACAAGAGATCATTGAAGTGGATTTCTCTTCTTTCCAACGTGTTATTTTTAGGTGCAAGTGGTGGGACACCTTTGATCGGAATAATGTAAAGGAAGATCGCGATAGTAGGTTGATATGTATCAACTCTAGAAAGATGAGGGATGAAGCTAAGGAGCCCTATGTTTTCCCCAAACACTGCAATCAGGTGTTTTTTTTACCCAGATGTGTTGGATAGGGATTGGTGGTTCATATTGAGACATGACCCTAGATCAAAACATATTTTTGAGAACAATAGTGTTATCATGCCATGTGAGCTGGAAGATAATGAGGGTGATCAAGAGAACCGAGAGTGATATGGTATATGTGCTATTTCATCAATATTTATACTTTTTAAGATGGGTTCTTTGAAACATTATATAAATATGTATTTTGAATTAATTGGTAATTTGCATTGTGTTAATGTTAAAATCAATATGTCACTTGATAATTTGCAATTATATTGATCTAAAAAACAATGGCGCAATGTATAAAGTTCTTTTTTTTTGTATGTAAGATAATAATAAAATAATGATAATTCTAAAGTACATGAATTTATTTGCATTATTTTCTAAATTTCATTATGTTACAAAAATTCATATTATTCTAGATTTATTATTTTACAATTATTTAAAATTTTACAAATTTACAAATTTAAAAATTTTAATAAATTCATTTGACATTAATACAACTAAAATTTTCACATTAATACAATTAAAATTTTACAAATATTTTACATACAATTACAATTAAGATTAGAATTAGAATTACAATTAGAATTTTACAATTTCACATACAATTACAATTTTAGAATTTTACATACAATGACAATAACAATTACAATCATTTCAGAGTAATACAATTAAAATTTTACATATAATTAAAATTAGAATTAGAATTTTACAATTTCACCTACAATTACAATTACAATTACAATTCCAATTACAATTTTAGAATTTTACATACAATTAAAATTACAATTTTAAAATTTCACATAAAATTTACAATTACAATTACAAATTTACAAATTTACATATATACCATTACAATTACAATTTTAGAATTTTACATACAATTACAATTACAATTTTACAATTTTACATATATACAATTACAATTACAATCATTTCACAATAAATTAAATATTACAATTAAAATTAAAATTTTACAAATATTTTACATACAAGTACAATTACAATTTTAGAATTTTACATACAATTACAATTTTACAATATCATGATCATTTAATATTAAATTAATTAGTAAACATCACAATCATGATAACCATCGTACAAACATCATATTCGACTAAAAAACACATTCAAATTCACTAACATCATCGTGATCATGATCATCTAACAAAACACAATTAGAATTGTATAAGAAAAGATATAGCAGAGGATGGAGCGCGCGGGAAATATATCTTTCGACCTAGGGTTACAGACCTCCTTAGTCGTCGCCGCCTGTTGGAGATCGATGCAATGGAGGCGCTACCATGGAATGGGTCATAGTAATCCCCCTGATGCCCCCTTTCGCGTCATTGCATGGAATGGGAAACCATACGCGTTTGGGCGGTCTTTTTATCCTGTTGAGACAGACACACAGATACCCTGCAGATCCAACAGAAATGGGCACTGTTACCTGACCATTCTATCGAATGCAGACGCGGTGCGTGGTTTACGATCAAGAGAACGCTTATTGTTTTTTGGTGGGCATGGTGAAGAACCATCGCCGGGGTATGAGTTCTGCAACACCTCTCATGGTGCCTGTGGGCGTTATACTCTGTTCTTTTTGCTGGTGGCTCGCGCTGGGACTACATACATTTATTGCTATTGGGAGCGAAAACTAGTTGACCTTTGATTTTGCTGGCCGGCTTTCTCCTCCACGCCCTAGGCCTCGATGGTGGGAAGCTATTGGGCTACTAGGCATCACTGCGTTGGGATATCTGCCTTGTGGCCACCACAGATGCAGTCAAAACAGAAACAACTAGGGCCTGCTACCTACACCAATCCAGCGGATAATGGGGTAAATACAAAAAATTTCCAGATAATTCTTAAAACCCCTGCTAGAAACTTTTTGTTATTTTGGATAAATGAAAATACACAGGTTACCGACCTGAAGCAATCAATATGGAAAACCATGGGCTATCCATGCCATGCACAGTCCCTCATCCATGAAGGAAGAATACTACAGGATTCCAGCATTCTCAGACAGTATGGCATTCACCCTGCTTCCACTATTTATATCAATCTGAGACTGAGAGGTGGGGCTGCAGGGCAGCACAGTGCTCATGGACTCTGGGGAACAAACTCCAGTGGATCTGGGGTTCCAAAAGGAACATCTTACAAGAATATTTTAAAGGGGAAAAACACAGTGGCAGATCCAATAGCACAGACAGCTAATGGCCCAAAACCATATATTGTGGAACAACTCAACTAGATTCCAGAACTGTAGATTGAACTACCTGAGATTGATGATTATAAATCCATTTTTGAATCACAAGCACTCATCTGTACATTTAATTCTTTTTGGCCAAAACCAATGGAGCTTTTTCATTGGATTTTCACTAACTGGTCGACGGATTGTGAAATACACCTCTGTTCAAAAGGATTCTTCATTGTTAAGTTCTTATCCTCGGAGGCCAGAGATCACATCCAACAAGCTGGACCATGGTTCCGGGGATCCACTGGACTATTCACTACACCATGGTTTCCAGATTTTGATGCAAACACCATGGAGGTCTCAAAAATGTCGGTCTGGGTGCGACTTTACAACCTCCCACTTCAATTCTGGAATGAAGATGTCTTGGGCAGCATTGGAGACATGATTGGGAGTTATATCAAAACTGACACCCAACGAATGGAGGAGAGGGTCTTCACTTTTGCACGCATCTGTGTGGAAGTGGACCTCAACAAGGGGCTTCCAGAATGCATCCTACTGACTCACAAACAACAAAAATGGACGCAACATCTGAGAACACTGCTTTCAGATGCAGAATATGCAGGAACACAGGGCATCTACAAAATACTTGTCCAGAAGCTAAAAGAGATAATAGAAAAAATAAGAAGACGGGAAAAACTACAAAGGGTTGGCAATTTCCCTCTGAAGAACCAGAACTGGAGATGGAAGAAGATGAGACGGCACCCACCCCAAAAGAAAATAACCAGACAACAACCGAAGCTGAGACAAAAGAACAAGAGATGCAAGAGCCAACAAACACAGCTCCGATGTCATTGGACCAAGAGGCACCAGAAAGTGGAGGACACAAAAGACATCGTAACTCAGAAACTTCAGATTCGGATAAGGACAATGGAGCAACCATAGCAGAAAATCAGCTTGCCCTTATCACAACCTCGCCTTCACCAGGTCCATGGTGAAAGGTTGAAAAGAAAAAGGGGAGGAAATTTTAATCACTCCCATTGTATTATTGCCCTTGCTGCAATTTATTTGCCTACTATCCCTGAACTACTAGCAAAGTGTAACATGTAATTTTGTTATCATTAATAAAATTACGAATTTTTCCTTTGTGAAAAAAAAGAATTGTATAACATCATCACAACACAAACATCAAATATACATCTCATGTGAAACTGTTTTCACATACACATCAATCTGCAAGATGCACATTAAATGAACATATCTAACATGACCTAACAATATACACATCATGATGATCACCAACATGTAAATTAAGTACAACAACAACATGAACATAAAATACATGGACCATATATATATATATATACAAAAATGTCAAAAATATACAACTGTAATATAAATGTCATATATCAGCTGGTGGTACATCATCAATAACAATACTAGTCGAGGCCTGCTCAGTCAATGGTGCAGCCTCGACAAACTCAGATACATGTTGATCATCATGTGCCTAATGATCTGGTACTGGTGCCTCATGCTGATCAGGATCAACTGTCGGTTGTTCATTGTGATGACTCGACATGGTTGATGGTTCAACCTGCTCTCCATGATGACTAATGGTCGATGTTAGTGGAGGGTGCTCATCTGGCACGACGCGAGGTGATCGATGATCACTCCCCTGATCGTGATCATCAGATGATGCGTCGCTGCTCGCGGACTGTCGATCATGTGCTACATCTCGACCACGCTTATAACGTTCAAGGGCCCTCCTCAGTCACGTAACTAAGGTCGTAGCTCCTACGACATGCTGCATCAGGTTGCACATGTCACGTGACATGCCTCTCCACATATGTACCAACCTACCATTGACCTGTATGTCTCTCATAGTAGCGGGCCTGACTCCCGCCTCAACAAACAATGCACAGAGTTAGCCGCCCAACTCCATCCTCAATCTACTATCAAGCCTACTGTGCCTAGAAAATGGCGGTACCGGCGCACCAGCAAGAGCAGGTCTGTCTGCAACAGCCTCATGATCCTTGACATCTGGCATATCCTGATCGTCATCAGGATCCACACATAGGTCATTTGGTGGCGCTGGCATGTCCTCACCATCAAAAGACCCAATGTCTGCAAAATAAATACAAGTACACAACAATAATTAGACAATTTCATTACACAATTTAATAAAAACAAGTTAAAGAACACGTTATAATAAATTTAAATGAAATAGTAATATTACCTTTATCATCTGGCATCTCATCATCTGTGAAGAGGATGTTGGCACACCCTCGCCAATTCAAACCAACACAAGCACAAGGGACCATAACGAAGGGATGCTTGTCAACATTGGCTACCAACTCCAGTGCATCATGCGATATCCTCGTGGAAAACTTAGTCTCGCCCCTCTTGGGCATCATCTATCCCCATATGTGCATTCGTGCATCCAGCATCGACCTACGAGGTTGTCGAACAAAAGTAGGCCTCGTCTTTGGAAACCTCTCAAAAAATAAACAAAAAATCTCTAAAGCAAAAGGGAAGTTGACCCTCCCTTGTGCATGAGCACGAAATCTATCTAAGGTTGTACAGAAATACCGCAAAAAAAATGGCAAACCACTTGACAAGTCGTGGCTCCTGTACTAAAGAATCAACATAATATAGAAGCGAGCAACTAGTGCGTTGCCCGTCGCTGGTGTTGTGTGAAATGGTTGAAATTAGAAAACTGAGAGGCACCTCACCTCCTCAGTAACAAATGCAGCAATACGTAACTGACCTCCGGAGACCTGAAAATCGGAAGGAGAGAGTATATTCGCGCTAATGTATCCCTGGGAGTACACCAATTGACTCCCTGTTGCATAGCCAGCTGGAACCTCTGGGAACGAGGGAAAATCCACCCCTCTCCTCGATAGCCCTGTAATGAAATAGATTTCCTCCTCAGTGGATGCGTACCACTGGTTAGGACCAACACGAAAAGCCTGTAGGTGGGCATTCCACCTACGGTTAAGATGTCACAAAAACAAACCATGACCCTTTAGGGAGGTAGCCTCCTCATAGAACTTGAGGGGGCCTACCTGCCTTAGGAGCCCCTGGGTAGCTACTGTAATAGGGTGAGGGTACGCATCTCTCTCCCTCTCTCATGCCTCCTACAGGAAAACCATGTTATACTGGTCCCCCTGTTGTTGATGTTGTTCCCTCTCTTCTCTCCTTTGACGTCTCTGAATTATTGACATATTAAATACAATTTTTTTTTATTAAATGAGACATGTATTTAGGAATATAAATATATAAGTTTTTTTGAAAAAAAAAAACAGTCGGTGCGCCACAAAAAACATGCATGCACCAGTCACGGTGCGCTTTTTTTGTCGTGCACAGGAGGCGGTGCACCTGCAAATTTTCAGTGCATTGCCTTCCTGACATTGTTCCAAAGTCAACGGTGAGGTGGTATAACAAACCGCACCATTGACTATGGACCAGTGTCGGGAGGGCAGTGCACTGACAAAACTATACGCACCGGGGCATATAGTTTGGTTAGCGCATGAACCTCCTAACATCAGTACATAGTCAACGGTGCGATATTTTACCAGGTCGCACCGTTGACCATGTCGAAATGCCGGAATGTGGTGCGCTAAAAAAATTAGCAGGCCCAGGGTGGATATTTTAGTCAACGCACCGCATTGTTGCTATTCCACAGGGTTAAAGGTGCGGCTGGGTAACCGACCGCACCACACTTTTTTAAAATTTTAAAATATCACTATGCGCCTTTTGGTACCGCCCCAGAACCGGTGCAGATACTGTTAGCACCAGTTGCGGTGTGGCCTGTAAATTTATAGGCAACTATTTTTAAGCTAATTTACAAGCAGTTAATTTTAAGCTAATTTACAATTCTAATCCGCTAAAAGGTTTAATTATGGAAAAACAAGAAAAATACCAGTACATTTGGCCGTCGAGGAGGCATAATGGTTGTAGAATTTTCAAAACTATATTTGCCCACCATTTTGCAAAATTCAAAATGGAGATTGGTGGGAAATGCACCGTAGCAGTGTGTGCAATGGGTGCAATGGGAGCACCGATGTCAGGGCGCCTCAAACAAGGATAAGTTGCATTGGTGCTTGAGAGCTCTGGAGAACTGAAAAATGAAAAATGTAGTTTTTTGGCTGTAATTTTTTATTTTTATTTTTATTTTTATTTTATTTTATATTTTTTATTATTTTATTTTTTTTTTTTTCATTTTTTTTTTTAAATATTTAACCCTGTCCGGCGGTGCGCTGGGTTTTATAGGCGCACCGGTGCAGTTTATTAAGACTGCACTAGGCGGTTTCAGTTTTGGCGTGGGGTTTTAGGATGCACCGATGCGCTACAGTAATAAGACGCACCGGGCGGGTTTGTACGGAGCGCACAGTGTCCCGATGTGCCAATGTTTTTTGCACACTGGTGCTTTCTCTTGTTGAACGCACCGATGCGGTTTAGAATGATAAGCACATCGGACGAAAAACATCCGCAAAAACCTCCACCCATCAGCCTCCTCTAGTAACCTCCGCTACAAACAGATATCTGGGGTATTTTTATAAGGGGTTCCTCAAAAACATCCGCCAGAGGGTCTTTTCCTTGTAGTGAAAGTATGGAAGAAGAAGAAAAAAAAGGGGGAGCATGTTACTTTAATGACATTTTGAATCCATCATAGTCTCAGGGGGAGTTGCTCTAGGAAGCAACGCAGATATCCAGTCAATGATAGACAATAAGCAACATCCCACGGGGAGAGTAGTTCATAATAAGTCCCCATAAGAATTATCAAAGAAGAGCTGCTTGGAATAAGAATAGCTAAGAGTTCAGGATGGGAAAGGACAATTCCTCTGGCAGAGAACTATAGAGGTAGAAGGACACATGAAGAATTCAATAGCCAACATATTGATGGAATAAGAGAAAGCCGCAAGCAGCCATGGTGATAAAGAGAGCATCATTCATGAACGTGGAAACTAAGAGGATGATTACATTGTGTGTCTCATTGTAAGTGTTGATAATGAAACAAATTATTTTAAGAAGGATGAATATGAAAAGTGTTATCCCAAGTGTTATTATTGCAACAGTGGTATGATACAGGTCCTTAGGATCAGAATGTTATGGTATGCATCATGGTGGTGGTATGGTAGAAATACATCAAGGAAGTAGTCCCAACATTATAAGCATTATAATATGTGTGGATTAAGTTCTGGCTGCTCTGATTAGTGCAAAGTATCTACTGGGTTCAAATGCCGGAGAATGTCGAGCTACGTTATCAAAGCATGGAAAGTTCATTAAAAGTTCCAAAGGATCATTATCTTGTTTGCATTTGAAGTGTTATATTGAGCATTAAAGCAGTATTTATTCTTGGATATAACTGCATGCCTTCCTCAAGTTAGTACAGATATATCTTCAAGGCCTCTTTCTTAAGATCATTAATAAAGTTGTGTGAAGTTTGTTTTCTGAGACTTCAATTAAACAAATTGAAGATGTTTTTGTTGAAGATCATTATGATAGAACAGTTGAAGTATCTGAAGCATGATGGGCTAGTTGTGCTAATCTTACTATTGAAGTTCAAAGAGGCTATTATTGATTCATTTGAAGCTCACTTCAGTAGAAAGGAATTGTTGATATTTCACCACTGTAGAGAGTTTTATCATTGACACAAATACCTCCCTATGTAAAAAATGAAATTGTATTGTTGGTAGTGAAAATTTTCCAATGCGTTGAATGTATCTAGCCTCAAAGGTTTGTTTTGAATATGCTCTGTACAATATTAAAAGCATTGGGTCCTTTTTAAATTGAAAGATATTATCTAATCTTACAATAAGTTGTAAGCTCTGTTTGGACTCATTGTTCACATCAACATCAAGGGCTTTTGGCTTGTAGTGATTATATATTCAGAAGTCTAGCACTTATCACCACTATCAAGCAGTAAGGGACTAAAGTACAAAATATTTTATGGTGACGTGCCTTACAACATTCTCACGAGTGGTGATAGCATCAGTTTGTTGTGTATATTAATAACAAAAGAACTGAATGAAGGATGCTTATACTGAACTCAAAGAGGAGTTGCTCTAGGAAGCACCCAAGCATTATTATTGAAGAAACGTTGGTATCAGAGCAAGCATTACTGATGTGCCGAGCTTTCATTGAAGTTGGGAATGTTTTGTTTTGGAGATTCTGTATATTGTTGATTGTTGTTGATGAAGTGAAATTACCGCATGGATTATCAATGGGTATCATATTATCTTGTGGCCTTGACTGCATAAACACTTTTGGCATAAGTGTATACCGCAGAGATCATATATTTCAAGCTCTAACGATTAGTCTTCCTTAAGCATGTGTTACACCTAAAAGTTATGTAATAGAGGTATGTGGGTGAATTTGAAAATCCCTTATAAGAAAGTATGAGTGGTTGGCCTATGAACCAAGTTTTGTGCAAAGACATCCTTGAATCTGCAACGAAATCACTGTGTAATATGGTAGTAAAGGTGAACCGTGGCTGCAAAAGATATATTGGAATCATCATATTTGAATAGATGTGTATTGCAGAAGAAGACATATTCCATATACAATCTTCCTCAACAGATATGTATCTCAGATGCAGATCATAATATAGACTGAAGTATATTTTGAGTAGACTTTATATATCATATGGAGCATTCTCAGTATTTTAGTATTATTCTAATGGTGCATTTCTGATTATATAATTCTGGTATAGTTTTTTATATGGAGTGTCCTTATCATCACTTTTAGCATTATATGAGTGCAAGGAGCCTCTGTGCTTTGGGATGGTATCAGCTTACTATGTATATACATACAAGTTCAATGATTCCCAAAGTGTTCTCCCAACAATGCTTATACACCAAATGGAGCAGGAGTCCCAGCCAGGTATGTGGACAGAATGAAGAATGCTTATATAGAACTCTAATAAGGAAATGATGGGGAATACACTGAAAAAGGTGTAACCCTTTTCCATTGATGTCAAATGGGGAGGAAAACCAAGTAGAGGAAGATAAACACTTCTTAGAATGAAAGGGGGAGGAAGTGTTTCCATCAACTCCAAAGGGGGAGACTGTTGGAAATATTGTCATTGATGGAAAAGGAACATAAGGGAGTAACACTATAATTATCATTAAGGAAAAGGAGCAAAGAAGCAGCAGCAATAAGGCAAAGAATAAGATTAGGCAATGATGCAGTAAGAATGCAAAAAGGAGGCAAGGAGTAGCAAAGTGTAGCAATGTGCATCGAAGTGGCAAAGGAGAAAGGCAAAGGAACAACATTATAAGTATAATCTAAAGCAGAGAAAAGCAACAAAGAGGCATGGAGAAGCTTTAGAGTTATTACTTATGGAAAAGGAGCATAAAGGAGTAGCCCTAGAATTATCATTGAGAACAAAGGAGCAGATCTGGATCAACTGGAGTATAAAGGAGCAATAAGTCAAAGAAGGCAAAATTTAAGTGGAGAAGCATAAAAGAGAGGCAGAGGAGAAACATTAGAATCAAAGGAGCAAAGGCAGCAAAGGCAGTTAAGGCAACAAAAGAGTTAAGGTAGCAACGAAAGCAAGGTGGGTCAAGTCGTGAATGTAGGCAGAGTTGTGAACGAGCGGGTCGAGTCATGCTATTTAGAAAATCTCAAGGCTCGGATTTTTTTTTCATTCAGAACAGTGCACGAGGGCGCATGCATTTCAATGGGTCAAGTCGGAAAATGGAGAAAATCATGAACGCACGGGTCAAGTCGGCAAACCAGAGTGAAGTAGAAATGGACGATCGTGATCAAGTCGCAGAAATGACAGCAAGGGAATGGACACACTAGATTACGTCGAATTGGCCAGAAGATTATTAGCCACATCGCAATTGGCGATTCTTATGTTTACATGTTAAGACTTCGCACGATAAGTGATTTAAGTTGCGATGCAATAAAGACGGGAGGTGTCGATGCGATGCGAAGTATAACCAAAAAATTATTATTAAATTTTAATTAAAACTAAAATTAAAAAAAATAAAATATTTAAACTTCACATATAAACACTACAAAGAGAATAAAACATAAAATTAAAAGAATATTTGAAAAACTTATAAAAAGTTAATATACGTAATTTTTATAATTAAAATTAAAAGAATATTGGAAAAACCTACAAAATGTTAATATACATCATGTTTATAATTAATCACCTTTTAATTCAATTATATTCTATATGTTGGAAATATTGTCATTGAAGGAAAAGGAACAGAAACGAGTAACACCAGAATTATCATTAAGGCAAAGGAGCAGAGAAACAACAACAATAAGGAAAATGAGCAGATCAGGCAATGATGCAATGAGAATGCAAAAAGGAGGCAAGGAGCAACAATGTGCAGCGAAGAGGCAAAGGAGCAGCATTAGAAGTATAATCTAAAGCAGAGAGAAGCAACAAAGAGGCATGGAAAAGCTTTAGAGTTATTACTTATGGAAAAGGAGCAGAAAGTAGCAACACTAGAATTATCATTGAGAACAAAGGAGCAGATCAAGATCAGCTAGAGTATAAAGGAGCAATAAGGCAAAGAAGGCAAAAGTTAAGTGGAGAAGCATAAAAGAGAGGTAGAGGAGCAACATTAGAATCAAAGGATCAAAGGCAGCAAAGGCAGTTAAGGCAGCAAAAGAGTTAAGGTATCAAAGGCAGCAAGGTGGGTCATGTCGTGAATGTGGGCAGAGTCGTGCTATTCAGAAAATCTCAAGAGTCGGACTTGTTTTACGTTCAGAACAGTGCACGAGGGCGCGTTTAGTTCAATGGGTCAAGTCAGAAAATGGAGAAAATCGTGAACGCATGAGTCAAGTCGACAAACCAAAGTGAAGCAGAAATGGATGGTCGTGATCAAGTCGCAGAAATGACAGCGAGAGAATGGACACACCAGATTACATCGCATTGGCTAGAAGACGATTGGCGCACATCGCAATCGTTGATTCTTATGTTTACATGTTAAGACTTCGCATGGTAAGTGATTTAAGTTGCAATGTGATAAACATGGGAGGTGGCAATGCGATGCGAAGTATATCGCACATCGCATGCGATAAGGCTTAGCGGCGATCACAAAAATTGGAAATTAGTAAAGTTGCGAAGTGCGGGAGATGACATGGCAAGATGATGTGGCAGTGACATGGCAGTGACGTGGATATTTTATGGAAGTTACGTGGTAGATGATGTGGAAATGATGTGGCAGATGACGTGGCACCCCCGGTGGGAGCCAAACCCTTATACCACAAATCACAAATCGCATTTCGCAAGCGGTGATAATGTTTGCTTTGAGAAAATTGCGACAAGCAGTGGGACCCAATCGGAAATCGGAAATCGCAAAGTTAGAAGGCCGAGAACACAAGATTTCAGATTGATTCCACCAAAATGTGAAATGGGTTGGACGTGATGCAACACAGAGCTCAATTCTAAAGTATTTCAAGTCTGGGGCTATGCGGATTTCCTTAAGAAATCGCATCGAAAGATTGGCAGGTGCATATAACATGAAACACAAAAGCAACGCCGAAATGCGAAGTGCAAATTGGAGCGGATGCGATGCAACTCATAGTTTTATTCTAAATAATTTGCAATGGGTGATAATGTTTGATTTGAGCAAATTCCGACATGGAAATTGCGATAAGAGGTGGGACCCAATCGCAAATAGCAAAGTCAGAAGGTTGAGAACACAAGAGTTCAGATTGATTCTGCCAAAATACGAAATGGGCCGGATGTGATGCAACATAGAGCTCAATTCTAAAGCATTTCAAGTCCGAGGCTATGCATATTTCCTTAAGAAATCACATCGAAAGATTGGTAGGCGCATATAACATGAAACACAAAAGCAACACCGAAAAGCGAAGTGTGAAGTGGAGCGGATGCGATGCAACTTAGAGTTTAATTCTAAATAATTTAAAGTCTGGGGCTAGGTATATTTGGTTAAGAAATCGCATTGGGAGAATGGTTGAGCAATGTATAAACAAATAACAAAGGAAGTTGTCGAAATGCGAAATGGGCCTGGACGCGATACCGTTCAAAGGTAAATGCTAATATATTTCAATTCCAGTTTTATACGGTTAAGCTGTTGATAAAAGAAAGTTTGAATGTGGGCATAAGGACTCAGATAAGTGAACCGACACTACGTGTAGACCAGGGTTCATGTAGTTGCACCTTATTAATAAAATATAGTCTGAATGCGAGGAGAAGAACTCGGGTAAGTGACCCGACTCAGCATGCAGAACTGAGAACTCCGGGCAGAGTCGGGTGTTGAGATAGAGAAGATAGGCAGAGTGGGTCGAGTCGGGCTTAGCACAAAAACAGGCAGAGAATGTTGAACGTTGCGGTTAAATATAATAGGCAGAGCCGGGAAAAAGAAGGGTATAGTAGCACTGTTTGAAACGTAATAACTGGGTCAAGTCGGGCTAAGAAAATAATGTTGCAGTGCGGTTGAAATATAACAACAAAAACAGAAAAGATAAATACACAGCAAGCAAAAGACGACAGCACAGCAAGCAAAGAAGCTGGAAGGGTTGAGTTGTAATTTCTGTGTAAATGTAAATATATTGATTTATTTTATATTGTTTGTGATGCAAAGGAAAGTCTCCATAGGCATAGGAAAAACCCCAATGAGTGTTGTAATGATTATGACTAATGTAATAACTTGAATTGAAGTGTAAGGAATCGAATGGGTGGAAGGAAAAGAGACAGGCATGTTCACTTCGTATTCCCTGTAGAATGCAAACAGTCAGGAGTTATCTGTATAAGAGATGTAATATCAGTGTGCAGAAGGAGGTTAAATAGCTGTAGAATGGATGTGAGCGGAAGAATGTAAGAGAGCTACAGAAGGTTGGAGAGTGGAAGAATCAGAGACAAATGATAGAAATTTTGTGCACATCAGGAACTAATATGAAGCATATATGAAGGCTGAAGAGGCAACAATGGAGAAGAAGTATAACAGAGCTGATATCTAGGTAAATCAACATTTTAGTTTCATGTTGAGTGAGGGGATTGTAGTCTCCTTTCAAGTTGTAGCTTGATAAATATCTAGTTGGAGTTGGTTGAGGTAGGAGCCTCCTGTAGGTTGTAGCCTGCAGAAAATACAGGGGAGTTGGTGCTTCTGTTTCAAGTTGTAGCTTGATAGATGTCCAATTGGAGTTGGTTGAGGTAGGAGCCTCCTGTGGGTTGTAGCCTGCAGAAAATAGATGGGAGTTGGAGCTTCCTTGAAAGTTGTAGCTTGCATAATTTGAGGTAGTAGCCTCCTGTAGGTTGGAGCCTACATAAAATCGGTTGTGAGATGGAGTTGGAGTTTTCCTTTACATCACAACAATAATAAGATGTGGTTTTATCCCTTATGGGTTTCCACTTATATATGTTGTCTATGTGCTTGATGATTATGTGTTGATGTGATGTTTTAATCTGCCTAATTACTCGTTGTCCACACATTAATTTTTTTGATTCATTATGTATTAAGCTGCTTATGAAATGATGGTGTAAATGAGTTGAATGCAAAGAGTTTTAAATGACCATGAATGTACTAAACTTATTCACACCCCCCCCCTCTCAGTTTAGCTAAGGGTTCATCACTATATTGATTAATCTCTATTAATCTCTTTGACTTCATTTAGTAGGGTGGCTACCTTCATATGTAGATTGTGAATTGAGTTATGCTTTTAGATTTTTTCTTTGGTTTAATATTATAAAAATTGATAGGAAAAATGACCTTTTTACGAGCATTTTTTGGGGTGAATTTTCCCAAATTCCGTTAGAGATTGTTAAGAATTATAAGCTTAAGTTGTTTAATCAACAAATTTAGAGTGCCTCATGGTTTTTTTACGGTGTTGAATCCATTTATGCATTGAAAAGTGCATTTCAAACAACAATAACACTATCTCCTTTGAAATTGTATTATCAGATTTCGATCAAAAAACCATTTCATTTATTAGTTAGACTAAGCCTTATTTTATATTCTAATTTTTTTGTAAGAAAAAAAATAAGTAAATCACTTAATGTTCTTGATATAAGTATTTATTTTTTAATTTTAAATATTTAATATATAAAATTTAAATAATTAATTAAAAAATGTATTTTTTATATTAATAAAAATATTATTAGTAAAATTTAATAAGATTGTCCACTTATAAATAATAAAATTTAATTAAATCCCCCGATGAGGGTGCTTTCAAGGAATACAACTGTCATATGAGTGCCCACTGGGGCTCATCCCGCCTCCACACACACATTTAACTCTCGATCATGTGCCAACCTTACATTCATTTTAGGGGAGTGTTGAGACTGCTCGCACACTCCACAGTTAAATACATGGGAAGGCGAGCATGGTGCTTTAGTTTGGTTGTTCGGGCGATGAATTTTGGTAGAGAGGAGAACGGAGGCACGCGTGACAGATTCCATGGCGACTCACTGGGGTCACAACCTTGGTTCAGTAGCATAGTGGATGTCTGTGTTCTTTTGGTTTGGGTCGAAGTTCGATTACAAACTTGTCCGTGGGATCTGGGAACTCGAGCGGTCAGGGAGTCGTATTGCCTTCAGACCCTCAACAAGGAAACGAAAGCTCCAAGAAGTCACGCTTGTTGGGTGGGGTAAGGTTTTTGTGTCTGCAACTTACTTCAATTTTCATAGTAATAAGGGGGCTCTACCATTGTATATTTGAGCTTGCCCCGTTGTCTGCTCACTGCTGGAAATCATGTTTGGTTCTTGTCTATGGGAGGGTGTTACATCGGTCTTTGGTCAGCCCTACCAGTGGTTTGGGTGCACATCAAGACTAGGGGTAACTATTTATATTTTCTCATGCTCCCGGGGTTGTGTTGTTGTTTCCAGTTACTTAAGTGGGTGGTGGAAGTCGTCTGCCCCGCCCAACCCCTTGGATTGGGTCAACGCAGGCTCTACTTGTGTTACCAATTGTGTCTTCTGGTTGTTGGTATGTACTCACCTAGGGAAATTGAGTCATGGTTTCGACCTTTGTTCTTGTTATTGCAGGTGTTGTGAGGAATGTTCTTCGACCCTCCCTTTCAGTCAGCGGTTCTTTCAGGGCATTCTCAGCATGCCCCACTAATGAGGTCAGCCTCACCGAGGGGGGGGGGGGGGGGGAATTTCGTGCAAAGTGTCTTGAGCTAGGCCATAGCTCGTCCTCAGACAATTCAATCAGTTGGGAAAGAGAGGAAGTTGCAACTATCTCTCTAGCTCACTCTACAAGGCACATAGTGGCTCCTGCTACCATGGAGTCCATCACTGAGCAACTACAAAATATTCAAATCAACGTGGAAATCCTCAGGGACCACCGGTATGAATATTGCAACGAGATCATGGCATATATTAATGACATCCAATGCCAGAATGAAATTCTGGAACAATTGAACTACCTTCACCTCAACTACCGTTGCACCAACGACCACCTACACAGTCTGGAAGTGCATCTGGAACACGTAGATTTCCATATTCACAATTGTGTTGGCTACTTTGCAGCTCCCCCTATTATCCCTCCCAATCCCCTTGCTTGATATGTTGCTATTAGTTCTAGTCATCCCCAATCTCAACAAGTCTGGTCGGAATGAGAGAGAGGGGACCGTTGAGATGGCCTTTGTAAACAATGCTTTCCTGAAAATCTAATGAAAATTTGTTGAACGACAAAAAAAAATTAATTAAATAAATTTATCTTGAATATATATTTAAAAATAAAATATATTGAAAACGTATTAAGCTCTTTTAATGATATAAGTAAACTAACTATACATAAAATTGTATATTCATCAAAATTTAAACATAGTATTTGTATAACAACAATCATCATAATCATTAAGTAATTTTATCATTTTTATTATATATATTATAAGATGAAAATAATGATGTATTTGGTTTTGATGATAATTGACGGAGGTGCAGTAGAGCTTCCAAGTCATCAAGATTTTTGGACACAAAAATGTTGGTCTTAACATGGAAAATGAATTTTCTTTCCTTATTGTAAATAATTGTAATGTCTTTATTTATTAGAGAACTATAGATAGAGATGAGATTTAGTAGATAAGATTTTTAAGAAGAAAATCTACCTTTTAAGGTATGGAAAAATTAGGAAATAAATCATGAGAGGTTGTAGGAGAAAAAATATTGGTAGCAATTAGCAAGTTCTTAGGATAAGAAAAAGTTTAGAAATCTTAGAAACTATTGGAGGTGCTTTTAGGATTTAAAAAAGTTATGGAAAGGCAAGATTTTGTGAATAAGACAAAAGCCAGTCTACCATGAAAAGCATGAGTGATTTGTGGATTGATTTTTGGATGTATGAAAATTTATTTTGTTTGTATATGTTATTATAAATATTGCAAGTCTAAAGGGAAAACAAATGGAGGCCAAGAGAGAAATGTATGATTATGATTTTATGCATGTATATTTGATTAACGGAAATGCAATTCACCAAAGCTTTTGTATTGAGGAATTGAACATTGGAGGTCAATTTCAAAGCTTGAATGCTCTATAGAAATTGGAGATGGCTATAAAATATTGAAAGAGCTGGTATGTTTTTTAGAGGGATTGTTTTGAAAAAGTACATAGTAGGTGTGCTCGTGGAAAAGAATTGGTTGAGTGGAGTGAATCAAAGGAAGACTGAAGAAGATAAGATCTTGGTACATATCTTATAAAGATGGATATGGTGTTTTTATATTAATTTTGTTCATAAAGAATTTGTGTTTGTAGGTAGCAGAGAAGGAAAGTTGTAGATAACAACCATTGCAACAAGTGAAGTTGTGACAGAGGAAGCGAGAGCATGTAGAGCTATCAAGTGAAGGAATTTGTGACAGAACCAAGTAGTAAATTAAATTTTTGAAATGAGGAAAACATAAGTTCTCTAAAGAGAATGTGAGTAGGTGAAATTGCAGCAACCTAACAACTTTTGAAGTTGAGGAGGAGAAAGGTTCTACTGGAACCAGGAGAAGTGTTAGAAAATAAAAAAGGCAAAAATATTTTCTCTTGTTGATAATTACTTTTGATTTCTTTATGTTCTTATTATCGTTCTTATATTATTCTTTTATCTTTATTTCATCAAGAAATTACCAGAACCAAAACACGAAGATCAAGGACACCAGATGTAGGCACTAAGTTAGGGATAAAACCCCTAAATAGGGAAAAACCCAGTCAAGGACTCTTCCTTCAGTAATTTAAATGAGATAGACCAAGACCCTAGACCAAGTCAACCTTCCAAGATGATTTAGCAACCTTCAATAGTCTCTTCTTATCCAATAGCTACAACCCAACATCTCATTATCAAGTGAAGGAATTTGTGACAGATTCGAGTAGTAAATTAAAATTTTGAAATGAGGACAACATAAGTTCTCTAAAGAGACTGTGAGTAGGTGAAATTGCAGCAACCTAACAACTTTTGAAGTTGAGGAGGAGAAAGGTTCTACTGGAACCAGGAGAAGTGTTAGAAAATAAAAAAGGCAAAAATATTTTCTCTTGTTGATAATTACTTGTGATTTCTTTATGTTCTTATTATCGTTCTTATATTATTATTTTATATTTATTTCATCAAGAAATTACCAGAACCAAAACACGAATATCAAGGACACCAGATGTAGGCACTAAGCTAGGGATAAAACCCCTAAATAGGGAAAAACCCAGTCAAGGACTCTTCCTTCAGTAATTTAAATGAGATAGACCAAGACCCTAGACCAAGTCAACCTTCCAAGATGATTTAGCAACCTTCAATAGTCTCTTCTTATCCAATAGCTACAACCCAACATCAACCCAAAAGTTTTGGCCCCAACTTCACCATAATTTAGACCTAGCTTCAGAATTTTTCCCTTCCCAGCAACTTCACACATGTGGGAAAAAGAGAGATAATTTTGAGTTCTTATGCTTGTGAGAGGCTTACTTCTCCTTCGCTATCCTTTTTTTTCTTCTTCCTTTAAATTCACACTTTTTCTAGCCTCATAAGTTGGAGATCGAACTTGTTGTTTGTGAGTGACAAATGAGGTCAAGTTGTTACATTTATATAGTGATTTTGCTCCCCAATTTAGGTCGACTTGTCTAACTTGAGGAAAAACTAGTGGAGGAGGCCTAATTGACTCATTTGACAGTAAAATAAATTTCTTCTTTCACAAATAAATCCCAAGAAGGGTTCTTTACAATATGACACTGACAATTGACATAAACCCTAGAAGCATTCAATTAACGCTTTGACCTAAAAAGAATTAGCCCAAGCATGAAACACATGCTTTAATAAGTCAAATTATTTAATAATAAAATTTATTTTTCTTTCTTTTGACAAATACATTTCAAATATAATTATGAAGATCGACATTATTTACATTCTTCAATACTCCCTCTTAACTAGGGAGGTTTTATAATTACCTATATTTATAGGGCTACATGGAAGATATCCAAAATGAACTACGAGGAGTTCCCGCAAACTTAGTGTTGAAAACTAGATACCCAACAAGGTTAATCTATTCGGGCGGGACTAAGATGGACTCAAGATTTCAACCAGTTTAGGTACCATCAGACTTACTCACTAACCATCAACCCAAGGATGTAGGTGTGTATCCAAGGTCAAAGCTCCAAGACTAATGCCACCCTCCCACTTTTGGATCTAGATATCAACACATAGGCCACCCAAATTTCCTCCCAAGTATTAGCCATTAGATGCTTCAACTCTCCCTAAACAAGATATATCCATTTTTCCAAGCATGCTTCCAGAGTGTTAAACCTTTTTATGGAGAGATTTACCTTTACAAACATAAACCCTAATCAATAATAAACTTCAAATATACATAAAATTAAACACAAACCTTCACGGTCCTCAATCATTCAGATGTTTCCATCTTGTTGGAAGCTTTCTTCTTTCATTTCTTCAACAACACCAAGACATCCTCAATACATTGCAGATATATTTATTCTCTTATTTCTTCTTAAGCTATCCATAATGAATATCATAATATGCCCCTCCTATTTACTGGGGAGATGTACTCTTTTCTTCTAACCATGCTCCCTCTTAACTTGGGGAGATCAACCACTTCCTTCTGCTATAACATTAGAGAACCTTTCATGGATCTAAGACTTCTTACGACATCAAGGTCATCTTTATGTATAAATTCTTTCATCATGCTCATACAAATATCTTCATCACCTAAAGATTATGTTCCTTTAAAATTTAAATAACAAGTACAACCAAATACAGAAGCATGAAGCTAACGATACGAGAATCATATTACTATAAAGGAAGCAATTAGACTTTAGACATCAAACATATAAACTTGGTTAGGTTTATAATAAACAAAAGTTACATACTCAACTTCTTGCTAGGTTTTTGTCACAAACCCTTTGACTACAACATAAAGAAACCCAATCAAGATATCATACTCATTCTATCTAGGGCCTCAATATTAATTTCAGAGATATATGACAGGTTCTACAATGATTCATTGCAAACCCTAGATTCCATCTTCGAGATACAAAGCCTTAGATATCAATAATTCAATCAAATTTTAGTACTAAGGTTTCAATGATATTATTTTACATGACAGACGTCTACTATGGTTTGTAGAAAACCCTAGATTTTTATCATCAAACTAAAACATATCGAAATCATATCTTAGAATATTAATCCTTACTAGGGTTTTGTTACAAACCCTATATTTCAAAAGCTAAAACATGAGCATCAATAATTAAGTTAGCATACTCGCACCTACATATTTAGGATGCAGAAGCATTTCACTTCAATATCTACTAGGTAAATCCAAGACACAAATATCAAAGTTAGAAATACAACAAATTTTATTTAGGCTAGGGTTTCAATCAAACATATGAACATACACCTAGGGTTTCACTCCCAAAATCTTACTTAAAGTGTTTTTTTCACAAACCCTAATTCACTAAACCCTAAAAATCTAGGGTTTCAATACAAAAACATAAGCATTAGAATCAAACCCTAAAGGATTAGGGTTTCTATCATAATAATACCAAAACCCTAAACATAAAATGAATTGGTTTTCTAGATTTCATTAACAACCCTAAGTAGACAAGAGTTCCATAAATATTGACATATCCTTAGGTTAGGGTTCTACAATGAACCTTTTAGGGTTCCACAAGGATGATAATATAATGAGGGTAGATTAAATCTAATGATTAATCACCCTAATAAGAATTTTTGTGATTCAAAACCCTAGACATAACGGTGTTATTAATGTAAAGAAAATTTTAAAATGAACATACATTTTACATGAAGAGAACTCTATAACAAAGCCTGTAGTTTAGTACATACCTTGAGTTTTTATTTATCAAACCTTATAGGACATCAAATATTGAAATATTCCCCTTGAAACAAAAAATCTTTCATGCTTCAAGTCTATCCTCTGAAGCCTCCTCCATTACCCTTTGAGTATTTAACAATATTTCCTAACCAAGGAAAATATAAATGAGGTTATTAACAAACAATTCAAACAAATCTTGATATGAGTGGGAAACCAAACATGAAACTATGAACAATAAAGAACATAATACTTATATTTTGGCAAAATGGTAGAGCCTCCCATCATAATCCAAACTTGAGGGATACTAACAACTTTATCAAAAAAATCAAGAATTCCTAACAAGATATGTTAGATCTATGAGCTCTAAAAATCAAAACATAAAGAGAAAAACATTGCAAAAACTTAGAGTAGAAGGATATCCCTAAGAGTCTTTTGGAAAATAGGTCATTGAATTCATATTCTTTTTTATTGTTCTTCTTTGGTGGACCTTCATCATAAACATTTTAATGTTATATTTTTCTCTTCCCATTCCTTGGAGTTTCTAGACATTGATTTTTATAATGACCCATGTTATGAAAATTGTAGCATTCAATCTTTGACAGGTCTACTTTCTTCTTTGGTCCTTTAAAATTCTTGAAGGTTCCCTTCTTCTTGTGATGAGCGGAATAGGCATTCAATATGTTTTCTTCTTCATCCTCCTTCTTGTATTTCACTAATGATATGTTGGCTTCTTCTTGACTGCATGCATTCCGCATTTGTTCGAATGTTGGAGTATCCTTACAATTTTTTATTCCTAATGCAAAAAAACTCCAAGGTTTAGGTAGTCCTAAAATATTTGTAATTACAAGCTCTTTTTCTGGTAAATTTCATCTATTGCTTGGAGTTCATCTCTGATTCTAGATATCCTTATGAAGAAGGATGCCATAGTATCTTCTTTCATCATCTTAATAGTTCTCAACTCATTGTTGATGCTTGTTATTTGGCCAATTCTCTTGATGGTGAATAGTTTGGAGAGAGCCTCGTACATTTATTGAGTGGAATATATGTTGGATATGTATGGGATAAGGTTGTTCTTTACTCCATCCACGATTAGGTTCATGGCGAATATTTTGGTTTCTCTGAACTTCTCTGCTTCATCTGTAGGTTTCTTGAATTTTACTAAAACAAGATCCAAAACTTTATTCTTTTCGAGAATGAGGGCTATTCTCTTTTTACAGGCCCTGTAGTTAGAGTCTCCTTCTAATTTGTTTTCTCCCTTCATTGAGTTAAACATAGTCTCTGTAGATAGTAGATTTCTCTTTTTATATAATCTTTTTTCCTTTAATGACCTTCCTTCAATCTCCTTTCTTCAATAGATATTCAAGCTACCTTTTCCCTTCTTCTTCACCTTAGCTATGATACCATGTTATAAAATCAGAAAGGGAGAAATAATTTCTCTTGTTAATAATTAATTGTGATTCTTTGTGTTCTTATTATATTTCTTATGTTCCTCTTTTATCTTATTTCAAAAAGAAACTATGAAAATACAAAAATGAAGATCAAGGACACCAGATGTAAGCACTCAGCCAAGGATAAAACTCCTATATAGGGGAAAAACTAGTCAGGAACTCATCCTTTAGTAATTCAAATGAGATAAACCCAGACTCTAGACCAAAAAACTTTCCTCCTCCACCAAGTCAACCTTCCAAGATGATTTAGCAACCTTCAATAGTCTCTTCTTATCCAGTAGCTACAATCCAGAAGTTTTGGCCCCAACTTCACCAGAATTTCGCCCTAACTTCAAAATTCGGGCCTTCATAGCAACTATAGAATTTCAACCCCTCGAGCAGCTTCATAACTTTACACATGTTGAAAAAAGAGAGAGAATTTTTATTTCTTAATCTTGTGAGAGACTTCCTTCTCCTTCACTATCCTTTTTCTTATTCTTTCTTGAAATTCACTCTTTTTATGGCCCCAAAAGTTAAAAATTGATCTTGTTTTATGTGAGTGATAAATGAGGTCAAGTTTTTGACTTTATACTTTGATTCAACCCCCCATTTTAGGTTGACTTGTTAAGTTTGAGGTCGACTTGGTGGAGGAGGCCTAATTGATTCAATTTACAATAACATAAATTTATTCTTTGAAAAATAAATCCCAAGAATAGTTCTTTACAATATGACATGGACAAGGACACTTGACATAAACCCTAGAAGCCTTCAATGGAGGCTTTGACCTAAAAACAATTAACCCAAGCCTGAAACCCAAGCTTTAATAAGTCAATTTATTTAATAATAATAAAAAAATTCTTTCTTTTTACAAATACATTTCAAATATAATTTTGAAGACCGACACTAATTACATTCTTCAAAAATAAGGACAACTTCCAACAAGCAAAAGTTAGGTAGAAGTTTCCACAAGCAGTTCCATAGTGAATCTTAGTAGAATTGTCAAGAGGATAACTTGGTACTGTGACAAGTGGTGGACTTGTTACAAGATGAAGAAGGATTTTTGCATCTTACAGGTGAACAAGGAGTGTTCACAAAAGGAAAAGGTAAATATGGCTATTGATAACCATATAGTGGGTTCAAAGATAAGTCATAATCAGATGAAAACAAATGCCATGAAAGTTGGCATGAAGAAAATGAGCGATGAGGAATTCGAGAGGGGAATGGTTGAATTGAAAGTACATATTAGTGTACGAGTGGAGTTGCTACATGAATATGTGGAAGACCAGAGATATGGTTGGGCAATGAAGAAGAAGAAGAAGGCGAGATGGCATTCATTGTAAATGAAGCTAAGACAAAGGTTGTATCTCATATTGAAGGAAGAACTCAAAACAACTGAATATGAAATGTATGTTTTTGAACAAGGATTATTCCTTGATGAAGAGGAAGATAGAAAATTTGAGTAACAATTTATTCATAGTTTGATGAACTATTTAACTAATTAAGTTCAACATGGATATGTGGTGGCTGAGGCATTAAATGAGAAGCCTCATTTTTTTAAATATGACACTGTGTGTATGGTTGCAGTTGATGAATGTCACTTGGATGATGTGGTTATGTAATTTGATGAAGAAATGAAGTTGTTGGAGGACATGGCTAAGATCGAAGAGTTTTTTCTTAAGCACGTGTTCACAGATTTTAGAGATGGACAATTATTGGAAGCTGCTATGAAGGATGACGATAATGAAAAAATTATTCAAGAATATAATGCTAAGAAGATTATAGAGGATGAAGAGATACTTCATGAAGACATACTCACGGAGATTCTAATCATTGGAATACTAAATTCAAGTCTTATTCTAGAGGAAGAAAGCACAAAAGAAGAGATGGAACTTTTGGAAGAGTGGTTGGAAGAAGATCCAAGTGATGGATATTACATGGATGTTACAGATAAAATTCAAGATGAGGAGCTTAATTTGTCGGAGAAGAGGATAATAAGCCAAAGTATACATATTCATTATGCAAAATTAGAACTGGAAGAAGAGGGAATTGTCTTGAAATACAATGATGGGAACACTACAATATATGATCAACAGGTTTTAATGGAGGTATGTAAGCCAAAATTGAGTAACATTTTTATAAATTTTATGACAATGGAGGATATGCAACAACATGCGGAAAACAAGCGTGAAGTTTAGCTAAGGATAAAGCTGGATGATGAGATTGATGGAATGTGGATGTTGACAAGAACATCCAAGAGAAGATGCAACAAAAAAAGGGAAACCAGTAAGAATGTTCAACTAATTAAAATACCTTGCATCAACAAAGCAAGTAAACAACAACATGCAAAGATGAAAGGACAACTACAACACAAGGTTTGAGATCCTGGAGGTTTTGGAAAGTGATGACATATGACCGGGAGGTCATGCACTTTTTCTACCTTGGAAATATGATGCAAGAGCATTAGACCTTCCAAGTCAACAAGATTTTTGGAGACAAAGCTCCAAACATAGTCTTAACATGGAAAATGAATTTTATTTCCTTATTATAAATAATTTTAATTTCTTTATTTCATAGAGAACTATGGATAGAGATAAGATTTGGTAGAATAGATTTTTCAGAAGAAAATATGCCTTTTAAGGTATGAAAAATTTAGGAAATAAATCATGAGAGGTTGTAGGAGAAAAAATCTTGGTAGCAATTAGCAAGTTGTTAGGATAAGAAAATGTTTAGAAATATTAGAAAATATTGGGGGTGTTTTTAGGATTTAGAAAAGCTATGGAAAGACAAGATTTTGTCAATAAGGAAAAAGCTAGTCCGCCTTCAAAAGCATGAGTGATTTGTGGATTGATTTATGGATCTAGGAAAAATTATTTTGTTTGTATATGTTATTATAAATATTGTAAGCCTAAAGGGAAAACAAATAGCCAAACCTCTGTATTGAGGAGTTGAGGAGTTGAACTTTGTTTAATAAAAATGCAGATTCACCAAAGCCTCTGTATTGAGGAGTTGAGGAGTTGAACTTTGCAGGAAAATTCAAATTTTCCTGCTTCAATAGCATGTAAATTTTTATCCTTTCTATTTATTTATATTTATATTTCATATAAGTATTATAATGATTGTATTTGGTTTGTTAACTAGTTTAAATCTATTTTAATTTCGAATTTATTAATCAAGAAGGAGGATCAAACCTCCCAAGGTGCAAACCTCTTTTTTAATTGCAAAACTTGAGGAAAGGTTGACACCTCCACAAGTTTGATCCTTCTTGGTATTTAATAGATTTGAAGTTAAGATGGATTTAGGCTGATTCAATTATTAATAATTATAATTATAGCTAGCCTAAATCCATCTTAACTCCATATCTACCCAACACCGAGAGAGATCAAATCTATTTTCACTCTAAAGAGGTTTGCAGTTGCACCTCAAGAGATTTGATCCCTCTAGATCCGGAGTTGATGGATCTAGGTTGGTTTAATTATTAATAATTGATAATAATAATAATAATAATAATAATTATTATTATTTATTTGACTTAGTCAAAATGATTTAATTAATAATTATAATTATTTTTTAATAGTATATTATAATTATTATTAATATTTGATCAAGTCACAATGTTTACATAACATCACATCACATCACATCACATAAACTTACAACATCTCTTCCATAGTGTGTTGGAGAGTGCTTCTCGCCTTGATTATTAATTTTATATAATTTGACCAAGTCATAATGTTTTAATTAATAATTATAATTATTTATTTTATTTTATTTTAAATTTTATTTTTATATATTTTGACTGAGTAAAAAATGTCTACATAACATAAAATAATCTTACAACATCTCTTCCATGCTTGGCTAGATAGCCCCTCGTCACAATAATATGTACCAACCTAGATCTTGTTGGAGAATGCAAAACTTTTTTTTGAGTGCAAAACTAGAGGAAAGGTTTGCACCTAGGGAGATTTTATCCCTCCCAATATTTGATAGGTCCTAAGTTAAGATGGATCTGACTGATTTAACTATTGTTAAGTTTTATTTTATTTTTAAATTTAAATTTAAATATTATGTAATTTGACTAAGTCAAAATATTTATATTACATAACACAACATAACATTACAACACCTCTTTTATCATTTCTATTTATTTGTATTCTTCATTATTTCATGTAAGTATTATAATGATTGAATTCATAATTAATTTATATTAATTCAAATGCAATGTTTTAATATTTACATATTATTTATAATTATAATTTTTTTTGTTTTGTTTCAAATAATATAAATAATTTTATTTATTATCAAATTTGAAATTTTATCATAAAAAATTGTAAGGAAAGTTTATAAAACAACATATATTTAATTTATAAAATCTCTTTCAGTAATCACATGCAATGGAACATTGTGGACGCGTTTAGAACCAACCAGTGTGGTTCATCATGAGGACTAGGTGAGAGATCATAAGCTTAGATTCTAAAAACATATATTTAAATATTTATATTAAAACTTATCAAATTGCTCTAAAAATAATGCAAATACATTGAATTATATTTTCTATAAAACCATTACAATGATAATTATTAAGTTATTATAAATTATTAAATTAAATAGATCTTAGAAAGATCATAATCATTTTGTAGAACTACCCAACTTTAAAATTAAATCATTAGATAAATGTCTTTTTGAATTAATCACATGATTTGGTCGACCTTTCTAAATGTCCATCAAATAAGAATGTTGTGATTAATCCAAAAAGACCTTTATCTATTTTATGGATGACAAAAGTCTCACATTTAAAATTAAATTATTATTATTATTTTTATTTTTTAATAAATTTATTAAACCAATAATTTAAAATAATAATATTAAAAAAAAAAAACTAAATCTATCTCTTTATAAATTCATTGGAAATTATTTTAAATAATCATATCATCATAAAGTGTTAGGAGTTATAGAAACTAATATTATTAAAAAAAATTAAGACATTTTTCACTAAAATAACGAATATACTTAAAAAAATTAAATTGGGGTATTGGATAATTGTGATAGTTGTGTTGTTAAGCCACTTCTAGATTTTAAGTTACTGATTCAATTCCCTATTCCTCCTTGATATTATTAACAATTCAATATTCAATCTTATTTAAATGTTATTCTTGAACATGAACATATCTTAAACTCACCAAATACACAACTTAACAAAAAATAAAATAAAAAAACTCAAACTCTTTATAAACTTCTTGAAAAATATTTTATATAATCATATTCTATTTATACACCAATATAATTATACAAAATCTTGAGACTTATATTAAAAAAAAAATTATACAACAGTTAGAGACTTATATTAAAAAAATAAAACATTTTTCAATAAAACAATAAATATATACTGTAAAAACTTAATTTTTTTTTTCACTTTCATATGTATAATAAAAATAAATAAAAAACGTTTTTCAATAAAATAATAAATTTAGTTTTAAAACTTACCCAAAAAACTCACTTTCATATGTATAATGAAAATACAAAAGATTTGAAGTATAATTTTGTTATGTATATAATTATAATTATAATTAAGTAAAGTAAATTAAATTAAGTAATAACTTACCAAAAAAACTTTCACTTTCATATATATATATATAATGAAAATACAAAAATTTTGAATTATAATTTTGTTATGTATATAATTATAATTATAATTTTTAATTAAATAAATTAAAAGTAAGTGTTGTTAAATATTTGATTTATAAAATTATAATTATAATTATAAATTATAATTAAATAAATAAAATAATAAAAAATTAATTAAACCATTTTATTCTTTTTATTAATTAAACTATTTTAATCGTTAAACATTTGATTTATAAAATTATGAAAAATGCTCAAATCAGCAATAATACATTATAAAAATGAACTATTAAATTTAATGAATTTTATAAATTGTTAAATATTTATTTATAAATTTAACTTAATATATGTTAATTTTAATTAAAAAAATTTTAATTTTTTGAATATAAAATGTATCATTTTGTAAATATTTATATTAATTATCAAATTTCTTTAAAAATAATACAAATATATTAAATTATTAATACAAATATATTGAATTATCCTTTTGTATTCTTATTGAATTCCATAAAGCCATTATAACAATAATTAAAGTATTATAAATTATTAAATCAATAAGATTATAAAAAAAATAACAATCATTTTGTTTAATCACCTGATTTTAAAATTAAATTATTATATTTTTTCTTAATTAATAATAAATTTATTAACTAAGCAATTTAAAATATAAAATTTGAAAAAAGAAACTAAATTTAACTCGTTATAAACCCTTTAGAAATTATTTTAAATAATCTATACACTATTATTATGGTACAAAGTCTCCATACTTATATTAAAAAGAATTAAAACGCTTTTCACTACAGCAATAAATATATATGAAAATACAAAACTTTATAAAATAATTTTTTGTAGTATTATACGCCATTATAATTATACAAAGTCCAAGAGACTAATAAAAAAAACTAAGACCATTTTCACCACAACAATAAATACATATGAAAACACAAAAATTTCCAAAATATTTTTTTGGAGTATAGTTTTATTATATATATATATATGATAAGAAAAGTAAACAATTTTAATTGTTAAACCTTTAATTTATAAAATTATGAAAAATTCTTCAAATCAATTAAGAACAATTTATTTAAAAAAAAATTAATCAAGTTGTTATATAGTTAAATGAGATAATTTTTAAAAAATCAACTAAGTTTAATTGAAAAAAAAACTACAAAATTTATTTGTAAAATGCATTATTCGTTTCGACAGATTACAACTGAATTAGCTTATTGTGTGATCTCAGAGGTTTTAGCTTAACAAAGTACTTGTTGGTGGCATTCGAAAATCTTGAATTAGCCAATTCCTCTAAGATGAAGTGCTTTAAATGGTTAGCTCTTGAAAATTGAATCCAAATTGGGGATATTTGGATTAGGAAAGGTTTCTATGGCCCCAACATATGCCCTATGTGCTTAAAATATTTTGAGTTCGCCCTTCACCTTTTCTTCATATGTGCTTACTCTAGATGCCTTTGGAATGAAGTTCTTGGTGCTTTAAATCTCAAAGCTCCTGACCCAAATGAGCCATTGTATCTATGCCTCCATTGCTGGGATCATAATATGGGATATGTTTTGTGGATAAATTATTTCTGCGAACAGAAGTAATCTCCTTAGACGTAGTGGCTTAATCTAGAAACAACCAAGACAAAACTACAATGCTTTCCTTAGAGATGTTTGAAATATGGGAAGAAAACCTACTTGGAATCCAATGCAAACTTCCTCCTTCTCCTTACTTGTTAACTCTAGCTCCAACTCCAATTTTCATAAGTGGGACCTGCAAATCATCCAAAACAAGCAAGAGAACCAAAATATACAAAATAACACATACAAACAATAAATAAGAAGTCAAGGATTCATTTTCTACATATGTATAAATGAGACATAATGTATAGGAGAAACAATGCACTTTTTTATTAATAAAAGCAAGAAAAGATTGCAACCCTTGTAGACCTTGACCTTGTGAACCTCTTCCAGCTATCTTGTCTTTCATTTTCCTCAATGGTAAACGTTCAATGACACCTAAAGCACATGGATGGATTATGGACCTCTAGACACAAATGAGCAACATAAGGGCATAATTTAGAATCTCCAAAATCCAACCCAAACTTTATGGGAGGCAGTCAATTTATAGGGAAAATGAGGCGGTTTTGGATTTACCATTCTAGGGCGTAGATCCACATGAGAGGGAGGTAAGTTCTAGGAGATAAGAGATAAGACCTCAATAGTAAGAGTTCGAGATTTGATCCAACAGTAAATGGTTCAAACCGCTTTCGAAGCTTCTAGGGAGAGAAACTTCGAAATATTTTTTTATTTTATTTTTATTTTTACTCATTTCCAACTATCATCACACTTTTTGTAAAAGCAACATGCATTGACCAATGCAGGTTTAATGTATTTAGACTGCGCCATCATAGGTTGTCTCAAAGGCAAGTTCGTTGATCCACAAAATTAGGGGTTTTAGCCAATGTAATCCAGGATTCTTGTAACTTTTGGAAAGTGAATGATTTTAGCTTTGTAGGAGATGATTGCAAAGTGTCAATGGATGATAATAGATATGGGTTCAGGGCCATTTGGTTGAATGTGACAAAATGACCTGTAACGGATTGCCCCCTAAAGTACAAAGTTAGAAGCAGTGGCTAGGGATTGAAGTGCTTTACCATGTGAAAATTTTGGATCAAGAATCATCTGGTTGAGATAATCAATTAAAGTTTACAATACATCATCATCATGATATCACTGTTGAGGGAGGCATACACATACTCAACATATAAGCCATTTTACATGTACAATGATCAAAGTCACGTCCACTGATGACATATTGTGGACCTATGCTTGGATGACTCTTGGCATGATCATAACCATCATACTATGTAGATATTGTATGAATCCTGAAATCATAGCCCATATGGATGAAACTATATTTGGGGTCTTCTACTGTTGAAAAATGCAGCAAGAAATTCTCCATTTGATTTTTCCTTGATTAAATTGAGAAAATTCGAATTTCCACATCATCAGACAAATTGGATGATGTTAACTTGAATGACATGACTTGTGTCACCCAGTTTACTCAGTAAAGAGTTGGGAAGAGTTATATTTCATTTTAGCATGTGTGATTGCTAATTTGTAGCAATCAATGTCAGTTATCTAAGGTGGTTTTTAGTTAAACTAGTTCCAACTGTTGGAAGAACTAGTGGAGGGTCAAGTTGTGTAGTGGGACTTCAGTCAAACTCAGTGATCATCCATTTAACTGATCAATCAACCCAAAATATCTAGTGCATGCAGATAATTTGAGTTACCAAGTTGAGATGGAGATTCCAAGGTAGTGTAACATTAATTTTAGACTAGTTCTGAGTGTACAAGTGTTGCATGTAGTCAGAGGAAGGGCCTAAAGGAATTGCGTAGTGCAATTGAGGATTTTTCCTTAAAAATAGGGGCTAATTCCTCTAGGAATAATGCAAGGAAATAACATTTCAAGCCAAGGCATAAATTGACTAAGTTTGGGTCAGAGGCCTTTAGTGAGAAGAGAGATTAGTTGTGCACTTGCAGAGTGAGCTCATTTGAGCAAAGCGATTGTATTACAACTCTATTCTTTTGATTAATTCAAGAGGCATTAGGGCTTTTAGAAGATTTTTTTCCACAGATAAAAATACTTGTTGCATGTGTGTGATTTCTTATTGCACATATGTGATTTTTGTTCTAAATTGTGAAATAATATCCGCAAAGCAGTAGAGTAGGTTTGTGTCTTATGATTTTGATTAAAAATTCATGAGTAGTTGCAAATATACAACATAATTTCAACATGGTATCAGAGTTGGATTCACAGTAGAGAAGAAATTCAAATTTATTTCTGATAGGCTCAAATTTGGAGATCGGTGTTGCAGGTTTTCTTCAGAACTCAGAAGATTGATTTCAAGGGATTAAGGCTAGAGTATGCCTTGGAAGGCACCTCTAATTTTGTTGCATGGAAGGATCACATGGAGGTGGTATTGGATGAAAATGGATTTTTAGAATACATCAAGTTAGATGTTGCAAAATCACAAGAATCTGACGCGTGGAACCTTGCCTAATGGAAGAAATATGTAGCCACAACGAGGAGAATCATAATGGAGGGAGTACAAGATAATATTGTCTCAAATCCATGGAAAGGAAACTTCGTTCGCTGTGTGGAAAGCACTGTCAGAATTATTTGAGAATAATAGTGACCATAGGAAGTTGGCTCTCAAGGATAAACTTTGAAGTATCAAGATGCAGAAGAACGACACAATTTTGCAGTATCCGAGCAGGTTACACAGTGTCGTGATGAATGTGGCAGGGTCAGTGTTAATGTCCCTAAATAAGACTTGGTAAGCTTAGCCCTTCTGGGATTTCCCAAGAGTTGGCACAAATATCAATATTCGATGAATGGGAGCGAGAAACTATTGAATTGGGAGCATTTATCGTATGATTTAGTACAATATCAAATAAGGTGGAATACTGGAGACGAGACTTAATCCAAGGGCAATGATGAAGAAAAAATTGCATTGCCTGGAAAGGCAAATAAGGGAAAAGGGAATAAATCCCAATCCAAACCAAAATCTAGTCAAGGGGGCAAGATGAAAGATTTGTCAAAAATTAAATGCTTCCATTATCATGAATTTGGGCATTATGCCATGAAGTGTCCACACAGAAGGAAAGAAAGAAGACCTAAGTAGGAGCAATAGGTGAAACCTTGGCTTCATAATTCGAGCTTGACTTTACCCTCATTGCATGCATGGCTAACACAATGATGGGGAGCATTTGGTACTTGGATTCAGGTGTCTCGTTCCACATGATGGGGAATAGATACTTTTTCAGTGACCTTGAATAAAAGGAATTGCAGATGCACATCAAGATGGGGGATGAAATAAGGTATAACATGAACAGGGTTGGTACAATCACCTTTTAGATGGAGTCAGGTTGCCCCCTCAGGCTCAAGGATGTCATGTTCATGTTGGGCCTAAAGAAAAATATCATCTTTGTTGCAGTTTTGGAAGATCATGGGTATGATTTGATCTTCAAAAAAGGAAAGGAATTCTTGAGACACATAGCCATGGGATAGGTGAAGAAGATCGAGGTTCAGGTGAAGAACGTGTACAAGCTAGATGTGGAGGATTGTGCTGCATTGAGCACAAATTCGGAGAAGGTGCATAGCCGCAATGTCGATGAAATTTGGCGTAGAAGACTTGGACATTTACATCATTGCGCTTTGAAGATCATGTAATATATAACCATGGGACTCCCCAAAGGATCAGTTGTGCAGTAGGATGTATGCAAAGGATGTACTTTGGGAAAGTACACAAAATCCACTTTCCATGATCGGGACAACAAGGAATATGTAGTCATGGAAAGGATCCACTCTGATGTCTGTTGACCTTCCTCGATGACATCCACTACCAGGCACATGTATTTTGTCATTTTCATTGATGACTATTCATGGAAGTGTTGAATATTCTTCATGCGGAAGGAGGAGAATTTCTCCAATTTTGTAGAGTTTAAATCACTGACCGAGAAAGAAAGAAGCAAGAAAGTGAAGGATCTCAGGAGCGATAATGGAGGTGAATATGTGTCGAATGAGTTTAAAAATTTTTGTGCAAAAGAAGGCATTCGACAATATTTGACAAACCCCCACAACCCACAACAGAATGGGGTGGGAGCAATGAGGGCGGTATTGCGTGACCAGGGCCTACCTCTGCACTTGTGGGCCAAAGCATGCAACACAACGGTCTATTTTAAAAACCAAAGTCCTCATCCGATTTTGGGAATGATTACACTAGAGGAGGTTTTCTCTGGAAGGAAACCAAATGTGTCACACTTCTGGATTTTTGGAGCCTTTGTCTACTTTCATGTCTCCAAATATGCCAGGAAGAAGCTAGAGCCGACAACAGATTTGGGGATATTTTTGGGTTACACAGAAACTCCCCACAACTACCGCGTGTACTTGTCATCCCTCAGAATGAAAGTTGTGTGAAGGGATGTAAACTTTGATGAATGGAAAGTGATGGGATTCTCTCTTGAGGGGGAGCTTCAGATCCCACCAGCAAAGGAGCTTTTAGCTCCAAAGGAGGAACCTCAAGAAGTTTTGGAGTAGGTGCAAATTGAGGAGCAGAGAGTGGAGACAAGCACTCAAGAAGAACCATCCAGAGAAGGCAGGAAAATGGCCCGAGAGGCTGAGAGACTTGTGCAGGATGTGAGGGAGAATGTGGGTGGTCCTTCAAATCAACACAGGCAGAGAAGGTCACCAGATCGGTACACTAGCTACATGGCTTTGATGACAAAGCTTGTAGATACTGATACATCCTCTTTCGAGGAAGAAATAGAGATACATGTATTGGTTGATGCAATAGTGGAGGAGTATGAATCCAATATTACAAAGAACAATGTTTGGGAAGTGGTCCCAAGACCAGCAGACAAATTAGTTGTGGGCTCGCGATGGATCTTCAAGGTAAATCATGCAACATAGTAGCATATAAAAGTACAAGGCCATATTTGTGGCCAAGGGGTACTCTCAGGTTGAAGGGATTGACTATGAGGAGACCTTTTCTTCTATAGCAAGGTACTCATCCATCATATCAATCCTTTCTCTGGCTACACATATGGGTTGTAAGATCTACTAGACGGATGTGAAAACAATGTTTCTCAATGGAGTTATTGAGGAGGAGGTGTACATCGAGCAACCAAAAGGCTTTGAGACTTTTGATCGAGAGTCTCATGTGTGTAGACTCAAGCGAGCATTGTACAGTCTCAAGCAAGCACCCAGTGCTTGGTACACCATGATCGATAGCTATCTCACCAGTTTGGGCTTCACAAAAAGTGAAACTGATGCAAACCTCTATCATATTTTGGTAGAAGGTAAATTGTTTATTATTGTCTTATATGTTGATGACTTTATTTTAACTGGTGATGAAAACTAATCAGATATTGCAAGGAGGAGCTTGCAAGAGAGTTTTAGATGAAGGACATGGGTCTAATTGGAAGTGAGGCAAGGAGATGGGGAATTGTTTGTTTCTCAGTGCAAGAATTCCAACGAAATACTTCAAAGGTTCTGCATGGATAGATGCAAACCCATGGAGACTCCTCTAGCGACCAACTGGAGGAAAGAGGATGCCACTTAAGGTGAGGAAGTGGATGCGACTGTTTACCGACAGTTGGTGGGTTCAGTCATGTAGCTTGTGAACACACAACCAGATATGTACTATGCAGTCAACCAGTTGAGCCAATCCATGGTTCGACCTGCCAAATTATTTTGGAGGGAAATTAAGCATGTTCTATGATACCTCAGAGGCATTTCCCAGTTTCTACTATGGTACAAACGAACAAGGGGAATGAAGTTGCATGGCTTCATAGATGCATATTGAGCAGGAATTCCATCAGACTAAAAAAGTACATCAGGTGGAATTTTCAGTATTGGGTCTACAACAATTTCTTGGTATAGTAGGAAGCAAATATCAGTGGCACTCAGCTTGGCAAAAGTAGAATACATGGCTTCTAGTCAAGAAACTTGTGAGGCAATCTAGATGAGAAAGATACTCGTTGGATTATTTTGTCAGATGACGGATCCAACTGTGATCTTATGTGATAATCAAAGTTACATCAAACTCTTTGAGAATCCTATTTTTCATGATCGATCCAATCATATAGATATCAAGGACCACCATTTACGGGATTGCGTCCAGAGGCATATAATTTTTTTGCAGTATATTTCGACAGAGGAACAAGATGCTGACATTTTGACAAAATCCTTGTCAAGAGGGAAGTTCGAGCTCCACAGGTGTAGGATAGGGGTGGTTGATAATCTCTTTCTTGATGAGAGGGAGTGCTGAAAATTGCAATAAGAAATTCTCAATTTGATTTTGCATTGATTAAATTGAGAAAATTTGAATTTCCACATCAACAAACAACTTGGATTATGTTAACTTGAGTGACATGGCTTTTTTAACCCAGTTTACTCAGTAAATTCGAGTTATAGGAGTGAGAGTTCACTTTAGCATGTGTGATTGCTAATTTGTAGCAATCAAGGTCAATTATGTAAGGTTGTTTTCAGTTAAACTAGTTCCAATTGTTGGAAGAACTAGGGGAGTGTCAATTTGTGCAATGGGATTTTAGTCAAACTTAGTGATCATCCAGTTAACTGATCAATCAACCCAAAATATATAGTGCATGCAGACAATTCAAGTTACCCAATTGAGATGGAGATTCCAAGGCAGTGTAACATTAGTTGTAGACTAGTTATGAGTGTACATGTGTTGCATGCATTTAGAGGAAGGGCCTAAAGGAATTGCACAATCCAATTTAGGAATTTTCCTTAAAAATAAGGGCTAATTCATCCAGGAACAATGCAAGGAAATAGGAGCTCAAGCCAAGGCATAAATTGACTAAGTCTAGGTCAGAGGCCTTTAGTGAGCAGAGAGATAGGTTGTGCACTTGCAGAGTGAGATTAATTGAGAAAATCAATTGTATTACATCTCTATTCTTTTGATTAATGCAAGTGGCATTGGGGTTTTTATCAAATATTTTGTAGAAATTTAATACAAAATACATGTATTGCCTAGATTCTCTTGATCTAACAATAATATGCTACTGTTAAATACATAATCGCTTCTACAAATCTTTGCAGAATTTGAATCACAATCGCCAATCACAATATCATGAAGAAAGATCAATCACACATAACAAAGATAATTTACCGGGAAATCATAAAGCTAAAAACCCCACTATATTATATTATGTATTATATCATGGATCATGAAACAATTACATACAAATCTCCAATCCAAGAGCTCTCAGTACATGAGCTAACTCTCTCACACTGTCATAAAAAAATTGGAAATTTCCTTAGGCAATTTACTGTATCTAGACAGCCAGCCTCTACTGCGTAATCCCAGCTGATAGCAATCCCTTAAAGAATGGAATCCTGCTTTCCTTGACTGCACAATTCTCATTGGCACATCCAATGTGTGTATGGTTGCATGTGTGCAACAGGATAATGTCACAACTGATAGTCAACTTCCCTTTCACCTAGAACTCAACTGGGTCTCCATTGGATATAAAATGCATGCAGTTAATAGTAGTAAATATTCAGTTGCATGTGAGGCCAGGTATTGTGAATTAATTCACTTGATCTCTCACTAGTGTATCTTCAGTTACAACTAGCACCACTGAGTTTAACTCACTTAACTAAGTTAAACTACTTTACAACTTTCATAACTGCACTTCCAACTCTGTTACAACTTCAAATCACTCAGTTACAACTAAATCGACTTGCATGTCCCACCAACCAACCTCTTAACTCGAAATTTCTATAGCTAACTGATTTGTCATGTTGTGAAACCAGCTCCAAAAAGAGAAGAAAAGAGATATCAACGCCTTAGAAATAAGCCACTTCGAGGGGGAAACCTCCAATACATTACATGAATGAACAATTCTTGGATGATACAAATTACAAAACCTCCTTTCTATATATAGGAGTCCATGAGGCCATAATGTAATCCTAGTGGGGCCACAATGTAATCCTAGCCAACCTAACAATAATAATTTAAGGGCACAATAATAACAATATGGGGGTTATAAGGGTACAATAATAACAATAAGGGGGTTACACTAACAACAATAAGGGACTATACTAGTAATATATGGACCTAACATGCCCCTCTCGTTCAAAAAAGTGTTGTCCTCAACGTTTGAGTAGCTCTGGGTGCTTCTGTATAAAATTCTCATCCTCCCATGTAGAATCTTCAGTGGGTAAGTTCATCCACTTGATGAGATATTCTGAAATTGATCGATTCTGTAGCTCTCGAGTTGTTGTTTCCATAACTGCTTCAGGTTCCAATATGATTTTTCCTTCCTCATCAAGTTCTGGAAATATTGTTTGAACTGGAAGATTTTCACGTATAACCTTATTTAAGCATGAAACATGGAAAACTGGATGCACTCGTGAAGAAGCAGAAAGCTCCAATTTGTATGCCATAGTACCAATCTTTTGCAACACCTTGTAAGGACCATATTACTTTGGCGATAATTTATTATCCTTCTTAGCTTGCTTGAGGGACATTTGTTAGTATGGTTGTAGCCGTAAAAATACCCAATCTCCTACATCAAAACTTCTCTCTTTGCGATGTTGATCTGCTTGTTGTTTCATTCGATTTTGTGCCAAATTCAGGTTATCCTTTAAGAGTTGGAGAACTTCTTGTTGATGCTCGATGTGATCTTCCACTGCTTGAACCTTCGAATTTTCCCTTAAAGTTGATGTGATGGATGGTGGATGATATCCATAAAGTGCCATAAATGGGGTCATTTTTGCTGCAGTATGGAAGGAAGTGTTATACCACCATTCAGCAAGAGGTAACCACTTGACCCATTGTGTTTGTTTATCAGATACAAAACAACGAAGATATCCTTCCAAACATTTATTTACTATCTCGGTTTGACCATCAGATTGAGGATGATAAGATGAGCTATGAGCTAACTGAGTACCCAAACAAGAAAATAACTCCGTCCAAAAATTTCCAGTAAAAATGGGATCTCTGTCGCTCACAATAACCCTTGGGCTTCCATGTAGCTTTTGAATTCTGTCCATAAATGTAGTAGCAACTATACTTGCTTTAAATGGATGAGATAACGCACAAAAGTGTGCATACTTGGTAAGTCTATCAACTACCACCATGATGACACTCTTTCCTTCGGACTTAGGTAAACCTGTGATAAAATCCATTGAAATCTCCTCTCAACGTTGACTTGGAATGGATAAAGGTTGTAGAAGTCCTGGGGTCTTAATTGTTTCCACTTTATTCTGCTGGCAAACCAAACATTCCGCCACAAACTTTCGAATATCAGATTTAAGGCCATCCCAAAAAAATTCTTTCTTCACCCTGTGTTAAGTTTTTAAAAATCCTGAGTGTCCTCCTAAAGGAGAAGTGTGCAATTCCAGAAGAATCTTTTGTTTTAGTTGGGAATTCTTGCAAAGATATAAGCGATCTTTGTACCATAAGGAATCATTTTTCTAACTAAATGTATCAGATGTACTAGGATCTTGCTGCAACTTTTGAATGAGTGTCCATACATCTTTATCCTTCTTCCATTCATCTCTTGCTTCGGTTATCCAATACGGTTGGATAATAGAAATGGCACAAAGCAATGCTTCCACCTCTTCATTCTTTCTTGAGAGTGCATCTGCAACAACATTAAGCTTTCCTTTTTTGTAGATTATTTCAAAGTCATAACCCAACATCTTTGTGACCCATTTTTGCTGCTCTTCTGAAGATAGTCTTTGTTCAAAAAAGTGTTTAAGACTATCATGATCAATTTTTACCTTGAAGTGTCTTCCCATTAGGTAAGTTCTCCATTTCTTTAGTGCATGCAGTATTGCTAACATTTCCTTCTCATAAATAGGTTTATGTAAATACTTTCCTTTGATTGGACAACTTTCAAAAGCAATGGGTCTTCCTTCCTGCATTAAAACAACACCAATTCCATTTCCCGAGGCATCACATTCCACAATAAAGGTTTTTGTGAAGTCTGGTGTAGCTAAGACCGGTGTTAGGCACATTGCCTCTTTAAGATGTTCAAAGGCCTTATTTGCTTCAAGACTCCATGAAAATGCATCTTTCATATATAATGTTGTTAGAAGTGCTGCTATTCTCCCATAATTCTTAACAAACTTGCGATAATACCCTGTTAACCTGAGAAATCCTCGCAACTGCTTTATGGTTGTGGGGACTTTCCATTCCTTAATGGCTTTAATTTTGTTAGGGTCTACCTTAACACCCTTGTGAGATACAATATGACCTAGATATCCCACCTCTTGTACTCCAAAGAAACAATTGGATGTTTTTGCATATAATTGTTTCTCCTGCAATAGTTTGAGCACCCTGCCAACATGTTCAACATGATCCTTCCAAGACCTGCTGTAGATTAGTATATCATCAAAAAATACTAGCACAAATTTTTTAAGGAAGGGTTTGAAAATGGAATTCATCAACCCTTGAAATGTAGAAGGTGCATTGGTAAGGCCAAAAAGCATGACCAAAAATTCATAATGACCCTCATGAGTTCGAAATGTTGTTTTTGGAATATCTTCAGTCTTCATTCTAATTTGATGATATCCTGAACGAAGATCCAACTTGGTAAAATAAATTGCTCCTTGTAATTCATCCAATAATTCATCAATCATAGGAATGGGAAATTTATCTTTAATGGTGAGCTTATTGAGCTCCCTATAATCCGGACACATTCGCCATGATCCATCCTTCTTGTGTACCAATACTACAGGAGCAGAGAAAGAACTTTGACTAGGTTGAATTATACCTACCTCTAACATTTATGCAATCATACGTTCAATTTCGCTCTTTTGGAAGTAAGGATATCTATAAGGCCTGATGTTTGGAGGAACACTTCCTGGAATCAAATGAATAGCATGATCATGATCATGAATAGGTGGGAGTCCTTTGGGAGTTTTAAACACCTTGGAATGATTGTCCAAGACTTGTTGGAGATCTGCAGAAATAGATGATTTTGATGTTGGAACTTCTAGTGAGCATAATTGTGCAATTACGCCTCGTTGTTCTTTCTTTAGAATCTTTGTCATGACATTAGAGCTTATTATCCTTCCTGGCTTCCCTTCAATACCCCGTAATTCGACTTCCTTTCCTTCTGAAAAAAAATTTCAAGAAAAGTTCTTGAAAATTAAAAGCTACCGTCCCCAAAGATTGTAACCATTGTAGTCCTAGTACAACATCAGCACCTCCCATAGGAATGGAAAGCATTGGACTAGTCAATACATATTCCCCCATGGTTAGCTTGATATTATGGCATTTTTCAGAGAAATTTATAGTTCCTCCATTTGCAACCATCACTTGACATTCTGGTGCTGGGTATAGGAAACAATTTAATTCCTTGGCTACCTTATAATGAATAAAATTATGGGTGCTACCTGAATCAATCAACACTATTACCCTTTTCTTCTTTATATGTCCTTCGATCTTGAGAGTTTGAGGAGTGGTAATTCCTGCCAGTGCATTACACGATATGGTCAGATTCATTTCTTCCTCTTCTAGGGGTGGTTCCTGGTGTATATCGTCTTCTTGTTCATTTTCTTCTTCTTCTTCACAATCTATGTAAAATAATTTCTTCTCAGCACACTTATGACCTTTAGTGTATTTGCTATCACAACTGTAGCAAAGCCCCTTTTCTCTTTTTTCTTCCAATTGTTGTGGTGTCAACCTTGTAGGTTGTGGAAATCTAGGCGTAGCAACACTTCCTTCTTTATAGAAGTGAGTGGTAGGCTTCCTTGTCGCCATAATTTTACATTCAATTTTTATTGCCAACCTGAATGCCTTCTCCAATGAATCAGGTTCCAAAACGCGAACTTCATGTTGGATGTTATCCTTTAAAGTGCCTATGAAGAGATCAATCCTGTGTTCCTCTGGAATATCAGTTACCCTTGTATTCAATTTTTGGAAGTCCTCAATGTGCTGCCCCACTAAACCCTTTTGTTTGAGATTTATCAATTGGCTAAAGAAGGTGTTGCTCTTTGTATCCTCATAATGTGCTATCATTTCCTAAGTAAAAATTGACCAAGTGACAATTTTTTTACGGGAGCAAAGCCATCGATACCATACAAATGTATTTTGTTCTAAATGTAAAGTTGCAATGCTTACCTTTTGTGTGTTTTGCACATTATGGAGATCAAAATATTGCTCCATCTGTAGTATCCATGTTACATGATCCTTTCCATCAAACTTCCTCATATCCATTTTTGGAATATGGTGGTTCTTCCTGCCAACATTAAAGTTTATGAAATCATGATTAACATTTATTTTGTTCTCATCATGAGTTTCCTCTACTATCTTTTCACCATTAGGAAACATTTATTGTATCAACTTTGTCAAACCTTCCATGTCTGCTTTTAGATCATTCTTCATGTTTTCCATGTTGTCTTTCTTTTCATCCATCTTAACTTCCATGCCATCCATCTTAGCTTCCATGCCTTTCTTTAAACCATCCATCTTTGCTTCCACGCCTTTCTTCAAAACTTCCATTTCATTTTTTGTTGCTCTTTGCGAGAGCAAAATTTGGTGCACTTGCTCTTGTAATTTTGATAGATCATGTTGCAATTCTTCATCTTCAAGAGTCATAGTAGAGCCTTCTGAAGGATTAATGGGTGTTGAATTATTTTTACGGGGAATTTTTTAGAACCTAATACTGATATCTATTCTACAATATGCCCTTGGAATCAATTCAAATTGACTCTTCAAAAGAGACTTGTGCAATTCGGAAAAAATTACACACCTTTTTCTCGCTTTTGAAGAGCTCTATATTGAAATTGGATTATCTCGGTGGTTGCAAATCTTCAATATCTGAAATTTGGAATTGAGGTAGCCTTCTGAACCCTCTTTTGAATGCCACAGGTCTAAGGTGATTTGGATTCTTCAAGGTAAAGTTATGTCCAATCTCCCACAATGACCTAATTATGGACTGTTTCAGTAGATCAAACTTGTACGACTTTCCACGTGTCATTGTTTCATCTTTTAGCTCTGAAATTGATAGCAAAGAAACTAAATTACGTGTACTTGTGGCCACTTTTTACGGCACGCCAATCCGATCCTCAGAGAGAGAGTTATGAAGCTTTTCCCACGATCACCTCTTTGAGATGAAATTCAAGAGCCTAAAAAAGCACTACCTTCCACAGATCATATCTCAGAAAATATTGCTGACCAAGCTCTGAAATTTTGCGACGAGTGTCCTCAGGATTTCAAATTAATGCCCTAAAATTTTCAGATTTTGAACCTTCGTAGAAAAAATTTTATAGTGCAAATGCCACGATGACTTGTTTAGATTAAATTGAGGAGCTTGCAAAAAGACCTAACTTCCACATATCATATCTCTGAAAATATTGCGAACCAAGCTCTGAAATTTTGCGACGATGTTCCTCAAGATTTTGGCTTCACACCCTAAAAATTTCAGCTTCTGAAACTTCGTAGAAATAAAGCTATAGCGAAAATTCCACGATGACATTTTTGGAGTAGCGAAACCCTAGAATCCAAAGCTCTGATACCAAATGTTGTGAAACCAGCTCCAAAAAGAGAAGAAAAGAGATATCAACGCCTTAGAAATAAGCCACTTCGAGGGGGAAAACTCCAATACATTACATTAATGAACAATTCTTGGATGATACAAATTACAAAACCTCCTTTCTATATATAGGAGTCCATGGGGCCATAATGTAATCCTAGTGGGGCCACAATGTAATCCTAGCCGACCTAAAAATAATAATTTAAGGGCACAATAATAACAATATGGGGGTTATAGGGGTATAATAATAATAATAATAAGGGGGTTACACTAATAACAATAAGGGACTATACTAGTAATATAGGGACCTAACATGCCACTTCAGCTAACTATTTCCAAGTGCTCATTGAGAATATATTATTGTTTATTGTCCAACTATTATTAAGGGATAATAATAGTAGACATGCATCTATAAATACACATGCCATCTATAAATAGAACTTGCACATACATCTATAAATATAATTTTCTCATGCATCTATAAATAGACATCCACCTAAAAATAGCCTGAGGCTCCATCCTAGTGCAGGTGCTTAATTTTCACTAGGATCTTCTTGTTGAATCTCAACATTTCTTTCCCCAGATAAAAATAGTTGTTGCATGTGTGTGATTTCTTATTGCATGTTTGAATTTTTTGTTCTAAATTGTGAAATAATATCCACAAAACAATATAATAGGTTTGTGTATTGTTATTTTGATTAAAAATTCATGAGAAATTGCAAATCTACAACATAATTTCTACATCTAACTCATAACTCGATAGTATGAGTCTAACCATGTGAATAGATGTGTTGGAGTAGAACATGGTAGAAATCACCTGATTATTGTCTAGTGATGAAAAATGTTAACTGATGTGAGAGGAACCACTGAAAATGATAATGGAACTCAAGGTACTAAGCGCAATCTATGAGGTGTGAATAAATGAGATGAAGTCGAACACCACACAAAATCTCCCAGTCGAAGGCCAATGATGAGAACCTGTCGCGGAAAGCAAGGAAACTTACCATTCAGTTATGTAAGTTCCAAGGCACTGAAAAGAGTTTCTAAGTCAACTTCTTAGATAATGTGCTGATGTTGATAGGAAGCGACTTGTCACTGGAGGGCCTTAATGTATCCCCCATCAACAACACGAAATAGGTATCAAGATTTGAGATAAAATATAATAATTTAGAGTTGGTTCAAAGGCGACAAAAATGAAATAAGGCTTAAGATATGGTAGCAGATGTCAACTGAGGGCAAACATATATTGAACATATTGGCGACACTTTTATGGAGTTGGCAACATTGACTCAAAGACCCATCATGAAGGATTTCAATAAGGTGTCATTAATAGAGAGGCAAGCAGATTCCCCAACCCAAAAAAGTCACGAAGGTGAAAGAGTGTCGTGTTCAAGAGTGACTCATTGCCATAAAAAAGTTTTTATGTATTATTTCCCCAATTTCCCCACCATTTCTAGCAAGTACCTATTTATTTTCTACAAGCTTGAGGAGGACAACATATGTTTGATCTATAAGTTCATCTTTCAGATGAATCCTTCTAAGTATTTTTAACAAACCTTGAGAGGGAATGGTTCAGTGTTGTCATGCTTGACGAGTCCTACACTATTTATGTTTTACGAGTCCAAGGAAGGTGTAACTCGACTTGTTTTTCATATTTAGGAAGTTAGAAAAAGAGGCGAAAAAGGAAAACTATGAGAGGTTCATTTTTGTAAATTTAGTCTCTTGGGCCTAAAAAGGCATAAAAAAATACACAGGAGAACCTTTTAGCCATGTTCTACTAAAGTATTACTTTTTCGTAAATAGTCCATCTAGTCGGGAAAAGGGTTAAACTTATACTTGGCAAACATCCTTTCATTTTCTTAATGAGTTCGAATGAGACAAGTGCTCAAAAATATTTTCATATTTTGGTTGTCTGAAAAGAGCTTAAAGAGGACTCCTACTATCTCCAGCACATATCAGACCTCCAAAATGGACTGATCATTTTCTCAAAATGAGCATTGCATCCCAAATCTAGGCCTCCTTCCATAGTTGACCCTGGGCTGCCAAAAAATTCCCTGTAGATTCTTGAGCTCTAGAAGTCTTCAAATGGCTCTAAAAATGCCTTCAATGGATTCATAATTCCAAAAATAGTCAGAATAGACTATTTTTTCACTAAAAATGGCCTCCGACTACTTCGGTTTCGCCTCCAACACCCAATGGCACCCCCTGGCTCTTGGGTCAAAGAAAAATTATATGTGGGTTATCAACCTCTGGAAGTTCTCAAATGCTTTTGAAAACTCATCCATTGGATTCAAAATTCTCATTACAATTAGAAATGACTATTGGTTTGCTGCATAAGGCCTCTAGCTGCCCTAGCTAGGCCCCAAACTGTTGCTGGCACTTCTTGGCCCCGGTGGCCCCTAGAACTTCATTGAAGCATCTTGGCTTTCAAAAGTCCTCTACAGGCTCTAAAAACCACACCATTAGTTCTAGAACATCTGAAACATTTCTGAATAGGACCTCAAGGCCACCCTTGAAGCACAAACCCTGTTGACGATTATTTGTTAAGAAGCTCAAGTCTGTTTGCAAAAGGCTGCTCGAAGAAGAGCTTGATTCTACAACCATTTTGTTCATAAGATTTGTAATTTTTTTTTGAAATATTTGTGAATTTTTTATTGAAGTTCTTTAGTTCATTGACATCATAATGACAACTTCATCAAGTGATGTTTCAAAATCCTCCTCCTTCACAAGATTCTTCGATGAGGACATGAAGCAAGACTTCTACATCCTAAAGGACGTGGTGCAAATTCTGTTTGAAGATAGAAGAGAAAGCACTATAATTCATGAGAAATTGGTTGCTATGAAGCAAGAGAAGGAATAAATTCTTCAAAGATTGCATGAGATGGAGATGCAGCTCCATCAAGCCCAAGAGGCTCTGACCAAGAACATGCGTGAAGCAAAGGTAATTCACTCAAATTTGTCTTCAGTTTCCTCTTCAGATAGATGTGTTGGTTCATTTTAAAAACACACTAGAGGTATAGGGTCCAAGTTAATGTTTAAAATGAGATATGAAGGCAAGGGTTTAGGAAAGCATGCACAAGGCATGATTGATCCTATTTTGGTTGATGAAAGATCTAAGAAATTTGGTCTTGGTTATGTTCAATCTAATGGTTAAAACTCCAAAGTCATGAAGGCATGTGAGGCAAATTCAAAGAGAACTTTTGTTCCAAGTTCTAAACCACAAAAATGTCAAGTTTCAAAGTTGATTGCCATATTTTGAAGCCTATGTTACAGTAAGACGTGTGTAGACATGTAGCTTATGGCAAGCATGAGTGTCGGACAACTATCAAGACAAGAACACTGATGTTAGTCTTCAAGAGAAAGTTGGAACCTCTACAATTTCATCTCCTCACGAAGGTAAAAAATATGGACATGCAAAGTAGCATATGAGGTATAATTCTTCCCATAGTCAAGTTGATTATGTTTCTGCAAGGCATGACAGTTATGCATGCTTGAATGGAAGAAAGATTTGATGTGGATTTCGTGGTCTGTGTAACCATGATGTTTCGAGATGCTGGAAGAGGATGAAGGCATACATGAAGCAGTTGAGGCAAAGGAAAATTGCAAAGAAGGTGCAAAAGACTTGCACTGCCAGAAGAGGGGACATGTTGTTGCCCATTCTTGGACTTTGCATCCAACTAATCATCCCAAGCATATGAGGCAAGAGGATAGAAATACTGGCGAAAATGGAACCAAGGATTCCATCATTGATGTGAGAACAGATGTTTCACATGAAGAATATTTTCAACAGCAAAAAACGCCGTGGAAGTGGCTTGGTAAGAAGTGGTTTGACTTCTTGACACAGTAAGACATACTTTCATTTGTACACATGCAAATTTTAGTCAAGTATGCATGTATTTATGCTATAATCTCACGTTTGTTTGAGGCACCTTGGATCGATGATCAAGGAAGCGATGTTCAGTTACCTTCTATAAATTTCTTGCCAGAAATTTCTGAATGAGTTCAAGGAAGACAGTTCTTAACAGGAGGACAAGCGCATCTAGGAAGGGAAGTGTCGACTACCTTCGACTTGTGGTTCAAAGGCACTAGTCATGCAAGGCAAGTGTATGGAGGCTGAAAAGAAGAGGGAGCTCTACTCTCATCTACTGTACAGATCAGTATATTAGTCTTTTGGGGTCCAAAAGATTCCCAATGGGGAGGTGTGATTAAAACTGGATCATGGATCTAAGTGATAGCTAAAAATTAAAAGTGTTCGGAAGTGTGCCAAACCTGAGCGAACGGATAGATCTCGTCTTCTTGATTCATCGCCGCAAACGGTTCGAAAAACTGACACTGTATGAAGAAGTTATTGTAGTTTGAAAAGTCCAGTAAACTGCAATTTTTGGACTTTGACCAAGTTTGACTTGAATTTTTGGAGAATTAAAAAGAGAATATTCCAGGGAATATTCTTGTAATATTCCATTTGGACCATTAAGGTCGTGACAAGTGTCACCATGTCATTCGTTGGGGTTGTACGTTGGATTTTTTTATGCCGCCACATGGCCCAGTTTCATGGAGTAAATTTTTTGGGGGTCCCTGGGGTTCAACCCCGAGACCCGTTGCCAAACACGCCCGTGGCTTACCATCTTTCTATGGTGTTACTTAACACTATATGCATCGCAGTTTAATTTAAAGTTTAATGGTTATTTGATTGGGGGTTCGGAGGGGCCAACCCCTCCCCACGTGACCATTGCTATTTCCCAAGGGCTTAAAGCCGACAAAAACTCTACAACCGCCAACCACGAACTCAACATGTTCACATACAAACGGTTACGAATAACGAAAACTCTGCGGCATATTTATTGCCAATAGTTGACTCCAACGGTTACGGTTAGGAAACCGTGGATTCCGGACATGTGTCCAAAAACCCTGATGGAAATTTAATACTACGGTTAAGTCTTGGAGGAATATATGGCGGACACACTAATTTTGACGTTATGCCATTTTAATTGGAGTTAAGTCAAGTTCCTCCAGGTTTGGTGGAGGATTTTTAGGGGACACTGGACAAATTTTGTTTTGGCTTTATCTTGAGCTAGATTCGACCAATTTTGGAGTGCCAATAGTCAATTTCGACTATATCCAACATTCAAGACTCATTGGTGAGGGTTTAAGAGCCATAAGAGGAATTTTGAGCAGGTTTTTGTTTCATATAAGTTCTAGGGGCCACTAGGGCCACCATGGGCCCGCAAGAGTTTGAGGCCTAGCCATGGGAGCTAAAGGCCTTATTCAGAAATCCAATAGTCAATTTTGAATGTTTCAGATGTTATGGAACTAATGGTGTGGTTTTCAGAGCCTGTAGAGGAATTTTAAAAGCCTATATTCTTTAGTGAAGTTCCAGGGGCCACTAGGGCCAGCAAGTGCCAACAGTAGTTCAGGGCCTAGCTAGGGCAGCTATAGGCCTTATGCAGCAAACCAATAGTCATTTATGACTGTAGTGAGAATTCTGAATCCAATGGATAAGTTTTTAGAAGCTTTTGAGGAGTTATAGAGGTCAAGAACCCACATAGAAGTTTTCTTTTACCCAAAGCCAGGGGGTGCCACCGGGTGTTGGAGGCGAAACTAGAGCAGCCAGAGGCCATTTTCAGTGAACCAATAGTCTATTATGAATATTTGGAATTTTGAATCCATTGAAGGGATTTTCAAAGCCATTTGAAGACTTCTAGAGCTCAAGAAGCTACAGGGAAGTTTTGGGAAACCTAGGGTTAACTGTGGAAGGAGGCCTAGATTGGGGATGTAGTGCTCATTTTGAGCAAATGATCAGTCCATTTTGGAGGTCTGATATGTGGTGGAGACAATAGGTGATATTTCAGGTACAGTAAAAGAATTCTGAGGGATTTAGTACCATAGAGAAGCTCAGTGTAGCTCAGGAGCACCGTCAGAAGGAATCAAGTATAAGGGAGCCTAGATCTATTTGCAGAGTGATGAAAACCATGACAGAGATATAGATGGTATTCTAAGCCCATTGGTTCAGTTTAGTAACCATTGGAGTTAAGTGTGGAACTTGTAAAATAAAATTTTCCATAATCCCAAAGAGCTAAGTCAAGATGACAAGAGCTGAAGGAGATGTAGCCCACGATATTCGGGTGAACTCCTAGATTAAATTTGTTGTTATGTGTTGATGTTTATTAGCTGCATTATATTGCTGTTATACATGTTTAATTTCAGCAAAAAATTGTCTTAAAGCACTTAAACAGTTAAAAAACATACACTTGTTTCAAGTAAAAATTTCCGCAAAATTCAAGTACAAGCTAGATCTTTTATTTGTTTAACTAAGTGGGAGGTTCTTGAAAAGCATAACAAGTTATCCAACCCATTTTCAGATTACTTTTTCATAAATTATAATGAGCCTAAAAAAGTGATAAAAGTATGCTCATTTACTGAAATTACTCGCATTAAAATTTCAATTTATATCCAACACCATGTCCTTCAATTGTCATTTAACCTGCTCAGAAAACAATAAAAACATAAAAAAATATATGATAAATGAAAAAAAATAGGTAAAAATATTTAAAAAATGACTTATTTTGGACATAAAAGGAAGTAAAAATAAATTTATTTTTACCATTTTGGAGAGCTCTGAGTGGTTTTTCCCTTAATTCTTCAGCATACAATTATGGCCAATTCTGTGGACAATTTTCATTATCGTCAATTCCAGGTAAGATATTTGTCCTTTCTCTACATGTTCACAATTTCTATTTTCATTTTTACACATTTTGGGAATTTTTTGGAAATTTAAGGGAACATATTTCACCCTCAGCCCACTGTAGTCTGCCTATATCGAGAGGTGCGATGGGTCTTTTTTATTTATACTGAAAAGTGTGACCTAACACTCTTAACAAGAAGGGCAAGTACGATGGATCACACTGTCCATGAATAAACAATGAGATGAGCATATAAGGGTTGCAAAATTTGTATTTTGAGTTGTCTCTTCCCAAAAAAATTACATTATTGATCTAACATGTTTATTTATTACCATTTATAGGCTTTTATCGAAGTGAAAATGGTGTTATCTTGGAGAGAAGGAGAACATGAAATGCAATATGTGATAGCAACAAATGACCTAACCACAGTTAATGCATCAATAAACTATGGTTTATTAAATTTTTTGTAGATTTCGGGCATGAGGGCCTAGATGGATTTGCTGCAGTATTTGGCGAGGGCCTATGATGTATAAGGTAAATTCTTCAGAATTGGTGAGCACATTGTCACAATAGATGTTGATGACATCTATTTTTTGACAGGGCTTTCATAAAGAGGTGCTCCTATCTTTTTATCTGGATATTGGAGAGGCAAAAAGACAATAAAATACTATGTAGCTACCTATTGCGACAACCGTCAACCTAGCAAGGATGGGAAGATCGAGATAAAATAATTTTTCCATTTTCCCCTCAAAACAATTATGTTGACCATTACACGATTGACCGATAGCGTTGATCCTCATTTGGCTACCAAGTCCCATAAAAAAATGTGATTCCTTCGAGGGGGAGGTGGAACAATATGAGATGGTCACGAAGCATTGGGTATTTTTATCATACAGCGTACCAGATTGAGAGTAAATTAAATCCAAATATTGGGCATGAGCAATAAATTCCTCTTTGGTAACAACCCCAACGTTGGAAACATCCTCATTTATAGAAGGAAAAAATGACTTAACAAACCATTCTTCCATCAACTATTCCAGAATAAAAGTTTTACCAATCAATGACGATGCCACCACTCATGTATGTGAGTAGATACATGAGTAGAGTCAGATTGTTTTAAGGAGGTCAAAAGTTCGGTATCGGTTTCATAATAGATTGGTAACTAAAAATGAGTTAGAAATATTGTTGCCAATGCATTGAAATTTTTAAAAGAAGTTTTGGGTAATTCAACATACCATTTTGCTGGCACATTTGTAAGAGTTCATTGGAAAAGATGCAAACAAATAGAATCATCATTTAAGGAGTTGGAAGAACACCATAAATGATAATTCATAATAGGGTTTGATGAATATTCTCCACGATTTCCATTAAAATTAGGAATATCACTCAACAATTTGGTTGGAATAGTTGGTAACCAAGGAGAATGATAAATCATATCATTGGTAAGAAGGGAGAGATCTGGTAACTATAGGGTTGTGATAAAAGGAAAATGCCTATTAAAGTCCATTTGATAGGGCTGGTAACCTTGTGGATAGAGGTTAACCACTAGTGAGGGGTATCCTGGATAAGATGGAATGGGTTGAGTGATTGGCATTTTCATTCCACCAGGGTAAGGAGGATTTTGAAAAGAAATATAACCCATACCAGGTTGTCCAGTTCTAAGAAAACCTTGATAAGGTTGGAAAGGTTGACCTTGGACATATTTACCCTAATAAGGTTTTTTTGGTATGGTTGTGGTATGACCAACATGAATTTTTGGTATAGCTTGTAAAGGTTGTCCATAAGGAATTTACATCATTCCTAGGCCAGACTGACTGGTTTGTACCTGTGGCATGATCTGAACATGCTGGCTAACTTTTACCTGTGGTATAGTATTACCAAGTGGATTAAATGAGGTTTGTAATACACCCTAGATAGGTCGAGTAAACGAGATTTGAGAAATCCCATATACTGGTTGACTAGCTTGTATTTGAGAGACAACCTGAACATGTTGACTTGATTGAAGTATGACTTGGATAGGTTGACTGAAAGGAATATGAGGTATATATTGGACACATTGACAAGTAGGAACCTAAGGCATAGTCTGAGCAGGTTGACATGTCGAAACTTGAGTTGAGACCTGACCAAGTTTACCAAAAATATGAAAGGTAACATTCCAAGGAGTGGCAATAATTCCTATAAATGGAGCACCAATAGGAAGAGGAATTGTGGCAGGCAGAACAAAAATTTTTAACATCTTATCAGCAAGCGGGAATATTCCAGCAACAGGTTTCCCTTAGCTGCAGGATAAGGAGTGAAAGGAGACCACGTCCCCCTAGCGGGAGGGTACCCAGTATAAGATGGAGTGGGTTTTTGTGAGTGTCCTAATACATTGAGAAAAAATCCATTTTGTTGATCCAAAGGATTTTTGGATGAAATGGGTGGGGCAAGTTGTAGGGTGTTCGACAAAGATAAACCAAATGATGAAGGTAAATGAGAAGTCCAAGGAATAGTAGACACACCAGAAAATCTTCCTAACAACAACGAGTATCTAGGTGTTACCGATGGACCACTGTATAGGTGAGTTTCGGGTGAAGTCATGAATATAGAAGTTGCCACAACTTTAGTTGATTAACTCATAATGACATATACAGGTTGGGTGATTGTCACTAATTCTGTCATGGTTACACTTCTCAAAGGAGTACGTGGATGAGTTTGTTTAAGCGAGTTCAAGAGTGAATTATATCGAGGAGTTTGATGTAAAGGAGCTTCTAGTTGGGTATTAGGGGTAACAAAAGGAAAACATTGATAGAGAGGAGTCCCTGTAAATTGAATGGGATTTTGAGGTTTAGAACGATCTTCTTCAGTAATCTCCTCTATACTCAACAAACCAGGTGGAAGTGGTTCGTCTTCAACACCTGAGGAAAAAGGTGGTGGATGAGAGAAAGGAAAAAAAAACACAAGAATAAGTTCTTAGAGTGGCTATTTGTGGTTCCTCAGTTTGAATTACCTCAGGTTGTAAGATTACCGATTCTACAATTTCGGGTTCTATAACTTCAGGTTCTATTGTCTCAACAATTTATGGTTGAGAAGTTTGAAATGCTTCAAAATCATCAGTTTCCAAGGATGTAACTTTGGGTTCGGTACTAGTAGGAAGTGTTGATATTGCACTACCTCTCTAAGTTACATACCCCATATGGATGTCCATAAGGTATTTCCTTTTAGGAATATTCTTATCTTTGATCTCCAAAATTGATTCCTCAAAGAATATCGATCCTCTTCGACCACTCTTCTCTTAGATTCCTATCCTATCCTTAAAGAGTGTCAATCCCTTTCCTTTCTTGGAAGTTATATCTGCAAGGAAACCCCATATGCTTATCCAATCCTACGCCATTCTCTCTTGATCACTTGAAGAGGAGAATGCACACGTGAAATCTGATATCACTCCCTCTCAAACCGAGAGTACATATCTATTCTCCTTTAGTATTGAGAATAGATTCCTGCTCCTATTTAAGGAGACTCCTTTACTCCCTCTCGAATCCAAAAGAGATCCTAGGCTTCCTTCCACAAGCCTTATAGCTTGTCTTCATCAGAGTATTAGCTACCAATTTTCCATAGCTACATGGATCCCTCTTTCCTTCACATCTCTTGAATAGAGCTTGATTCTTTTCGAGGTATCACATAGCCATATCCACTCTTTTTTCTTGTGATAGGATCTAGGTCATCTCTCTTGTTCATCACTTTCCATCTTTGACATAAAGGCATTGCATTGAGCCTTCCTAAACTTCTATATGATTGTGGATTTATCATGAAAGTGATATTCCTTGACCTTTAGGTTATCTTATCGCACTAATACCCTCCAAGATGAACACATCTTTACTTCATAGTTGCTAGGTTCTAGATATTGAGCTTCCCTCAATATTTTTCATCCATACAGTTGAAATTTCCTCAACGGTCATCATGTATTCCTGCAACATTCTACAATGTAGTGAAATAATATGTTAACCAGATAACCAAACCAAAATGAAATAGACTTACCTCATCATGGTGACCTTCTCGTTTCATCAACATCCTCATCGACCATATCCACTTGAATTTTCCTTCTTGCATCAGAGTTCCCAAGGGTCTAACTTGATTACCAAGTTACAACTTTTCTTTCGGGTATTATACTAGATGTTTGATCAATATCAAATACATATTCTAGAGAAAGTTTTAATATTTTATACATTCTTAAGTAAGTCCCATCAACATCATAAATACTTAAGCATGCATTTCTAGCCAACTTTATTCCACAAGATTCTCATACATGAATCTTATCCACGCATTCACATGATTTCATCCAATCATCTAGCTATTTGTACACAAATTTTTCATCTTGACCCTTGCAACATTTCATCCCATTTTACCAACATGTTTCCACATTACATAGAATACGTAATATTTATATCATAATTCTTTCCATAAGGACTTGTTAATATAATGGTGCTTCTTGGATCACAATTATCTCCTTAAGCAACATTAAAACTTCTAACATAGTGTTACATAATATCTCTATGAACAATATGCAAAATGGTCTAACATTCTATCCTAGATGATCTCTACAAAGAAACTTAATCATGTAAGTTTCAAAACATGCTACTATCATATGATTCTTTTGCAAAACATCCGAACCTGATAGTCAATGAACCTTATTTAGTAGTAAAGATCCTTTATTCTTCCTTATTTTCCTTCCTCTCGGGTTCTCTCACGACTTCAACTACATGAGCTTCACTTCTATACTTTCTCTTATTGTTATTTTTATTCATATAGTCCATTTTGTAATGTCCAAACTCTTGACACTTTAAAAATTGCACCTTGGACATATATTTCTTCTTGGACTTCCAAAAATTTCCCTTCTTCATATTCTTGACTCGAGCTAGAAAGGCTTGAGACTGCTCATTAGATCCAATGTCATCCTTGACCTTATCCTTGACTCTTCCAGTATGCATTGTGCCCACAACTCATCAAAGGGAGTTGAATCTTTCTTGAAGTATATACTTTTTGAAAAGGTTCTCCATTCTGGTGGAAATGCATTTAGAACACATATGGTCACCTTTGAATTAGTGATTATCTCCCCAAGTACTTGTAAATGGTCCCTTAACTGAGAGACACTCGTGAGGAAGGATGCTATATCCTCATCCTTCTATTTATTCATTCTATATAACTTGATTGAAAAAGACATATTTTGACCTATTTTACTTACAAAGCACAAATTCACTAGCTTGTCATACATGGCCTTGGAAGTCTTCAATTTTGCTACAAAAGGAACAAGAGAATACTTGATTGATTCCTCTACGATCCTCTAAGATCTTACTTCCCATTTATTATACATTTCTATTTTTTGTGTCTTGTATTTCTCGGGTTCAATAATTTCTCCAATAACATATCCCATTATGTATTACTCTATGAGTATCAAGTCAATCCTCTTCTTCCATGCTAGATAGTTTACTGCCACGCTGAGCTTGTTGCTCTCCTTGCAGAAATAAATTACATGACTTGAAGATTAAAACATTATAAGATAGTAAAATACTTACGTGAATAATATCTCCAACCTTCTTGATGTTTTCAAGACCTTTATATAGTTCTTGATGATGCACTTGAAAGATGTACCCTAGGATTCCTCCACGAAAAGCTTCCAAGATTTGATGTCTTCCAAGTAGACTTCCTTTTGTGAGTTCAACACCCTTCTTGCGAGATTGATGTAGTTCTTGATCTTATTCAATGTAGAAATAATAGATCAGAAGGTATTCTATCAACAAGAATTTAAACATTTCCCTTTAAGAGACAATATTCTTCATTTTGGCCTTGAGATCTTCTTGATCAACTTTCTAGCATTCTTCCGGCTGCCTTCCTTACTCACCTTAGATTTGATACCATGTTAGAAAATGTAAGTGGGAATGACTATAACTTATTTTCCTCAACCTTGATACTTTATTGTGAAACTTATTTATCTTCTTTATGTTCTTTATCTAGGTATTTTCACAAAAAAATATCAAGAAAAATTAACAACAAAAGAGGACACATATATAGGCTCTAAGCCAGGGCAAAACCCCTCCAAGGGGGAAACCCAAAAACTCTTCCCTTAGTTGAATATGATTAAAATGATATACAGTGACCCAATCCTTAGACCAAGTCCTTCTCCCAGTACCAAGTCAACCTTTCCTCAGGACCTTCCATTAACTGCTTCTTCCTTGCAACTTTGACCCGCCAACAACTTGACCCAAAAACTTTGTTCTCCCTGCAACTTCATCCCAACAACTGCTGCAAAAACCATAATCTATTTTTCTTTTGAGACCTTAAAATCTAGGTGGATATTGGTGGCCACCTGCCTATTCCACTTGGGGCCCCACCATTGTTTCTTTCAGTTTTTTAGTTTCCTTAATTATAGCATAATTTACTATTTTTAGCAGTTTTTCAAGTCCTGAACTTCCGAAGCCGTTTTGAAGCCCATGTTTTTTGGGCATCAAACCTCCGAAAAATATGAGTATGTTTCGGACTCGATATTCACTGTCAACAATTGTATTCCTCAGATTGATTTTTCTAACGATGTATCATGTACGTCAAATAGAGATAATATGCCAAAGTTACGACCTCGGGAAATTGATGTACCAATTTACATCGACGGGGCCCATATTCTAGAATTTCATCTCCTAGGGTTAGGTTTTTGGATGTTTAGGGTTTTCCATCGTTTCTCAATAATATATAGCCCTTCAAGACTCATTGTAACACAGATTTCAGAGGCCTGTAGCCACCACATCTCTTCTCAGAGATAAGCTATCAATGCCCTAGCTAGTTTGTTTCCATTATGTCTGTAAACAAATTTAAGTTCTTTGATATTAATGAAATAAAGTGTTATTTCTGCTGCAATTTTGTATTTATGGTTATATGTGTATTTAGTTGCATTCCTGGATAAATCCGGATCACATTCCGTGAGAAAAACATCTCTCCCCAAGGTCATCAAGGTCAAGAGAATGATTTTTCTCTATCTAACAACTTATTCCTTCAATTATGCTCCCCATTAATAACTACACGGCCCAGCAATTTAGACCTAAAACTTTAGCCTCTTTCTCACTGTAGAAACCCTGAATTCTTCACACACGTGAGATATATAGAGCCCAGAAATAAAAAATTTCATCCTCCCAGCTTCTCCTAGACTTTCAATCTCCTTTTCCTAGCTTCCCAGCTACCGATCAAAATCTTTCCTTGATAGATCGAACTTGTGAGTTAGAGTTTCCAAATGAGGTCGAGTTGCTTCCTTTTATAGCCTTCTTAAGGGGTCAAATTCTCTCCTTTATGTTGACTTGAGGATCCCAGGGCCAACTTGTACTTTTGGAGATTCCAGGACTTCCTAGACTAAAAAATAATTCTTTTTAAAATTTACAAATTGCTTGGAAGGGTCTTATAAATATGATGTTGACTCCTTTGACTCATGAAAATAAATCCTACGACCTAAAAAACCATATAAGCACAAAGAACATGCTTTTACCTAAAAGACGATCAATAATGAGCATGGAACCCATGCTTTGATAATAACAATTTTCTTTCTTCCTTTATTTTTTGTCACATAGGATACATATTGAAATGATTACAACAATTATGAAGACCCAAACTAGTTACATTTCTCAACACTCCCTCTTAATTAGGGAGGTATTCATAATTGGAAAACCAATGCAAGATCATATCTCAAAATGAATAGTTCTCAATAAGAGTCAGATTGATAAGCCAAGAAGATTTTGTAACCACCACTCCCACATTTACCCAAATCCGTAAGCTCGCCAGGGTAAACATGAGACAAGAGTTACTGTGCGAGACCCAATTTCCAAGATGCACTTTTGGAAAATGGGTCCAAGTGTCAGGAACTGACTGAAAACACCCAGTGACACATTTTCACACTATTATCAACCTAATTTGACCCAAAATTATTTCATTTTAGTTTCGTTTCCTTAAATTTAATACAACTTTCTATTTTTGGCAGTTTTTCGGTTCTAAACTTCTAAGGCTGTTTTGAGGGCCTAAACGACATTTTCAAGGAAAATGGAGAGATCGAAAAAGTGCATGATTAACTTATTGATATGTTTTCGGTATCCTCATGGAGAATCTTTGAAATGAGATATTATGGTAGTCAAATGGAGATCCTATTCCCAAAGTTACAACCCCATGAATTTGGAGGTCCCAATTATTCATTTATACAAACACTTTGTGTGCATAGTACTTATTGTCCTCTGAGGTAATTATAGGTTAATTAATTATGCCAGAGAATCTAAAATATTTTGTTGTTAAGGGGTTTTTTGGATGACCAATGTTATGAGCAGATTACAGGCAATTGCTTAAGCTTTAATAATACTGAACATTTGGAAAGGGTTGTTCTTTTACTTCTAAACAATGATTTGAATTAAAATATGTGAAAGGAAGAAATGTAAGAAGTTGTGACGTACTAAATATTCAGATTTAATTTTAAGTTAATGACAAGAAAGAAAGCTGATAAACAATGTCTACAACTCAACAATATATATTTAACCTTATGAAGGTGACTGATAATTTATAAATGTAGAGGGACTTATACAGACAAATAGTCCAATAAATCTATCTCTAAAATAGATGATAACTCCAGAGGGGATTTAAGATATACTGATATTCAGTTTTCTCTTACCCAATTATCTTCATAAAACTTAAATACATGTGGAAAAACAAAATGAAATGTAAACTGGAAAAACTCACAAGGAGACAAGCTGTTTGAAACAAATCCATAATCCTTTCATTAATATGCATGGATCTAAATTCAATACAATTCTGCTTTACACGAGCTCATCCAAGGGTTCAACCTTTTGCAATTGTTTTGTGGAAGTATTTATACAATTTTATTCAAAAAGATCTAGATTCAAGTATCTAGATACTTTTGGAAATATCCAAAATTGTTTATCAAAACAAATGAAAAATATAGCAATATCAAAGTAAACGAGCTTCTGGCTCTAAAATAAAGGATTTCTGGTGATGACTGGATCTGGAAAATTGGAGTCTTTGTTGTTGAATTTGTCATGGATACTTGTTGACTGTTCACTGTAATAAGTTACACAAATTTTTCCATTTTTCTTGATCTGGCAGTGAAAACTTATTAAACTTTCGATAGATTTCATCTACCTCTGTGTATCTTTCGAAAGTGGGTTTTGTGAAAATTAAATGAGGTACTTCACGTCTGATTGAAAAATCAAAGCTATGTCCTTTCATAAATTCTTTTCCTGTAATGCTTCTTGCAACATTTGCAAATTTTGACCTGTCCCTGGCAATTTCACATAATTTGGTTTGATGATAGTCAAGCTGGACTAACTCATCTCTCATTCCTTGTAATCTAGGAAGACCTTTCTGACATAGCACATTAAACTTCTTGTGAAATCTCTGCCCCATATTCTGCAAATTCTCATTGTTGTTTTCTAACTGTAGCATCAGATTCTTCTTAGTGAGAACTTTCCTCACTTCCAAAATGCTATATGTTCTCTCTTAAATGTTCAACTCTTCTAATTCCTCTTTATACTTTACATTAGGAATTTGATTATGGCTACTGCATCATTGGGTTTAGTATCTATTTCCTTCTTTACCTCTATGATCAAAATGTTTTATTTTTTGAGAAGTTTACAATGTTCAAATATGATTTGAATGGATGGCCATATCTTGGTCACCTATTCATTTTTTTCAATCTAGATATTTTCCTTGGCTTGAGAAATGGTACCAACCAATATGTTTTCATTCTCTAAATATTGGATCCTATGGCAAAGTTTATGAGTTTTCTGTAACTCTAATAAATATGCACCATTTGATTTAATTTTTTGTTCCTGCAATTTATCCAATTTATTCGTAAGCTTTTCAATCTCTTTACCTTTGATAGATAAATCTTTCAGAGCTTTAATCAAATATTTTGTTGTTGTGGTGGATTGCGAAACTGTTGTTGAAGTTGATTTTGTAGCTCTTGCTGAAGCAGATGCCTTCCCTGTTGATGTACCTATTGTTGAAATCAAAACCAATGGAGTGGCTTGTACTGGAACATTGTGCTCTTCTTTCTCTTTAAGGAGTTTTTCGATCTCATTTTCCATTTTGGAGATTTGGTCATTTTGTTCAATAATGATTTTGAACAAATCCTCTTTCTCTTTCTCTAGTTCTCCAAATTCCTTAGAGTCCAGATCTTTAGTTGAAGGAAGCTTCAATTGTTTCCTTAAAGTTGCAATGTATGCATTCTTTGATTTAATTATTTCTTTAGCAACTTAAATGTCATTGGGATCATACCCTAACTTTATAACCAACTCTTCTAAAGACTAGATTTTAGTATCTTTAGGTAGAGAATAAATATTCTCTAACTTCAACTAAGTTTGAATATTCTGTACTGAGTTTTGAAGCTTAGCAGATGTCATGGCAGAATTGGTTAAGGTAATAAATATAATTTCACATGATTTCTTATGAATATCCATATGATCTATAGGATGAATCGTTTTTGTATCGAAAGAGAAAATGGACTAATTATAGTCATTTTCTATTCGAGCATGAGGGATCTTAGGCTCTAGAAAAGGAACCTGCATATTTCCTTCTTCTAAGTCAAAATATGATAGGAGTCTGTGTTGGGAAGTTATTGTTTGCTTCCAAAACTGTGAAAATGTAGTGACCTTCAAAGCTAGGCTCCTTCTTTTAATCTCCTGATAGGAAACAAATATACTTGGATCTTTTTGGTTGCTCTTTCCAAATTCCCTTGCTGGTGATGAGATGGGTGTACATGTGTCATTGGAGTCCCTGGAGTTGATGGATATTATGGAATATTGTCTTGTATCCCTAAAACTGAGGGAGTACATGTTCCAAAGAGAACTATTGGATGTAATTGTTGAGTACTTTCTTGCGGACCCTATTCCTCACTTTCTGTAGAAATTTGCTGAATAATGAATATTTATCCACTGAGATTATCCTGATCATACATTAATTCTAATTCATGTATAACACATAACCTCTTCTACAATCAATCATCAATTTGCGGAAATAGAAACAGTCGCATGCGCACATAAACACAATATGTAATGGGGAAAGCTTATAGCTGAAAACCCCCAGCTATTTGTATATTATAATAGAAGAGAACATGTAACAATCTCAGTACAATACTCCTCACAAGTACTCAGTACTGTCTCCGAAAGTTACACACAAACTAGCTCAGTTTTGAACAAGTCACAGGTTCAAAACTCATCCACTAATTGCCTGCCTCTACCGCGCAATCCAAGTTGGTTCAATGAGAGATCCAAGTTCGAATCTCCTTGGCTTCAACTGCGCAATCCTCATGGGAAATCTCCTCCAATGCTTGTGCAAATCTCATGCACAACTGCTGTCGCAACTAATAGCAAACTCACCCTTTCATCTACCTCTTCCATTGGTCTCCACTGAACTGTCCATGCACTGTAGTGAACTGATGTGTTCTTGAGTTGAATAATGAGTTAATAATTAGTGAATTAAATAATATTTAATTCACTCCACTCATTACTAGTTGATTAGCTAGTTAAACTAATCACAACTAGTTCAACTAAGTTAAACCGAACACAACTCAACCAACTGTCTCATCAACTCCACCAAACTCTGCCACTGAAGTCCTAAATGAAGTCAACCATGCATGAGCTCAACAAACCCCAAGGAATAGCGTAATTCCTTCTTTCAGGTGCATGGGCCACATCTGTAGCTCCAACTGAAGTGTTGTAAGAGAATAAACTGAATTTTGTAGTCCAAATATTATTAAGGGCTAATAATATTTGACTGACCTATTTTTAGATAGGCAGTCTAAAAATAGACTTCGACCTATATGTCTAAAAATAAAGGTCCATCTATTTTTACCAACTCAACCAATCATCCAAGAATAGCATACTGCAACTCCTAGACCATGCTCCATATGTCTAAAAATAGACATAGTCTAAAAATAGACTTTGCGCCAAAAATAGCCTGCGGGCCCACTTAGTGAAGGCGACTTCATTTCACTAAGCTCCATCATCTTGTTGCATTTTCAACACTTTACTGCCTTGGATTCTTGTTATATACAATAAAATCCTTTACAGAGGCTTCTGATACTGAAGGGGAAATGGTTTACCTTGGCCTTTTCTCTCCTTTTTCTTGTCCTAATGGAGTTTGTGAAAAATATATAATTTGTTCTTCATACTCTTAGAGAGTTTTTTCCTGCCATTCCTCTTGATTCATGAATTTCTCGATCTCTAGTATAGATGTGTGAACATAAGGGGCATATTTTTGTTATGTTCTCATCTTTGAGACAATATCCAAAGGGTCATAAGACTAGGTAAAAATGTGCTTGAAATTCATCTCTTGTAAGATAGCATCTACCTCTTGTCCTGCCATTCTTGTATTACATGTGAAAGGACCTATCTGTGTTTTTATATTAAAGTGTGATTTCTTCCTAGCTGCCTAAAAATGTACTTGATCCATGTTAATCATTTTTCTAATGAATAACAAGGAAAATATCCTTATAGGCACATACTTAGGAAGTTTTTAAGGGGCTAATTCACAACCATAAATTCTGATTTATGAGTAGCTCTGATATAAATACCAATCACCTTTTTTAGTTTGATCACTCAACTATAAAATCCTTCTAATTTATGGCTCTATCTTGGGCTTTGCATTGCTATATAAAAATCTTACTTCCACATGCAAAAACTGATCCACAAATTGACAAAAGGAGAATTTTGTGCTGCTCATTATATCCAAAGGGGTCGAATGAATAATTGACTAAGGGTTACCCTGGTCATCCATCTTCTGTAATTGAAAGATAAATCTCTCTGAATGATCGTAAATAAAAAGATAAACTAGAAATGAAGCATATATAAATACTCCTTCACTTGAGAATTTCATGAACCGCTCATGAAACATTTCTGATATGAATTCACTGTAACAAAAGATGATTGGTGGCTTTTGTTCACTTGAGAAAATAGAAAGGAAGGAAAAGATATGCTCATCTATCCACTGGTCTGAATGATAGCCTAAAATACAAGAAATTATGGAAACAATATGTTTGGCCAATTCTGGAAAAATTGAGGCTAGATAGGGAGGATTGGTCTTTGGAAATTGGGTATCATGTGGCAAGAAGTTCTCAAAGACTTTAACTCTTTGAGGGAAATCTATTTTGCTGTATATTTCCATGAGAAAATCTGGATGAAAAGGTCTTGCAAGGGGATCATCTTTGATTTGAAGCATTTTAGAAATGGAGTGGCCATTAATATGAAACAGGGTTTCACCATTTCATGCAACAATGGCTCATTCGCTTGGTATATAGCGGAATTGAAACCAAGTGACAAATTCAGGAAAATAGGGAGATTGAGGGAAAATATATTGATGCAAGGTAGAATCCCATAACATGATTTCAGCGTTGTTATCCAAGTGCTTTTGACGGAGCCAATTGTGAATTTCATAAAGGTAAAATTCACAATGGGTTTCAGATATCTGGTACAGATGGTCAACTAGTGGCTTATGTTCTAAGTATATAGCTGGGGGTAACATTGGGTTTCTATGATAAGTATATTTACCTTTAGGAGCCATTGAAAATAGAAAGGGAAGGGAACTGTCTGTAAATGCCTATTAAAAATGACAGGTTGGTGAATGAGGACAAGTATCGGGCGATACTAGACTTGTGTAGAAGCTTCTCCTTTGTTTACTAAAACCTTTAAACAACTGAGAAAACAGTGATGTCATATAATGGTGTGAAAATTGGGATTCGTACTGAAACCGGAGCTTTTAACAGAGTGTTGGTGAACGTTAATTGGTCCGGGAGAAATTTATTATCGTAACGTTACAACATAATGGATAGTTATAACAATAATGTTATAATGGGTAAATGGTGGATAGATGGAGGGTATTGATTTGAAGGGCGAGATGACATGGAGGATGACGGGGGAATGGCAGGAAATGGTGTAACGTTCAACGGATGAGAAGAGTAGTTTTGGAGCTGACCGAGAGGGGGGTATAGGCAATCAGTGGAATTAGAGGGTGCGCGGGGGGCGGGGGGTCTGTATGAAAAGATGACACATATGGCGGGGTGGTTTGAAAGAAAAAACTCTACTCGGATCCCCCCCGTCGGATATCGTTCGGAAGTGCTGGAGGGTGTGGGTTGGTGTGAGTGTCGTTGATTCGAGCACAACACATATTGACCGTTCAAATATGCGCATGCTTTATTGAATAAGACAAAACATCACTTTATGCTATTTATTACAGTTCTAATTAACCATATTAATGTATGGTTAATTTATTTAAACCATGATATAATGTAATCTAAGAAAAGCAATCTTAAGCGGAATGTTGATTAGTGCGCAACAAAAATAAAACCTTTTGAAATTTTTATATCAAATCTTTTCCTTTTTTCTTTCTCTATGCCTAACATTTTTTAATTTTGTTTCTTTCTCTCTCTATTTCCAATGCCTAACATTTTTTCAATTTTTCATTTTTGTTTTATTTCTCTTTTTTTAAAAACAATATATCCTAACATTTTTATTTTATTTTTCTACTACAATATCTAACTTATCAAAACCAGATATGTTACAACAGTACCCATAGGTTATAAATACATATTTATTTACTAATTCAATAATTTCACCAGAGAACCATCAAGAAGGCTTTAATGCACTCTCATAATAGCTTCCATATCATTTATTAGATCATGCATTCAATCACCAATCATTACCGATCAAAACATGATAAGAGCCATAACTAGAATCTGTCATGAAACCATGCTTATAACCAACATATAACCATAATAATAATAATTATAGAATATCCATCAAAGCCACATAACAAAAATTACATTTACTCATAAAATACAAGAGGAAATAACTCTTATTAACATATGCAAAATCCAACCAAGTTAGGGACTTCCACATACCACCCGACCATATATTGGGCTAAACCAAATATCTCTTTTAGCCAATCACCCCTGCGCCATATTCCAAGCATGATTGTGGGATCTCATGGAATAAACCAAGAAAAACCAAACCAGGGCTTCTAGAGGCCAAACCACCTTAACCCTCAATCGGTGATTCCACCTCACGGTCGGACATCACTAATATTAACAGACCGGTCTCTACCCAAGATTTCCAGGGCTCCAAAGTGTTTGTTCCAACCCGAATCTAGGAATAGTAACTCAACCCAAACTGTCGTAGGGCTCCAAAGCATTTGTCCAACCAAGGCTCCTGTACTAGTAACTCACCCCACCAAAAGATCTAGAGTGTTTGTCCAACCAAGGCTTCTAGCACTAGTAAATCAACCCAAGATGTTTCAGGGCTTCCAGAGCATTTTTCCAACCAAGGTTCTAGAAACTAATAACTCAACCCAAAACCATAAGGAACATGAGAACCAATAAAATAAATAAATGGGAAAACTCATGACACTAGAGTTGTCTAAGAAATTGCAAGTCTACGAAAAAACACTGTCAATATAGGCAATCCTCCATGCCAATGACATATCATAACCAAATAACCACATGCAGATACCACACATTCCAAAAATAGCAAGTAAATCATACATGAAACTCGGTACTTGCAAAGCAATCTCGCTGTAGCTGTTGATCCCATTGTCCCCTTTCACATTACTACTTTCCTTTTCTTCCTTTCTCCCAATCCAATTTGCTCCAGGAATGCTCCAAGATTTCTCCAAGTGTGCAAGAGTGAGAGTGAGAGAGAAAATAGAAGAGAGCTCCAAGATAAAACTGACAAAAGGTTGTGAACCTCATAAGCCTTTTTATTATTGAGGCCTCTATTTTCTTCAGTTTTCCTCAAATGAAATTTTGTGACCTTTCAACTTCCTTTTCTCCTATTTTCCATTATTTTCGTAAACAAATGCCAATAAATTCCATTTTTCCTTTCCAAATCCTTTTCCAATTTCCATAGCCATTAATTAATCACCAGTGATCTACACCACTATATTTTTGTCCAACATTCAACTTGGAATATGTGTCCCATGACCTTGGTCTTACTTTGCCTTTATTAACTTTGTTACATGGATTTTTAACTAAGTCTGTTTCAAAACCATCCCCCTTTCGGGAACACCATCCTCGGTGTTCAATGACACTTATAAACTAATAAAACACATTTTTCCCATCGAGCTTTATAACACAACTCGATGCAACATTTACATCATATGATACTACTGAAAACAAATTAACCAACTATCATGAACCCCATACGACTTATTGGATCTTTATAACACAAATCGATGCAGTATTTACATACATATGCATATACATAGACATGAAAAAACACAACATCAAATATTCGTTGGAATGAAGTGAGCTACCTTGGTCAACCTGTCAACCACAACCATAATATAGTTATGATGTCCTCGGTAAACCTGTAATGAATTCCATGGAATGACCCCCCATTTCCACTTTGGAATCAGAATCAGCTGTAGTAAACATGGTCCATATTTATGCAGGAATGTAATAAAATACAAAAATAAACATAAACACAAAGATGCAACATAAATAAAACTTCATTTCATTAATATCAAATGACTGAAATATGCTTACAGACATAATTGACGTAAACTAGCTAGGGTAATGGTAGCTTATCTATGAGAAGATATGTGGCGGCTACATGCCTCTGAACTATGTTACAATGAGGCTCAAGGGAATTTTGATTATTGAACAATAAGAGAAAACCATAAACAACCAAAACCCTAACCTGAGGAGATGTAACACCAAGAGTTTATGGGCCCCTTTGGGGTTAGTTGGACAACCAACTTCCCTGTGTCGTAACTTGGTCATATTATCTCCGTTTGACGTGTATGATACCTCGTTGGAAAGATATCTCCGAGGAATAAAACCAGTAATGTTATTATTATAAAAACCCTAGGGGAATTATGCCCAAAAAATGTCGTTTGGGGCCTTTGTTACACAACATTTTGTCACCATCCTTGCAATCCCTCGTCCCGCATAATGGAGGATCATCCCTGTGACTTGTGAACAATGTCATAATTTGCAAACACCTTCTTTGCATCCTTCTGCATAAGGACATCATTTATCCTGTTGGACATTTCCTCAAAAAAGCACACAAAACTTATGTTTTGGCCTTGGCGCGGATAGCCAGTTCACCCCTCGCGCCGATTTGGAAGATTTTCACTAGAGCCCGTGCCACCTGGCGCTCTGTCTCAGTGCAGTCCCCGTGCCAAGCTGTTTTAGGAATGTTTTTAAAAAATTAGAGGCAGAAGTTTCCTTCTAACTACCTCAGGGAGGAGTCATTGGAAGTGGTTAAGTTGATCAGCCACATATCTCTCTCTTTAGGCTGTGGTTTCCACCTCCCATGGAACACTCCTTAAAGATAGGCCTCCCTTCCATAATTATAGGGATCCTAACCTCTCCCTCTCCCTCTATATAAACAGGCCTTCTCCCTTTATGAAAGCTAGCTGAACATATAGCCAAGGAGCTGAAGTTGGAGAAGAATACTATAGTTGAGTAATTGCTATTGAGAAGGTAGAACCAAGGAGAAGAATACTATAGTTGAGTAATTTCTCAACTGCTTATAATGAATACATAACTTGAGAGTACCATCTTACTTCTTCACAAACAATAATGATGCACCCCAAGGCAACACTCTTGGCCTAATGTATCCCTTGTCAATAATTTCCTTCAACCGCAACTTCAACTCAAATTACTCTGGAGTGCTCATCCTGTATGGTGCCTTTGATGATGATGTTGCTCTTGGTACCAACTCAATATAAAATTCAACTTCCCTGTGAGGATGAAACTCTGAAATCTCTGCTAGAAACACATCCTGAAACTTCTGTAAAACCGAGTAACTGTTCAATACCTTAGCATCCTCAACATGCTTACCTTTGTCATTGGAAATATGTACTGCAAAGAAGGCACACTGTTTCGTGTGACTGTGCTTTTCCTACATAGTTGTAATCGTTCTAACTGATGTAGTATTCTTCTTACCGTATAAGATTCTTTGTTCTCCATTTTCATCCAAGCACTTAATAGCCTTATCATAACAATCTACCTTAGTCCCGTGAATGTATAACCAATCCATACCCTAGTATACTGTATGATCCCAATGGAAGCATATTTAGATGCACTGATGTAGACATACCATTAAATCTCAAATGCACAAGATCTTACTGAATGTTGAAATCTTTTCTTAGTACTTGTAGCCATGTGCACTAAGCAAGATTCTGCATGCACTTCCTTATTCAAACCACACTTATCCACCAGGTCAGGATTAACATAACAATAATTAGATCCAGGGTCAATCAAAATAGAAACAACTTGATGACAAAAATTACCGTCCATCTTGATAATGGATGTCCGGTGATCCGCTTGCCTGTTATCCAATGCTACATATATTCGAGGAATGCTCTTCCAAACATCCCTAATTATTTGTGCCTCCTAAGCACTGTATATATACGGTATGCCACCCTCATGCTGTGGGAAATATCTCCTGCGATGATTATTTCCACAAGTACAACACTATAAAGGCCTCCTGCCATCACCCTTGTCCTGCTCCTCATATTGAAATCCCTATCCTCTATCAGCTATATTGAACTTCTTGTATGACACTACATTATATTTATTACCAGTGTCATGTAGTATGCCTCACTTCTTATCCCATTTTCCTCTAGTCTTGTCATTACCTTTCCAATCCTGTTTAGATTCAGACCTACGCTTTGATTGCTCATAACAATGCTTCAAATTTATGATGGATTCCTCCAACAATCTAGGCTCATCAAACTGAATTTTGTCCTTGAATTCTACTGATAACCCACTGACGAATCTCTAAATATATTCTTTCTCCTCCTTCAGATAAGGCACATACCTCAACAAATCTAAGAACCTGTTGGTATACTCCTCATCGGTCATGGATCCCATCTTCAACTCATAAAACTCCTTTGCCCTATCATCATACTATATCTCAGATAGATACTTCTCCCTAAAAAGTCTCTCAAACTCACTCCAAGTCAAATCCTCTTCCTAAATACCTCTGACATTCTTTACATCTTCCCACCAAATGTCTTCTTTTCCTTGAAGACTAAAAGTATCTATCGAGGATTTCATATTATCTGAATAGACATGCAACTGAAAGAACTTGTTTATCCCAAGAACCCAAGCTTCTGCATCATTAGAATTCTTCATTTCTCCATAAAATGTAGGAGGCTTTTCTTTCTTGAATTCCTCTGGTAATTACTACTTCTCATTCCTCCTATTATGATGGTGACAATGATGACGATGTTGTCTCTTTGAGCCAGAACTAGAATAGTGTTCAGATTTTGGGGTAGCACCAGGTGTGCTCTAGCTCCGAAATTTGGTGGAGGGGCTAAGAAACACGAGATATCCAAGTCCTAGAAAGTGTTTGGAGAAATTTCATCCAGTGTATGAGTTATTCAAATAATTAATTTTTTTAATGGGGACCCTAAGTCTAACTTAGGGAAATAGAAAAATTAAACTAAATTAATTTACACATGTGATGAAATGTTATAAGTGATGTGGATCAAGCATTCTTTTAATCTGAGTCATCAATTAGAGATTAGATCATGACTGTTGGTTTCCCAACGAGAAAAGTATAAAGAAAAGACTTGGGGTCAATTCGAGAACACACACAAATTGCAGAGCACTGAAGCTAAGTCAAATTTCTGGGGTGGGGTTTGCTGAGGAATTCATAGTGAGTTTACAGTGCAGTGAGGGGCAGAGATCGGCAAGGGATGATCTGATCTGAGGCTGAGAATACAACAACAGAGAGGTAGTATTGTACCGGGTCAGCGCAGAGACCAACTAGAGGGATGCAATCCAGCCACACTGACGTAGAGGCCACACAGAGAGGGACGTAGAGGTAGTGTAGAGCCTTCCAGAGTGACGCAGGGACAACCTGTGTTGCGCAGACATTCCGCTGGGCTAGAGGGATGACATAAAGGCTGAAGAAGGTTGTGCTGAGGGTTTCCGGTGGGCCAGAAAGGGATCGAATTTGTAATTCCCTAGAGAGGGTTGGATCAACCATATTTTTTGTCACCGAGTGAAATGTAAATATGCCCAGTAATTTCTCTGTAAGGCAGACCATTTTTGGTGCCTATATAATTGTATTCAGATTCTGCATAATAATAAATCCTCTGGAGCTGTTGCACCGATTTTCTCGCATTGGGTTTTTCTGGGGACATTTGTCCGAAAAATTTATGTAATTTTGTCACACGTGTGTGTTGTTTAGTAAATGATCTGTAGATGTGTGGATTTCAATTTGTATTTTCTTTAGTGTTTTTATGAATATTTAGATTAATAATTTGTTAACTAATCAAACAAGTAGGTGAAGTAGATCAAGACACTGCAATAGGGTTCCTGTTTTGAAACTTTCACATGGTATCAGAGCATTTCAGATCAAGCTGATCTACTAGTAAAGCGGCTGAAGATAATTGCTGCAGGAAGGGAAACTGAAGCAACAAAAATCTAGAAGAGAGCAGTGCAACACTAGGTGGGATGCAAACCAGTTAGGTTGATGCAAAGGCCACACAGAGGATGACATAGAGCTGTCCTAGTGACGCAGAGGCAGTGCATAGCCTTCTAGAGAGACGCAGGGGCAGCTTGTGCTGCACAGAGGTTGTGCTGAGCCAGTCTTCTCACGCAGAGGTCAGCCGAAGGGATGTAGTCCGCATGGAGGAATTGCTGTGCATTTTTCCAAAGTATAGAAGTGTAGCTTCTGATATTCAGAATTTGTTGGTGTAGCACATGTTCTGTCAATGCAGAAAAATGCCTAGCAAAGGTGACAAAAGCGGGAGGAGAAAAATCACTCAACAGATTTGTGCTAGATAGATTTGAGATTCAATCAGGAGGGTGATCGTAGAGGACTGATTCAGGTGATTTGGCAGAGGATTTCCGGGAGGGAAATCAGTTTTCAGAGGGAGAAGCTACTATAGAGGGTTTCTATCGCAAAGAAACCCAGGTCCAGTCTCTTGTTGAGTGTTGCAGTAGGAAGAGGGAGAGGAGTACCTGTTTTGACATATTTGAGCTAGATGGCTCCTTACGAACTGCATGATCAGGATAGGTTGGACAGTATGTCTAACTTCGCGATATGGAAGGCCATAATCCTGTCAGTCCTGGAGGAGTACGACATTAGGGAACATGTAGGAAATTTCGTAGATGCATGGGCCGATGCAAACAATCTTCAAAATTTTAACAAGAATCAGGCGTGGGAAAAGCGCTTGATCATGGATGGGGTAAAGGATCACGTGGTCCCACACATTTCTGAGAAGAAGATGACAAACGAGGTGTGGAAAAATCTGACCATGTTGTATTAGGGGAGCTCCGTCCAACGTAAGATGCTTCTAGAGAACCATATGTGGATATTCCAGATGCACAAAGGGGAAGATATCGATCCATTCCTCTCTAGATTGTAGACTATCCGGGATCAACTAATTGCCATGGGGTCAAATCTAGATGAAGGACTCTTAGTAAGGACAACCCTGAATGCTGTCACTGATGAGTGGGAGACCTTTGTCTAGACAATTTTGGGCAGAGCACAACTCCCCAATTAGGGAGACACGTGGGCCATCCTTCGACAGGAGGAGATCCGGTGGATGACCAAGAGGGAATTCAACACCAAAAGTAGCAAAGTGAAGAAGGAGGAGGAGGTGGATGTATCCCTTGCATCAAAGGAGTGACGACAACAAGGGAAGAAGAAGAGGGACCTATCAAGGTCTGGTGCTTTAAATGTGGCAAACTTGGACACTTCGCTAACACTTTTCCTAAGAGGAAGACAAGGAATCTTCTGATTCTAAGGCAACAACAACTAGAGGTGACAATGGTAGTGAGGATGATGTGGCTATGAGTGCTCATGCGCCTCGAGGGAAGAGGTGGGGTGAAATTGATCTATAGAGAAGCTACAGATGGGAAGGTAGGATCCTTGAGGTGCCGAGACTCTTGGATCATGTACGTGCTATGGGAGCCTTAAGACAGTAGTGGGATGATTGGAGAAGTGGGTGTAGAAGATCACAGTGAAGCAGAGGGAAGAGCTGGGAGGTTGTAGAGAGGAGCAACGCAGTGCAAAGGAAACAACATTGTAGAAGTAGCAATGTAGAGGATGATGGGACTTCAACAACGCAGAGGGGCAGTGCTTACACAATGGCTTCAAAGAGACAACACAACGCAACAAATGAGGGAGCTTCAGTGATGAGATGCAACTCGACTGACTTGTCTGTCATTGAATGGGTAGTGGTCCTTTAGTTGCTTACTTCTCAACAACTGAGTTGCAGTGCAGTAGTTGGTAGCATGATGCAACAATTTGAAAGGGAGATGTAGGTACAAATGTTGCAGAGCAAGTGAAAGAGACATGGGCATTAGTAGAGTGGTAGCAGTGCAGTGGATGGAGGGCATCAGGCCAAGCATCCACAACGCAGAGACCAATGTTGAGATCAGGCAATGCTTTAGTGTGGAAGTATTGCTAGAGCACACTCCTCGCTAAGAGGGAGTGTTGAGATTTTGGGGTAGCATCGGGTGTGCTCTAGCTCTGAATTTTGGTGGAGGGGATAAGACACACGAGATATCAAAGACCCAGAAAGTGTTGCATCTGGTGTATGAGTTACTCAAAAAATTATTTTTTTTAATGGGGACCCTAAGTATAAGTTAGGGAATAGAAAAATTAAAGTGAATTGATTTACACATGTGATGAAATGTTCTAAGTGACGTGGATCAAGCAGTCTTTTAATTTGAGCCATTGATTGGAGATTAGATCACGATCGTTGGTTTCCCAACGAGAAAAGTATAAAGGAAAGGCTTGGGGTCAGTTGGAGAACACACACACACATTGTAGAGCACTAAAGCTGTCGAATTTCTGGGGCAGGGTTTGTTGAGGAATTTGAAGTGAGTTTGCATTGCAGTGAGGGGTAGAGATCAGCATGGGATGATCTAATCTGAGGCCGAGAATACAACAACAAAGAGGAAATATTGTACCAGGGCAGTGCAGAGACTAGCCAGAGGGATGCATTCCATCCACGCTGACGCATATGCCACGCAGAGAGGGACACAAAGCCATCCGGGTGACATAGAGGTAGCGTAGAGGCTTCCCGAGTGACACAGGGACAACTTGCGCTGCACAGACGCTACGCATAGGCTACGCTGGGCCAAAAGGATGACATAGAGCTTGAAGAAGGTTGCACTGAGGGTTTCCAGTGGGCCAGAAATGGCTTAAATTTGTAATTCCTCAGAGAGGGTTGGATCAACCATATTTTTTGTCTATGAGTGAAAGGTACATATTCCGTGTAATTTATCTGTAAGGAACACCATTTCTGGTGCCTATATAGCTATATTCAGTTTTTTCATAATAATAAAACCCTTTAGAGCTGATGCAACATTTTTCTTGCATTGGGTTTTTCCGGGGACATTTTTCCGAAAAATTTGTGTGTAATGTTGTCACATGTGCGTGTTGTTCAGTAAATGATCTATAGATGTGTAGACTGCAGTTTGTTTATGTTTAGTGTTTTTTTGAATATTCATATTAATAACTTGTTAATTAATCAAACAAGTAGGTGAAGTAGATCAAGACACTGCAATAGGGTTTCTGTTTTGAAACTTTCACAAATATAACCTATGGTCATTATCCCTCCTGTTAGGTGTATCCATGAATGTACCGTCTCTGACTCTATCATCCATGTCAAACCTATATCCTGATTGAGACCTGCTGCCATATGCCTCATTAGTTCTTTCCTCCTGTCCACGATTGATCCTAAGCAGTCCCTGTCTCTGCAAGTTTTACAAAATTTGAAGGATAATTACATTAACCTCTGCTTAATTTTCATGTGCCCTAATAAGTCTCTCCTGTGACTAAATTAATTTGTCATTGTTCACCATACAACTCCTTATATCTGATTTCAAACTTCTCAGTGTGTTTGCTATGTGAAGGGAGTACTCATCACCATGCTGCTCATCTAATATGTAGGGAGAATCACATGAACTATAGTCTACCATCTTACTTTTCATGTTTGATCCTTTACTTCCTGCAAACATACCATGTGAGATAACCAAATATGAACAAAACCAAGTGTACCTCAGTGAAGTTCAGGGGAGGCTATCTTGTCTGCACCAATCAGTCCATATTATCATAACATATTTATATATAATGAAATAAACATACCAAACATAACAACATCATAAATCTATACATGAAGACTCAACTGCAACAATGACCAATACCATGCATACATGATAAACACATATACAACAAACATGCATGAAAGACAAACAAATTCCACCCATCCAGTCCAAGTTTTGAAATTGGAAGCCCTTATGCCAATTTGTAACCACCCCTCCCACATTTACCCAAATACTCAAGCTCGCTAGGGTAAACATGAGATGAGAGTTATTGTGCGAGACTCGATTTCCAAGATGCACTTATGGAAAATGGGTTGACATGTCCAGAACTAATTGAAAACACCCAATGACACATGATCACACTACTATCAACCTAATTTTACCCGACATTATTTCATTCTAGTTTCGTTTCCTTAAATTTAATACAACTTTCTATTTTTGGAAGTTTTTCGGGTTCTAAACTTTTGTGGTTGTTTTGAGGGACTAAACAACATTTTAAAGGAAACCAGAGAGTCCAAAAAAGTCTAAGCTTGAATTATTAGAATATTTTTAGCCTCCTTATGGAGATCTTCAAAACAAGGTATTATGATAGTCAAACGAAGATAGTATGCCAAAGTTACGACCCTATGAAGTTAGAGGTCCCAGTTACTGATTTAGACAAACAATTTTTGTGGATAGTACCTATAGGTTATAAATACATATTTTTTTACTAATTCATTAATTTCATCAAAAGAACCATCAAGAAGGATCTAATTCCCTCTTGTAATATCTTCCAGAACATTTATTAGATCATGCATTCAATCACCAATCATTTACCAATCAAAACATGATAAGAGCCATAACTAGAATTTGTTATGAAACCATGCTTATAACCAACATATAACCATAATAATAACAATGATATAACAATCGTCAAGGCCACATAATACAAGTACATTTACTCATAAAATACAAGAGTAAATAACTCTTATTAACATATGCAAAATCCAACCAAATCAGGGACATCCACGTACCACCCAACCATAGATTGGGCTGAACCAAATCTCTCCTTCAACCAATCACCCCGTGCGCCATATTCCAAGCATGAATGTGTGAAATCATGGAATAAACCAAGAAAAACCAAAAAATGGCTTCTATAGGCCAAACCACCTCAACCCTCAACTAGTGATTCCACCTCACAGTCAGATATCACTAACATCAACAAATTGGTCTCTACCCAAGTTGTTTAGGGCTCCAAGGTATTTTTTCCAACCCGACTCCAAGAATAGTAACTCAATCCACATCTACCAGAGGGATCCAGAGAATTTTTACAACCAAGGCTCCAACACTAGTAACTCAACCCACCAAGGGCTCTAGAGCGTTTGTCCAACCAAGGCTTCTAGGACAAGTAACTCAACCCAAGATGTTCCAGGGCTTCCAGAGCATTTGTCCAACCAAGTCTCCAAGAACTAATAATTCAACCCGCAACCATAAGGAACACGAGCATCAATGAAAAAAATAAATGGGAAAACCCACAACACCATGGCTATCCAAGAAATGGCAAGGCCATGCAAAACCACTGCCAATCTAGGCAATCCTCCATGTCAATGAAAAATCATAACCAAACAACCACATCCATACGCCATGCATGCAAAAATTAGTAAGTAGATCATAAATGAAACTCAATACTTGCAAAGAAATCTAGTTGTAACTGTTGATCTCGTTGTCCCCTTGCACTTTTCTTCTTTCGTTTTCCTTCTTTATCCAAATCCATTGTTCTCCAAGAATGCTCCAATATTTCTCCAAGTCTGCAAGAGTGTGTGAGAGAGAGATAATATAAGAGAGATCCAAGCTAAAACTGACAAAAGGTTATGAGCTTATCCTCAAAAGCCTTTTTATTATTGAGGCATCTATTTTCTTCAATTTTCCTTCATTTTTCCTCGTATGAAATTCTGTGACCTTTCACCTATTTTCAAGTATTTTCATTAAAAAATGACAATATATGCCATTTTTCCTTTTCAAAGCCTTTGCCAATGCATTTTCCAATTTCCATAGCCATTAATTAATTGCTAATGATATTCATCACTATGTTTTTTCCCAATATTCAGTTTGGAATACGTGTCCCATGATCTTGGTTTCATTTTTCCTTTATTAACTTTATTACATGGATTTTTAACTGGGTTTGTTACAACTGGAAAATCTTCTTTAATTAAGAGGATTTATGCATGATACTACACTACCTCTCTAAGGCACATACCCCACCTGGATGTCCATAAGGTATGCCCTTTTAACACTATTGTTATCTTGGATCTCCATACCCGAATCCTCAAAGAATATCAGTCCTCTTCGACCACTATTCTCTTGGATTCCTGTCCAATCCTAAAAAAGCATCGGTCCCTTTCCTTTCTTGGAAGTTATATCCTCAAGGAAACCATATATGCTTATCCAATCCTCGAACATTCTCTCTTCATAACTTGAAGAGTAGAATTCACATGATATATCAAATATCACTCCCTCTCAAACCAAGAGTACATCCCTATTCTCCTTTAATATTTAGAATATATTCCTGCTCCTATTTAAGGAGAATCCTTTACTCCCTCTCAAATCTAGAAGATATTCCAAACTTCCTTGCATAAGCCTTATAGCTTGTCTTCATTAGAGTATTAACTACCAATTTTCCATAGCTACATGGCTCCCTCTTTCCTTTGCATCTCTTCCAACGAGCCTGCTTATTTTCGAGGTATCCCGAAACATTACCACTCTTCATTCTTCTGATAGGATCCAAGTCATCTCTCTTGTTCATCACTTTCAATCTTTGACTTGAAGGCATTGTATTGAGCCTTCCAAAACTTCTATCTAATTGTGGCTTTCTCATGAAAGTGATCTTCCTTGACCTTTAGGTTATATTCTCTCACTATTACCTTCCAAGATGAACACACCTTGACTTCATAGTTGCTAGGTGCAAAATATTGAGCTTCCCTCATTATTTTTCATTCATACAGTTGAGCTTGCCTCAATTGTCATCATGTATTCTTGCAACATTCTACCAGGTAGCAAAATAATATGTTAACTCGATCACCAAAACAAAATGAAATAGACTTACCTCATCATGGTGACCTTCTCATTCCATCAATAGCCTCGTCAATTATCTCCAATTGAATTTTCCTTCTTGAATAAGAGTGCCCAAGGATCAAATTTTATTACCAAGCTACAACTTTTCTTTCAGAGATTATACTAGATGTTTGATCAATATAAAATACATATTCTAGAGAAAGTTCTAATATTTTATACATTCTTAAGTAAGTCCCATCAACATCATAAATACTTAAGCATATGTTTCTAACTAGATTTATTCTACAATATTCTCATCCATGAATCTTATCCATGCATTCCCATACTTTCATCCAATCATATAGCTATCCATAAAAGTTTTCATCCTGACCCATTGTAACTTTTCATCCCTTTTTACTAGTATGTTTCCACATTACATAGAATACATGCTATTTTTGTCATAATGCTTTTCATAAGGAATTCTTAATATAATGGTCCTTCCCAGATCACAATGATCTCCTTAAGCAAGATGACAACCTCTAAGATAGTGTTAGATAATATCTTAATGAAAAATATGAAAAATGGTATAATATTATATCCTAGATGATCTCTACAAAGCAACTTAATCATGTAAATTCCAAAACATGATACTATCATATGCTTATATATTATAATGATTTTTTAAAACGTACGAACTTGACAGTTAGTGAACCTTCTTTAGTAGTAAATATCCTTTACTTCTTCCTTCTTTGCCTTCTTCTTAGTTTCTATCACTACTTCGGATACATGATATTCACTTCTATCATTTATGTTATTGTTTTATTGATTCAGACCATACCTTTTGTAATGTCCAAACTCTTGACCCTTGAAGCATTGCACCTTGAACATATATTTCTTCTTGGGCTTGAAAAAAATTCCCTTCTCCATCTTCTTGACTCAAGTTAGAAAGGCTTGATACTGCTCATCGGATCAAATGTCATCCTTTGCCTTGATCCTTGAATCTTCCAATATGCATTGTTCCCAAAACTCATTAAAGGGAGTTGAATATTTCTTGGAGTAGAAACTTGTTGCAACGTTTCTACATTCTGGTGGAAATGCATTTAGAAAACATATGGTCACCTCTGAATAAGTGATTGGCTCCCCAAGTCCTTGTAAATGGTACTTTAACTAAGAGACTCTCATGAGGAAGTATGCCATAATCTCATCCTTCAATTTATTCATTCTATATAACTTCTTTCAAAAAGATATATTTTGACCTTTTTTACTTACAGAGTACAAATTCACTAGCTTGTCGTACATGGCCTTGGAAGTCTTCAAATTTGTACCTTGGTAGTTCTTGTGTCTTGTCTTTCCCAGGTTCAATAATTTTTCCAGTAACATATTCCATTACATCCTATTATGTGAGTATCAAGTCAATCATATTCTTCCATGCTAGATAGTTTACAACCCCGATGAGATTGTTTCTCTCATTGCAGAAATAACATACATGACTTGAATATTCAACCATTATAATATAATATAATACTTACTTAAATAATATCTCAAACCTTCTTGATATATTCGAGACCTTTATAGAGTTCTTGATGATTCCCTTTTAAGGTGTCCCCTAGGATTCCTCCATGAAAAACTTCCAAGATTTGTTGTCTTCTAAGTAGACTTCCTTTTGAGAGATAAACACCCTTCTTGCAAGATTGATGTAGTTCTTAATATTATTAAATGTAGAAACCCTAGATTAGAAGGTATTCTATCAACGATCTTTTAACCAGATCACTTTAGGAGACAATCTTATTCTTGTAGGCCTTGAGAGATTATTGATCAACAATTATTTATAACATTCTTTCGAGCGCCTTCCTTGCTCACCTTATCTTTGATACCATGCTAGAAAATGTAAAGTGGTAGCGATCATAACTTATTTTTTTCAACCTTGATACTTGCTTGTGAAACTTATTTATATTCTTTATTTTCTTTAGTTAGATATTTTAATTAAAAAATATCAATAAACAATAACAAAAAAATAGGACACAGATATAAGATCTCAGTCAGGGAAACCACCCCCCCCCCCCAAAGGGGAAAACCCATAAACTCTTCCCTTCTGCAAATCTGTTTCAAATGATATATAGTGACCCAATCCCTAGACCAAGTCCTTCTCACAATACCAAGTTAGCCCTTCCTCAAGACCTTCCCTTAACTACTTATTCATTGTAACTTCGACCTGCCAAAAACTGCTACAGAATCCCTAATATTTCTTCCTTTAAAGGACTTATTGGAGTAAAAATACTCTCCTCAAGGTCATCAGGGTCAAGAGAAGGATTTCGATCTATCCAACAACTTGTTCTTGCAATTTATCTAGGTGAATATTGGTGGCCACCCGCCTATTCCACCTAGACATCTAGTCGATTTCATCAGTTTCCTTGTTTATAGTAGCATTTACTTTTTTTAGTAGTTTTTTGGGTCCTGAACTTCCAGATCATTTTTTACCCCCTAAACAATGTTTTTTTGAGGTCTGCAACAGGCCCATAGCTAGTTTATTTCCATTTTGTATGTAAGCATATTTCAATTCTTTGATACTAATGAAATCACATTTTATTTTTGCTGCATCTCTATATTTATGGTTATATTTGTATTCTGTTGCATTCTTGTTTAAGTTCAAATTAGTGGTATCAGAGTGATCATATCTTTCTCTATTTTTATTTGCATGTCCCCAATGAGGTAAGGGTATAAGGAGTTAGGGATTGAACTGGTTGAACCTATGCATGACCAACCTCGAAAACCCAGACGACCTCCCATGGAGGAATAAAAGAGAGACGAGGGAGCAAGATATCCTTTCAAAATATTTCTCAAATAATCCCTCGATAAATAGAGGAATGCGATGATGGACAATTTTTCTCAGATCCTTAGGCGACTACCCACATGCAACACATCTTCTTCCAATAGCCACTCGGGAAGTGCCACTACCTTTAAGGTACAAGTTAAATTTAACATCCCCATATTTGAAGGTCAGATAGATACAAATGCTGTAGAAAAATGATAAATATGCTAGAAGAATAATTTTTGGTTCATGAATTTTCTAATCGGGAAAATATTACTTTTGCAATCCTCAAAGCCACCCCCCATGTCAAATACTGGTGGGAAACATACTATGAGAAGAGGGACGAGAATGGACCCTCACTATTTTCAGCTGCACCTACTTATAATTCTTTCCAGGATGCCATCAAGGAAAAATATTACCCTGTGAGGAGCTATCAGGATAAATACATAAAGTGGACCATGATGTGGCAGGGAAGGGACCAAGACATGCCAAAGTTCACAAATATTTTTCATACCTTTCGCACGAAGTTGGGTATCAAGGATTCTGAGCGAAATTTGGTACTCAAGTAACACGACTGTCTACACAAGTACATCTGGGAAGATATGGAGTTCCTTGACATCTCCTTGCTCAGTGCTACCTATCGATACATTGTTAAGATTGAGAAAAAATTTAAATAGAATAAGTGAGACTTTGGATCTGCGAATATGAAGCAAGGGAAAGGCATCCACAAACTACAGAACAAAGGACCAAGCTAAGGCGGGGCGACTCAGGACAAGCCGCCGAAGCTGAAAGTAAAGAACAACACCAAGAAGATAAAGAAGAAAATAGGAAAATGGTGTGAGTTCCACAAGAACCCCACTCATAACACAAGTGAGTGTCGGGCCAAGATGTCACTAGTGGCTGAACTGAAGGGTTTAGAATCAGATGCATGTTTCGACTCTGAGTCAGAACCCGAAAAGGGGAATGATAAAGGGAATCATAATATTGATTTGGAGCCCATTTCCACCATTTCCACCACCAAGATCCAGAAGGAATACTCGAAGATCCAGAGGAGGGGGAGTGCCTCTTCCACTCCCAGATGTGGGTGAAGGGTTCTCCGCTGCAATTCATTTTCAACAGCAGGAGCCAAAAGAACCTCATTTCAGTAAAGGTAGTGAAGTGGTTGGTCCTACTAACCACATCGCACCTGCAACCGTACACCATCAGGTAGCTTCACCAACGACGATATCTCGACATGATCCAAGAGTGCTGCCTTCCCTACAACATCAAGCCCTTCACAGATGAGGTACTATTTTATGTTGCTCCTCTTGAAGTTTGTCATGTATTATTAGGCCAACCATACTTGTGGAAGAGACATGATATGTATGAGTCTAGGCCTCGCACTATTATTATTACTTTTGGAAATAAGTTGTATAGGATACCGTAGGTAGCACTACCTCTTTGATCATTGTGAAACAATGCAGTAAGATCATTTCCTAGATTGGGAAAATTGTTTTCCTTATGATTCGCCTTCAGGGAGAGAAGAATATTGTGGCCATGACCTTTAGAAAGGGTTCCTTCGCACGACAACAACAGATGGACAAGGTCGTGGCAGAGTATAGGGACATATTCACCTCACACACAAGGGTACCTCTACATTGTCAGGTCAAGCACTCCATCGATATGAACCCAAGTGCTCTGCTACCCAATGGACCGATCTATTGACGCTCTCTTCTTGAGAACGATGAAATAAAGAGGAAGATTCAGGATTTTTTGCAGAAAGGCACATCAAGCCAAGTTAATCACCTTGTGGGAGCCTGATCATGTTGGTACAAAAGAAGGATGCGACCTTTAGAATCTGTATTGACTATCGGGCGTTGAACAAGATCACTGTCTGGAATAGGTATCCAATCCCAAGGATTGATGGCCTTATGGACCAGGTCAAGGGGGGCCAAATATTTTGGCAAGAATGACTTGAAGTTCGGTTATCACTAGGTAACAATCAAACCCTCTGATGTGTGGAAGACTGCCTTCAAATCAAAGGAGGGCCTTTTCAAATGGCTGGTCATGCCTTTCGGGTTGATGAATTCCCCTGCGACCTTCATGAGGCTGATGGATGACATATTGCGACCCTTCACCAACTCATTCATGGTGGTGTAGTTGGATGACATCCTAATCTTGAACCATAGTTGGGAAGAGAACCTCCACCATATTCGACAGGTCCTCCAAACCCCGCGACGACAAAAGTTGTTGAAAATGGCAACAAGAAACAGTGAAGGAGGCCTCCTGAAACATCTTTCCTGATCCTAGTTGGAAAGTGATCACCTAAACTAGGTGGGGACCACACATGTGATTTTTGTCGAAAAAATCTATTTTTTAGACTATGTCTATTTTTAGACATATGGAGCATGGTCCAGGGGTTGCAGTATGTTATTCTTGGAGTATTGGTCATGTTGGTAAAAATAGATGGACATCTATTTTTTGGACCTATAGGTCGAAGTCTATTTTTAGACTGCCTCTCCTTAAAATAGGGAAGTCAAATATTATTTACCCTTAATAATATTTGGACTCTAAACTTTAGTTTACTCTCTTGGAGCACTTCAGTTTGACCCCCGGAGGTGGGGCATGCAGCTGCCAGAAGGATTTACGCTTTTCCTATGAGTTAGGTGAGCTAATGCATGGTTGACTTCAGTTAGAGCTCAAGTGGCGGAGTTCGGTGGAGTTGATGCGACAATTAATGGAGGTGGTGTTCTGGTTAACTAGTTGAACTAGTTGTATTTAGTTTAACTGGCTAATACACTAGAGATGAGTTGTGTGAATTAAATATTATTTAATTCACAAATTATTAACTCATTATTCAACTAAAGAACACATCGGTTTAACTCAGTGCATGGACAGTTCAGTGGCGACAAGTGAAAGAGGTAGATGAAAGGGTTGAGTTAGCTATCAGTTGCGACATTAGTTGTGCATGAGATTTGCACCACACTTGGAGGAAATTACCAATGACAATTGTGCAGTTGGAGCCAGTGAGATTCGGACCTGGATCTCTATTTAGACCAGCCTTGATTGCGCAATAGAGGCAGAGAAGTAGTGGGTGTGTTTTGAACCTGTGACTTGTTCAAAACCAAGCTAGTTTTGTGTAGCTTTGGGAGATAGTACTGAGTACTTGTGAGGAGTGTGTACTATGTATTTGCTGCATGTTCTCTCCATTTATAATATACTATAGCTGCGGGGTTTTCAGCTATAAGCTTTCCCCATACATACTGTGTTAATGTGTGTGATGATTTGATGTGCGATCGCTTCTATTCTTTCTGCATGTGACAATTAATTGTAGAAGAAGGTTATGTGTTATGCATGCAATTCGAAATTGATGTATGATCGGGTTAATCTTCATTGAATAAGTGATTTATTCAGCTAATTTCTACATGGTATCGGAGCTGTGTTATAGATTTTCTACATGGTATCGGAGCGATATTGATCATTGGAGCAATTGCAAAGCATTGAAGCGGTTGAGTTTTAGGATAAACTCAAGAAACATAAAGATGGAGAAAGCCGGAAATATACATGCATATTGTATATAATTTTCTACATGGAATGAGAGCGAGAATTTTTGGGTGCACGAGTTTGTAGGGAATATCTGAAAATTTTTGGTGAAATATTTTCAGAAACAAATAGCATATTTGGATTCCTTGCGAAAAAATACCCAAATTGAAAAAAAAAATCGGTTGAATCGGAGCTCGGATGAGGGAGATATCATCGATTTAAAATCAACTCTTTTTGTTAGAAAATTTTGCGACGGCGGGACAATTGCAATGTGCGCGAGCCAAGAATCTACATGCACTGAGGTACAAGATGCATGCAAAGCTTTGAAGAGCAAAGCGGAGGTTAGTGACTTGGTGGTTGAGAGGGAGCCTCTCAACATGCAGCATGAGAAGCAGTCTCGGAAGGTTGTGGAGCAGCCACAACTGGAGATGCAGAAGAATCTTTATAGATTTGATGTAGATGGGATTTCTACGGAGCTTCCTACTGTTGGGAAGCGGGAGAAAGACATGCAACTGAAGCTTGAGAGGGAGAAAGTTTTGCATGCAGGTGAAAGTGAACCTCGGGGTGTGGAGCAGCCACAAGAGGATCTTCTAGAACGATCACCATCACAAATGGTCCACATACCTACAAAATTTCAATTTTAATATTAAGTACAAAAAGGGAAACACCAATAATGTTGTAGACTACCTCAGCTAACCGCCGATCATGGTGCTGACCACTATGCTCGACTCTTGTGGGCACGAAACTTCGGGGTGGCCTCATATTTACAAGAGCGATCCTAAATTTGGAAATACATACTAGAAGCTATTGGAAGGTAAGTAAGTTCCAAATTTTCACCTCCATGATGCACTATTAAGCCACCTGGGACACCTCTATGTTCCTTTAAGCGAGCGTGCCAAGATGATTTTTGAGGCGCACTACAGTTAGGTAGCTAAACATTTCGGGGTAGAGAAAACAATGGCAATGCTGTGGAAGTATTTTTATTGGTCGAACCTTTGACATGATGTTGGGAAGTATATCATATCCTGCACTACCTGCACCATTTCCAAACCGACCATCAAGAAGCAAGGCCTATATACTCCTCTACCTACTCCTATTTGACCTTGGGAATCCATCTCCATGGATTACATGTCGAGCCTTCCACCTACTATGCATGGAAACGACCAATTTTTTGGTTGTTGACAGATTCTCTAAGATGGCGATTATGGAGGCCTGCAAGAAGAGTGTCACAACAGAATCCACTACTAAGCACTTCATTGAACGAGTGTGGGTACACTTTGGGATCCCATATTCCATTAACTCATATTAGGATAACAGGTTCCTAAGTAAATTTTTTCCAAATCTCTGGTTGATGCTGAATACCAAGCTCACTATATCCACGACTTTCCATCCCCAAACTAATGTCCAAACAAAGGTTGTCAACAAAATGACCATACACATTTTGTGCATGTACAACTTGAAGTGGGATGAAATCCTCCCTTATGTCCAACACAACTACAACAAAGCTCTCCATAGCTCAACTAGCCACAACCCCTTTGAGGCGAGGTTGTGATTCCAGCCACTATGTCCCATTGATGTGGTCATACCATTTGAAACTACTTAGGAATATTCGACTCATGTCTAGTCTGAAGCTGTCAAGGCTAACAAATTCATTGAGCGCATTCAACACATCCTCCAATAGGTCCATAACATTTATTGAAGAGCTTTCCGAATTATCCATGGTATTAAAGAACATTTGTCGATGTTTCGAATCCCAACGGGGATCCATCTTTAGGACTTTTGAATGAAGGATTAAAAGAAGGGATTTAGGTAATTAATAGTGAAGAAAAATATATAAAAGAGCCGACCTGAATTATTATTTTTTATATTTTATTTCATAAATTATTTAATATATTTTATTTTAATTCCATAAATATTGACTAATAATTTTATTTCTATTTTAATAATTTATTTTAATTTCGTAATAATTATTACTTTTAATAAAATAAACTAATTTTAATTTAATTAAATATTATTAAAATAATTAATAATAATAATTTTAATTGAAAATATACAATTATTAATAAATTAGAACTAATAATAATTAATATATATATAATCTAACTAACTTAAAATCCTAAAAATATTTTAATATGAGTTGGTTAGAATAATTAATAATTAATACAATTAGTAGTCGATATTATTATATATTATTGTTATAATTAATAAGATGAGAAAATAAAAAACCCTAACTAATTAATAATTAAATAAACTAATTATTTACAAATTAGTATTAACATTTATTTATTCAAAGAAATAAATAAATATTAATAATATATATATATATATATATATATATATATATATATATATATATATATATATATATATATATATATATATTTTCATTTTATTTTATAATTACTAATTTTATTAATATAATTTAATTTTATTCAATATTGTTAGGATTTATATTAGGGCTATTTTTAATTTATCCAATTATTAATAAATTAGAACTAATACTAATTAATATGTATAATCTATCTAACTTAAAAACCCTATTTTTTTTTAATATGAGCTGGTTAGGATAATTAATAATTAATATAATTAGTAGTCGATATTATTATCTATTATTGTTATAATTAATAAGATAAGAAATGAAAAACCCTAACTAATTAATAATAAAATAAAATAAATACAAATAAACTAATAATTTGCTAATTAATATTAATATTTATTTATTCAAACAAATAAATAAATATTACTAAAGTAAATAATTATTTATTTTCATTTTACACCATCATTCCTGAAACCATAAATTTTGACATTCCTTAGGCATACTTCGATGGCTCAGCTTAGCCCACGGGATGCGGGAGTGACGCTCTTCCGCACCTCTCACAGCAACATTTTTACAAAATCAAGATGGGTCTGGGACCTGGCACAAACAATTATGCAGAACTAATTACTCTTCGTCATCTCCTTCAATTTGCATTAGAGCATAACATCATCATAAAATGGTTCAATAAATCTGCATTATGTCATGTACACACACTACAAACTATATTGGAAGATCTTTGGCGCTTGAAAGCTCAATTCTCATCCATCTTATGTTCTCACATATACAGGGAACACAACAGCATTTCCGACAAGCTTTCCAAGGAGGAAACGATCCAACATAGGGGGCTCTGGCATATAGAGGAGAAGAACGACGCACAACACTTCAGCTATTATCATCGTCCTTTCATAGAACAACCTGATATTGAAGACCGACAGATCTGATTTTGACATTTTTTGACAACATTTGACTATGATCTTGATATATCTGATCTAAATATTGTATTTATTGTAATTATTTTTATTAGTCTTTGATGTACACCCCACTGGGGATTTTTGACGAACTATATGTACGTGACCACAGTCACAAAAATGCATATGCAATACATCTACAATGTGTATTTTCAATATTAATGAAAATTATGATTTTTCCTTGGCAAAAAAAAAAAATATTTTCATTTTATTTATAATAACTAATTTATTTAATTTTTGTTAGGATTTATATTAGGGCTATTTTTAATTTGACATTTAAAATAGTAGATACTAATAATAATTACTAATTAATTAATTATTATTTTTATTAATTGCAAATAAAAATTAATTAATAAGGATAATTATTAAAAGTAGATACTTTAATTATTAAAATTATCAGCTCAAGCAAAAAATGGCTAAACCCTAAAATTCAATAGAAGAAAAACAAACCTGAGATATTATACCCAAAATACTATACCTGGGAGTATGGCGCTTTTGAAGAACAAATTTGTGAATAAGAGACCGCCCACTATCATTGATTTCACATCCTCCATCGCTATTAAGGTTATAAGAATGTTTTATAATCTCAAGGGCCTCTCTAAATTTCCTTATTCGATAATGCTCATCTCTCGCAATGATCCTGGCATCTTCTAGACACAATTGATGCTTAGTTTTCGAGGAGTGTTCTGCAAGGGGTGAGGTGCGAGATCTATCATTCTTAGTATCGGCTCCATGCTCTTTAATTCGTTTATGAAGCGAACACCAGGTTTCACCAATATAACTTTTCCCGCACGAACAATCAATTTTGTAAACTCCTTTAAGCTGTTCAAGGCTTATACTATCTTTAACTGATCACCTTCTTTGTCTTATTGTTCCCGCTGTTGACAATTGTGCGAAAATGTCATTCCTCCTTAGAACCTTGGAAATTTTATCAGTAACACCCCTGATGTATGGTAGAAAAACCCTAGCACTGTTTTCTTGAGGTTCGTGGCACTTCTGAGGCAAGAGCGAACCCTCAACTCTTTTTAGGGATTTTTTGATATCTTTTTCTTTAAAATCTATACCCCTAAATACATACGACAAGTGATTGATTTCCTCACTAAGGTGTTCAACATCATATATCCTCATGGCTCTAACAACAAGAGTCTTAAGGACCCCAAAATTTTGAGTTGGATGATGGTAGGACTTAGCATGAAGATAACTGTAAGTATGAGTTTTCTTTCTAAACACCTGATGCCCTAATGCTCCATCATCCTTCCCGAAAACAAGAACGTCCAAAAAAGGAATGCTCCTATTTTCTTCAACCTCCATAGTAAAATTATTTTTTGAGGAAATGGAGTTAAGGTAATTAAAAAATCTCTCAAGATTCTCGTTCCCATGAGTCCACTTTATGTTGGTGTCGTCTACAAATATTTTCCACCAAGCTGGTTTTAAGGGATATTAGGCAAGGGCATTCTTCTCAAAGTGTTCCATGTATAAGTTGGTGACAATAGGAGATAGCGGAGATCCCATTGTGATACCTGATACCTACTCATAGTATTCCCCTTGGAAGTTGAAAAAAGTGGAACGTAAACAAATCTCCAGAAGCTTGGATGTTCCTGGATCAGTGACATATTTAATGAACTGAACTGCCTTATCTAAAGGAATCTTGGTAAATTATGATACCACATTAAAACTTACCAAAATGTCGCTCTCCTCCACCCTCTCATCCTTATTGATCTTTACGAAATTGTTAGAGTCCTTTATGAAGGAATCTGTGTTTCCAACAAGGGGTTTAAGGATCTTGGCAACATATTTCACCAATTCATAGGTGTGGGATCCTATGGTATTAACAATCGGTCTAAGGGGGATTCCCTCTTTATGAATCTTGGGTAATCCATAAATTCTTGGAATAACCTCACATGAAGGGGTCAATTTGTTCTTTATCTTGTCATCCAACCCTGAATTCTTGATCGTTTTCTTGACTTCTCTTAACACCTTGGGCATGGGATTGGAATTAAGTTTCTTGTAGCTACTACAATCTAGTTGCTCGTTCATTTTTCTTATATAATCAACCTTATATAAAACAACAACAACCCCTCCCTTGTCTGCTTTTAGTACCACGATGTTGTCATTATTGTGTAGAGCCTTAAGAGCATTAAGCTCATCTTTTCTTAGGTTGCTCCTGGGGGCTCTAGCTTTCTTCAGAATAAGGGAGCATTCTTGTCTCAATGCTTCTTTATCATCGAGAGCTAAACTTTGAATCCCTTCCTCAATGATGCAAACAATGCTTTCATTTGGAATGCCTTTAAGTGCAATTGAAAATCCTAAACCCTTGCTAAGAATCATGATGGAATCTTGACTTAACTCTACAGAGGATAAGTTGACAACCTTCTTATTCTTGGAGAAGGGGTTATGGCCCAATTTCTCTTTGGCACCACCATTTAAGCTATTGTATGAGAGGTTGTTATCCCCAAAACCCAAGTGGCTCTATTTCTGGCTGCATACTACGTTAGTTGAAGCTATGATTCTGAGAACTGAGCTTATTTTTATTATTATATTGAGGGCCACTTTGGCTATGGTCCCATTCCTTCCCTTCATTTAATTGCGCACACTGGTGTCCCTAATTAAGAAAGCGGTTGCAAGGCTAGATTCCTACGAGGTTGGTAATATTACCCACGACTGAGATATCGCCAATAGAGACCCCTGCACCATTCTTAAGAATCGACCTGCAATTGAAACCACAATCACCGAAGAACCCGAGCTCACCATCTATGGATCGATCAAGGGCCGAAATGATGCTTATTTGCGAAGGGTTGACTAGAGAACCAACAAATTCCATCTGTTTGAAATCAAAACCACCGCTCAATGACTTATTCAGAAATCCAGTACACTTTCCCACCAATGACTCCAAGGAAAATGGAGCAGCTGAAACTACAAATCTACTACCATCGTACGATACAGAGGAATTTGAATTTCCACTGCAATTTTGATAACATAAAATCTTAGATGGACAAAAAACCTAAATGAGGAGGCACAATTTCTGAGGGAAAGCAAATCACTAACGCTATACTGAAACAACTTCTTCCTTGACGGACCAGCAACTGAATTTTTAACGCTGTCATGATCCTTGCTAACGGTGAAATACAGAGTGATCTTGGTAGTTTAGGATGCTCGCTTAATTTCCCTATATGCAAGAGCGTTAGTAGTTCCCTTGACATCGTTGACAACTTTATCAGTTCCGTTTTAATGATGGATTGCAACATTGGTGGTTTAGGCAGAGTGGATTTCAACTTTGTTAATTTCCCCATTAGCAGTTCACATTAGAGCGTTGACAGTGTTAGCAGTTCAGTTCCGTTCATTGAAAATAGACTTGTTTCTTACATCATTTCTATGATGGATTGCAACGTTGCTGGTTTAGGAAGATCAGAATCCAACTTTGTTGATTTCCTTGTTAGCAAGGATCATGACAACGTTAAAAATTTAGTTGTTGGTTCATCGAGGAAGAAACCGTTTCAATACAGCGTTAGTGATCTGCTTTCCCTGAAATTGTGCCACCTCATTTAGGTTGCTGTCTCCGTCTAAGATTTTATGTTACCGATATTGCAGTGGCAATTTAGATTCCTCTGTATCGTTCGATGGCAACTGATTTGAAGTTGCAGCTGCTCCAACTACTCCATTTGTCTCAAAATTGTTGGTGGGAAAGTGTTACACCATTTTTTGGTCATCTAACCTATTATCATTAGATGGACCCAAGTACACCATGTAAGACCAATTTTACCCTAAGTAAAATTGCTTTCACTATGTTAAAACAGGACCCCAAAAGGAAATATTAAACAAACCTATATTTTTTTGATTTCCTCATGGAATAATTAATTAAACCATAATTTAATTATTATTACCAGTCATGTTTAACCCAAAATCAAAGAAATTAATTAGATAAACCTTTATTTATCTTATTATTTTCTAGGAATAATTATTTAAACCTTATTTAGATAATATTCCTTGTTAAATATGACCAAATCACCCACAAATAATTAAATATATCACTATTTATTTAGTTATCTTTCAACCACTTCCTTAAATAATTAAATAAATCATTATTTATTTGATTATCTTCTAACCGCTTCCTTAAAAAGATAAATAAATCATTTATTTATTTATTTTTGACAAATTAAGGGATTTGACCCAAGTCAAATACCTTTCCCCTCCAACAAATATAATAAAATATTCCATAAAAAGTGGATCTAGATCTGGTTAACCCATGCACCAAGATCTAGAATGACCCAATATTTTGTTATAAATAGGAGGGTTTTCCTACCATTCTTCACCTTTTGTTGCCTATTAGATCACTCTGGATCTATACACTTGGTCACTCTTTTCTACCATTTGCTGTGTGAGCTCCCTTTGAGTTCTATTCTTTGTGTGGGTTTTCTACACCAACAAGAGAGAGAAATCTTAGATTTGAAGTGCTGAGGACTTCCAAGAACCCATCCCACTGAGGAGAATTAGATACGCCTTCTTGTTTTCCTCCCAGGTGCCCAATTAATATAAAAATTCTTTCAAAAATTGTTCTTGTCTTGTCTATTGGTATATGGAGTAAACCCTTGTTTGTACTGCTTAATGTCTTTCCATGCATAGATCCTGTTTTTGCAAATTTTTTATGTTCAACTAACCACATATCTGAAGATATTGGCAACCACTTTTGTTGTTAGGGCTATTAGTTATGCGTAGCTAAAGTGGTCATTTTTCGTACACTTCGACAAAGGAATCATACCAACAAATGGCGACTCCACACGGGTTTTAATTTACGACCGCTGTCGTTTTTTATATTCCTGCATATCCGGGCCACTCGCACCCTAGGTTTCTTTTCACTTGCTTATTTTTCCTATTTTTATGTTGTTTTTCTCACATAAAACCCTAAAACATAAAATTTCTAACTTCCGTGTGTTTCTCGCCCTATTGCAGTAAGCGACACAGCCGCAATCGAGACGACAACTTTTCTCAAAAATCTCGCCGAGACAATCGTGACCGGGGTCGGGACGGGCTCCAAAACCTCGCGACTGACTCTGTGTCGACTTTCGCCCTTTTCGCGACTTCGCACCGAAAAACAGTCGTAACCCGCGACCGCCGCTTTTTCTGCTGATTTTCGCAATTTTTCTCGGGTTTTGCCGCAAATGTCAGTGGTCTTCCCTAAATTTCTCCGTCTCAAATTTCGCTTGACCAAGTTCTGATCTATTTTTACTCATCTAAGTGGGAACCTAGCCCCCTAGGGCTTTAGTACCCTCCACTTTTTGTGGAAGAGTTTTAACTATTTCAGCCGTCTGTTTTTCAGAGCTTCAGCCTCCTTTTTTCCAAATCTGTTACCTCCCTTTCAGATCCATTGTAATCAACACTTCTACCTCTCAAATCACCTCCTGAAGATTTGTTTGGATCTACTTTTAGGGCCTCCTCCTTGCCCCCTCCACTTTTTGTTGATTACCTTCCTTTTTCCAGCCACCTTGCCTTTGTCTCTTGGTTGTGATCTGCACCTCTTTTCAGCAGCTTTATCCTTTAGATCCCTATCCCTTTTGACCCCAGATCTATTGGCCTCTTTTTATGTGTGTTTTGACTAGATTTTTGCCCTCTTTTAGAGTATTTTTGAGAGACCCGCCTTTTTGGGTTAGATTGATGCATGTTTAGCTGTTAAATGTTCTGTTATTTCAGCATTATACATTGTTCTCTACAGATTTCTTTTCAGTTACGCAGCACACTTTTTCTTGCTCTCAAAATGAAAAGGGTTTAAAAATTAAAATTAACGCACACCACACACTAACCCTAAGTGAAGAAGTGCCTGGTTAACACCGCCTAGAAAAGACTCTAAAATCAATTGTCACTGCACCTTATCTGCCCTTGACCTCTCTTGATTCTGTCCCTTTCTGCCCCTATCGGTTTCCTTCTTCCTGTCATCATTGCGTCCCCTAGGCACCTTTCCTGGAGACTTCTTGGCCTTCACCCTCAGTTTCTGGTTGATCGACCTGCTCCGCCCCGCCGTCGTCGAGGCCCTCTCCGGAAGCCCCGCACTCCCTGGATCTCCCGATCCATCTGCTCCCTTTCTGCCCCTAGTTCTCCCCGTCACCTTCACCATGTCCGGTCCAGTACTCCACCGGTGGTGATCCGTGCCCCAATGCCGACCTCGCCACTAGCGGAACCGCCACAGAACTACCTCGACCCCGGCCACACCCTTGTTGCCATACATCAAGTAGCCCCGCCCTCCCGATTTCAATCGCCTGATCAACGACCCCATCCACCACGATGTTGGCTGGCTCCGCTATTCCAACCAAGCTCCCTCCGACATCCCTTGGGCTCAAGGCCTTGCCGAGAAGATCCAACCAATCATGTCCGATCTTTCCACATGTGTGTTGTTCCTCCAATTCCATTATCGATGACTCCATCCATCTTCGTTTGTTCCAACGCACGCTTACCGGCGAAGCTTCTAAATGGTATGTTGAACAGGCCACCTCTTCCCATACCACCTTGGCGACCCTTGCCCAAGCCTTTTTGTCCTATTTCCAGCTCCCTCTCCGATACGACACTGGCATGGAGCTCTTGACTTCCTTTAAGCAATCCTCTTCAATCCGCCTTTCCGCCCATGTTCAGGAATGGTGAAGAAGACGGAGCTTATGTCGAGCCCCTCCCTTCGAAGATCGGGTTTATATGGACTGGTTCCTCTGCACCCTTCCAACTCCCATCGGCAAAGATGTCGCCTCCCATTTTCCTCAAACCGAAGAAGCCGCCCTCCAAATAGCTTTGAAATATGACCCGATCTACGCTCAATCTGGTTATGTTTATACCGTTCTCCCTGACCTCCCCAGGCCCGGTGGCGCTAACGCCCCGGGGGCATCTCATTCCGCCGACGGTATCGTTGGAGCCCTTTCCCATCTGTACGCTCAACCTCCTATGGGCTATGGTCTCCCTCAGGGAGGGGCCAGCACCTCCAGCACTCTTCCCCCTCCCGGTAGCATGTATCCAGGATACGGCATGCCTCCTCCTTTTTCCCAACCTCCTGCTTACCTCAATGTTGCCCAACCTAACCATTACCTTTATCCGCAGCCTGGTGCACCAGCTCCTCCAGCATATGTGCTTCCATCTCCCTTGCCTCCTCCAAACCCACAACAACACTTACAGCCCCCTCCAGGGCAAGTATTTCCACAACAGGGCGCGACTAATCCCCCTTCTTCTCAAAGAAGGCGGAGAGGTAATCCAAACCAATCTGCCCCTGGTACCCGTGGACCCAATTCTGGTGTCGACCCTAACACTGCCAACCAGCAACAGAGCATTCAGCCCAGGCCGGACAAGTCGCTTTGCACAAACAAACCTTGTTCGTGTTGCAGTGTTTATGGTCATTATACCCATGATTGTCCCCTCTTACCCCAGATGCGGTAGATGTGGGAGTCTCAAGCCACATTGCGCGGAAAACACGCCTCCCCTCATGCTCCTCCTAATGTGGCCACTACCCAACCGGCTGTGTTTACTGATCCTTTCCCTCAGCAAGGATTCGTGGCTACCCAACCGCCTGATAGCCAGGTCGCCACTCCACCTTCCCTTTCTGGTTCCTCCGATTACCAGATCCTTATGATGCACTCCGATCCCTCCCCGACCGTCGACCTTCACCTTCAAAATCGGTCTCGCTAGTACCCCAAGCCTCCTGCTCAGTCTGCCTCCGAGCCTCCTTCTTCAGGTTCTACAGAGCCTCTTTCGACACCGAATGGCCCCTTACATATCCCTCAACCCAAAGTTGAGGTTCATACCAAGATTCCTAAGGGACCATTACGTCGAAACGCTGCTTCCGGTCGAGCTGCTCAATCGTATAATATAGTAGATGATTTGGCGCAATCCCCTGCTGCCATTTCCACACTGGAACTCCTCCAGTCATGCCCTTCCCAAAAGAGGGCTCTACTATCTACCGTGGGCGCTGTAGATCCTGCTGATGACCAAATGATTGTTTTCGACGCCACTCAATCGGACCATCCTCCTCTCCCTCCTTCCGTCGCCTTCCAAATCCCATTCAAAATCCGGAACGCCAACGTTTCCCGGTGTATAATTGATGAGGGGGCATCCACCTATGTGATGTCCGCTTCGGTTTGGAAGCAACTCGGATCTCCTGAGCTGGCCCCTTCCACGATCACCCTTCGAGCGTGGGACGACCATGCCTCCCAACCCATTGGCCTATTCCGTAATTGTCCTATCACCCTCGCCGGTAAGACTGTTTGCGTTGACGTCGAAGTCATCGACGCCCCGCTAGACTACAACATTCTACTGGGGCGAAGCTACACCTATGCTATGTCTGCTTTCCCATCCGCGGTTTTCCGCAAAATGTCTTTCCCCCATAATGGAAAGATAGTCACCATTGACAAGTTGACATATCATGAGCCAAAATCTCAGACCTCATCTGAGACGACCATCTCTTCTGTAGCCAACAAGCAAACCGTCGATTCCTTGACCAGTGTCTGCCCCGGCGTTTACAAAGATTCCTCCCTGCTTGGAACTTTCCCTAACCTTCCTCCTCCTCCCATCACTGATCCCAGCTCATCGAATGTTTGCATGATGCAATCGTCTCAGACTGCCCGGAAGCGGCCTGCCTCGGCTAGTCAGCAACCTCCCCCTCGCCCTCCGCAACCCGCTCCTAGCCATTCATCTCAGCCAGCCGGACCTCCTCCTTCTGGCCCTCCCCCTACAGCTGGTATCCCTGAACCCCTTTATCCTCCTGGATCGGTTCCTCCTGGCCTTAACCATCTTGAAGCCGTCCCTCCTGGTCATTACCCTGCTGGGCAGATCCCTTTCCTGGCTCCCCCTCCCAGAGTATATTCTGTCCCCGTCATGGCCACCCTCTCTCTCGCTAACCTGACCTTGGGCATATCGGTCTGGTACCTCGATCCCCCAGCCGCCACCCCTCCTGGTCACCCCAAACCCTACATGGCTTTGACACTGGTTCAACCGGTCCCCCTCGCTTCCTCCGTTGCCACTGTGCCCCCAGCACCTCCACAGGATCCTTCTCCTGTCGTGATGGCTCCCGGGAAGAAAGGCAAAGCCCGCAAGGGGGCACCTAAAGATAAGACCACCACGACTGACCCAGCCCCTCCTCCGCCCACAAAGCCCTGTGCCTTATGTGATGTCACCGGTCACACCACCCATGCTTGTCCCGAGTTGCCCCGTATTCAGCCCATGGTTAAAGTCGCGTTCCCCGAGTCTACGGTCCCTGAAGCTTCCATTCCTTCTTCGTCCGTAACCAAGAACCCCAAGACTCTCCGCACCAACAAGCCCTGCGCTTTGTGCGCGCGTTCATGGCCATTACTCCCACCATTTTCCTCACTTGACGCATTACCACGCCTCTTTAGAGGTGGTCTGAGAGTATGAGGTTGAACAAAATCAATCCGCCTCTCCCATCCTCGCGCAATATGTTTCAGGTCAGCCTGAGGATCCCCCCGCTCCCATCGACATTCCCCCCCCTGATGTTCAGATGACGGAGTATACTGTAACCATTCTTTACCTATCCTCCTCTGCAAGACACTTGGAGCCTAGCCCCCCTGCATCCTCCCCTGTTGTGTCACCTAACCACCCCTTTTCTACCCATACGCGAGATCACTCCACCCGTGTCTCTGTTGACCTCCGCAGCCCGAGTCCTCTCCATACTTCCGATAGCCCTCGTATACCACCCTCCAATTTGTATATGAGTCACGGTCATCCTGCTCCTCGCACTCCCTCCCGCAATTGCCGCCCGATGTCTCCTGTGCACTCACGCTGCCGTCATTGCCTCTCCTCCCCTCATTTGTTGTCTTGTAACACCATTCTACAGGACCCCTCGTCCACACCCTTTATCGGTTACGCCAATGGTGCAAGTCGTTACTCCCGGAATCTAGCCTCGGCAGGTTGGGCCATCTTCACCCCCTTGCATGCCCTTGTTCTCTCTAACGGGGTTTGCATTGGTTCTGCCACCAACAATCAGGCCGAATATGATGCAGTGCGTGGTCTCATAGTCGATTCCCTCTTTCATCGCATCCTCCATCTGCACGTTCGTTTGGATTCCCTACTTCTTGTAATGCAATTAAATGGTGTTTATCGTGTGCATAACCCTGTGCTGTTCAGACGCTATTTACGAGTGAAACTCTTGATACGTGCCTTTGAAACCATAACTTTCAACCATGTACCTCCAGAACAGAATCACTATGTAGATAGTATTGCAAACCATGTTCTAGATTGGCATTTATCACATGCATTTCATACAAGACAATAACATTCATTATCATTTAAAAAACGATGCATATCCATAATATGTGTTGCAAAAACATGTGTTTAGAGTCCATCTACTCTGATACATATGCCATGCCCATAACATGTTACAAAACTAGGGGCACCACTTGCCCCTACATACATACTAGGGGGCATCACCTGCCCCACACCTAATCACTATCTGGCAGATCCCGAGCCAATGGCTCTGCCCCTGGAGCCTGTAGATCACGAATCCCCTGACCAGCCATCGCCATGCGCCGCATGACCCCTCGCCATTCCGAGGGCAGACCAATACATGGTTCTATGTACTGATCGTCTAAGTCCTGCCACCCGCGCTCTGATACTCCAGTCAGCAACCTTTCACATCTACGGCGGATGTCCTCCAGAAGGGCGGCTGCATCCTCATTTTGCGCTGCTCTCGACCCACTCGGACCTGCAGCTCCAGCTGCTGCCGGTCGTCCCATATATCCGGCCGGCCTCACCGGTGCTATATCTGCATACCAACAGTACATGAATCAGTACCCTAGCTACTATTCAAAACACTGTACCATGCCCATACAAGAATAGCAATCTGTCACTTACCATCCGGCCCCCAGACTCGACCAGGCGGAAGTGGCAGGTCCGGGTCTCCACAGTAGCTCATCCCACTATAGGGATAGTCGTCTATGTACAATGGCATCTGATCCCAATGGGCAAAAAACTCAGGTCGAAACACTCGCCCGACCACCCCTCCTCCTCCTCTGCACAGTAGCCATCCCTAACGGCGCATCCTGGGCTCTCTCGGGCCCCCATCTGGAATCTGTATACGAGGCCTTAAGGTCGGGATCTTCTCAAAGAAGAAGGCGCACATTAAAGTCCCATATGAGCAATCATGGTTCACCTGCCGCCTGCATAGCGACAACTGTCGCTTTAGCGACAGCAACATCATTTGGGCCCACCCATAGTAGGTCCCCCCCAGCACACTCTCCACTATCATCATCTGCCCCCCAGTGATGTGATGGAGCGCCTGGTTGCCCAGGATACGCAGCACAGCTACGGCCACTGCACGGGTTTCTAGCCTCTCTAGATCTCTGATCGGTATCCGAGTCCCCTTGACTTGAAGACCCGGTTGACAATGACGCTCCACAAACTCCATGATATGCCGCCCCCACGGCAATACTGGCTGTGTGTTTCCCACCATCCCCAGTGGCGGGAGACCAGTCAGAAAATACACGTCCTGGACCGTCAGTTCGATTCCGTGCCCCTGCACTACAAAGACCTCCTGATCTGGATCCCAGTAACTGATAATTCGGGCCAATAACGATTCGCCTGCTCTCATCAAAGGGTTCTCCAAAAACTTGAGAACCCCAAACCTGGCCAGTACATGACGGACGCCCTGATCCGCCTGGATCTCTGCCCGTAGTGTCTCCAGGTCTCTTTCCCTCCAGTTAACCCGTAAATCTACCATACTTGCACAAACACATCATTTTTTTCAGCTTACAGATCGGGACAATCATAACCAAACACCAAAACCCAACTTCCAACCATAAAACAGCACCAAAACCCCCTCATCTCCCAGGTCGCAGTTTTCTGCCCATTTCTGGGACAGGTCGCACTTTTGTGCCTGAAACCTGCTTCCCAGGTTGCACTTTTTGGCCCAAAAAGTGCGACCCGGCCGTAGAGATGAAGGAGGGGCTGTTTCTGGGATTCTGGGCCCTAAACTGAAAATGTAATCCATCAAAATGCAAGAGAAAAGTTAGACCTCTTACCTGCAACTGACGGATCGCGATTCCAACGGTCGGTTTGTCCGCTACGTTCGCCGCAAGATTTAGGGCCTTCTCTCCTCTCTACATTCACCACAGCAACAATAGCAAATGAGTGATTTTGGAGGGAAAACTACCTTATTAAAAGAGAACCCATGTTTCTTCTTTCGACTGCTGCGACCACACCGTAGCCCCGTTTGACGAACCGTCTGCACCGTTGGAAAGCTCTCACCGAGCCCTCAAATGGGTATCTATTAGTTCTTTGTGATATGATACTTCACCGGGACACATTTTGTCCAAGAAGGGTCACTTCACCTCTCCTTAAAATCGAATTTCCTCACTTACGACACTTGTACTTGGGGCACCATCTTGCCTCCTTACTTGTCTTCGTTCGTGTTGATTTTCGTCATGAGTTCCCATCATGTACTCATGTTTCCACGGTCCCCCCATTGGGGCCTTTACTGTGTGGCAGCACCATCGAGTCGCCCTTGTTTAGAGCATCCAAGTTGAGTCATCATTCCCTCCATGGAGTCTATACCGAGTCCTTTTGTACCCCAATATAGCCCTCCATCCTTCATTGATTGGTCTCTCTCTTGTGTCGCGCATTATGACCTTTAGTTCCACTGTCCCCCATCCCTGATGATGTTGTGTCAGTCGCTGCCATGTCATTCATGCCCTTTATGCTCTAGCAAGGGAAGTCGTCCATTAGCTACTCAGTCCTTTCCACTTCACTATCATCATTAGTGTCAGTCTGTCCATCGCTCTACTCTTTTCTCTCGTGCCTTAGTTGAGGATCTCTCATTGCCTCACCTATGGTGAACCTCCTTCTGTCGACATCAGCTCATTCATTCCAGAAGCCAGGTCTAGAGGGCGGTGTACCTTGGTTCCAGCTTCCACTCTTGTTCGGTGCCTCGGATCAGGCAAAGGGATATCTCCTTTCCCTTTGGCTTGATTTTTTCTCCAGCTCCTTTCAGCATGATCGAGATCCGTATACTTGATGGTCTAGTGATCCAGCAGCAGCTCTTGATGATTCCCCGAGTGTGTGTGAGATGTCTCAACCCTCATGAGGGGGTGGCCCTGCAGGTAGCCCCCCACATGCTCGGATGACCTCTTCATTGCAGCCTTCGATGCAACTCCAGATATTTGATGATGTTGGCCGTAGCCACTTGCAGTGCCTCTTCGACTTGCATGTATCAGTCAGATTTTGTGAGCCCTTCCCCATTTACAGGGGGCATTTGGGTTGTATTTGTATCTCATGTACTCAGATATTATTGTACAAGTCCTGGCTGTTATCCCAGGCACAACATGTATGTGGGATTTCTCATTGTATTTTTATCTGGCTCATGATTATGCCAGCTGTACTTTATGGTTCGGTCCCTTGTTTACTGGACACACTATTCTTTTGTGCTTTGTCTCGGCGGGCATAGGTATGCCTCCCCCGCCGCCTTCAGCACAGGTACCCTCTCATAAAAAGAGACTTGTTGCACCTGCGAGTCTCGTCTCCTCAGGGTCTAGTCCTTCAGCACACTATCTACCTCACATTTCTCTCTCTGACATCCCTTTTTGTTGTCTAGTGATTGTGTTCTTACAACGTACTTCGGTCATACGATTTGCTCCTAACACTCGCACGCTGGGGGGCAATCTGTTACACCATTTTTTGGTCATCTAACCTATTGTCATTAGATGGACCCAAGTACACCATGTAAGACCAATTTTACCCTAAGTAAAATTGCCTTCACTATGTTAAAACAGGAAACCCCAAAAGGAAATATTAAACAAACCTATATTTGTTTGATTTTCCTCATGGAATAATTAATTAAACCATAATTTAATTATTATTCCCGGTCATGTTTAACCCAAAATCAAAGAAATTAATTAGATAAACCTTTATTTATCTTATTATTTTCTAGGAATAATTATTTAAACCTTATTTAGATAATATTCCTTGTTAAATATGACCAAATCACCCACAAATAATTAAATAAATCACTATTTATTTAATTATCTTTCAACTACTTCCTTAAATAATTAAATAAATCATTATTTATTTGATTATCTTCTAACCGCTTCCTTAAAAAGATAAATAAATCATTTATTTATTTATTTTTGACAAATTAAGGGATTTGACCCAAGTCCAATACCTTTTCCCTCCAACAAATATAATAAAATATTCCATAAAAAGTGGATCTAGATCTGGTTAACCCATGCACCAAGATCTAGAATGACCCAATATTTTGTTATAAATAGGAGGGTTTTTCCTACCATTCTTCACCATTTGTTGCCTATTAGATCACTCTGGATCTATACACTTGGTCCCATTTTTCCATCATTTGCTGTGTGAGCTCCCATTGAGCTCTATTCTTTGCATTGGGTTTTCTACACCAACGAGAGAGAGAAATCTTAGATCTGAAGTGCTGAGGACTTCCAAGAACCCATCCCACTGAGGAGAATTGGATACGCCTTCTTGTTTTCCTCCCAGGTGCCCAATTAATATAAAAATTCTTTCAAAAATTATTCTTGTCTTGTCTATTGGTATATGGAGCAAACCCTTATTTTTTCTGCTTAATGTATTTCCATGCATAGATCTGGTTTTTGCAGCTCTTTTATGTCCAACTAACCACAGATCTGAAGATATTGGCAGCCACTTTTGTTGTTAGGGCTATTAGTTATGCGTAGCTAAAGTGGTCCTTTTTCGTACACTTCGACAAAGGATTCATACTAACAGAAAGCTTACTAGATTTCTAAATAAGTCAGTGAGCGGTGGTGTTGATTGCAGAGAGATGACAGTTGCTGGTTCTCTAGTCAACCCTTCACAGATAAGAATCAGGTCGGCCCTTGATCAATACCTATATGGTGAGCCTGGGTTCTGCGGTGATTTTGGTTTCAACCGTGGGTTGATTCTTAAGAACGATGCAGGGGTCTCTATTGGCGATATCTCAGTCCTGGGTAATGTTACCCACCTTGTAGGAAGCCAACCTTGCGACCGTTGTGTTAATAAGGGACACCCATGTGCGTAATTAATTGAAGGGAAGGAACAGGACCATAGCCACAGTGGCCCTCAATATAATAATAAAAATAAGCTCAATTCTTAGTATTTAGCTTCAACTAATGCAGTATGCAGCCATAAAGAGAGCCGCTTAGGTTTTGGGGATAAAAACCTCTAAGACAATAGCTTAAATAGTGGTGCCAAAGAGAAAATGGGCCATAACCATTTTTCCAAGAATAATAAGGTTGCCAACTTATCCTCTGTAGAGTTAAGTCAAGATTCCATCATGATTCTTAGCAAGGGTTTAGGATTTGCAGTTGCACCTAAAGGAATTCCAAATAAAAGCATTGTCTGCAACATTGAGGAAGGGATTCATAATTTAGCTCTCGATAATAAAGAAGCATTGAGACAAGAATGCTTCCTTATTTTGAGGAAATCTAGAGCCCCCAAGAGAAACATAAGCAAAGATGAGCTTAATGCTCTTAAGGCTCTGCACAATAATAAAAACATCGTGGTAATAAAAGAAGACAAGGGATGGTCTGTTATTGTTTTAGATAAGGTTGATTATATAAGAAAAATGAATGAGCATCTAGATTGTAGTAGCTACAAGAAACTTAATTCCAACCCCATGCCCAAGGTGTTAAGAGAAGTCAAGAAAGCGATCAAGAATTTAGGGTTGGATGACAAGATAAAGAAGAAATTGACTCCTTCGTGTGAGGTTTTTCCAAGAATTCATGGATTGCCCAAGTTTCATAAAGAGGGAATCCCCCTTAGACTGATTTTTAATACCATAGGATCCCCCACCTATGAATTGGTGAAATATGTTGCCAAGATCCTTGAACCCCTTGTTGGAAACACAGACTCCTTACTAAAGGACTATAACAATTTCTTAAAGCTCATTAAGGATGAGAGGGTGGATAAGAGCCACATTTTGGTAAGTTTTGATGTGGTATCATTATTTACCAAGATTCCTTTAGATGAGGCAGTTCAGGTCATTAAAGATGTCACTGATCCGGTAACAACCAAGCTTATGGAGATTTATTTATGTTCCACTTTTTTCAGCTTCCAAGGGGAATACTATGAGTAGGTATCAGGTGTCGCAATGGGATCTCCGCTATCTCCTATTTTCATCAAATTATACATGGAACACTTTGAGAAGAAGGCTATTGCCTCATATCCCTTAAAACCAACTTGGTGGAAAAGATTTGTAGACGACACCAACATAAAGTGGACTCATGGGAAGGAGAACCTTGAGAGAATTTTTAATCACCTTAACTCCATTTCCTCAGAAATTAAGTTTACTATGGAGGTTGAAGAAAATAGGAGCATTCCTTTTTTGGACGTTCTTGTTACCAGGAAGGATGATGGAACATTAGGGCATCAGGTGTTTAGAAAGAAAACTCATACTAACAGCTATCTTCATGCTGAGTCCTACCATCATCAAGCTCAAAAGTTTAGGGTCCTTAATACTCTTGCTGTTAGAGCCATGAGGATATATGATGCTGAACACCTTAGTGAGGAAATCAATCACTTGTCGTTTGTATTTAGGGGTATAGGTTATAAAGAAAAAGATATCAAAAAATCCATAAAAAGAGATGAGAGTTCGATCTTGCCTCAAAAGCACGAAGAACCTCAAGAAAACGATGATAAGGTTTTTGTACCATACATCAAGGGTGTTACTGATAAATTCGCCAAGGTTCTAAGGAGGAACGACATTTTCATGCAATTTTCAGCAGCAGGAACAATAAGACAGAGAATGCGATCAATTAAAGATAGTATAAGCCCTGAACAACTTAAAGGAGTTTACAAAATTGTCTGTTCATGCAGGAAAAGTTATATTGGTGAAATCGGGCGTTCGCTTCAAAAACGACTTAAAGAGCACGAAGCTGATATTAAGAATGAGAGATATCGCACCTCAACCCTTGCAGAACACTCCTCGAAAACTAAGCATCAATTATGTCTAGAAGATGCTAGGATCATTGCGAGAGAGAAGCACTATCGAAGAAGGCAAGTTAGAGAGGCCCTTGAGATTATAAAACATTCTTATAACCTTAATAGGGATGGAGGATGTGAAATTAGTGACAGTTGGCGACCTCTTATTCGACAAATTTGTTCCTCAAAAGCACCATCCTCCCTGGTATAGTATTTCAGTTATAATATCTCAGGCGTGTTTCTCTTCTATTGAATTCTAGTGTTTAGTCATTTTTTGCTTGGGATGTTAATTTTAATAATTAAAGTATTCCCTTTTAATAATTATCCTTATTAATTAATTTTTATTTGCAATTACTAAAAATAAAAATAAAAATAAATAAATTAGTAATTATTATTAGTATCTACTATTTTAAATATCAAATTAAAAATAGCCCTAATATGAATCCTAACAGAAATAAAATAAAATAAAAGATAAGATAAGAAAAACCCTAACTAATTAATAATAAAATAAAATTAATACAAATAAAATAATTATTTACTAATTAATATTAACATTTATTTATTCAAAGAAATAAATAAATATTAATAAAGTAAATAATTATTTATTTCAATTTATTTTATAATTACTAATTTAATTAATTTATTTTATTAATTATAACAATAATAGATAATAATATCGATTACTAATTATATTAATTATTAATTATCCTAACTAGCTCATATTTATTTATTTTTTAGGTATCGATTACTAATTATATTAATTATTAATTATCCTAACTAGCTCATATTTATTTATTTTTTAAGTTAGTTAAATTATATATATTAACTATTATTAGTTCTAATTTATTAATAATTGGATATTATCAATTAAAATTATTATTGTCAATTATTTTAATAATATTAAATATAATATTTAATTAAATTAAAATTAGTTTATTTTCTTAAAAGTAATAGTTATTATGAAATTAAAATAAATTATTAAAATAGAAATAAAATTATTAGTTAATATTTATGGAATTAAATAAAAATATTAAATAATTTATGAAATAAAATATATAAAATAATAATTTAGGTCGACCATTTTATATGTTTTTCTTCACTATTAATGACCTAAATCCCTTCTTTCAATCTTTCATTCAAAAGTCCTGAAGATGGATCTCCGTTGGGATTCGAAACATTGACAAATGTTCTTTAATACTGTGGATAATCTAGAAAGCTCTTCAATAATTGATAACCACAGGAGCTTAAAAACCAAAAGGTCCACGACATATTGGATAGAGCCATTGATCCTAAGTACAAGCAGTGACATGATCAACATCAGGTGCCACCCAAATTCCAGGTGGGTAATAAAGTTTGGCTAGATTTATAGAAGGAGCGCCTTGCTAGGCCCCACCGCAAGCTTAGCCCACTTTTATATGGTCTGTACACCTTCACCAAGTTTGTATGTGATAATGCCTTCAAGATCAACATTCCACCTTTACTTGGCCTGCACCCAGTGTTCAATGTGGATCGTCTTTGGCCATACTTTCCACCATTGCTGGACACATCCAACATTGCAGAATTACTCACATCAACAGAGTTAAACCAAGACCATATGGAACATGCCATAAATGATCAGATCATGGAAGCGCATATCAAGAACACTCGCCAACAGAAGATGCATCTATATCGAGTTGTCAAAGCAGTCCAACTCCTTCACCAGGGCAAGTGGTTCACCTCGGACCAGGTTCAATGGAAATTTCTTCACCTCCAGGAGGCTCTATACGCAATGGGGAACATTGCTTCCTAAGGAAGAAGGACTAATCCAGGTGCATATTGGTAGCCACCTGCCTATTCCACCTAGACCTCTAGTCGATTTCATAATTTTTCTTGTTTATAACAACATTTACTATTTTTAGCAGTTTTTGTGTCCTAAACTTTTGGAGCATTTTGACCCCCTAAACGACATTTTTTTGAGGTCCACATCAAGCCCATAACCATAGGAAAGGTAATATGGAAAATCATATAGTACTCAAAGATATCCTTCCAATGAGGTATCATACCCACCAAACAAATATAATATGACCAAGTTACAACCTCAGGAAGTTGGTTGCCCAACTAACCCCAATGGGGCCCAGAAACTCTTGGCGTTCCATCTCTCGGGGTTAATGTTTTGGTTGTTTAGGGTTTTCCCTTGTTGTTCAATAATATAAAGTCCCTTGAGCTTCTGTAACATAGTTCAGAGACATGTAGCCACCACATCTCTTCTCAGAGATAAGCTACCATCATCCGAGCTAGTTTAATTCCATTCTGTATGTAAGCATATTTCAATTCTTTGATACTAATGAAAGTAAGTGTTATTTATGTTGCATCTCTATATATATTTTTATATTAGTATTCCGTTGCATTCCTGTATAAGTTATGATTAAAAATTCTTCTCCCCAGAAACAACTTCACTCCCCAACAATTTGGACTTGCAACTTCAGCCTCTTTGTGGTTGCAAAAACCCTAGCTTCTTCACAAGTGTGGGATAGATAGAGCCCATAAACAGTAAATTTAATCCTCCCAGCTTGCCCTAAAATTTCACTCTCCTTTTCCCAACTTCTAAACTACAAATCAAACTCTTTCCTTGATAGATCGAACTTGTGAGTGAGAGTTTGGGTTTCTTCCTTTTATAGCCTTCTCAAGGGGTTAAATTCCATCCTTTAGGCCAAATTGAGGATCCCAGGCCCGAATTGTACTTTTGGAGATTCTACGACTTTCTAGACTATAAATTAATTCTTTTTACAATTTAAAAAGTGTCCGGAAGGGTCTTATAAACATGATGCTGACTCCTTTGACTCATGAAAATAAATACTAAGACCTAACAAACCATAGAAGCATGAAGAACACACCTTTACCTAAAATACCATCAATAATGAACATGAAACCCATGTTTTAATATATAATATATATATATATATATATATATATATATATATATATATATATATATATATATATATATATATATATATATATATGTGTTGAAATGAGTACAAAAATTATGAATACCAAAACTAGTTACATTTCTCTACAACCCGGAGATACGTGGAAGCACATTTTGCAGTAGTGTTGTCTAATGCATAACCGTTTAATGAGGGCATTCTGATATACTCATTGTACGTGGACCACCGTCCTATATACCAAAATATACATGGAATAAATTTCTGATATACTTCAATGTACGTGGAAAACCAACCATCCTTGGTATCTAACATTGACAAGTAACGAAAACTCCTACATTTGGAGACACCAGAACATGTCTTCTAGCCTAGACCAATAAATGTGTCTTTAATGTTTCAAATTATACTTAGGTTAATTGATAATTTTTAATGTTGATATTTATTAAAGTTTCAGTTTCAAGGCTAAAAAAAAATTCACATGAACTCCTAAAATGTAACTAGCACAATAAATAACTCTTTTCATTCAATGAAGATCTAACTAAAGAAGGGAAAGAGTTTCAAAAAATGATGCAAAAAATAAGAACTTCCAAACAAGATCCCCAAATTTAATATTCCAATTCAAAATTCAAAGCCTAAAAGTATGAGAAAATGATTGTTTTCTTTCTTTCCTTTCAATTTTCAAATGTAAAAAAGAAAAGAAAAGTGACAAGATTATTGAATCAAAGAGAATTCAAATAGATTGGAACTGAACTATGAATAACCCTTTAAAAAATAAATAACCAAGTCAAATGATAAAAATCCTAATTGACAAGAAGAAACAAGAAGAACCAAATTCTTATAAAAAATGCAATCACACTCAATTACAGACAACTTGCTGACTTTACAGAGACCTTGGATAGACAAGACACTCAGTAAGACACTACAAACAAAACAAAATTCAAAGTAAGGCAAAGGAAATTCATTTTTTTTTTCACTTACATTATCATCACAAGTATTATATGGAAACTAATGCAAGTCATCGCACTTACAAAATGGTACATGTGCGCCGGGTCGGTCTGTCTCAGAACTAAAAGTGTGATGGGGCTAATTTTCCTAAAATATGAAAGATAAACCCTAACAAAGCTTGAAATTAATCTTTCCAAAGTCTAATGATAGTCTGAACAAGATAAATAAAGTTGACTTTAGAGGTCTTAAAAGGCTAGAAAAAGAAAACTACTAAAGAGCATTCCATTCCCAACTGGAGTCACCAAGTTGTTTTGTGGATAAATTACTTCTACGGGAAAAAGAAATCTCCCTAGACCTAGTGGCTTAGTCTAGAAACAACCAACACAAAATTGTAATGATTTCCTCAGAGATGCTTGAAATATGGGAAGAAAACCTACTTGGAATCTAATGCAAGATTCCTCCTTATCCTTACTTATTAGATCCAAATCTAACTCCAATTTCTATAAGTGGTGTTGTGGCTCATTCACAATATCCTTTATTTTTAATTTTTCAAAAATACAAAAAAATAGAAAATTGTTAAAAGGTATGTTAAAGTATACAATTTCACATACTTTAGCATAAAGATGTAATATTTTTTATATGTAAGTTTAAAGTAAATACTTTAAAACTTGTGTGAAGGCGGGTCCCATTATTCAGTTAACTAATGAGTAGGTCTAAAAGCGGGATCCACTGATTCATCCGACAAGAAATCAAAGTGGCAACCTGCGGGTACTTTCAGTGCGCCGGTTAATGAGGAGAGTGCCTCCGCAGTTGACCCTGTTGATTGTGGGGCCGATTCAGATCTATGGCTGAGATTAACTACGGGGGCATGAACCCGATGATCCCTTTGTACTGTGAGACCTCCCACAGTGACGTGAGCGGCCAGTTGGCGACATCTGTCGGCCATGTCGGAGTTCTTTAACGGTATTTTGGTGTGTCATTTCAACATTTAATTCTTAAGCCCACACCATCTATTTAAGATTGGTTTTCATTGTTTCAACGTCATTGTTGCTCTTTCATATTCGATAATTTGTCCGCCCTGTGCCTTTCCCTGTTGTCTGCCACCTCGTCAATTGTTTTCCACCCCAATTTGAATTATGGCCAAGCGTCCGTCCCTTTCGGGTTCTTCCAGTCATATTCCTCTCATGGACACTGACAGGGATATTCAAGACATAGTCTTCTCTTTAAACCATATCCAGTTCTATTAAAAAGTCTGTCTAAATGACAAAGCTTCCCCCATTTTCACTGCCATGGTAAAAGCAGGAGTATTGGCTGCATGCATTCCAAGAACACACCTTTTTCCTAAGTTTGTGTATTGGTTAGTGTCAGTTATGTACCCGGGCAAGTGTTTCGTGATGAAATGTCAAGAAGAAAACGTTTTGCAGGTCTCAGCTCTGTTAATTCGTTAGGCTTTGTGTTACCCTGAGTCAGAGTCCTATGTCCAATTCACTGATGATTCATTAACAACATATTATGATAGCCTTGTAGGTCAGCAATTAAATCAATTTATCTTTTTCCTGAAGCCAGATACGAAGCAATTTTTACCTGACAATAAATAATTCTCCATGGAAGTTTTTGATGAAGAAGTCAAACTAGTACTGAGGTGCATTTCAAAATTATTGGATAAAGACGATGATAGTATAGTAGACAAATCAGTTCTAGGAATGTTCACCTTGATGATGAAGCCAAGGGTAGTGCTAGATATCCCCTCTTATTAGCAAGAAGCTGTCAATTCTCAGATCATGAGCTTATGACTGACTGGTTCATTCATGTTCCCTTCTCTGGTTATTTATCTCTTTTTATATCAAAATGTAGAAGAATTCATGTATTTGGGGTTAAATATTATAGATATGAATAAGAAAAGACAACCAGTGGTATTTTGGACAGACATAATAAGGAAAGAACAGAATGAGGAGGGTCTATTTGACGTTGCAAGTCATTTTATGTGTACTTCATATAGAATTTTGAATGGAATCTCTCCCCCATGCTTCCTGCCAAGGGCTTAAGAGATCTTGCAGCTGGGGATAAGTTGTAAGTTTGGTGATTGGTTTGTCTTTGAAGATTATTCTAAATTTAGGGTTTATGGAGCTGGTGTAGAGCCTTATAGGCTTCCTGTATTTATGCCTATGAGATTATTTGCTTTGGAGTTCATTAGGAAATGTTTAAATGTTGATCAAATACATTTTTTGCCTATGAAGAAAGGTCATATGTTTAAGTTGCCAATGACTGTTGGTCCTTTTATAGTCAATATGAGACAGGAAACTGATGAAGTCAATAGGATGTTAGATGAAATGCATCTGTTGTTAGGAGAGAAGTGGGCTTATGACACTCATAGTGTGATTTCTAACAGGAGAATTGAAAATGGGTATTTTAGAATTCATTCATGAGAGCATACCTTATATAGAATAGATGGCAAATAAGGGTTTTACAGGTTATGTGAGCTCAAATGTACAAACTCCTGTCATATCTGAGAAGTCAAATAAGAGAGGTAAAGAAGCAGTTATTGATTCAGAAGATGAAGAACAGAGAACTGAAAAGAGGAAAAAGCTTAGTGAAGACTCAATAGATGTTCAACACAGTTTCTCACTACAATTGGGAGAGGAGAAAAATGTCCCAGCTTCACCAAGAAGACATGAAAACACTCAAGAACAAGTGCCATTAATTAAACAAGTGTTTGCTTAGATTGCAGAAAGAAATAAAAAATTGAAGGTAAGCATGGAGGCTCAAGCTGAGTTTAAAATAACCCTAGATCAAACAAGATTTTTGACTACAATGGATATTGAAAAGGACCAATTTAAGATTTCCCTTTCACATCCTTCTGATATGTCTATTGGTTCATCCAATAGTTTTAATATTGTAAATTTAACTGTAGATGTAAAGAAAATTCCAGTGCTTGACAAAGTAAATCTACATATGTAAACATGTCAACTGATTGTGAATGACTTAACCAAAACCAATGCAATGGCACTCAAGGCTGAAAACATGCTTGGAAAAGTGATCAAGCAATTAAAGTTAGAGAAATCCAATTCTAGGGATTTAACAATCCAGAATGAAGAACTCAAAAATATTATTGTAAAAATTGGAGTAGATCCAAATGACAGGTCTGCTGTACAGAAGCTGGTGCAGTGTGCCAAATCAGAAATCTCTATGCTGAAGAAAAATTTGAAGTTTCCCATAGGAGAGCACTCTATGGCTGTAGAGGTTGTAGAAGTAGAAAATGAGAAAGAGAAACTTCTTGAGAAGTTCTTGCAGAAGGAAGAGGAAAACACCAAATTGAAGAAAACTACATTATCATTGTAGAATCACATTGAATTTCATACTTGTACTTTCGTTTTACCATCTAGTAACGAAGACCCAATAGCACAAATATCTCAATTGACCACTGAATTGAAGATGGCAGAGAGAGATCGAAAAAAGACACAAGTTGATTTGGAGACAACAACAAAGGTCATACAAGCAAAAGAGGGGGAAGTCAGTAAGTACAGATCAGATTGTCAAATTGCTGATGCTGAGATTAAAAGAGTCAAGGAAAAATTGAAGGGAAATTTATCCCTAATATAGGCTAAGGACATCATCTGAATTGATATCATTGAAGAAATGAAAGCAATTTGGGGTTTTCTGACTGTTGTAGCAGAAGAAAGAAGTATCGTCAGAGATTTTGAGGAACATGTTATGGTAGATAAGAAAAAGACAATTAACAGAGCCATTTGGGCAAGAAAATTTATTGATTTCACTGATTCTAAAACTGATCAAGAGTTGGAAGAGAATGTAATTAAGGACATGATTTTATATGCCATGGAAATTAATAAGATGATTGTTAAAAATGATTGCAGGAAGTCCGCAGAGAAGAAGTTGATAGAGCTCAAGAAAGCAATTAAAGAATTTGATAGTTTATTTGACAAAGGAGCTAGGGCAGGTTTGCCATCATGTTGGGGCCTTGGAGGCAGTCTTTTATCATGGGATTCTTTTGAACCATTACTGGTGTTGGCAAAAATAAAGGTGGACAACACTCATGAAAAGACTTAGATTCTTAAAGGAGAAACAATGATCAATTTCCTTCAAAGTCACTTTCAACTGTTATGGTTAGTGAAGACTTTATTTATAGAGAATCCATCATTCAATAGATTCACTGCCTTTAGATTGGAATATCACAAGCTGGTTCATTCACCTAAGACAAACATCAAGGTATGGAAGAAATGCAGAGCCTGGATGACATATCTACAAAAGGATCCCTCAACTTCAAATAAAGATAAACCAGCTAGTCAAGGAAATGCAGTAGCAGCATCATCAGTTCACATTTAGCAAATAGATTAGGATTTAAGTTTTATGTTATTTTTCTCTTTTAAAGAGAATGTAATTGTAGTAAGAAATTTTGATGACATGCAATAGGTATTTTACGAAGTCCTAAGTAGTTGAAGCAGTTAGGATTAGTTCCAACAATTACAAAATGATTTCTATTGTATTTAAAGAGATAGATAAGAAAGAAAAAGGTTCCGAGTTTTGGACCTACAGACTGCAAATTTTGTACTCAGTTTTCAAATTATTAATTAATGAAAAGCAAGATTCTAGAATTTGTTGATATTGATATGTTTTCCAGTTTACATTGTGTGTTTTATGTCCTTAAATAAAATGAAGTAATGAAGCTGCAGGTCTCTTTTTACATATGTGAACAAGAGTTAAAATCCTTAATGGGCGCTCCTTCATTTTAACTAATCTTCTGTCATAAAATTCTTCTGAAGTTTAAATTGGTAGATACTATTTACCAACATATCAATTTGGGCTTCCTTATTTCATATTCTTCTCATCATTCCATTTAATATCGACAGATAATGGCATTGCAAAGCATTTATTACATTTGAATCTTGAGGGTTTAATAAAATTATATCTGAAGGTTTTTAAGCAAAGACCCTTGATATTAAAATTCTGTGACATACATGTATAAATGTCTTAAGCACTGATTCCTTAATACAACTAAAGGATTGTCTCTTAAGGTACAACAAGTGGAACCTACAAATCATCCAAAACAAGAAAGAGAACCAAAACATACAAAATAACATATACAGACAGGTCTAAACAAGAATTCAAGGATTCGTGTCCTACATATGTATGAATGAGACATAATGTATAGGACAAACAATGCAATTTTGTATTAATAAAAGCAGGAAAATATTACAACCCTTGTAGGCCTTGACCTTGTGAATCTCTTCTGGCTCTCTTGTCTTTCCATTGCCAAAATGACAAGCCTTCAATCACACCTAAAGCACATGGATGGATTATGGAGCTCTAGACATAAATGAGCAGCGTAAGGACATAATTCAAAGTCTTCAAAAGCCAACCCATAGTCTATGGGAGGTAAGGAATTTATAGGGTAAATGAGGTAGTTTGGGATTTATCATTATAGGGCTTAGATCCATATTAGAGGGAGGTAAGTTATAAGAGATAAGAGATAATACCTCAATATTATGAGTTCCAGATATGGTCCAACAATAAATCGTTTAAACCACTTACGAATTTTATAGAGAGAGAAAATTCGAAATTAATTTTTTAGTTTTACTCATTTCCAGCTATCATCACACTTTTCTTAAAAGAAACATGTGATGAACAACATAGGTTGAATGTATGCAAACTTTTATCACCAAACTGGGAATAATTGGGCTGTTCAACAGTCAATTTGATGTAACTATTTCAAACCACTTGGGGTTAGAAGTTAGCCCTTCCAACCAGAGAGGGCCGTCTCAAGTAAAAGGTAAGATATTGAAGAAACAAGCTTATAATGAAGATGGCTAACTCTTATATGTTTTTAGATGATTTTTATAGGTGGAAGATGAGTGAGGGATACCATTGGGCATGGAGTCAGCATGGAAATTCTATTACAAATGAGTATTATTCATGGAAGCTCAGGCACATGAGATTTTACAATAACTTTGACAGTTAACATAATACATAAAGGAAGTTGGAGCATAAGATTTTATAAATTCTAAGTAATCATGTTTAAGCAAGATGAATCAATATTCAAAATATAAATGGAAACAAACACATAAAAACTCAATATGAATCTCAGGTTCGAACAAACACTTTTGCAACTGTGTATTAACTGAGTGAAAGAAAATTACATAGTATCGTGGTCATTTACATCCATCCACTCCCTTCTAATTCTAAAAACCTCTCATTTATAGAGTGAGATATATTTTACATAGGTTTTTCACCTGGGCTAGACTCTCGAACCTGATCTATATATCTAATCCAAAAAGGATTCCATTACGTTGATAAAAAATAGAGATATTCCATTGGAGGGAGTTTGTATTAAAAAGAACTCTATAACTATTAACTACATCAAAAAAAACTTTTAATAATCCATGCTAATGATGGCTACCGAACTAAACAACCATGTTTAGGTGGAAAACTGTCATACTTGATTTTAGGTCTATATATACCGAATTTGATGATGAGCTATCCATTGGTGAGGTGGCACAAGTGATGTGTTGTAATCCATGTCAATCCTGTGAAGTTTATTGTTGAGTTGTCTTCATCAAGAAATGTCCCAATGAAATTTAATAATCCATTTTAATAACTCATATCCTTCCAGAAATGCATTGAATGCCTAAAAAAGACTAAAAATTTAGAACGTTGGAAAAAACAGAGCATTTAGGTAGTTTCGTATCGTAATTTTCATAGCATCTTTATAACACCACCTTCCGCAACTTTTTTGACTCTTCTGCCTGTGGGAGGATCTTCAATGGGTTTGACAAGGTAAATACATGCATCTATTTACCCCTGATATGATATTTTTTAGGGAGTTTTTCCTTAAATAATTCTACAACGAGTTCATAGTGAAAAATGAGCCTCAAGCTTGAAGCTCGCTACGAAATTGCCTAGTTTCACAAAATTTTGCAATTTTTTCTTCCTTACCCTAAAAAAATCTTTGCAGTTGTGTACATGCCTTGCTCTGATATCTTAAGACAAAAAGTTGTAAAAAAGGTGTGACTTATCATCGTCCATGGAGAGGCAAGCTCATCCTCCATCACAATCATCTTTAGACCTTTTTTCTTCAACTCCGCTTGCACCATCTCCATTTGTATTTCCAATTCTTTGACCTAGATTTGCAACTTCATTCTTTCTGATTGCAACCACTTGTTCCTCCTGAAGAGATGTTTCATCCTTTTGTGCAGAGGCAATGTCCTCTTTAACATTTTCCTTAACCCCTCTACAACCTCATTATAAAAATCTATCTGTTTGCTCATTTCTTTTTTAAAGTCTGTCATCTTTTGCCTCTCTAGTTTGAAGACTGCTAACTGCAACTTAGTTTCCAAAATCTATTCTCTAGCTTCCTTAAGCTGCTATTTTAAGAGCTCCAGTTCATATTTTTCTTGAAAATTTTCCTTGTCCTTTCTTCCCTTGATCACCTCTGCCTCTATCGGAGATAATTCAATTATTTCTTCCCTTGCTGGTTGTTTCTCCTTTTTTGGTTCCTTATGCAGCTTCTCAGATTTTTATCCCTTTAATAACTATGACCTAGTGAGTGGCTTCCTAGGTGTAAAAATAAAACCCGAGTCTTCTTTGGAAAATTCTAATTTCTTAGCTTTAAGATTCTTTTTCTTGGTTTTTTCTCCCTTAACTTCCACAGGCTTCACAACATGAGATTCCTCAATGTCAATTGCTTGCAATATATATTCTAGCTTGCCTTTCCCTTCTGTCTGACTTCTAGTGATCCTTCTATGATTTATTATGTTAGTTTTGAATTAATTTCTCGTAGAGGTTTGATTAGACACCAATGTCTCTTGCAATTGCTCAATTTATACCTCCATAGGCTCCACCATGGGCTGCACCTCTGTCTGCACTTCCACCTGATGCTCAACCTCTGTTTTAGCCCTAGAGTCTTTATATTTATTTGGATTATTTGCCTTTGATCTAGGTGTCTTTCTAGGAGTGAGGAAATCAACCTCATACCCACTCAAGAATAGAAAAGTGGACCAATCCCTGTTTATATTTTTTAACTCCTCCATAACTAGCAATTTTATCAAACCATGGTGGAAAATGGAAGTGTCACTAATTTCCAGTTTAGCTTGAACCTTTTCAGCCATTTTTCCTAAACTCCTAATTTTTTTTTTAGTAAATCCAGTTGTTGTTTACCTGTGAAGTGAAGTAGAAATCTGAAGTGGAATTGATAGATCATGTGAAATCTACCTTCATAAGTGAAGTATTCTGAATCACCATCAACATTTTTGAATAATTGTCCTTGAGGCAAGTCTTGGAGATAACTAAGCTCATGTCTATGCCTATGTGCTCCTCCTTCAAAAACTCATCATAGTTTTGCATCTTGAACCTTATTGCTTTAAACCACTCCTCTCCATACCTTGGGATCTCGGTTGCCTATGAAATTGTGTCAGGAGACACAACAAAATTAAGGATGCCCACCTTCGAACCTGTACCAATGAAATTTGTAGCAAAGTCTTTAGACACATGTGCATGATACCCTTGCAGTTTCTTGTAGAAAAACATGCAACCTGCATTGGAAAAATCTTGTGAGAAGCTGGGGTTTTCTGCAATTATCCTCATATACATGGGCTCATATCTGACCACAATTCCACCCTTGTTGTATTTTTATGTGAGGCCATACTTTCAAACGCAACGCTGATCAAATCCTTCTTTGACACTTGCATAATTCTTTTGAGACAACAAGCAACTCCCTTGACACATGTATCACTTAGCCTAAGGCAACTACATGACATAATTCAAGACTCTAGACTACTGGAAAATGCATTCAAATATATTACAAGGATGAAGGTGAGGTTCTGCTTTTCTAATTAGGAATCAAACTAAATTAGGAAAGAGGAAATGAGTGGGAAAAATAAAATGATGTGAGGAGTAATGATAACCACACATGAATATGAAATATGATGAAAAATAATAGAATGGGACCATGACGACCAAGTGTGCACTGACCAATGAAATCATGACAAAACACGACCTTTCCCACCATTAGAAGAAAAAATGGATTTCATAGCGTTTCGAGTACTCCATAGGGAAAATTCGCTACGGAACTGTCAGCCTACTTCCGTGGCGAAATCAAACTGTTTTACACAGACTACGTTGCATAATTCAGAAAAAAATGCCAAGTGCCACATAATGACCCTATATTATCCATGCAATCAGATTTTTCTAATTTACCTTGACATGACCTTTATTGCATGACTAATGACTATTAAAACCTCTTAACTATGTACATTTTTTTTGAAAATTATTGAACTTCATGACCTTACTTTCATCCAAATGACCCAAACTAACTTACCTAAGACCAACATAGAAAAACCTAGTTTTTATCATGGATAACACAAATTGTGCCATCGCAGGTTGTCTCAAAGGCAAGTGTGTTGATCCATAAAATTAGGTTTTTTGGCCAATGTAATCTACAATTCTGGTAACTTCTGGAAAGTGAATGCTTTTGGCTTTGTAGGGGATGATTGAAAAGTGTTAATGGATGATGACAGATCTAGGTTTAGGGCCATTTGGTTGAATGTAACAAAATGACCTGTAACAAGATCACTTAAAACTATTCTTGTCTTCACAACTTGGGGAGTTTGGAAAATCAGGAACAAACACAAATTTGAAGGAAGACCCAAAGAAATTGCAGTTATTCTTGGTGAGATTTTAGGTTTCTTCTATGATTATGCTAAGCCTCACAGGTCTTTTGGAAAACGTCTTTTTCGATTTCCCCTTCGAACCATTTATGCATATGTTGGCTTCTTTGATGGTGCTTATCAAGCATAGATTTGCGGAGGCGGTGTAATCATCCTCATGTCGAATAACACTTCCTTCTACATCTATGTAAATACTAGAGCTGGCTCAAATAGTAAGGCTAAGGTGACAACTTCCTGGGCCCTTATTTTTGTGGCAACATCCATGAAAATCTCCTTGATCCACATTTATGGGGATTAAAAATGTGTGGTGGATTGGTTATCAGGAAAGGGTCGCCTAATTGTCCTCTCCTTAAGCTACCAGATAAATCATAGAATCCATCTAAAGAGACTCTTTTAATTTCTGACTTTCCATCACATACTCCGAGAATGGAAAATTAGGCGGACCAACTATCCAAAAAATCCCTTCAGGAGGAGGAAGGAAAAATATTCTTTGAGGAGTGAAAGGGACTTCAATTGATCAAGAAAGGGTCCTTCTGTTTCCAAGTGACATGCAACTGATTCAGATGGAATATGGATTCAAAAAACTCTTATGATCAATTTATGTGACTACAAGCTGGTTGGGCAACGTCCTTTCATTTTTTTTTAGGTGACGCTTGAATGGACAGACTAATAAGTGATTATGTAGTTTTGTCATTTTTTTTCTTGTTGTTTATGCATTTCATTGTTCGAGATCCATGGAAATCAACTTGATCAGTGTGTATTTTCTTGAGATACTTTGATGATATGATCCTATATGTTCTCTGTTCGGATCCACAACTTGCTATAATTTTTCAATTTGTACTCCTTTAATAGAATGAACGATGTCTTTAATTTGGAAAACGTATCATTTTGTAAATACAAAGGTTATTAACACAAAGGAGATAGTGTGAATGAAGTGATCATTATATAATAACTTCAAGTGTATAAATTATTAAATTTTTTAATATTAATAAAGGGTTGGATAAAATTTGTCTTTTTATTAAGGCATTTATAAAAATTCTGTGAATGATGTAACAAGAGTTGCATGCAACAACTGCCCTTGGGTTTTCATCATGAATAAATAGAAAATAAAAATTGAGTATTAATTTTGCATTTTTGGAATAGTAAGTTGACAAGAAGAGTTTTTTTCATAATTATTGCAAAGGCTAGATTAATTATTTTTGTGAAATATGAAAACAAGTTTAATGAAGCTAAGTATATGTGCAATCTATATTTTTTCGTATTAAAAAAACGGTCCCCAAGAATTTAACATAGTTGTGGCAGTTTCCCTTTGTCCAGTTCTTAGTTCAGAGGCCCCACCTCTTAGTTTAGTTGACAAATATTCATAATAGTTATTTCATCTTAGATCTAATCTGTTGTCTACTTTCTTGTCTATCTATGTCCAATTATTTGGAAGCAGCCATATCCATTGTGATCAATTTGAATTGAAAATATAAAAGAATCATGGGTTGGCTAATCACATATTGCATATTGTTGAAGTCAGTCCATCATTTAAAGTTCAATTTGCATTATTAGAAGACAATTTTTTGTAGATTTTCCAAAAAAAATCACACTCTAAGACATCATAAAGAACTAGTTCCAAGAGTACAAAATGTTGGTAAGAAAAATTAAGGTTAAGCCTCTATCTTAAGGGAATGAATTTATTCATAATAATAAGTTATGTAAATTTTTTAATTCAAACATCTTAATTTAGTCAACTAAAATCATTCATATGAAATGATAAAAAATATAACATGAAAATCAAGAAATAATTCTTTGCTATTCATGAAATAGGTGTTTTTGATGTATATCATGAATTAATGTCGATCATTATTTATTAATCATTTAATTTATATAACTATATTAATTTTAAAATTTTATTAATAATTACAAATTATATATATATATATATATATATACCCTTTAATTGTTTTATATATATATTTTTAAATATACTTTAATACCGTTTAATTGTTTTATATTTTAATTTATTCATTAAAATATAAATTTTAAATATATAAATAACTTTAGATTACAAACTCAAATGTGTAATTTAAAATAAAACTGAAATCAATCAAAATGGTATTGTTGTTGGGCAATGAGTCATTTCAAAATTCCATTAACAAGATAGAAGTGTATGTAACAAGATACCAATAATACAACTATTACTACATTACCTTCTTCAATTTTGATCAATATATGGTTTCTCCTGGCGAATTACCGCGATAGCTTCGATTTATTCCAACTCTTCTCAAATGTACCAGTGAATTCCTTAATTTTTATTTTCTCATACAAATTGTCTTTTTTTTTTTTTTTTTTTTTCGCTATTTGTCAATGCTTGTTTGAGATTTTTATTGGCTTGGGGGGGCATGGGTTTTCACTTTTGTCGTGCACAATTAGGGTTTTTAAGCCAGATGACAAATCCTGTTAAAAATTACATGGATTTCACTTATTAGGCTATTTATTATCTATAAACCAGTTAGAGTTTATGGGCTCATTGCGCTAAAATTCTTATCATGGACTAAGGATTTCTTATATTGGATATCTAGAACAAAGCTATTGTATTCTCTAATATCAAATTTTCAGTCGAAGAACCTAAATCTACTTTCCTTTGTCTTGGACAAGTCAACATGGACTAAGTGACCTTCATGTTATGGTTTGGATGAGGCCTCCTTTCATTTCGCAAGGTGTTGATAACCATGTTTATATGTGTCGAAAATCATGATATGAAAGCTTGATGTATACGGCCAATGTACTTGCAAGCCCCGTGTACCCAACCTTAATATATATATATATATATATATATATATATATTTTTTTTTTTTTTTTTTTTTTTTTTCATAAAAAAGTAGTACAACTTGTAGTCCAGATCGTCCCCGCTCTCTCGGCTTCACTCCGACTAGATTTGTTAGTTAAGAGATTGGTATAAAAACATATAAGATATTGAAAATATCTACATGAATTCATAGACAAAAAATCCTTAACGCCCAAAACACAAGAAAAACTAGAAAAAAACCAACACAGAGCATTCACAATGGAGGATTTGGTGCATTGACAACACCTTGTCCCACAGGGTGCCTCGACCCTTCATGAACATGAAAGTTGATGCGAGTCAACCACGCTTCAATTTCATCAAGCCTTTTGCTAGTTCGATGTTTGCTCCGACGCACATAGGCAAGGCAATCTAGAAATTCCCCTTGGATAAAGTAGATGTCATTAATTTGGGCAATCATATCATTGCAGTCTTCGTATTGTTGTGCACGCAGGACATCCAACCTAGCCATAATATCCCTCAGCTGCTCAATACTCATGGAAAGTGAGGGCAGTTTCACCACCCGCCTTGGAGACTGGTTGACGACGACCTCAATCTCCTTGTCTTTGTTTCCCTCCATTTCCTCATTCCTCACCCCCATGTTGGCCCTCTCACTCTGACATATCCCTAAGGCCACCAGCCCGCCGAGCATGACCCCTATGGCGATTCATGTTTGTCGTTACTACACAACGTTGAGGGGTCATAAACCACGAGTCACCTGCAATCAACCTCCCACATCTGTTCCTACACTTGAGCGGGTGCGTTGCCTCCCACTACCCACACTGGCACCTGAAATATTATTCCCCCAACCACTGTCTAACTAACCAAGAAGGCTTCCCAAGAAGGCCATTACAAAATCCCTCAATGATGCTAGGCCATGAGGTGGAAACACTTTGAGAAAACACACCATCTATCCCTTCCCCATAGCAATTGCTAACACCCAAAATTCTTTTAATATAATTTGAAATGTCGCTACCTTGCGCCAACAAGATCCTAACTAGGTCCCTTGTAAAACGGGGCTACACTGAACCACTTTTCCAGGCACCCAGAAACAAATAACACAGAGAGACGCCTTCCCAATAGAGAAACAAGACCAAGACCTCCAGGAAAATCCCAAGAACAAAGAATTGAGTGAAATTACAACCAAGGAAGAAACCTCCACTTACCTAGGTACCACCATTGGCCGACGAATTGCGTCCAAGGCCAAAGAAAGTCTCTAAGGTCGAAGATACATGTGTTGCACTCTTCATTGCGAGCTTGATCGACGAAAAACCCTCACTCATTTCTCTTGGATCCCACACTATCTGACGAGTCACCCCAACCATAAGCTCACTAAACTCATACCTCCCACAATCAGACCAGAGCATATACAAACCACCCATACCAAGGGACATGCACAAGAAATGGGCCTCTGCACACTCAGTCCTTCACTTACCCTCCCTCCCATACCAATAAACCAAACAACGTTGAGAGTGCCAACCATCACCGTTATATAACCCACTAAGACCTTCTCAATGTTTCTCATTAACTCGCTCCACTTGGTTTGGCTGTCTCCAAGGCTTAAGCTAAATTGCATATTAATTAGATTCATAATTACCCTGCCTTCTCGTACCGTCGATTCATCCACCCATTAAGATTAAAATTAAATTATTATTAATTTCTTCTTAATTAATAATAAAATTATTAAATCAATAATAATAATAATACTAAATCTCTTTATAAACCTTTTAAAAATTATTTTAAATAATCATATTTTATAATTATATAAATCTAAAGTCTCCAACTTTATAGAAAGTTATATTAAAACAAAATGTTTTTCAATAAAACAATAAACATATTTTAAAAACTTAAAAAAAAAAACATACATATATAATTGAAATCTAAAAAAAAAATGAAACCATAACTTTTTATAAACCCTTTAAAATGATTTTAAGTAATCATATTTTATATATACGCAGTTATAATTATACAAATTCTCGAGACTTATAATATGAAAATTTTAAATATATATTTTTAATTAAAATATAAAAATCCATATATATATATATATATATATATATATATATATATAAAATTAAGTAAAAAAAAAAAAAAAAATTTAGTTGCTAAACCTTTATATATATATTATAAAAAGTAAGAAACCATTTTAGTTACTAAACCTTTAATTTATAAAATTATAAAAAAATCCAATGCATTTACAAAAATTAACCACCACACTTAATAAATTTAACAAGTTGCTATATATTTAGATTAGTTAATTTTAAAAATTCAACTTAATATATGTTAACTTTAATTAAAAACAATTTACAGAAATTTATTTGTTAAATGTATCATTTCTTAAATATTTATATTAAAATTTATCAAATTGCTTAGAAATAATAATTGAAGCAACAAGGTTAGGGAAATTAATTGAGAATAAAGGAAGGCTGATCTGAATAAAGGTGAGCTCTACTGACTTTAAGTATGACATACTTAGTAAAACCTCAAGTCTAAAAGGAACGAGAATATTTATAAACGAAGATCTCATTCCACAAGATCAAGCAGAATTAAGAAAGGAGGTTCAAAAGGTAAAAGAAGTTAGGAAGGAAGGAAAATGGGTAATAATCAGAAATAGAAAGGTCGTTATTCGAGATAGAGACCAAAAATATAGTAATAAATAGGAATTCAACATGCTCCAAATTCTTTCTTGGAACTGTCGGGGCTTTCCATGGAACAAAGGCCCCTAGCTAAGTTGGATCTCAAATGATGTTGATATTATATTGCTTGTTGAAACTTGGGAGCACGAAGAATCTTAGGTCCCTAACATAGATGGCTTTGCACTATGGTCTACCTGGAACAAGCGATCCTCCAGTAGAGGCATTGGGGGCATAGCTTGCTACATTAAGAAGAACATCTCCCCCCATGCTAGGATTTATAAAAACGACCCTTATATCCAATATAGTTGGATTGAGATTACCGACATTAATGATAAAAAGACCTACATAGCAATCTATTATTTTTCCCTCATTAATTCTAGCTTCTATAATAAAAAGAATCTAGATAAAAATAGTCCTTACAATGGTTTAGAGAATGATATTTCTAGCCTAAGGAATGAAGGTAATATCCTTTTAATGGGTGACTTTAATGCTCAAACTTCAAACAACCAAGCTATTCTTCTAAGCAATCATTCCAACCCCAATCCTCTTTGGTTAGACGAAGACCTTACTCTGGCTAGCCGGTACAAAAGGAGCTCTGAAGACCTTGGGGATAATTTGTTTGGGTTGGAGCTAGTCAAGCTTTGTAGTGCTCAGGATCTCATAATTTGCAACGGTCTAAAGAAGTGGCCCAATTCTAGCAAGATGACCTGCATCCATGGGCTTGGCAAGAGCGTGGTAGACTATGTTATTTCCGATCTCCCTTTAGACAACGAAATAATAAATTTTGACATCTTAGATGACCACGAGCCTGAATCTGATCATAGGCCTTTACTCATAACTCTCAATTTTGTCATGCATAGAGATCCCATAGAAGATAATCCTTATAGTCAAAAGAACTTAATCTTTGATAGAAATAAAAACAATCTCTTTCTAAATGAACTAAAAACTAATTTGCTTCCTTTATCTAGTATAGACAACATAGATGACCTCTATCATAATTTTACTACAACTCTCTCATATTCTATTAAGAAGTTCTCAATTGAAGTCTCAAGTAATAAAATAAATAGCAAAACCAACCCATGGTATGACAAAGATTGTAAAATTGTGAGGAGAGCAATTAAGGAAGCTGTTGATGAATCTCTCAAAATTCACAAGATAAAAATCTACAAAGCCCTAACTAAAAGGAAAAAAGGCAATATATTCGTAAAAGACAAGAGAATCTCTTACACCTCTCTAAGGTGGCTCCTAAGAAATTCTGGAGGTATATTCTAACTAGGAAAACTAAAGATAATAATAAAATTGCTTTACACAACTGGAATTCCTATCTTAAAAAGCTTTATGAATCTCCAAATGCCAGGGATTTTGAAACCCTGCTCACAACGAAAGAAGTTTTCTCATTAGAAGACATTGATTTTGGGGTTAAACGCTTGGCAAATGGGAAAGCTAAAGACATTGAAGGTTACCAGGCGGAAATCTTAAAAATTGGAGGTCCTGTCCTCATCCCCCACATCCACAAGATTTTCAACCAAGCAGTCAAGCAAGGGTTCCCTAAACCTTGGACTCAGAGCCTCATTATCCCTATTTTTAAAAGTGGGGATACAAATAAGCCCTCTAATTATTGAAAAATTATGATCATCCCTCTCTTAGCCAAGTTATATGGTATTATTTTGGAAAATAAGTTGAGCATTTGGCTTGAAAGTGAAGGTAAGCAGGCTAAAGGCCAAGCGGGTTTTAGAAGGCAACACTCAACAACGAACCACCTCGTTATGCTTAGGATCATTGTGGAGGAATGCCACAATGATAAATCCAATCTCTTCTGTTGCTTTGTGGACTTTAGAAAGGCTTTCGATACGATTCCTAGAAATAACCTATGGAATAGATTATAAGAGCTAAATGTTCCTTTTGAGCTAAGAGCGGCCGCTATAAGGTTATACGAGAATGTAATTGCCAAGTTAAAGAGCAACGAGGGGTGGTATAAAGATATTAAGTGTAATATCAAAGTTAAACAAGGTTTCCCCCTCTCCCCTACCCTATTTGGAATTTACATAAAAAAACTAGAAGGTTGTTTAGAGGAAGCCGGATGTGCTGGCACGATCTTAGCTGGGATAGTCATCATCCTTCTTCTCTATGCTGACGATATTTTTCTTCTCGCAAGGTGCCCATCTGATCTTGATAAACAACTTAGAATTCTTAAGGATTTCTGCTCTACCATGGGTATGTCTGTTAGCACTGAAAAAACAAAAGTTATGATTATCAAATCCAAGAAGGACACTTACGCTAATTTTATGTATAACAATAGTAACTTGGAGGAAGTGTCTTCTTACAAGTACCTAGGAATTGATATTCATCACAAGCTCAACTGGAACTATAACATTCAAAAAAGGATTAATGGGGGGTGGAAAGCTTATTTTGGTCTTGAAAATAATTTTAGAACGACAAACCTTGTAATGTGGGATAGAAAGAAGTTCCTCTTTGAAACTTTAGTCACTCCTGTTATCTTATATGGATGTGAGGTTTGGGGTTGCAACATCTCTAGCGAATCTTGGAGAAAGATTGAGCAAATCCAGAAACGTTTTATAACGTATAACCTTAAAATTAAAAGCAATACACCCTATCCTATTCTCCTTATAGAAGTGGGTCTTTCCCCTATCGAGAGCCTAGCTATGACTAGGCTTCTGTTGTACACGCACAAGCTCAATAGCATAGGAGACCATAGACTTCCTAAGCTAGCTTTAAATTCCAGCCAAAACCACCTAAGGCTTAAACGAGGTTGGTATAAAGACACCAGAGCCTGGTTAAACCATTGGGAGATCGACAAGAATGTTGCATTGCAAAACATCAATAACATTAAAAAAATTGTTACTTCTAAGTTCAAAAAAAAAATGTGGTGTGAGAAAGATCTAGCAGCTAAAATAAAATTAAGGTATTATAAGGAGGTCATCAACCCCACCTTAGAAGATCAAAAGTGTCTCTCTATTTTAACTAGCTCAAAGAAGAAAATTAATATAGCCAAGATTAGAACGAACTCTCATGAGCTCCATAGTGAAACAAGTTGTTGGACAGTTCCTAAAACACAATGGATGGAAAGGATTTGCCATCTCTGTGAGAATATGAACATCGAGGATGAAAATAACTTCCTCTTAGAGTGCTCCGCGTACAACCACATTAGAGCTCAATTTCATAATCTTTGTTGCAATACTGACCTTCCTAGCCTTTTAAGATGTCAAAATTATAGTGAGCTCGGGAAGCTTCTCTCCAAGCTTTTTGAGCATGGGAATAAAATCTTAAATCAAATTAAATAACTCTTTTCTTTAGGTCCGATAGACCAAAGATTGGTCTCAATGGACATTAACTATCATCATCATCATCATCATTTTATATTATTATGAGATTATCTATGAATTTATTACAACAATAATAATTTGGATATTATAAATTATCAAATCAAATAAATTTGAATATGGTAAGGAAGATAACCATTATTTTATGTAACTATTTAATTTTAAAATTAAATTATTATTATTATTATTTTAATTAATAATAAATTTGTCAAATAAATAATTGAAAATATGTAGTATTAAAAAAACACTAAATCTAATTTTTATAAAATTAAATTATTATTATTATTATTATTTTAATTAATAATAAATTTGTCAAATAAATAATTGAAAATATGTAGTATTAAAAAAACACTAAATCTAATTTTTATAAACATTTAGAAATTATTTTAAATAATTATATTTTATTTATTCACCGTTATAATTATACAAAGTTTCCGGATTTACATTAAAAAAATTCCAAATAATTATATTTTATTTATGCACCATTATAATTATACAAAGTCTCCAGATTTACAATAAAAAATTAAGAAGTTTTTCAATAAAACAATAAATACATATAAAAATTAAGACGTTTTTTCAATAGAACTATAAATATATATGAAAATACAGAACTTTAAAAAAATAATTTTGTTATATAATTAAATTAAATTAAATTAAATGATAAAAAAAATAACAGTTTTAATCGTTAAACAGTTAATTTATAAAATTATGAAAATTTCCTCAAATAAATTAAATTTAATGTCTTGATAAAAGATAATCATCATATTTTATAAATAGTTATATATTTAAATTACGTAATTTAAAAAAATCAACTTAATATATGTTATGTGTTGTTTTTGTTTTTGTTTTTTAAATATATAATAATATATATTATATATATGTTAATTAACGTTTATTAAGATTAATGTGGTTTATTGGACCTCAAGAAAGGAAAAATAAAAAGAATCTAAGTGCTATTTTTCAAAATCTTGTTTTTATGATGAAAGAAAATGGAAAGAAGCGCTCCAAGATCACTGTAAATGGATTGGCTTAATAAGTCAAGAAGATTGGAAGTGTGGCATATGTTAGGGAATTGAGGGTGGATGTGAGTAAAAGCCGGGTAGTCTAAAATGAAGTGTTTTTCATCTTCCACCTGCTTAGTATCGCAAAATTGACATATTCGATCGTTCCAGGGAGTCTTGGGAATAGACCACCGCTCGGTCTCACTTCAAAGCTCATGAGAATTAGTTCTTCTCCTAACAATGTTCATTTTTTTCTTAGTGCTGGTCAACACAGAGAGATAATTTTGGTTATCAGGGGTGGGGTTGATCATCTCCTTATAGTATCTTAATTTCCTTTTACCCTCTAGTTTCGTATCCTCCCACAACTTCTCTTTAAACTTGAAGGTAATAATATTTTTTATACTATCTTTGCTTGCCATACTGATCTCCTCCTTAATTCGCCAATGGTTGAGCCAAGACTGGGCATCATTATACCACCCGGGCTTGAGGCAAAGGTGGGGGTTTTAACTAAAGTTAGAAGCAATTTTTGGGAGCCTTTTGGATTCCAAGCTGTAAAGCTTCTTCGATATCTAAACATATCAGTACTTTTAATAGGGGACAAACCAAATTCGATGAAGAGGATATGATAGGGAGTATTTCCCTTGATCTTTAGGTTGTAGGTTATGAATTGCTTTTGAATCATCTCAATCTTCCTCCATGACTCTTTGGATATACTGCAACCCCAAACTTCACATCCATATAAGACAACAAGGGTGAAAAGAGTCTCAAAGAGGAACCTCTTTTTAATCCAAATGTAAAGATCGACCGACTTATAATTGTTTTCGAGCTCATAATAAGCTTTCCAACCTCCAATAATCCTTTTCTCGATGCTATAATTCCAGTTCAGCTGATGAGAAAAGTCAATACCCAAATATTTATAAGAAGAAACTTGCTCTAAGCATTGGTTATTATAAACGAAACTACCGTGGGTGCTCTTTTTGGATTTAATGATCATGACTTTAGTCTTGTTGGTATTGACTGTGATACCCATCTTGGAGTAGTAAACATGAAGAGTCTTAAGCTGCTTGTCTAGGTCATCATGGCTTTTTGCAAGAAGAACGATATCAATTGCATAAAGGAGAAGAGTAATGATTACACCATCAAGCTCGGTGCCCTTCTATTTCGCAGTTTCCAGACATTCCTCTAGCTTATTGATGTATATGCCCAAAATGGTAGGGGATAGGGGACACCCTTGCTTAAGCTCGATATTGGATTTAATGTCTTTAGACCACCCTTCGTTGGTCTTAAGCTTAGCAGTGACAGTCTCGTAGAAATAGAAACCATGATCCTTTCAAATCTCTCCCAAAACAAACAATTTTAATGATTAAATATTTAAATTATAAAATTATAAAAAAAAAATCAAATCACTTAAAAATAATGTATTTAAAAATTAACCACCAAATTTAATAAATTATTATAGATTTGAATTAGTTAATTTAAAAATCAATTAGAAAAATAAATCTCCATAAATTTATTTGTAAAATGTATCATTATGTAAATACGAAGGTTATTAGTAAAAGGACATATTGTGAATTATGTGATTATTATATAATAAATTCAAGTGTATAAATTATTATATTTTTTAATTTTAGTAGTGAGTGGGATATAATTTGTTTTTTACTTAGGTATTTATAGAAATAGGGTGAATAATGTAGCAAGAGCTATATATAGCAAACGTCTCTAGTTTTTTTTAGCAAATGTCTTTAGGTTTTGCATCATGAATAAATAGAAAATAAAAATGAAGTATCAATTTTGTGTTTTTGGAATAGTAAAGTGATATGAAGGGATTTTTTCATAATTATTACAAAAGTTAGATTAATTTTCTTGTGAATTAGGAACACAAGTTTAATGAAGCTAAGTATATGTGTAAGTTGTTTTTTTTTGTATTAAAAAAAATGGTTTCCAAGAATTTAACATAGTTGTGGACAATTCCCTTTTATGAGGTTTTGTTTTTGCTGCTACAACAACCTCCAAAATTCACCACATTCAAATTTTGGAGCCTACCTTATCATCATATTTAGTGTTTTCTTGGTCGTCAAGTGTCGTTTCAAGTCAACTTATGTGTTTCAAGTGTTCTTTATGATTCTCATGTGTCATCGCAATGATTATAACATCTTTGGTGCATTTCATGGTTGTAATACCTATGTTGTTGTAAAACGACACTTTTAGGTTGCAGTCGCACACACTTAATCCATTGTACTTGGGAAATGTATGTAAAGTGGCATTTTTATGCATACTTATCCTTGTTCAATCTTGTCTAAGTTTTCTCGATGAGTTGGTATGTGTTGCACATGGTTTTATGTCTGAAATCATCATGTTTTCCCCTTGGTCCATATTCCAGACTTATACAAATTTGGGTTGCAAAGTGAACCCATTGAGGCAAATAGTGCATGAGCGCACTCTTAAGCCTCGATAAAAAATCCTTCATTGTTTGGAAGTGCACTCTTTCCAAGACCACTGTTAAAGTATGAAAAAAAATATATGCATGAAACATGTTAGAGTAAGAGATTTTACGACTGATGGTTGCTTGTCATGAGAGATTGCAGCTACAAGTATTTGGGGAATATCATGGCAAGCATGCATGAAGAATATCGAGCAAAGAAGGAAAACAAAGGAAGCATTAAAATAACAAGAATACGTTGAAATATTATTGATCAAAGCACCCCTAAGACTCCAATAGATTGAAAACCATTTTGAGGGTGAAGACATGAATGATCGGAAGTCACATGAAGAACAAAGACATGAGTGGCAACCATGTCACCACTGAAGAAAGTCCATGTCATCAGTCACTATTATTCCCAATCATCAAGGATAGTGACACGTCACGTCTTCATCACATGATGATGTGGAAGTTATGATTTAATGATGTAATCATTGTAAAAACAAATAAGTGGAAGTCCAAGAGTCATGTATTGACAAAATATCAATGGAAGTCCAAAATATCAGTGACTTCAATGCTTAACTTATTGGAAATGTGTTGTAATGTTTGTAACGATTATATCATCTATGTGAACTATTTCTCTTGATTTTAGACAAGCCTTTCTCATTCATGTGTGTCTCCATTAAGGTAGTACTATTACTTATCCCTTATATGATCACTTTATCTTCCCCTCTATAGTAAAAGAACCTTGATACATCTGCAATCGAACATTCACAAGGAACTCTTCCTTTCTCATTCAAAAGCACATGTGCGCTTCTCTCTCGTGCTAATAGCTAAAGACAAGGAAAATATTTTAGGAAATGACAACGAGGACATACACCAAATAGTTTGAGGTCTAATTGGGACCTCATATTAGGGAGATCCCATGTATGTTGGCGGAATCCAACACCGTCAACATTCTGGACATACAATATAACAAGCCAAATATCTATGACATCTATGTAGCATTATCCAAATACCCTATTCAATGGATCAAAAAAGCATTGAAACACATGAATGTAAATATAACATAACACAGATAGGAAAATGGTATGATATTTTATTAATATGAATAGGAGAGAGTTTACAACCAAGAATATTAGTTGATCTTGTAGAGATCTCCCCAGTTGACTTGTCCTTCCTTGTCTCAAAGCACACCTCAATGTCAACCTAATGCATGAAGATGATGAATCTCTTATATTCAAGGCAACAACACGAGGGCATGATAGGTCTCCAAAAGCCAACCTTGATGTTGTGGATGGCAGTAAATATATAGGATAGTGTGGTAGTGTAGGAATTCTTATCCATTTACCAATCTAGGCTTGAGATCCACTTGAGATGAGAGGATGAGCTCAAGGGATAAGAGGTGAAATCTCCAAGGTAGGATTAGATAGGTCTCGAGCTTCTTATCCAAGGTAAATGGTTAAAAAAACTCATGGTAGCTTCTGGAAGATGAAGCTTCAAGATTATTTTTAATTTTCCAAAATTTCTAGAATCAGTGCACCCCCAACAAGGGACAACCCGCTGCTGATTGCTACTGGTGCATAATGGAGCAACCTACTGCTAAACGCAGGTCCCTAAAGGGACAGGGTGCACTAGGCCTTTAAAAAACTGAAATTAAGCAGTAAGAATTAGAAACTTAAGGATTTGGAAGATTCTTTCTTAGGGATTTTGTAGGGATGATCACAAGGTGTTCACAGATGTGGATTGCTCTGGTTTGCATGACCATTGATCAGATGCGAAAAATGGCCTATAACATATGGGTATGGACAACTATTTCTCTTTCCACCAGGAATATCATTCAAAAAATACATGCCCATAGTGGAACCACAACATGAATTCTCTGTCTGCACACATTGTAGATTCTTTACTAGCAGATGAGTAGTCGGAACAAACATAAAATACAGAAGAACCTGCCGTGGTTGAAGAAAATACTAGTATTGGACTTGTAGTGAATAATTTTAATTGTATTATTAATTCTGATAAGAAAAGTGCTGAAGCACCACCACAAACTGATGCCTCTTCTCAAAAGGAAAATGATTGATATAGTTTAAGGAGTAAAGGGCCCATTTTTGAACAAGAGGCAATGAGACAAAAATTGAAGGAACGATTGTTAAGAAGAATCTCACCACCAATTAATCATGCTTAGAATGCACAAAGTAAGTATGGATATGAAAATAATTCTAAGAACACTTCCTCCAGTAGTAAGAGTAAGTCCATCACTTCATAAGTGTCAAGAAAAGATACTCCTCCACACACTTCAACATTTCATTCTAAAGGTGAAACAATTGATTATAACATAGTTGAAGATTTGAAGAGATCTCGAGAAAATATTTCCATCTATGATATCGTGAACTTAACAGGCCAATGTGAACTACTTGTCCAAGCCTTTTCGCAACCTTCGCCAGATGACAAAGCTTGTACCTCTCAAAAGGTGTATGGTAACTCTTTTGGTTCCCTTGAATATGTAGTTAATGTTGTCACATTAGACACTAACACTCTTTTCCCTCCATTTTTGTTAAATTTTGAAATTTTCAATTACAATGTCCATAATTTTTTAGTCAATTCTAGTGCATCTGTGAACGTAATTCCATAATATTTTGCTACTAAAATAAATTCTAAATGGGACAAAATCGATGCACAAATAATTCAGCTGGACAATTCTCTTTTCGAAGCTATTGGTGAACTCAAGAATGTTCTTATCCAATTATCATTTGATCACTGAGTTCACAAATGTATAAATATTTTAATTGTGGACATCCATAAAGCCTATGGGGTACTCCTAAGCATAGACTGGTCTAGTAAATTACAAGGGTGTTTTTCCATAGATTTGTCACATTTATGGCTTTCATAGAAGGCTAGGAATAACTAGATTCGAGTGGAAAGTGAGTCATACATGAAATACACCGTGACACCACTTGAGAGCCATAATGAACCTGTTTCCTTTGCTGATTTAATATTTGGAATTTATTAGAAACCGACCATGGGTGTTATCAAGCACAACCATCACCCATCCCGCTGGATACATAGTTGGAGCTCCTTCCTTGTTCTCCAACTGGCACAAATGAATCTTGTAATATAGATGTACATAATAATAGTAATAATAGTATAGGAAGAAGTTTAGTAGCTAATAATATTTGGACTCTATACTTTGATGGTTCAAAGATGCAGGATGGATTTGGAGTTGGTTGCATACTTATAGACCCATGTAATAAGAATCTTATCCTTTGATGTCATTTGGAGTTCGAGTGTACCAATAATATTGCCAAATATGAAGCACTTGTACTTGGACTAAAGAAATCCATTAATATGAAGGTAGAGTTCCTTAAGGTAATTGGTGACTCAGAGGTGGTAACTTATTAGGTATGGGATACTATCCATTGTGCTCCATCGAATCCTAAAAGCTACTAGTATGAGGTATGTCGTTTAATTAATTATTTTAATATTATTTATTTTCCTAGGATTAGAAATGCTCCAACATATGCATTAGAAAATTCACCCGCTAGGATGTTTCCATTGAGAAATGGTTTTTTTATTGAAATTATATATAAACCATTTGTTCTTGAAAATGTCACTAACTTTCGCGTGTTCGATGAAGACTGACAAATACTGCATTTGATGGCTAATGCAGACGTCTTCAAGGATGCTGCCATAGAAGAGGAAGAGCGCGATAAGGCTTTGCAGGAGGCATCTAATGTGATAAAAGGAAAGACTATGCCTAAAGGTTTGGTGTACTTGGAAAAGTTATATGACCTGCAAAATCGGTTTAGAGGACCAATCAATACCAAGACTAAAATATCAAAGTTATCATATGAACAAGTCAATCTAGGAACTCAAGAATATTCGAAGTATGTAAACCTCGGTACATGTTGTTCCCCACAAGAAAACAATATTTATCCGCTTATTCAAATAGTACCATGATGTGTTTTCATGGGCATACAATGATTTAAATGTGTATGATACTTGTATCATCCAACATGTCATTCCCATAAAAGAAGGGGAGAAACCTTTTCAACAGAATCTAAGGAAACTTCATCCAACACTGGAGGCCGTCATTCAAAAGGAATTGAGAAAGTTTTTAGATGCTAAGATAATTTTTAAAGTCGGACATTCCAAATTTGGTCCCAATCAGAAAGAAATCTGGTCCAGTGGAATAAGTTTATGTGTAGATTTCCGCAATCTCAACCAAGCATTTAATAAAGATAATTACCTAGCCATCTATGGAATAGATCCTCCAGACAATATCTGGGTCTGATATATTCACGTTACTAGATGGTTTCTATGGTTACAATCAAGTCCTAGTTGTGGAACCAGATCAATTGAAAACTACCTTCAAGACCAAATGGGGAACATTTTCTTTCAAGAGAATTCCATTTGTGCTTATCAATGCTGGTGCTACATTTCAACGAGAGGTGGACATCGCTTTCCATGGCCTTATAAGTCAAAGTGTAGTTGTTTATTTTGATGATTTTAGAATGCTTTCCAAAATAAGATCAGATCATGTACGTAATCTGAAACAAATATTTGAGTGGTGTCACAGATATGGGATTTCTCTTAATCCCAAGAAAAGAATATTTGGTGTGTTAGAAGGGACTGTCTTAGGGCACATTATTGCAAATATTGGAATTAAATTTTATGCTGAGAGGGTCAAATCCATTACGCAAATCCCGTTCCTGGTGAATAAGAAGAATACTTAGTCTTTCTTAGGGAAGATTACTTTCCTGCGAAAATTCATCTCTGACTGTGCTCAGATAGTCAAGCCTTTACTAGAGATGATTTAGAAAGATGAAATTTACAAAAGGGAAAAACAAGAAAAGGACGATTTCACTAAAATTAAGAAAACTATTTCCGATCACCCACGTTATTCGTTCCTGAAAATGCAAAGATATCCTTCATTATACCTTTATTTCAAATTCGTATATTACAGTCGTATTGACTCAAAAGGATGCTAAAGGAAACAAGCGACCTATCTCTTCCATGAGTGTTGGCCTACAGGGGTTAGAACTAAATTATCTTGCCATCGAAAAATAAGCTTATGTTGTAAACAAGGTAGTTAAATATTTTAGGCCCTATCTTTTAAAAACTCACACACTCATATTTGTGCCTCATCCAACGATATAAACACCATTTGTGCAGTAGGAGCTGGGTGAGAAGAGGGCCATTAGAGAAGATTTTAGCCTAAAATTTCCCATGAAAAGTTCATGTACATAATATGTAAAGCAATCAAAATCCTTTAAATTTAAAAAGAGGCACTTGTAAATATTTTTGAGGGAAAATTAAAAAAATAATTTTTTTAAATGTAGTTTTGGCTTATCTCCTTATAGGTTTACTCAAATTCCAAGTGTAGACACTCGCTGGATGAAAAATTATATTTTGTATCGAATGATTACCCATTATGCATACTTTTTAGAATGCCCACATAGATAAAAATTCAAGATACATTAAAAAAACATGTTCAAAATGTTTTTTAATGTATCTTCAATTTTTATCCATGTGGTTCTTCTCAAAAGTATGCATAATGGGTACTCTTGGATGCATAATTTGAGTAAACATGTAAGGATATAAGTCAAAAATGCATTAAGAAAAAGTAGTTTTCTTCTTTTCCCTCCAAAATTCATCTCTTATTTTATTAATTTCCTATTATTTTATTATTTTTCCTTAGGAGGCCATTTTTAGGCTGAAATTTCCTCTAATGAAATTGGGTGACCTGCTTACAAGAATATGATTTGGAATTTAAACTAGTTCATACCATAAAGGGTCATGGCCTCTGTCAGATAGCATCCGAAGCAAGAGATGTTCTCGAGCAAGATATTTCAAGTCGGGACTAGGAGATATAGATGTACAACATCGTACATGTTCCTCTTCCCATGTCTACAACACCATGGTATTCAGATATACAAAAATTTATAGAGAATGACACCTTTCCCACACACATCGAACAAACAAAAGAGGGAAATTCATTTAAAATATATATCCTACCAAATTTTCCATGGAGTGATTTTCAGAAAGCACCACAACGGCATCGTGCTAAGATGCCTTGAGCCACATGATACATAAAAGGTACTTAGATAATTACACAATGGACCGACAGGTGGTCACTATGAGGGTGATACGATTTCTCATAAACTAATGAGGGCTGTTTATTATTGGCCCACTCTATTCAAAGATGCTCATGCTTATGTCCGCAAGTGCCCAGCTTGTCAGATATACATCGACTGAGACCAGAGGTTATCTTCCCCACTGTTACTAGTAGTAGTTGAGAAACATTTCCAACATTGGGGCCTTGATGCTATCAAATAAATATTCCCACACTTGTCAAAGAAACACTAATATATTTTAAGATTGACATACTATTTTACTCAGTGGTCAGAAGAAGTTCCCTTGAGACAAGTAAATGATCAAGAAGTCATCCACTTTTTGCAGCATAATATTATAACAAGGTTTGGCGTTCCAATGTCACTTATATTTGATAATGTGAATTATTTTTCATCATTGAAACTTTATGAATTCACATTAGAAAATGGGATTGTATCAAAGTATGCATCTAATTATTACTCGTAGGGAAACACTTTGCCTGAATCGATAAATAAAAATATTATCTTCATAATCAACAAAACCATCTTATACGAGCAAAGGAACTAGCACAATGATTTGAACAATGCATTATGGACTAACCATGTAACTCCTAAGCCTTCCCTTAAGACCGCATCGTACTTTCTGGTTTATGGTAAATAAGTTATCTTGCACCCGAACCTGTATCTCCCAGACTTACAACTCTCTCAAGAGTCCCAAGGTATACCTTTCCTTCTGGTTCAGATTAGGATATATACTTTACTCAAACTCGAGGAAGAAAGACTTAAATCCAAAGAGATATTTATTGTTCATCAAAATCATGTTAAGTGCTGGTTCAATAGGAAACCTGCAGGGGGAAAGAGTTTCGATGTGGCTGATCTAGAATTGAAGTGGGATAAAGCCAACGAAGATAAAGGAAAACAGACGAAGTTCCAACCTTTGTGGATTGGCCTTTTCATAACTGAATAAAAGCTTGATCATAATACCTTAAATCTAAAATCCTTAGATGAGAGGATTGAACCCTTCCCATAAATGACCAAGATTTGAAACATTATTTTCAATAGTAGCTACAAGCTGCGCTTCCTGTATAGTTTGTTCTTTTTCTTTTATTTTTCATTTGTGTTGGTCATATGCGTGTTATGTTAGTCATGTCATGTTGTGTTTGTTGGTAATTGTGCATAAATAATACCTCGTGTAAAAAGTGCATGGCTCAAAAGTACCTTGTGGTGGAGTGAAAGATAAATGTGACAACCACAACACTTAGATTTCTTCTTATTCTCCTTCTTTGTTTGGGAAAACTCCATAGGTTGAGCTAAGTCCGAATGGAAAATATGATACATCTGAGAGGAAAAACCTTAAGGGAACCTATTAGACATATTCCTATGCTAGTATCCAAACTAATCAATTTGGTGTATATATACTTGTGTGTTAATGCTTGTCCAATCTAGTATAGAAAGTATAAGGGGAAATTCTAAAGTGAGAAAACTAATATAAGAGGTTCTAAAATACTTCTTTGAAGGGGAAACCTCCTTTGCTCGCAATAAGTCTGGATGCACAATCCTAATAAATAAATAAATAAGTTTCGACGTACAATACTTCTTTAAAAATAATAAGTGTCGATGCACAATCCTATTAAATAAATAAATAAGGGTGAAAGAAGACAAAGACTTCCTACGTAGGGAGATGAAACAAGCGACTTCACCGAGGTACTGTCTAGGCTTGCTGGCAGCGAAGCAACATTTGTTGGGGTACTGTCTAGGTCTCCTGGTAGTAGAGAAACACCAGAGATTAAAATACATATTCTGAATATCATAAAATAGTTGTGCACATTACCCTCTCCTGGATTGAAACAATTATGATATGTCAAATATTTCATGTGTTAATCCAATTAGAAGAAAGTGAGGAACTATGTGTATAATCGGGTCGAAAGGGAAATTCAAGGCAATCCAATTGGTGAATCAATAATCCCTGAAGGATTGACCCTTTAACTGAAAATATATTCCTAAACAGAGAAGATGAAGCTTTCCCAGTGTGTCGCCAAGTGTTGTCGTTGCTACAACACCCTCCAAAATTGACTACATTCAATTTTGGAACCTACTTTACCGTTGTATCTAGTGTCGCCTTGGTCATCAAGTGTCGTTTCAAGTCAGCCTATATGTTTTAAGTGTTCTTGATGATTCTCATGTGTCGTCACATTTATTAGAGCATATTTGGTGCATTTCATGTGTGTAATACATTTGTTGTTGTAAAACGACACTTTTTGGTCACAGCCGCACACACTTCATCCATTGTACATGGGGAATGTATGTAAAGTGGCATTTTGATGCATACTTATCCTTGCTCAAGATTTTCTAAGTTTTCTCAATGAGTTGGTATGTGTCACACATGGTTTTATATTTGAACTCATAATGTTCACCCCTTGCTCCATAGTCCAGACTTAGAAAAATTTTGGTTGCAAAGTGAATCCATTGAGGAAATAAGGGCATGAGTGCACTCTTAAGTCTCGATCAAGAATAATTCGTTATTCAAAAGTGCGCCGTACACACTCGAAGAGCACAAATCACACTCAAGCACTTTACCCTTCCATGTTCTGAAAAATGCCGTTCATAAACTAAGCCTTCCTTTGAGCTCACTCCTTCAACTCGAAGGAATGCACCCTCCTTGAGTGCATGAGTACATCGTGAAGGCCTTAAGCTTCACCCTTCATCCTTCCAGAATGCGCCATGTGCCCTCTCAGTCCCTTTGAGCACATGAGCACACTATTAAGGCATGAAGCTACATCCTTCGGCCTTCAGACTTGTGTCATACACCCTCATTGGTCTCTTGAGACCATGAGCGCACCTTGAAGGCACAAAGATCCATACTTCAGGCTTCAAGAGTGTGCCCTGTGCCCTCCTTCTCTCCCTTAAGCACACAATGCAAATGGGAAGCCTAAAGTCTTTTCCTTTGTCCTTTTGTCTTGCGCCATGTGCCCTACCCTAATTGCCTCTTTATCTTGAGCACATGAGCATATGCCGAAGCTCTGAAGTCTATTCCCTTCATCCCTTTAGCCTTTAAAAGTGTGCCATTGTGCCCAAAACCTCTCCTTGCTCTTTTTAAGAGCACTTTTAAGGCATGAACAAAAAATATGAATGAAACATGTTAGAATAAGATATTTTTTGGTTGATGGTTAATTTTCATGAGTCATTGCAGCTAGAGGTATTTCAAGAACATCGTGGCAAGCATGCATGAAGAAGATCAGGCAACGAAGGAAAAAAAGGAATCACTAAGAGAACAAGAACACATTAAAATCTTGATGATCAAAGCACGCTGAAGTCTATATTAGATTAAAGACCCTTTGGAGGGTGAAGTCTTCAACCGTTGGAAGTTGCATGAAGAACAAAGCAAAAGTGGTAGCCATGCCACCATTGAAGAACTTCCATGTCATCGATCACTATTAGTCCCAGTCATCAAGGATAGTGACATGTCACGTCTTCATCACATGATGATGTATACGTTGTGATGCAATTTTGTAATTATTGTAAAGACTAATAAGTGGAATTCCAAGAGTAATGTTTGGACAAAAGAGCCATGGAAGTCCAAAATACATGTAATACGAAGAGCCATATGTAATTCCAAAGGTCATTTGAAAGTCCAAAGGTCAAAGAAATTGAAAGGTTATTAGAAGTTGGAAAGTCAAGTGTCATGAGGATGTGAAAGGTCATGCCGCAAGTTATAAAAGGATCCTCATTACTCATGTAAAAGTATTTTAACCGTAGCTTCTCCCATAAGGCATTAGAGAGATAGAGTTAATACTTTTTGGGAGCAAGTAGTGCCTCTAACGCTCTACAATTGGAGTTAGTGATGTTCATTGTATTTATGTATCTTGTAACTTTTGCTTAATACTTGAAGCCTTTTCTGCCAACAAATTTTCACATGGATTGTGGATGTTTCTAAGACTACTATTTGATGTTTATGATTCATGTTCACTTTGACATGTACTGGAGTAATTAAACTATTTCGGTGACTTCAATGCTTAAATTATTGGAAATGTTTTGTAATTTTTATAACGATCATCGCATCCATGTGAACTATTTCGCTTGATGTTAGACAAGCCTTTCACATGTGTGCCTCCTTTAGGGTAGTACTATTATTTTCTCTTAGAGACTCACTTTATTTTCTCCTCTGCAGTAAAAGAACCTTGATACATCTGCAATCGAACATTCACAAGGCACACTTCCTTACTCATTCAAAAGCACATGTGTTCTTCTCTCTTGTTCTAATAGCTAATCCAAGGCACATCTTTAATAAATGACAACCAAACTGTATTCTGGATGGCACTCCTACACCAAACGCTCTTAGGTATGATTGAGACCTCATATCGAGGAGATCCCCTGTATGTTGGCGGTATCCAACACCGTCAATAAGTTCTTAGTTCAAAGGCCCCACCTCTTAGTTTAGTTGACAAATATTCATAATAATTATTTCATCTTACATCTAATCTCTTGTCTAACCGTGCCCAATTATTTGAAAGCATTCATATGCATTGTAATCAATTTGAATTGACAATAGGAACAAATCATGGGTTGGCAAATCACATATTGGATATTGTTGAAGCCAATCCATTATTTAAACTTTAATTTGCATTATTAGAAGATAGATTTTTGTAGATATATTGAAAAAACACACACTATAAGACATCAGGAAGAACGAACGAGCTCCAAGAGTACAAAATGCTGGTTAGAAAAATTGAGGTTAAACCTCTATTTTAAGGGAATGAATTTATTCATAATAATAAGTTATGTAATTTTTTGAATTTAAACATTTTAATCGAGTCAATTAAAATTGTTTATACAAAAGGATAAAAAATATAACATGAAATTCAAAGGATAATTCTTAGTTATTCATGACATATGTGTTTTTGATATGTATCATGAATTAATTTCTATAATTATTTAGTAATTATTTAATTTATATAACTATATTAATTTTAAAATTTTATTAATAATAAAAAAAATTAAAAATTATTTTTTATATTTTAATTTATTCTTGTAAATATAATTTTTAAACATATAAATAAATTTAGATAAAAACTCAAATGTTGTAATTTAAAATAAAACTAAAATCACAATCAAAATGGTACTATGGTAAAATTTTGTTAACAAGATGAAAGTGTATGTAACAAGATACTATAACACAAAATTTTGATCGATATTTGGTATCTACCGACGAATCACTGTGAGATATATGATTTATGCCAACTCTTCACTCTAGATCAGATCCATTGGATTCTCTAATGTCGAGGACAAGTTAGCATGGACTATGTGACCTTCGTGTTCTGGTTTGGACGAGGTCTCCCTTCGCTTCGCAAGGCGTCGATAATCATGTTTATAGGCATCAATAATCATGATATGAAAGCTTGATGTATACGAGTATAATATATATATATTTTTTAATCTTTTATTTTTTATTTTATTTTTGTCAATTTTTTGAAAATTGACAATAATAATTTTTTTTAAATGTTTTCGAAAATTAAAATATTTATTGTATTATGTGTTTATAATATTGTTTAAAAACTTATATTTTACATTGGTGCAGTCTAACTTATATATGAAATGATCAATTTTTCATGACATTTTTCTGGTTAATTATAATCAAAATCTAATAAAGATTTTTAAAAACTTGAGTTTAAGTTGTTTAATTTATAAAATTCAAGTTTCTTAGGGGTTTTTCAGGGTGTTGAATCTATCTATGCATTCAAAAATATATTTTAAACAACAAAAAATAATATTCTTTCTTGACATTATATTGTCAAATTATGGTGAAACACACCATAATCTAAACAATGAAAATTTCTAAAAATTAAATATATTTTAATTAAAATAAAAACTAAGAAAAATTGTGTTACTTCAATCAATTCTACTTCCTAAACATTTCAATCTCATAGGTTTAAAATAATAAACATCATGTGTTATATCTTTGATATAATAAACATAATGATCTTCGTCCCTTTTAACACACACACACACACATTAAATAAAACGATTACGGATTTTATATTAACAAAGTTGGAATATGGTCCAGTACCTTTACATACTTTTCTATTACAAAATTTATGTAGTTCATGAGATACTTCAAAATTCTGCGGATTCTTGGATCAGGGTTCCAGTTTAGCCTAAATATGTTGAAACTATAAACTTTACAAAACCTTACTAATATATAACAATATTTACATGGAAGCATGAAAAAATATAGACATGTTTGAAATAGCAGGAACGAACATCTGAACCGATTTATTTAGTCCCCTTGGAGACATTGTCCCGAGAATGACGAAAGTTCTTTCCTCTAGAAAAGACGTACGTTGAAAACTTCAACACCTATTGTCTTTGACATAACTCCATTACCAAGACCTACAGAGCCTCAAGCCGCTCGTTGATGGAACAAATATCCTCCCAAATATTGTCCACTGCCAGCTCCATGCCAACTTGCTGGCGAAGCAATTTTGCTTCAAGAAATAGTTGAAATAACATGTGTTGTCACTCCAACATATCCTCTAATTTTTAAATGGAGACAAGCAGGGCATGAGATTTATCCAATAAATTTTCCAAGACCATACTAGCCTCAGAGCTATCCACAGGAATAGAAATGGGAGAGTTAGCCATGGATGAAAGCAAAAAGAACTTACGTTGACCCTGATCTATGCAAAGGAGAGGAGAAATACCAACAATAGCCTAAAACATTCTTACAATATTCAAAATATGGAAGGGATTACTATAGAGCGGAGCATTGTTAGCACATGAGCCAAAAAACCACTAATTTTCTAACTCCATACTCCATAAATTGGACGAACAAAGGATTTATAGGGCCTCGATTGGAATTCATAAAATCAAATTTACATCCATGGCATTCCTCATGACTGCTGAGGACATCGAGACCAATTTCAAATGTGTGAGGAATAAATGGATTTGAATCCACTGCCTTGAAGGGGTTTGGAGACCCATCAACTTACAATTCATATTAATAACACAATGTAGGGAATTAATAAGCCCGAGCCTGATGATTTCCTAGGGATCCCAACACCAGAATTCAACCACTTTGTAAGGAGGAAGAATAATGATATCCGATGTGCCTATCCATGGGGAAGGAGTGGAGAAATGCATGACCATTTGTCTTTGCTTGAGAGTTATCCAAAGCTCAACTTGATATGCCTTTAAAATAATTGAATCCTACCTTTTGAAAAATTTTATGACAATATTCATATGAAGGGATAGGAAAAAACAACTCACAATTATCCATTATGATCTTTCCTTGCCCAAAATCAGAGCCTTTTTTTGCTAATTCATCTGCTTCCTCATTCAAATGTCTAAGGATGTGATAGTATTCAATATATCAAATTGTGAGGCAACACTGATTTCTATTTGAGCCATAGGGAGAGGGGAGGATTTAATCCAATCACTAGCTTGGGCCAATTGTTTAATAACAATCAAATAGTTTGCATAGACCATGAGATTATGGATACTATTGGCTATGGATATCTCCATGCTAAGTTTCCAGAGAGCAAGGAATTAAACCACATTGTTGGTTGTAGTTCCTAAACTCCGAGAAAATTTAGACACAATTTTTCCATCAAGGCTTACGAGAACCCCTCCTGATCTTGCCTCCCCTTTATATTACCTTATATTAACAAAAAAAAATGGAAATTTATTGTCATTCCATAAGAATGGTAATAATTTACCCAAAACACCATTAGCCACCATGGTGCTTTATATTTGTTTTTGTATTTTTAAATTGCAACTCCCTGCAACCATATTCAAATTTAGTTTGGAATCTTCCTTGTACATTGTATTGCTTGGGAGTCATGATCAAATCATGTGAAAACATTTATTTTGAAATACTGATTGTACTCATCAACTTGAAGACAAAATTTATTTCAAAATAGCTAATGCCATCATCATAGGAATGGTATGAGGAGACAATATTTTAGATTTCGATATTGACAATATGGTTTCATCATTATATTCATTCTTTGTGGGCAAGCATCCCATCATCTGTGTTTAATCCATATCTCAAAATTTTGAAAGAATCTTAATCCAATCAAACAAAATAAATATTTATATATTAAATTTGGAATAATAGCAAAGTTTTATAACGATATTTAGTTGTTAAGGACACTGTTAGGTTAATTTGGAAATTGCAGAGAAATTACAACCAAACATGCAACCCATTATCTTATTTCTAAATTTTCATTCTCGCCAATGAACTCTAGTTCATTATTTTATTTCAAAAATTTCAATCTCGCCAACTTTCTATGCACTTTTCATAATTATTATCATTTTTTTACAGGGCTTCTCTTAGTTAAATGATGTAAAACCCAACGATCATAGATCCCAAAACTTACAAAATTGTACAGTTAAATGGCACTTCTATATCTACCAGCGAAACTTTTTTTTTTTTTGATGAGGATGAAAACTCGCAATGCATTAAACAACATATACAACAAATTATGGAAATAAAAACATGCCACATGTCTATCTGTTTTGAATGTTGAAGTCCATTTGCGTGAAAAAAATATTGGAGAAATCATACCAATCTTGCTCTAGAATATTGCATCTGGTTATATATATATATATATATATATATATATATATATATATATTCACACACTAAAGGGTATCTATACTGTTGATGTTAGGTTATTTAAAAGAATGCAAATCTATAAAAAATAAAACATATGATTTAACATGATGTTGAATCCTTTATTAAAAGCATAATATTTGAGCAAAGGAAAAATTGAGTTGGAAGTGGCAGAATTTCGGCAATAAAATTATGTTTTCAATTATAAATGCGGGATAGTTGCATTTCCATTTTAAAATGTTGATTGGTGATCCCGTGGTCATGCTCATCGTCATTCATTAAAAAAACAAGAAGAGAAAAGGGAAATTTTGGAACAATACCAACTTTGGCTAATGGAATTGAGAATGCAACCTACTCAAACTAGAAAACCATCCTTTGGAGGCATAACCCATTCCTTAATATTAAAACATGCAATGATGTAACAACCTTGGGTTAAAAGTTCATGTAATAAAGGTTAATAAAGGAAAAATAATAAGACCAAGGTCATGGGACACGTATTCCAAAATGAATGTTGGGAAAAACATCCTAGTGGGTGTCACTTAGATTTATTTATGGCTAAGGCATTAGCAAAGGCAAAAAGGCATTATTTGGAATTTTAGGTCCCTATATTACTAGTATAGCATGTTAGGTCCCTATATTACTAGTATAGTCCCTTATTGTTGTTAGTGTAACCCCCTTATTGTTATTATTGTACCCTTGTAACCCCCATTTTGTTATTATTGTGCCCTTAAATTATTATTGTTAGGTCGGCTAGGATTACATTGTGGCCCACTGGGATTACATTATGGCCCCATGGAATCTTATATATAGAAAGGAGGTTTTGTAAATTGTATCATCCAAGAATTTTTCATTTATGTAATGTATTGGAGGTTTCCCCCTCGAAGTGGCTCATTTCTGAGGCGTTGATATCTCTTTCCTTCTATTTTTGGAGCTGGTTACACAACATTTGGTATCAGAGCTTTGGATTCTAGGGTTTCGCTGCTCCAAATAGGTCATCGTGGAATTTTCACTATAATTTTTTTTTCTACGAAGTTTCAGAAGTTGAAATTTTTAGGGTGCGAAGCCGAAATCCTGAGGAAGATTGTCTAAAAATTTCAGAGCTTGGCTCGCAATATTTTCGGAGATATGATCTATGGAAGTTAGGTCTTTTTTCAGGCTCCTAAACAGGTCATCGTGGAATTTGCGTTATAAATTTTTTTATACGAAGGTTCAAAATCTGAAATTCTTATGGTGCGAAGCTGAAATCCTGAAGAAATTCGTCAAAAAATTTCAGAGCTTGGTTCGCAACATTTTTGGAGATATGATCTGTGGAAGGTAGTGTTTTTTCAAGCTCCTGAATTTCATCTCAAAGAGGTGATCGTGGGAAAATTTCAATAACTCTTTCTCTGGGCATCAGATTGGAGTTCCGTAAAAATTGGTTGCAAGTGCACAAACGGTAGTTTCTTGGCTATCAATTTCAGAGACGAAAAATGAAACAATGACACGTGGCAAGTCGTACAAGTTCGCTCTACTGAACCAATCCATAATTAGGTCATTGTGGGAGATTGGACACAACTTTGTCTTGGAGAATCCAAATCAGGTCAGACCTGTAACATTCGAAAGATAATTCAGAGGGCTACAGTGATACCAAAAATAAAATATTGAAGTGCTGCAATCACAAAGATAATCCAATTTCAATATCGAGCTCCTCAAAAGAAAGAAAAAGGTGTGTATTTTTTTTCCGAATTGCATAAGTCTTGTTTGAAGAATCAATTTGAATTGATTCCAAGGGCATATTGTAGAATAGATATCAGTATTGGGTTCTAAAATATGCCCCATAAAAATAATTCAACACCCATTAAGCCTTCAGAAGGCTCTACTATGACTCATGAAGATGAAGAATTGCAACATGATCTATCAAAATACAAGAGCAAGTGCAACAAATTTCACTCTCGCAAAGAGCAACAAAAAATGAAATGGAAGTTTTGAAGAAAGGCGTGGAAGCTAAGATGGATGGCGTGCAAGCTAAGGTTGATGGCATGGAAGCTAAGATGGATGGAATGGAAGCTAAGATGGATGACATGAAATACAACATGGAAAACATGAAGAATGATCTAAAAACAGACATCGAAGGTTTGACAAAGTTGATACAAGAAATGTTTCCTAATGGTGAAAAGATAGTAGAAGAACCTCACGATGAGAACAAAATCAATTTTAATCGTGATTTCATAAACTCTAATGTTGGCGGGAAGAACCACCATATTCCAAAAATGGATATGAGGAAGTTTGATGGAAAGGATCCTGTAACATGGATACTACAGATGGAGCAATATTTTGATCTCCATAATGTGCAAAACACACAAAAGGTACGCATTGAAAATTTACATTTAGAACAAAATACATTTGTATGGTATCGATGGCTTTGCTCCCGTAAAAAAATTGTCACTTGGTCAATTTTTACGGAGGAAATGATAGCACATTATGAGGATACAAAGAGTAACACCTTCTTTAGCCAATTGATAAATCTCAAACAAAAGGGTTTAGTGGGGCAGCACATTGAGGACTTCCAAAAATTGAATATAAGGGTAACTGATCTTACAGAGGAACACAGGATTGATCTCTTCCTAGGCACTTTAAAGGATAACATCCAACATGGAGTTCGCGTTTTGGAACCTGATTCATTGGAGAAGGCATTCAGGTTGGCAAGAAAAGTTGAATGTAAAATTATGGCGACAAGGAAGCCTACCACTCAATTTTATAAAGAAGGAAGTGTTGCTACGCCTAGATTTCCACAACCTACAAGGTTGACACCACAACAATTGGAAGAAAAAAGAGCAAAAGGGCTTTGCTACAGTTGTGATAGCAAATACACTAAAAGTCATAAGTGTGCTGAGAAGAAATTATTTTACATAGATTGTGAAGAAGAAGAAGAAAATGAACAAGAAGAGGATATACACCAGGAACCACCCCTAGAAGAGGAAGAAATAAATCCGACCATATCGTGTAATGCACTGGCAGGAATTACCACTCCTCAAACTCTCAAGATAGAAGGACATATAAAGAAGAAAAGGGTAATAGTGTTGATTGATTCATGTAGCACCCATAATTTTATTCATTATAAGGTAGCCAAGGAATTAAATTGTTTCCTATACCCAGCACCAGAATGTCAAGTGATGGTTGCAAATGGAGGAACTATAAATTGCTCTGGAAAATGCCATAATATCATGCTAACCATGGGGGAATATGTATTGACTAGTCCAATGCTTTCCATTCCTATGGGAGGTGCTGATGTTGTACTAAGAGTACAATGGTTACAATCTTTGGGGACGATAGCTTTTAATTTTCAAGAACTTTTCTTGAAATTTTTTTCAGAAGGAAAGGAAGTCGAATTACGAGGTATTGAAGGGAAGACGGGAAGGATAATAAGCTCTAATGTCATGAAAAAGCTTCTAAAGAAAGAACAACGAGGCATAATTTCACAATTATGCTCACTAGAAGTTCCGACATCAAAATCATCTATTTCTGCAGATCTCCAACAAGTCTTGGACAATCATTCCAAGGTGTTTGAAACTCCCAAAGGACTCCCGCCTATTCATGATCATGATCATGCTATTCATTTGATTTCAGGAAGTGTTCCTCCAAACATCAGGCCTTATAGATATCCTTACTTCCAAAAGAGCGAAATTGAACGTATGATTGCAGAAATGTTAGAGGCGGGTATAATTCAACCTAGTCAAAGTTCTTTCTCTGCTCCTGTAGTATTGGTACAAAAGAAGGATGGATCATGGCGAATGTGTCTGGATTATAGGGAGCTCAATAAGCTCACCATTAAAGATAAATTTCCCATTCCTGTGATCGATGAATTATTGGATGAATTACATGGAGCAATTTATTTTACCAAGTTGGATCTTCGTTCAGGATATCATCAAATTAGAATGAAGACTGAAGATATTCCAAAAACAGCATTTCGAACTCATGAGGGTCATTATGAATTTGTGGTCATGCCTTTTGGCCTTACCAATGCACCTTCTACATTTCAAGGGTTGATGAATTCCATTTTCAAACCCTTCCTTAGAAAATTTGTGCTAGTATTTTTTGATGATATACTAATCTACAGCAGGTCTTCGAAGGATCATGTTGAACATGTTGACAGGGTGCTCAAACTATTGCAGGAGAAACAATTATATGCAAAAACATCCAAATGTTTCTTTGGAGTACAAGAGGTGGAATATCTGGGTCATATTATATCTCACGAGGGTGTTAAAGTAGACCCTAACAAAATTAAAGCCATTAAGGAATGGAAAGTCCCCACGACCATAATGCAGTTGTGAGGATTTCTCGGGTTAACAGGGTATTATCGCAAGTTTGTCAAGAATTATGGGAGAATAGCAACACCTCTAACAACATTATTGAAGAAAGATGCATTTTCATGGACTCCTGAAGCAACTATGGCCTTTGAACATCTTAAAGAGGCAATGTGCCTAGAACCGGTCTTAGCTGCGCCAGACTTCACAAAAACCTTTATTGTGGAATGTGATGCCTCATGTTACACAATAATTTGTCACCGTCCCTGTAATTCCCCATCCCGCACAATTGGAGGGCTCATTTCGTGACCTGTGAGCAGTGACATGACTTGAAACCACTTTCATGACATCCCTCTGAACACGAGCTTTCATTTCCCTGAAGAAAACTCCATGTGAAAAACCCTAAAAACACCCCTTTTTGCATTGGCGCGGGAAGACAGTTCAGTACCCGCGCCAATGGGGGAAATCCTTCAAATAGGGCGCGCCAATTGGCGCTCTGTCTCAGAGTCGCACTCGCGCCAACCATTTTAAGGAGTGTTTTTTAAAAATAAATGGGGAAGTTTCGTCCTAACCAATTCATAAACTGGTATCTAATTTGAGTTGGGTGGTTTGGCTCTGGATTTCCATGTAGAGGAAGTGGTTTGCCACCTCTCATGGAAGCTTCCTTGAGGATAGTGCCAATCCCATGATTATAGGGATCCCAACTCCCCTTCCTCCATATATAAAAGCTTGCTCATCTCCTTTGCAAGCTAATCTCCAAGTTCCCAAGAGCCATCAGAGCCTTATGCTGCAAGAGCCTTGATTCATTCCCTTAAGGCCAAATCCAAGCAAGGAGATTATTGTCGAGACATCTGAAGAGAGAGGCTTGTCCCATCCCCGACAGGATTTTTCGAGACGTGTTCCGCTAGCGACCCTCCGAAGGAGAATTCATCGTCAGAGCCAGGTTGTATCCTCCTTTGATTGATTAATGATAAGCAACTATTGGTTATGGTTCCACTCTTGTTGTTGATTATGATGATGAGTTATGTCTTCTCTGACTGACATATAGTTGCATATACTGGATTTTACGCTTGCGTTTGTTGTGTTTCTCGCATGTGTAGGTGTTCGGTCATGGAGATCGTGAGGGATCGTGATCTGCCAGAGCTAAGGAACGGGAGCGCTAATTTCTCTACAAGCGACAACGTTGGATTCCAGGTAGGCCTTCATCGCTAGTTGGTTTATGTGAAATTAGGAACCTGCACTATAGCATGTGACGATTGTTGCTAGACCCGGTCTGGGCTAGTAGGGATCGCCTCTGTTCGCAGAGGGGATTTACCTCCACAACAAATTGGCGACTCCGCTGGGAACGTCTAGCTTGTTGTTGTTCTGCTTTGTAAGCTACAGACAGAGCCTGAAGTTAGCCAGATAGCCTTCGAAACGCTATTTCTTTGCATTAGCGAAGTATATCAAAGCTGCTTCAGTCAATCTCCGGTTTAGTTTATGAACTGAACGCTTGGAGTATTGTCTTGTCTTTTCGGTTGTTTCTCGATTCTTCTTGCTTGATCGGCTCTTTTCGCTGGCTCTTTTTGTGTTTGGCTTTTGGTTCAGCCCCAGAGGATCAAATATGACCTCTGTTTTTCGGAGTTTTCATCCTTTAATGGTTGGCTTGATTGGCGCGGTTTCCACCCTGATAGTCGCGCCAATTGGCGCAGGTTGCCAGTGCATCACTCGCGCCATCCCCTGTCTGGCGTGGATTACAGGCAGACAGTCGCGCCATCTCCTGTAGGTGCTAGGGTTTACCCTTGTTCGAAAGTTTCTTTTGGTCAGTACTTTGCTTCTGGGTTTGTTTTAGATCCTGCTTGAAGTGGTGAGTCTAGTCTTGGTTGCGAGAAATTCTTTGTTTTTTCATTTTAAGGCATTGGCGCTTGTTGTCAGTTAGCAACCCGTGCAGATTGGGCATTGGCGCTAGTTTTCAGTGAGCAAGTCGCGTCAGTTGGCGCTAGTTGTCAATGACAAAGTTGGGCCAATTTCAGGGTGTGTGAAAATTGAGATTTTTTTTCCCTAAATCCTTCACCAGTGTGTCTTTCCCTTCCGGTCTTTCCTCTATATGAGCATAGATTACATTGCTCATTGTTTGGAATGTCTTCTTTCCATGATTGCTTGATGTAAAAGGGAATGAATGCCTTGTTTTGATCTCTTGCTTTGGAAGTCCTCTTTTTGTTTGACCTCATATGTCTTATCGCTTTTTGAGGGATTTCGTTACAAAGTGTTTGAAACAACGATTGCATTCTTAGTGTTTGTTTGCATCTCTTTTGCATTCATCCTTCATTAAGAAGATTTGCGTTTATTTAGTTTTCATCTCAAAGTGTTCTTTTTGTTAAAATGCATTAGATCACATTGCATTGAAAAGTATTGCATTGAAAAGTATTTTTTGAGATCCATCATTGAACTTAGATTACATTGTTTAATGATCGAAAACTAGAAATCGCTTTGATTGCATTCTCTTTTATTAAAAGCATGCATTAAGTAGATTCTCATTTCATCGAAAAATGCATTGAGTGCATTCTTATAATTTGAAAAGGAAAAGGAAATTGTGCATAGATTACAATTGCATAGTTTTCGAAAAAGAGGATTTTGCATAGATTACATTGCATTATTCGCATCGTTGAGTGTTTGAAATTACTTTTGGATAGTGAAAGTCATCTAGTTTGGAAAATATTTCATTTGCAGTGTTGTTTTATGTCGCATCATTGTTTGAAGCTCTTCCCTTAACTAGATAGCATTCATCGAATTGAAAAGTTTTCTTTTCTCATATAGCTGCATACAGGAGATTGTCAGATGACATACGGTAGGGCCTTGAAACCGAAACATAATTGAAGATCAACCATAAAATTTACTCAATTTACCTAAGGAAGCATTGAAACATTAACGAAACATTTAGAGGTCTAGGTTAGAGACGTGTTCCGGCGTCGTTAAACCTAGTAGCTGTCGTTCGCCTCTTGGCTTTAGACAGCGCTAGTACGGACTTGTGCTCCCCGTACCGTCGCATATATAAAGGGAGACCCCACTAGGTTTCAATCCTTTATCCATAGGAAGCCGAGTCTGCCACCCTATACCCGTGATACACCGGACACAGCATTCGAGGAGATTGCCTGCACGTACGTTAAGTCCTTGGTTGATTTCTCCTTCATTTTGAAACCGAGGTGTATATTGTAGTTCACGGTTATTTGGTACACCCTTTGCCTAGAATTCCTGAGTAGTCATTTCGATCTTTTCTGACTCTTTAAATTTGAAAAGGTCATCAAGCGCTTGTCCTTTCATGCTTGTTTCCAATCTGAAAGTGATAGAGTCACCTTTTGCCTGTTTCTCGACTCTTAAAATATGAAATGGTAGAGTTTTGTTTCAATGTTTTAAAAATTAACTGCCCACGAAATATTCCTGGTTAAAGTTAGTTTCCTTAGGGTGTTGTTCTGAAGATCGTTTCTAATGGCAACTTTTCCGGAGTTCACCAGCCAAGGAATCCCCTCCGATGGGAATCCTGGTCCTTTTCCTCCTTTTGGAAATGTTGGTGCTCCTTATATGGCAACGTTGTCCCTTCCTGGGTTAACTGTTGGGTTGCTTGTTTGGTTGTTCTCAACCTCTGTGGTCCCGAATGTCTCGGCTTCTGTTCAATCGGTTCCTCCACCTGAGCAACATCATGTTGATTCCGAAGAAGAAGAAGAAGACAAAGAAGAAGAAGTCCGATAAGAGAGAGGTTAAAGCTACAGCTACTACTTCCGAAGCACCTCCTCTTGATAAACCTCCCAAACCTCCATGGAAAGTCAAATACCCTTGCATGTTGTGCACGGGAGACCATCTTCTTCGAGATTGCCCTGGCATTCCCAAGGTGCTCGAAGCATGGTCCAATAGTTGTCCACCGTTGCCTTTGGCTTCCGGGAGTTAGGTTGGGGGCACATCTTCAGCTAGTGTTGGTAAGACTCCTAAGAAGCAGGGTAAGCTCACCAATCCATGTAAGTTGTGTGAAGGGCACCATGCCATTCACCTTTGTCCGTATATGGATGAAGCCAAGTGAGTTTTGGACAACTCAGCTGTTTCCACACCGTGCCTTCCGGTTGGTTATAAACAACTTTCTCAGAGTCCTCCACCAGCTGATCCTACAATTGGTCAAGAGTCATCCTTGGTTGATTCTGCTCCCTCGGAAATTCAAATTCAGGAATCCATTCCCGACCAACCATTGGTCATGGGATCGGTTGAGCTGGCCCAATTTGCGGTGCACCAAGTCTTTTCCATTGAGAGTGGACCTCACACCCCTCAGGTTCTTCTTATTTCTTTAGATTCTTCGGACTTGGAGAAAGATTCTCCTGTCTCTATATCTCAAGAAGCTGCTCCTCCGCCTCCTGTGATGGAGGTCCCGGAGGATACTCCTCCCACCTTCAAGATGGAGGTCGTGGAGGATGCTCCTTCTTCTTCCGTAACACCAGGGGAAGACCATCTCGGTTCGATGGTAGCTCCTCCGAGTAGTTTGGTCGCTTCCTTTGATTGGAGTGGATTTGCAGGATACCGCCTTCCGTCTTATGTGCCTTTCGAGATAACGGTACAGGCCTTTGGTCTGGTTGTAACCAGCACCATTATAGACGAAGGCACGTCTATTAGTGTTCTATCCTCAACTACTTGGCAAGCTTTCGGTTCACCGTCGCTTGCGCCTATTACGCATAATCTTTTGGCATTCAACAGAAGAACTAGTCAACCGTTAGGGATCCTTCCAAGGTTACCTGTTACTTTGGGAGATAAAATCGTTCATATGGACGTCATGGTTGTTCTAGGCCCCTTAGATTTCAATCTGCTCTTGGGGCGTGATTACACCTATGCCATGGGAGCGCTTGTCTCATCCCTTTTTCGTGTGGTCTGTTTTCCACATGAAGGATGGATCGTGACCATTGATCAGCTTTCGTTCTTTGGTCCTAATGTGGCAACTGGCCCGCCATCATCCCTTCCTGGTTTTTATCCACCCGTTGTATCTGCCCCACCGTAGGTCAACTATGTGGCTACCTACCCCGTGCCTATACTCAGTGATAGTGTCGTTGTGCATCAGGTGCTGGGGGCATTGGGTCTTAACTTCCAGGATGTTTTCCTTCCATCATGAGTGGAACTCTTGGAAGCGATGACTTCTTGTTCATTATGACAAGGTCTTCGGAGCACAGTTCGTTTTCTTGTGTCAAGCTCCTTAAAAAATGAAACAAGTTGGTCAGAGCACAGTTCGTTTTCTTGTGTCAAGCTCCTTAAAAAATGAAACAAGCTGGTCGGAGCAGAGTTCCTTGTCTTATGTCAGGCTCCTTAAAAAATGAAACAAGGTTGTTGGAGCAGAGTTCCTTGTCTTGTGTCAAGCTCCTTAAAAAATGAAACAAGGTTGTCGGATCAGAGTTCCTTGTCTTGTGTCAAGCTCCTTAAAAAATGAAACAAGGTTTTCGGAGCAGAGTTCCTTGTCTTGTGTCAAGCTCCTTAAAAAATGAAACAAGGTCGTCGGAGCACAGTTAGTTTTCTTGTGTCAAGCTCCTTAAAAAATGAAACAAGCTGGTCAGAGCATATTTCTTTTCCTTGTGTCAAGCTCCTTAAAAAATGAAACAAGGTTATCGGAGCAAAGTTCGTTTCCTTGTGTCAAGCTCCTTAAAAAATGAAATAAGGTCTATTGGAGTAGAGTTCCTTGTCTTGTGTCAAGCTCCTTAAAAAATGAAGAAAGGTTGTCGGAGCAGAGTTCCTTGTCTTGTGCCAAGCTCCTTAAACGATGAAACAAGGTGTCTTGAGGATAGTTCTTTTAATGTGTCAACCTCGTTAAAACAATGAAACACGTTCCTGTTCAATTCAAGTCTTTGATAAGATCTCGTAAAATCCCAGTCGAGTCTTTCTCTTGATCTCGTAACTTGAACGTTCACTCCATCTGCCTTTCATATGGATTGAAGCTTGGGGGGCATGTACCTCGAATTGAGTCACCATGCTGGGGGCATGCTTAGATTTTTCAAGCATAGTTTGTTTCCATTTCAAGCTTGTGTAAAAATGAAACTGGTTTCAAGCATAGTTTATCTTTGTTTCAAGCTTGTGTAAAAATGAAACCAACTTCAAGCAGAGTTTCCTGATTTCAAGCTTGTGTAAAAATGAAACCATCCATTTTACCTCCTGTGATTGCCATTTTTATCAGCCTGTTTTTGCCAGATGAGCCTTGGTTTTCTCATTCCATCGTCACTATCTGCTTGGCCGATCATATGCCTTCACTTGGTTGTTTTACCTGTTCCTGAGGAACCGCTGCAATGAGAGGTCTTGTTAGCCAGCCTCTTAACTTTTATCTTGTTTTGAGCAGTTCCACCATTACCGGAACTAGTTGCTACCCTTTATACCACTCATTCCTCCAGGAGGAGTCAACTTTCAGCTCTTTTCTGACTCTCTAAACATGAAAAGATTGCTGAGTCCCTTGTCATTTCGATCTCGTTAAAGTGGACACGAAATGACATCTACCCAGTATACGTTTACCCCTTTTTCGGGCTGGGATAGATTACTTATGAAAAAGGAATACCCTAGCCTATCGCGACTAGGAGGTTTTCTCAGACATAGTTTTCTACCTTTTTGGGTTTGAGGAACTATTTACGAAAAGGGATCGTTGGATTTTACTTTTCTGCTGTCTTTTCAAACTCTCTAAACATGAAAAGACACTGATTTCTCCCTTTGTCAGACTCGTTAAACCCTGATGACATTGGATTCAGTCGTAATGACGGTATTCGAGTTTCTCCTTCCTAGGGCTCGTTAAATGTACTAGGGTGGATTCGTCTGAAGGACAAACTTATATGACAAGCATATGCTATCCCCTTCAAGCTTGTTTTCAAAAATAATTGGGGTACTCGCCATAAATGGTGGGGAAAAATGGAACCAGTATCATTGTCGTGTTGGTAGTATGTCGCTCTTGAACATGGCACTTTTCTGCATTCGTGTCGGGTTGGGGACATCTCATCTCGTTTTCCACTTGCCTCCATGGGTTTGGGTGATCCTTTTTGGCCTCTCATCTGCTCTTTGCCTCGTCACCATGACCTCTGATATTTTGATGTCAAGTACTGCGAAATCCACGGTCCTGCCGCCGATATGTTCAAAGAGAAGTTGACCTTTGAAAAAATTTCAACCTTCCTCTGATTCTCATCTGATCTTGATTCACAAAAACATTATACTCCTCTGTCTCGCGTCGATGATGTGGGAAACACTATGGCCCACCTTCGTTCAAGGTCACTTCCTATCGAATTCAGCTCATTATCTAGGAAGCTGATCTAGAGACTCCCTTCTGGTACCTTGGAGCCTACATGCCTCAATGGCAGGTTCTTCATGTTCGACGTGAGGTCTTCATCATTGGCCTCCAATCGAGTGATTCTACGGGTGTTCGATGCCAACTCACTGATTCACATGCCGTAGATTGTACTTATAGTACCTTGAGGGCCATTGTCATTATTGGTGGTACCTCTCGCGTCTGTTAACAGCTCTCATCATTGGCTGGTAATCAGGTGATGTTCTTGCATGTTCCACATCAGCTCACTTATTCGCATGCTTGAACTTGTACTTTGTTCGGGTCGAGATGGAGCGCAAGACCCTGGATTTTATCTGTTAGAATCCAAGCTGAGATTTTGTGGATTATTATGATTGGTTACATGAATCACTGATTGGATGGCTGCGACCGTACTTGAGTCTCTTTATCGATCCTTATTGGATGGCTGCGTCCATGCCTTAGATCTGGATTCTTGTATACTCTGTTATGGATGGCTGCGCCCATACCACATATGTATCATGTATTTGAGATATCAGTTCTACTCCTCTATGCAGGTTTTCCGACGGCAGTGTTTTCAGTTGGACACGTTCTCGTAAAGCATTTCACCCCTCTCTCTCTTTCGGGCCTCATTATTTAGGGGGCATCTGTTACACAACAATTTGTCACCGTCCCTGCAATTCCCCATCCCACACATTGGAGGGCTTATTTCGTGACCTGTGAGTAGTGACATGATCTGAAAACACTCTCATGGCATTCCCATAGACATGGAATTTCATTCCCCTGAAGACATCTCCTTGTGAAAAACCCTAAAAATAGCCTTTTCATCCTTGGAGCGACTAGTTAGTGTTATACCCACGCCAATGGGGGAAATCTTCCAAAGTGGGCGTGCCAATTGGCACTCTGTCTCAGAGTTGCACTCGCACCAGGCTTAATAAAGGGTGTTTAAAAAAAATAAATGGCGGAAGATTGACTCCAACCTACTCCTGAACTGGTCTCTAAATTGAGTTGGGACGTTTGGCTCCGGATTTCCATGTAGAGGAAGTAGTTTGCCACCTCTCATGAAAGCTTCCTTGAGGATAGGGCCAATCCCATGATTGTAGGGATCCCAACTCCTCTTCCACCATCTATATAAGCTTGCCATTTTCCTTTGCAAGCTAGTCTCCAAGAATCTCCAAGAGCCTTCATAGCCTAAAGAATGCTGCAAGAGCTTTGATAGTCCTCATAGTGCCAAATCCATAGCAAGGAGATTGACGATCGAAGAGAGAGGCTTGTCCCTATTCCTGACAAGCTTTACTGAGACGTATTCCGCTTACGACCCGCCGAAGGAAGATTCAGCGTCAGAGCTAGGTTGTATTTTCCTTTGTATATTTAATGATAAACGACTATTGGTTATGGTTCCACTCATATTATTCATTATGATCATGAGTTGTGTTTTCTCTGACTGATACATAATTGCATATATCGGGTTTTACGCTTGTGTTTGTTGTGTTTCTTGTGTGTGCAGGTGTTCGATCGCAACGAGCGAGAGGATTATGATCTGCTGGAGCAAAGAAACGAGAGCGTCATCTTCCCTACAAACAACAACATTGGAATTGAGGTAGGCCTTCATCGCAAGTTGGTTTATTGTAGTTAGGAACCTGTGCCTTAGCGTGATACGATTGTTGCTAGACTCGATCTGGGCTAGTAGGGATCGCCTCTGTCCGCAGATGGGATTTACCTCTACAACAAATTGGCGACTCCACTGGGGCCTTGTTTGACTAACTGTGACCTTCTTCCTTTGGTTTTTTTCCCGTTTCTATTGATTTTACATTTTAGCCCTAGGGCATCTAGGTGCTATTGTGCGTCAAGCCTCCCTTGGGAGTTTGTGGTTTCTGTCTGTTTAGTCAGCTTTGTGATTGCTTCTCTACATTCGTTTGGTGGTTGTCTATCATTTTATTGCGTTATTTGAGTGATTGGCTTCTTCTTCATTCGAATTCCACTTTGTCTCGCTTTGAGCCTAGATTACATGGTTCATTTGAGTCTTGGAGATTCTGCTTGAAGTGGTGAGTCTGGTCTTGGTTGGGAGAAATTCTTTGTTTTTTCATTTTCAGGCGTTGGCGCTAGTTGTCAGTTAGCAACCCACGCCAATTGGGCATTGGCACTAGTTGTCAGTGAGCAAGTTGCGCCAGTTGGCGCTAGTTGTCAGTGACAAAGTCATGCCAATTTCAGGGTTTGTGAAAATTGAGATTTTTTCCCTAAATCCTTCACCAGTGTGTCTTTCCCTTCCGGTATTTTCACTGTATGAGCATAGATTACATTGCTCATTGTTTGAAATGTCTTATTTCCATGATTGTTTGATGTAAAAGGGAATGAATGCCTTGTTTTGATCTCTTGCTTTGGAATTCCTCTTTGTGTTTGACCTCATATGTCTTGTCGCCTTTTGAGGGATTTCGTGACAAAGTGTTTGAAACAACGATTGCATTCTTAGTGTTTGTTTACATCTCTTTTGCATTCATCCTTAATTAAGGAGATTTGTGTTCTTTTAGTTTTCGTCTCATAGTTCTTTTTGTTAAAATGCATTAGATCACATTGCATTGAAAAGTTTTTTTTTTTTGAGATCCATCATTGAACTTAGATTACATTGTTTAATGATCGAAAACTAGAAATCGCTTTGATTGCATTCTCTTTTATTAAAAAGCATGCATTAAGTAGATTCTCATTTCATCGAAAAATGCATTGAGTGTACTCTTATAATTTGAAAAGGAAAAGGAAATTGTGCATAGATTACAATTGCATAGTTTTCGAAAAAGAGGATTTTGCATAGATTACATTGCATTATTCGCATTGTTGAGTGTTTGAAATTAATTTTGGATAGTGAAAGTCATCTAGTTTGGAAAATATTTTGTTTGCAGTTTTGTTTTATGTCGCATCATTGTTTGAAGCTCTTCCCTTAACTAGATAGCATTCATCGAATTGAAAAGTTTTCTTTTCTCATATAGCTGCATATAGGATATTGTCAGATGACATATGGTAGGGCCTTGAAACCGAGACATAACTGAAGATCAACCATAAAATTTACTCAATTTACCCTAAGGAAGCATTGAAACATTAACGAAATATTTAGAGGTCTAGGCTAGAGGCGTGTTCCGGCGTCTTTAAACCTAGTAGCTGTCGTTCGCCTCTTGGATTTAGACAACGTTAGTACGGACTTGTGCTCCCTGTACCGACGCGTATATAAAGGGAGACCCCACTAGGTTTCCATCCTTTATCCATAGGAAGCCGAGTCTGCCGCCCTATACTCGTAATACACCGGACACAACATTCGGGGAGATTTCCTGCACGTACGTTAAGTCCTTGGTTGATTTCTCCTTCATTTTGAAACCAAGGTGTATATTGGAGTTCACGGTTATTTGGTACACCCTTTGCCTAGAATTCCTGAGTAGTCATTTTGATATTTTTTGACTCATTAAATTTGAAAAGGTCATCAAGCGCTTGTCATTTCATGCTTGTTTCCAATCTGAAAGTGATAGAGTCACCTTTTTCCTGTTTCTTGACTCTTAAAATATGAAATGGTAGAGTTTTGTTTCAATGTTTTAAAAATTAACTGCCCACGAAATATTCCTGGTTAAAGTTAGTTTCCTTAGGGTGTTGTTCTGAAGATCTTTTCTGATGGCAACTTTTCCGGAGTTCACCAACCAAGGAATCCCCTCCAATGGGAATCCGAGTCCTTTTCCCTTCCTGGGTTAACTGTTGGGTTGCCTGTTTGGTTGTTTTCAACCTCTGTGGTCTCGAATGTCTCAATTACTATTCAATCACTTCCTCCGCCTGAACAACATCATGTTGATTCCAAGGTGTACCTCTCCCCTTCTTCGCCTGTTTCTGCGTCCTCCTCTTCTACTTCGCCTAGTGAAAGTATGGATTCGAGTTACCAGGTGGCTAAGAAGAAGAAGAAGAAGACAAAGAAGAAGAAGTCCGATAAGAGAGAGGTTAAAGCTACAACTACTGCTTCCGAAGCACCTCCTCTTGATAAACCTCCCAACCCTCCACGGAAAGTCAAATACCCTTGAATGTTGTGCACGGGAGACCATCTTCTTCGAGATTGCCCTGGAATTCCCAAGGTGCTCGAAGCATGGTCCAATAGTCGTCTGCCGTTGCCTTTGGCTTCCGGGAGTCAGGTTGGGGGCACGTATTCAGCTAGTGTTGGTAAGACTCCTAAGAAGCAAGGTAAGCTCACCAATCCCTGTAAGTTGTGTGAAGGGCACCATGCCATTCACCTTTGTCCGTATATGGATGAAGCCAAGCGAGTTTTGGACAACTCAGTTGTTTCCACACCGTGCCTTTCGGTTGGTTATAAATAGCTTTCTTAGAGTCCTCCACCAGCTGATCCTACAATTGGTCAAGAGTCATCCTTGGCCGATTCCGCTCCCTCGGAAATTCAAATTCAGGAATCCATTACCGACCAACCATTGGTCGTGGGATCGGTTGATTTGGCCCCGTCTACGGTGCACTAGGTATTTTCCGTTGAGAGTGGACCTCACACCCCTTAGGTTCTTCTTATTTCTTCAGATTATTCAGACTTGGAGAAAGATTCTCCTGTCTCTATATCTCAAGAAGGCTCCTCTGCCTCTCGTGATGGAGGTCCCGGAGGATACTCCTCTCGCCTTCAAGATGGAGGTCGTGGAGGATTCTCCTTCTTCTTCCGTAACACTAGGGGAAGACCATCTCGGTTCGATGGTAGCCCCTCCGAGTAGTTTGGTCGCATCCTTTGATTGGAGTGGATTTGCAGGATACCACCTTCCGTCTTATGTGCCTTTCGAGATAACGGTATAGGCCTTTGGTCCGGTTGTACCCAACACCATTATAAACAAAGGCGCGTCTGTTAGTGTTCTATCCTCAACTACTTGGCAAGCTTTCGGTTCACCGCTGCTTGCGCTCGTTACACAGAATCTGTTGGCATTCAACAGAAGAACTAGTCAACCGTTAGGGATCCTTCCAAGGTTACCTATTACTTTGGGAGGTAAAACCATTCATATGGACGTCATGGTTGTTCCAGGCCCCTTGGATTTCAATCTGCTCTTAGAGCGCGATTACACCTATGCCATGGGAGTGCTTGTCTCCTCCCTTTTTCGTGTGGTCTATTTTCCACATGAAGGACGGATTGTGACCATTGATCAGCTTTCGTTCTTTGGTCCTGATGTGGCAACTGGCCCGCCATCATCCCTTCCTGGTTTTTATCCACCCATTATATCTGCCCCACCGCAGGTCAACTATGTGGCTACCTACCTCGTGCCTGTACTCAGTGATAGTGCCATTGTGCATCAGGTGCTAGGGGCATTGGGTCCTGACTTCCAGGATGTTTTCCTTCCATCGGGAGTGGAAATATTGGAAGCGATGACTTCTTGTTCATTATGATGAGGTTGGTCGGAGCACAGTTCATTTTCTTGTGTCAAGCTCCTTAAAAAATGAAACAAGCTGGTTGGAGCAGAGTTCCTTGTCTTGTGTCAAGCTCCTTAAAAAATGAAACAAGGTTTTCAGAGCAGAGTTCCTTGTCTTATGCCAAGCTCCTTAAACCATGAAACAAGGTATCCTGAGGATAGTTCTTTTAATGTTTCAACCTCATTAAAATAATGAAACACGTTCTTGTTCAAATCGAGTCTTTGATCAGATCTCGTAAAATCCCAATCGAGTCTTTCTTAGATCTCGTAACTTGAACCTTCAATCCCTCCATCTATTTACTCAGGTGCATGGACCGAAGCTTGGGGGGCATGTACCTCGGATTGAGTCACCAGGCTGGGGGCATGCTTACTTTTTCAAGCACAGTTTGTTTCCGTTTCAAGCTTGTGTAAAAATGAAACCGGTTTCAAGCATAGTTTATCTTTGTTTCAAGCTTGTGTAAAAATGAAACCAACTTCAAGCAGAGTTTCCTGATTTCAAGCTTGTGTAAAAATGAAACCTTTCCCATTTTACCTCTTGTGATTGTCATTTTATCAGCCTGTTTTTGCCAGATGAGCCTTGGTTTTCTCACTCCATCGTCATTATCTACTTGGCCGATTATATGCCTTCACTTGGTTGTTTTACCCATTCCCGAGGAACCGCTGCGATGAGTGGTCTTGTTAGCCAGCCTCTTGACCTTTATCTTGTTCTGAGAAGTTCCACCATTGCCGGAACCAGTTGCTACCCTTTATACCACTCGTTCTCCTGTGAGGAGTCATTCTTTCGCCCTTTCCTTCTCCGACTCTCTAAACATGAAAAAGATCGTCGAGTCCTCGTCGTTTCGATCTCGTTAAAGTGGTCGCGAAACGACATCTACCCGTATACGTTTACCCCTTTTTCGGGCTGGGATAGATTATTTATGAAAAAGGAATACCCTAGCCTATCGCGACTAGGAGGCTTTCTCAGACATAGTTTTCTACCTTTTCGGATCTGAGGAACTATTTACGAAAAGGGACCGTTGGATTTTACTTTTCTGCTGTCTTTTCAAACTCTCTAAACATGAAAATACGTCGAGTTCTTCCTTTTTCAGACTCATTAAATCCTGATGACATCGGATTTAGTCATAATGACGATATTCGCGTTTCTCCTTCCTAGGGCTTGTTAAATGTACTAGGATGGATTCGTCTGAAGGACAGATTTATATGAAAAGCATATGGTATCCTCTTCAAGCTTGTGTAAAAATAAAGAGGTACTCGCCATAAATGGTGGGGGAAAAATGGAACCAGTATCATTGTCGTGTCGGGAGTATGTCGCTCTTGAACATGGCACTTGTCTGCATTCGTGTCGGGTTGGGGACATCTCATCTCGTTTTCCACTTGCCTCCGTGGGTTTGAGTGATCCCTTTTGACCTCTCATCTGCTCTTTGCCTCGTCATCATGACCTTTGATCTTTTGATGTCAAATACTGCCAAATCCACTGTCGTGCTGCCGATATGTTGAAGAGAAGTTGACCTCTGTAAAAGTCTCAACCTTCCTTTGATTCTCATCTAATCCTGATTCACAAAGACATTATGTTCCTCTGTCTCGTGTCGATGATGTGGGAAACACTATGGCCCACCTTCGATCAAGGTCACTTCCTGTCGAATTCAGCTCATTATCCAGGAAGCTGATCTAGAGACTCCCTTCTGGTACCTTGGAGCCTGCATGCCTCAATGGCAGGTTCTTCGCGTTCGACGTGAGGTTTTCATCATTGGCCTCTGATCGAGTGATTCTACGGGTGTTAGACGATGGCTCACTGATTCACATGCCGTAGATTGTACCTATAGTACCTTGAGGGCCATTGTCATTATTGGTGGTACCTCTCACGTCTGTTAACAAATTTCATAATTGGCTGGTAATCAGGTGATGTTCTTGCATGTTCGACTTTAGCTCACTTATTCACATGCTTGAACTTGTACTTTGTTCGGGTCAAGATGGAGCGCAAGACCCTGGATTTTTTCTGTTGGAATCCAGGCTGCGATTTTGTGGATTATTATGATTGGTTACATGACTCACTGATTGGATGGCTGCGACCATACCTGAGTCTCTTTATCGATCCTTATTGGATGACTGCGTCCATGCCTTGGATCTGGATTCTTGTATACTCTGTTATGGATGGCTGCGCCCATACCACATATATATCATGTATTTGAGATATCAGTTGTACTTCTCTATGCAGGTTTTCCGATGACAGTGTTTTCAGTTGAACACGTTCTCGTAAAGCATTTCACCCCTCTCTCTCTTTCAGGCCTCATGCTTTAGGGGGCATCTATTACACAGAAATTTGTCACCATCCCTACAATTCCCCATCCTGCACATTGGAGGGCTTATTCTATGACTTGTGAGCAGTGACATGATCTGAAAACACTTTCATGGCATTCCCCTAGACATGGAATTTCATTCCGCTGAAGAAATCTCCTTGTGAAAAACCCTAAAAATAGCCTTTTCATCATTGGAGCGACTAGCCAGTGTTATACCTGCACCAATGGGGGAAATCTTCCAAAGAGGGCGCGCCAATTGGTGCTCCGTCTCAGAGTCGCACTCGTGCCAGGCTTAATAAAGGGTGTTTTTTAAAAATAAATGGCGGAATATTGACTCCAACCAACTCCTGAATTGGTCTCTAAATTGAGTTGGGACGTTTGGCTCCGGATTTCCATGTAGAGGAAGTAGTTTACCACCTCTCATGGAAGCTTCCTTGAGGATAGGGCCAATCCCATGATTGTAGGGATCCCAACTCCTCTTCCACCATCTATATAAGCTTGCCATTTCCCTTTGCAAGCTCGTCTCCAAGAATCTCCAAGAGCCTTCATAGCATAAATAATGCTGCAAGAGCTTTGATAGTACTCATAGTGCCAAATCCATAGCAAGGAGATTGACGATCGAAGAGAGAGGCTTGTCCCTATTCCCGACCAGCTTTACTGAGACGTATTCCGCTGACGACCCACCGAAGGAAGATTCATCGTCAGAGCCAGGTTGTATTTTCCTTTGTATATTTAATGATAAGCAACTATTGGTTATGGTTCCACTCATATTGTTCATTATGATCATGATTTGTGTCTTCTTTGACTGATACATAATTGCATATATCGGGTTTTACGCTTGTGTTTGTTGTGTTTCTTGTGTGTCCAGGTGTTCGATCGCGGTGAGCGAGAGGATTTTGATCTGCTGGAGAAAAGGAATGGGAGCGTCATCTTCCCTACAAACAACAACGCTGGAATTGATGTAGGCCTTCATCACAAGTTGGTTTATTGTAATTAGGAATCTGCGCCTCAGCGTGATATGATTGTTGCTAGACCCGATCTGGGCTAGTAGGGATCGCCTCTGTCCACAGAGGGGATTTACCTCTACAACACATGTCGCATGGTATTCTTCCATAAGGACTATCCTTGCTCTCTCAGCGCAGATGGGTTGGCACATTCATCAAATGGTTGTGAAAACTGTGTTCCTTAATGGGATCATTGAGGAAGAGGTGTACATTGAGCAGCCTGAAGGATTTTAGATCTTCAACAGCGAGTCACATGTGTGCAGACTCAAAAGAGCACTGTATGGGATGAAGCAAGCACCATGTGCTTGGTACACATGGATCAACAACTATTTCACTGGACTTTTCTTCACCAAGAGTGAGGCGGATGCAAAGCTTTTAATCATTGTCATGGTATTCTTCCAATAAGGATTATCCTTGCTCTCTCGGGCGTAGATGGGTTGGCACATTCATCAAATGGATGTGAAAGCTGTGTTCATGTGGGATCATTGAGGAAGAGGTGTACATTGAGCAACTTTGAAGGATTTGAGATCTTGATAGCGAGTCACATGTGTGAAGACTCCAAAGGCGGTTGTATGGGCTGAAGCCAAGCTTCTGTGCTTGGTACACATGGATCAACAACTATTTCACTGGACTTTTCTTCACCAAGAGTGAGGCGGATGCAAAGCTTTTAATCATTGTTATTTATGTTGATGATTTAATACTAACGGGTGATGAGTAGTTGATACACTCATGCAAGGAAGATATTGCAAAGGAGTTCGAGATGAAGGATTTGGGCCTCCTTCATTATTTCCTTGGATTGGAAATATGGTAGCGAGAAGGTGAACTGTTTGTGTCTCAAGGAAAATATGCTCGGGAGATACTTGGTAAGTTTCACATGTAGGACTTCAAGCCCATGGATACTCCTCTTCTAGGAAATTGGAGGAGAGAGGATGCTATATCGGCAGAGGTAGTGGATGCCACAGTTTATCGACAGTTGGTGGGTTCGCTCATGTATTTAGTTAATACAAGACCAGACATATGCTATGTGGTGAACCAGCTTTCATAAGCAATGGTTAAGCCTACCAAGCTCTTTTGGAAGGCAGGAAAGCATGTATTGAGGTATCTTAGGGGCACATATGAGTATGGATTATGGTACAAGATAGACAGATGAAGTGAAGTTTCATGGCTTCACGGATGCATATTGGACAGGCAGCCCAACGGATAGAAAGAGCACATTAGGAGGGGTTTTCAGTATTGGATCTACAGCAGTTTCTTGGTACAACAGGAAATAAAGATCCATGGCACTCAGTTCAGTGGAAGCAGAATACATGGCAGCAAGTCAAGCTACATGTGAGGCTATCTGGATGAGGAAGATCCTGGTCAGTTTGTTCGGTTCACATTTAGATCTCTGATAAATACATTGTGATAATCGATTGCATTAAAATATCGATTAATCTTGTGTTTCATGATAGATCTAAACATATTGATATTCGGTATCATCATATCAGAGATTGTGTGCAGCGGAAGATCATGTTGCTTTAGTACATTCCTAAGAAAGATCAGGATGCAGACATTCTGATGAAGGCGCTCGGCAGGATCAAATTCGAATACCATAGAGGCAGGATCGAGGTGAAGGATAATCCATATCTTGTTGAGAGGGAGTGTTGAGATTCAACAAGATGATGAGCTTAGTGAAAAGTAAGCACCTTCACTAAGTGGGGCCCGTAGGCTATTTTTAGGTGTATGTCTATTTTTAGACATGGTGAGCATATTCTATAAGTTGCAGGATGCTATTTGTAGATGGTTGGTCAAATGTGGAAAATAGATGAAATTATATTTTTAGAATATTGGGTGAAGTCTTATTATAGATCGTCGATCTAAAAATAGATGCATGTCGATTATTATTAGCTCTTAATAATAATCCGACAACAAACATCAACTTATTCTCTTGGAGCACTTTATTTCAGTGAACAGATTTTGAAAATAAGTGGGCTGAAGGAATTACACAATTCCTAGGGTTTGTTGGTGGCTCATGCATGAGGACTCAGTTAGAACTGAAGTGGAAAAGTTATGATAGAGTTGGAAGAGTAGTTTATGGAGTTGTTATTCAGTTTAACTCAGTTAATGGAGTTAAACTCAGTTGAGCTAGTTGTATCTAGTCTAACTGAAAGATACAATAGTGAGAGTTAAGTGAATTAATTATTTAATTAATTCACAACTAATAACTCACTAAAAACTGAACAGAAACAACAATTAACTACAGTGCATGTCAGTTCCAGTGGAGACCCAGTGGAGAAATAGGTAAAAGGGTGAGATGGACTATCCGTTGTGAATATAGTGATGCATTGAATGCATTTGACACACAGTGGAGTTTCCAATGAGGATTGCACAGTCAAGGCAAGGCCAATTCGAATTCATTCAGGGGTCTTCTTCAGCAGGGATTGCACAGTGGAGGCAGGCTGTTAGGAGGCAAGAAATTGGTGCATGGAGATGCAAATTTCTGCATGACAGTGTGTAATGAATCTACATTGTACTGAGAGCTTGATGTACTAAGCTTTGTAAGAGATTATTACATGATTCCATTGATATACATAATATATTATAGTTGGGGTTTTTAGCTTTAAGCTTTCCCGTTAAAAAACTGTGTTATGTAAGATTAAATTTATTCACGTGTTTGCAATTGAGTTTTAAATTTCTACAAGATCAATAGTGGAAGGATTATGTGTTTTTCAAGAAGATAAATATTGTGAGATCAGGAGGATCCAGTAATACATCAATATTAATAAATTTCTACAAAAACCAGGACATTGGAGCACCCTTCCAGTTGGAGTTGGTAAACCAAGGTGTTTGAGTGTCCTTCCATTTGGAGTTGGTAAACCAGGGCATTGAAGCATCCTTCCAGTTGGAGCTAGTAAACTGGGGTGTTAGAGCATCCTTCCAATTGGATTTGGTGAATCAGGGTGTTGGAGTATCCTTTCAGTTGGAGTTGAGAAAAATTGGAAGTTGGAGCTTCCTATTCATGTAATATTTAAAAACCTTATTAAGAAGCGTTTAATGGTTTTTCTCTCGGAAGGGTTTCCACCTAAAAATCTTGTGTCCATTGTATTTGATATTGTGAATTTTTTATTGGTGTTTTCATTATTATTTATGTTTACATTTGATTCTAATGTTAATCAATTCTCTGAAGATTAAAAATTAACTAATTGAAGTGAAATATTGATTCACCCCTCTCATTATTTCCAACAATTGGTATCAAAGTCGGTTCCTTCAATTACAACATAACAAATGGAAGGTATATCTCAAAAGTGTATAAATGCGAAAATCAAAGAAGGATGCATCCAAATTATCAAAGGAAGTCTCCGATATTTCATTAGTATCAAAATATGTTACAACTAATGAAGAGAATCAAGTTGGTCCAACTCCTAATTTTGATGAAGCTAAATATGAAATATGGGAATATAGAATGGAAGCCTATTTTCAAGCTCATGGATGTGATATATGTCACCCTATTGTTTCTGGATAAAAATCTACCAATGACTCTAGAAGATACAATACAAAATCCATGAATGTCATTACTAATATCCTGTTATATTCTGTGAAATCCAAAGTAGATCAATGCTCATAATCCAAAATCCTTTGGAAGAAGCTCCATAATATCTACTCAAAGAAGCATTCAGGTCAAGAATAAGATGATCATGATGACCATGGTTCAAATAAAATAGTTTCTTAGGTCGAGGAATATGACATAGATGATGAAGAAGAAGTAGTAGTCAAAATGGAGGGAGATTTATTAGCGCCTTATGTGATGTTAAAAAAGAAAGGAAGTGAAATCAGATACTCGAAGAATAAGTTTCCCTTCTAAGTCTTCAAAATATGGAAGTAAAAAATAAAGAGAAAGCCTTGACAAATCAATTAAAATAATTTGTTCAAAAGTACGGGGCATAAGTTAGTGAAAAGAAAAGGAACTTGATGAAGCTCTGGATGAAATAAAATAGCTCAAGGAATGGAGGAAGGATAAATTGCAAGATGTTGAAAGGAAAAATCATGTCAGTAATTAGAAGGATCAAGAAATTTCTCAGTTGAATATGAAGGCCAAAGAAGCAGGTGAAGCTCGATGTAATTAATGCACAAACTCCAAGCCCCTGTAGAGCAAGGTGGAAGAGAAGTAGGAAAGAAAAACCCTTCAAATTCCAAATCAAAGTGAAGGATCAAAGAAGATTTAAAGTGATAAGTTAGTTGACAACAAGGAACAAAAAAGAACTAAACATCTTCCAAGAAATAATGTTGTCAGGAGAACATCAAAGCAAGCTACATTATCAAGTTTGTAGAAAGTAATTGTAGATTCAAAATTGCTCATGTAATTTACTAAAACATAAGACTCAAATCTACTTTAATCATCTACGGAAGAAAATTAACGATCAAGAACACATATAAAAAACATACATCATGATTCAAAACATATACACAAAGATTTATATAGGGGAAATAAACTGCTCAAAACCCCTTCCTATATATATTGCATTAATCAAAGAATCTAGATGAATACAATATGCTTGCTCAAGATTGAGCACAATCTGCACAAGTATCTTCTATCCTCTTCTCGACTGATTGAATTTTGCCAAAATTTAGCCAATTTTAATAGCCTCCAAGCTCCTATTTCCTTGCATTGTTTGATGAGGAATTGTCTCTCTATTAATTAGGGAAATTTTTCACTGAGAATTGCAAAATTTTATTAGGCCTTTATTTGACTACATGCACTACATGTACAATTTGGAAAATCATACAACTGATAGTACACTACTCTTGAACTCCAATCTCAACTGGGTAACTCTAATTTCACACATACATGAGTTAATTTAGGTTGATTGATCAATTAAATGGTTAAAAACTGAAGCTGCACCCCACTGCTTTACCTCCTACTAGTTCCTCCAATAATTGGAACTAGTTTAACTGACCATAGCTCAATTTAACTGAATTAAATTGTTACAACTGAAATTAACTCAACTTATGCTCCTAAAATTTAGGAATTGTTGTACACAACTCAAGTTCGGCCCAATAATCAAATTAACTAAGCTAACTGAGTGATAATAACTCTGTTAACTCATTCAACTTGTCTAGTGACGTAGAATTTCGATTTTCTCCTAATTTGCTTCAAGGGAAAATTAAATTAGGAATTTATTGCTGCATTTTCAACACTCCGTCTCATCAAGAAAGAGATTATCAGATACCCCAATCCCGCCTCTATGGAACTCTTCCTCTTTAAAATTCCTTTGTCAAAATATCTGCATCTTGTTCCTCTGTAGGAATATATTCCAACAACATTATCCGCCTCTGCACACATTCTCGTAGATGGCTGTACCGAATATCAATGTGCTTGGATAAATTGTGGAAAAATATATTCTCAGAGAGTTTGATACAACTTTTAGTGTCATAGTAAATCACAATAGGATCCATCATCTAACCAAATAACCCAACAATAAACTTTCTCATCTAGATAGATTCACAAGCTGCTTGACTACCAACCATGTACTTTGATTATACTGAGCTGAGTGAAACTAATCTCTAATTCCTGCTGTAGAAATAAACTATTGATGATCCAACAATGAAAATTACTCGTGAATTTCTCTTGCGATATAATGGAATTACTTCCCAATATGCTCTGTGGAGCCTTGAAACTTCACTCCCTCTGTATGTCTGTACCAAATTCCAAACTAAGTAGCACCTCTGAGGTAACTAAACACATGTTTGATGCCTTCCAATACAGTTTGGTTGGCTTAACCATTGCTTGACTAAGCCGGTTTATTGCATAACACATGTTTGGTCATGTGTTCACCAAATACATAAGTGAATCCAAAAAATACCTATAGATAGTATCCTCCACTTCCTCACTAGAAGTGGCATCCTCCTTTCTCCAACTGCCTTATAGAGGAGTGTCCATGGGTTTGCTACTCTCCATGTGAAACTTCTTTAGTATCTCGTTGGCATACTTTCCCTAAGAGACAAACAATTCCTCATCTCCTTGCCATACTTCCAAACCAAGGAAATAATTCATGAGTCCCATGTCCTTCATATCGAATTCTCTTGCAAGATCCTCTTTGCAAGATTTAATCAAATTCTCATCACTGGTTAAAATCAAATTATTGACATACAATACTATAATGAAAAATTTACCTTCAACAAAAATATGGTAAAGGTTTGCATCTGCTTCAATTTTGGTGAAGCCAAACCTCGTGAAATAACTGTCAATCCTGGTGTACCAAGCACAGGGTTCTTGTTTCAATCCATACAATGCTCACTTGAGTCTGCACACATGCGACTCTCTATCGAAGGTCTCAAATCCTTCTAGTTTTTCAATGTACACCTCCTCCTTAATCAATCTAGTGAGGAATGTTGTCATCACATCCATATGATGGATCTTCCATCCCATATGTGCTGCAAGTGCTATAATTGATTTGATAGAAGATTACCTTGCTACTAGAGAAAAGGTCTCCTCATAGTTAATTCCATCCACATGAGAGAACCCCTTGGCCACAAATCTAGCCTTGTGTTTCTCGATGCTTCCGTTTGTTGCTTGATTCACCTTGCAGATCCATCTCAAACCTACCACCAACTTGCTATGGTATTGGAACCACTTCCAAAACAGTTTTTTCTGAAAATGGAATCATATTCCTCTACCATCGCATCAACCCACATGGGTTGTTTCACTGGTTCCTCAAATGAGGATGGTTCTGTCTCTACTAGCTCACTCATCAGAGCCATGTATCCTGTGTATCGATTTGGTGCCCTCCTTTGCTTGCACTGTGATGTGGGTTCTCCCACATTCTCTCTAGTATCACACAATAATCTATCAACTTCACTGGTGTGCTTCCTTCCTTCTTTGGATGTATTTTCATGAGTGGGTGTCTCCACTCTCTGCTCCTATGCTTGTGGATGCTCCACAACATATTGAGGTTCTTCCTTTGGATCCAAAAGTTCCTCATCTCAATGCAACTGAATCTCCCTCTCGAGGGAACACCTCATTTCATTGTCCTCATCAAAATTCACATCTCTACGAACAACTGTCATCCTGAGAGATGGCAGGTACACTCGATAGTTGTGAGGTGTATCAATATACCCCAGAAATATGCCTAACTCTACTTTCGGATCTATATTTTTCCTTGATTCCTTGGAAACATGATAGTAAAATGATGTTCCAAAGATCCTAAAGTGTGACACATCTGGTTTCTTCCCTGAAAAATCTTATTGTGGTGTACTCATCTCGAGAATCTGGTAAGGACTCCTGTTCTGCATATATACCGTTGTGTTGCATTCTTCGGCCCATAAGTACAGTTGTAGGCTCTGATCATGCAACATCGCCCATAGCCACTCCAAGAAGCTCCCACAATACTTTTTTTCTTCCTCTCAACCACTCCATTCTATTGTGGGTTATGAGGTGATTTCAATTCCCGTCGAATTCTTTTTTTTACACAGAAATTTTTAAACTCATTTGACACATATTCACCACCATTATCTCTCGAGAGATCCATCATTTCATGCTAGTTTCTTTCTCAACAAGTGCATTAAATTCAAAATATTTGGAGAATGTATGGTATTTTTTCTGCATGAATAAAATCTAGCATTTACGCGAGAAATCATCTACAATTATAACATAATACTTGTGCTTGGTCGTGGAGGATGTCGAGAAAGGTCCATAGAAATAGGGGTGGATCCTTTCAAGGATTTAATGCACCTTGCTATCCTGATCATTGAAGGTGGATTTTGTGTACTTCCCCAAAGTACATCCTTTTCATGTATTCTTCTACTCTAGTGCTCCATTGGGGATGCCTGTGGTGATATGTTGCATGATCTTCAAAGTTCCATGGCACAAATTGTCAAGTCTTTTATGCCATAACTCATCTACATTTTGGCTCTACACCTTCTCTACCTTTGTGCTCAAAGAAACATAGTCTGCCACATCCAAAATGTAGAGGTTCTTCACCCAAACCCTGATCTACTTCACTTGTCCTGTGGCGATGTGCCTCATGAATGCCTTTCCTTTTCTGAATATAAAATCATATCCACAATATTCCAACATCACGATGGAAACTAAGTTATTATTTAAACCCAGAACAAACATCACATCCTTGAGCTTGAGAGGGGAGCCATAATCCCTTTGAAAAGTAATTGTACCTATACCGGTCGTGCTATACCTCCCATATCAATGTGCATCTGGAGATATTTCTCCTCCAAGTCACTGAACATTCATATGGAATGAGGCACGACTATCCAGATACTACACACTACCCATCACTATATAGTGCTTTCCACGCATGCAATGAGAGTAAAATAAAGCTCGAATTGTGAAGCTATAGCTTCACTTGATTCGAAGCTAGAGCTTCACCTTCCAACCCTCCCGAGGGCTTCTTTCCTGCCTTATTATGTGAAACATTTGTGCTTAGTGTCCCAATTCATGACAATGAAAGCACTTGATTTTGGACAAATATTTCTTCTTCCCCCCTTGAATGGAATCTACTTTGGATTTGGATTTCTTACCTTCCCTTTATTTTCATTTCCGACTATCCTCATCCTCAACCTTGGATGAAGTCCCATCTCTGTTTCTCTGCCTTATTTCTTCCTGCACTAGATTATACCATAACCACTCCCAACTTGGTAATTTATCTCTACCATTTACTAAATCTTGATAACTGTGCCAACTCTTGGGAAGGCCCAAAAGAGTTAGAGCTACCGAATCTTCTTCAGGGACATTAACAACGACACTGCCAAGTTCATCACAACACTGTGTAAACTTGCTCAGGTACTAAATAATTGATTCAATATTTTGCATCTTGATACTTCAAAGTTTTTCCTTGATTTCCAACTTCTTGTGGTCACTATTGTTCTCAAAAAAATATGTCAGTTTTTTCCACATCGCAAAAAAAGTCTATTTCCTATGGATATTCGAGACAATATGATATCAGACTCCCTCCAATATGATTCTCCTCGCTTTAGCCACATACTTCTTCCACTGAGAGAGAACCTGGGCATCAAATGCTAGGGGTTTTGCTAAAACTGTCTTGATGTATTCTAGCAGCCCATTTTCATCCAATACTTCCGCCATGTGAATCTTCCATGCCACAAAAATTGTGGTTCTTTCCAAGGCATACTTGAGCCCGAGTCCAATTAAATCTATCTTCTCAGTCACGGAGAAAACCTGCAACACTGATCTTGAAATTCAAACCTCCTGCAATGAAAAATTCAAATTCTCTTTTCTATTGTGAATCTAGCACTGATACCATGTATAAATTAATTGTAGATTCAAAACTTTTCATGTAATTTACTAAAACACAAGACACAAATATACTCTACCCATCTGTGAAAGCAATTTCACGATCGAGAGCACATATCAAAAACATGCATAATGATTCAACAGACATACACAAAGATTTATCTAGGGGAAATAAACTGCTAAAAGCCCCTTCCTATCTGTATTGCATTAATCAAAAAATAAGGATGAATACAATATGCTTGCTCAAGCTTGAGTACAATCTGCACAAGTATCTTTTATCCTCTTCCTGACTAATTCACTTTGGAGAACACTTGGCCAATTTTCCTAGCCTCCAAGCTCCTATTTCCTTGCATTTTTTTATGAGGAATTATCCCCCTATTAATTATGGAAATTTCTCATTAAGAATTACATAATTATATTAGGCCTTTCTTTAACTGCATGAACCACATGTAAAATTTGGAAAATTCTACAATTGATAGTACACTTCCCTTGAACTCCAATATCAACTGGGTACCTCGAATTTCATGCATGCATGATTTAATTGAGGGTGATTGATTAGTTAATTGGTTAAACACTGAATCTACACCCCAATGCTAGACCTCCCACTAGTTCCTCCAACGGTTGGAACTAGTTTAAGTTACCATATCTCAATTTAAATAAATTGAATTGTTACAACGGATATTAACTCAACCTAGGCTCCTAAAATTCAAGAATCACTGTACAAAACTCAAGTTAGGCACATAAATTGAATTAAATAAGCTAACTGAGTGATAATAACTCAGTTAACTCATTCAAGTTGACTAGTGATGTGGAATTTCGATTTACTCCTAATTTAATTCAAGGGAAAATTAAATTAGGAGTTTTTTGTTTCATTTTCAACAGACCCCAATATGTTTTATGCTTATTGTTTTTCATGTAACCTAGAGCTTATGGCAGTAATAATTATCAAGGTCATTATCAAAATCATAGTAAAAAGTTTGCACAAAAACAAGATAGACATCCAAAATGGCCTAACCAATAGAGTATACGTTAGTTGGTTCATCATTCAAATATCATGTATAATGATTCAAATTCCATAACTATGGACATATAGCTCGTGATTGTAGATACATGATGGAATATTATATGATGGAGAGCTCTAATTTTAGGTATAAGAAGATTTGGAGAAGAAATCGAAAGCAAGAAGATCAGGAGAATGGAAAAATCTCAACAATTATTCTCTTATGATTTGTAAAATCACAAGGTGATTATTAATCTACAGGTACAATGGAAGATGTCAAGGTTTAGGATGATCTAGATGTAGAGCTAGTTCGCACATTATTATGAATATTCTAGCTTGATGGATGTTGGGTGTAGTATAGGGTCTATAAATGTACCAACATTTAATTTGTCAATTTGGAGAGTTTGCGAACTTCGAGACGCAACACTGGAAATGCCAGAGAGAGTCTCCTGTAACCTGGAAAAAAAATTCTAGCCTATCTTGCGATTAATCTCGAAAATAAGTGTAATCCTGCACTAGTGCGAGAAACACCAATCCAAACAATTAAAAGCATGTAGAAAAGTAAAAGCAATCAATGCAAAAGGAAATTATAATTGCAAGTAAACAGAAGGGAAATCAGAATTGGAAATCAAGCGGTGCTAGTACAATAACGAAAAGACTGTAAATGTTGGAATAAATTCAAACTATTCTGCTTGCACTAATTTTGCCTGCACTACTGTATATTATAACGTGCTTGCACTGGTGCAAGAAGAAAACCTGCTTGCACTAATTATGTGTAAGAAAAATCCAGAAGTTAAAGGAAACCATAATATTAATGAAGAATTTATCAATTCAAACATCTAGTTTCCATATTTGTAAATATCGGCTCAACAAATGTAAAAATCGCAGCTTTAAATATAAATTAATAGATCTGGATTAATTTACAGAATTAGAGTTAGAGCTCATAATGGCAGAGCCGATCTTATGGATTCGGACAATTTGGAGGGCACAATCATTGTTTAAATATTTTAGGTGCAAGTATAATTAATAATGCAACAAATGAAATAGAAACAAATTGCAGCAACTCAAATTAACCTTAAAACTAAATTCACACAGCAAACAAACAAGAATTGAAATGCTATTTAAAATATGAGAGCGGTGTTGAGCTGGTCTGGCAGCCAACCCAGCCAACTCACACCCTATTTGAGTGCCTGGTTCACACATAAATCAAAATAATTAGATGCAATAAATGAATAGGCAAAGCATGAATAAAAATTGCTTCAATTAATTAAAAAAACTGTCTTTTACATAATGCAGACATCGGCTAATCCCAACAAGTAGGAGAAGCATTCCACACTGAAATCCACATGCTGCTACATTGGAACAACCTCTCCTCCCTTCTGCGCTATGCTTGCCTGTGCGTGCTTCTGCTCTCTGCTTAATTGATTGACTAAAAATTGAGTCCCTAGGCTTGGAGCCATAACTCTTCTTTTATAATTTTTTTACATTCCAAACTTGGCATAAAACAAGCCAATCCTTTGAAAACCTCATGGGGATTGAATCCCAACTAATTATCATTAATAGAATATCAGTGCAACCGTTTCCCTACTGAAATAATGGAGATTTACCACGAATTTCCCAAATTTGGGCATTTTCTAGAATTTTGGAAAAGTTGGTATTTTTTAACAAAATTCCTACAAATCCCCCTTCGTATCTCCTTAACCATTACGAATTTTGGAAAATGACCCAAGGCTTACTCAATTTCCTATACTGAGAGAAAAACCCATGTTTCAAAATTATGAGATTTACTATGATCGACGCGAAAATCGAGGTGTAAATAGGCAGTCTGGAAACTGCTACAAATTTGGGGCTGTAGCATTAATTATTCTCTAAATATAAATATGTATAACTTGGGTGTGTCTTGGCTTATGTGGAAGTGTTCAAATGAAATTTTTATCATAAACCTTTTTTATATTCTCCCAGAAATGTGTCAATGTATCAAAGCCCCAAATTGGTGGAGGCACACTGTAAGAACTGAATTGGTGCAGGAATCTGTTGCATAGTGCAGGCAAGTAATTATAGGTTCAAAACATGATCAAATCAAATTTAACTTGCAACATACAAACCTTCATTAAACTTCCATTAATGGTATTTTAATCCCGTTAAAACAAAAGAAGTAACAAATACTTGCAACAATAATCATTTAATCAAACAGTAGCATGAGATATTTTGAGTGAAAAATGAGACAAAACTGAGGCCCAACATCCCCCCATGCTGATCATCTTGCATGTCCTCATGCAAGAAAATCTAGTACTGATACTCCTTTACAAAAAACAAAATTAGAAACATGTATAAACATTCATAATGATGTTCCTGCAATTCTGCATGATTAAATTTCCTGCACTTGATAAAGCTTGCTCTTAAAAACAGAGTGTCTGCTAGACTCTTTATTTACTTAAAATGATTTCAAGAAAAAATAAAACTAAAACTACCATGGAAAAACTAAATTGCAAGGATGGTGTTATTACTTGAGAAAAATAGACAACTTTTTCAAAAAATAATATCTTGGAGGCATCCGTGATCAAAATTTTCACTTTAGCATCCTCATTATAAACATGAGTGACATGATTTAAATGGTATGGTGTTACAGGTAGACATAGTAATACCTTCCCATAATTATTATTTTACCATTATCCATGTATAGTTAAAGCTTCTCTTGTCTGGGCACAGTGAATTACCAGCACTAAGGGTCCCCATGTCCATAAAAATCATTCCAAAAAGAGAGAACTCCAAGGTATAACAACATAAGGATTTTAAAGACATTCTCAAAGAGATTGATAGTGAGTTCACGGAAAGCAAAATCAACCAAGTAAATTATAGTGTAGAGTGAACTTTAATACCACAAGCATGGCCCTGCTACCAGCAGGCGTCCATAGCCTTGACAGGGATACCTTTTAACCTTACGAAATGATTTTGTCCCACCTATTAGATATAGATTTAGAGTTATTTATGAGCATTTACTTTTTCTCTTTTTATAAGTTAATTGAAGGACGTTGTCTTGGCTTGGTAACCAGCTAATGACAATTCCATTCATGAGAACTAATAAGAATGAATGAGCTGGCTCGCAATGAGACCTCTCGTCTTCCGATTTCAAAGTTTGAAATCCCGTGCTGACATTTGACCGATGCGGTAATGTCATTCTCCTCGGGACCCATGATCATGGTAGGTCGGCTCGCAATGAGATGATGCGGATTTATGCGAACACAACGAGAATAAACATATAACCATAAATGCGGAGGTCTGATAAGAATAACACTTCATTTCTTTAATATCAAAGAACTGAAATTTGCTTACAGACAGAATGGAAATAAAACTAGCTAGGGCGCTGGTAGCTATCTCTGAGAAGAGATGTGGCGGCTACAGGCCTCTGAACTGAGTTACAATGAGGCTCGAGGGCCTATTTATTATTGAGAAACAATGGAGAATCCTAAACATCCAAAAACCTAACCCTGGGAGATGAAGCGCCAAAACTATGGGCCCCGTTTGGGTAAATTGGTGTTTCAACTTCCCAGGGACGTAACTTTGGCATACTATCTCCGTTTGATGCACATGATACATCATTAGAAAGCTCTATCCGAGGACTACAACTTTCGGGATGTATTTGATGATCAAATTCATTGGTAAAACGATGCCCAAAAAACGTCGTATAGGGCCTCAAAACGGCTCCGGAAGTTCAGGACCCGAAAAACTGCTAAAAATAGTAAGTTATGCCGAAACTGAAAAACTGAAAGCGACAATGGTGGGGGGCCAAGTGGAATAGGTGGGTGGCCACCAATATCCCTGGTGCATGAGACCTCCTATCCCTCAATTAATTCGTTTATGTTTTTGAAAAAACTTTGATTATGATTAACCTCATATGGATTACTTAATAGGTGGGGAAGCAAATCTACTCAAAAGTGCAGGATGGCGTGAAAATTTTTTAATTAATATTTTTTTACTGGTTGGTCATGCTACTATAAGAACTTATTAAAAAAATCATCTAAGATAATGACCAAAAGTATTCCTTGATTTTATCACGCTAGGGTTCTTTATGAAAGCTTATTATATTTTTGTAGGCGTGGTCCACCATAGGAGGTTTTTCACTGGTCTCTTCGAAGAAGAATTTGAAAAGATTTTCTGGATGATAGTTTGTTAGAATAAGAGAAAAGTATTACATGTAACTTATAACAATACATATTGATCCACAATCAAAATCACTTTAAAAATATGAAATGTTAAGTGTAAAGTACTTTTGACAAGTTTTACCATGAGAATGCGTAATAATAAAAATTTCAAAAGATGTGCTTTTATGGAATCACAAGTTCAAGAGTGTTGTTATTCATCTTTATTCATTACCCTACCCTATTTTTAAAGAAATAAATATCACCTTTAGGTGTAGGCGTACTTCCAATGAAGCCATGTGCATAACAAAATGCAGATTATACTCACACTTAGTTTTATAGAATACACTTCAATACATACCAAAGCATGAGAAACCAGTTTCTTTAATTGACATGGTACCAAGAGTTTTTGAATGATCAATAAATAAGATGGGTTGGTGGTTGCTTGAAACTAGGATTCAATGGAATCCACGTATATATGATTCTCCAACTGATGCAAGTATTCCATAGTTTGATAGTCATTCTCCTGTAAGCACAAAAAATCTGGTGAAAGACAAAAGATAAATCCCTCAAGTTCAGGCTCAAATATTTGATTTACAGATTCACAAGAAAGGTTGAGATAGATTCTAGGGCTTTGAGTTTCAACAACATTTTCAGAACAAGTTCCAATGAAAGATTTATCCTCAGGTGGCCTTTGAATTAAATCTTCCCGGGGTAAATGTTCTGCGATAATAGGGGAAGCTTCCAAATTCATTCCCTTTCCCAATATGGAAGGTGTAACATCTCATTCAATATGGGAATCAACAGAAAGAATAGAAGGTTCAAACTGTTGTGCAACTTGATGGTTTGGATTAGGGTTAAGATAAGGTTGCACATGCAACTAGGAACATGGAGGAGGATAACATAATGGTGTATTGGAAATAAATTGTGATTGTTGTTGGTGTTCATATGATTGAATTTGCATGGGAGATTTACCTAGAGAAAAATATCCAAACGATTCTTGAGGCCATGGAGATATTTGGCTCGAGGATGAGGGAAAAGGAGAGGGCCATTGCAGCCATAAGGTTAGGTATTGAATCAAAGTAGGATTATAAGTTTTCCATGGAACTGTAGGGTTGTAGATGTGCTTAGAACCTGTTGGGGACAATAAATATTATTCCAAGTATTAAAAGATGATGAGTTTTGAGTTATACCTGACGGTCGATCTATTTCCTTACTTGATTCCTTAAATACCTGTTGAAAGCCCGACATCGATGGAAAATAATTTGTTGAATGATTCTCCTTACACTGCTTCCATTATTCCTGCAAATTATCCAATTGAAAATTTAGAAAATATTTTGTAGATCCTATTTTGGTGGTAGATTCCAAAAATTCAAAATAAAGTTCTTGAGAATTCTTACCGATCTTGGATATTCCTCTTGAATAACTAATACACAATTTACAAACATCATCATATGGTATGTGAGAAATATCACTTGCTCCTATAAGATTTAAAGGTTCTAAAAATTAATCTTTGATTCCTTTGAGTAGGAGTGTTTTCAAAGTATCTTTTACCAAATTCTTATGTTTTGATTTTGGAGGTTGTATCTAAATCGCTCCACATAATCCTCCAAGCTTTCATTTTCCCCTTGTGTTATTCCAAAAATATATTCACTAGCCTGGCAGTAGTTTTGATATTTCTCCAAGAATACATTCTTCATGTCTTCCCATGTTTGAATGCAGTTCCCACTAAGGCTCATGAACCATCGGAGAGCTACTCCTTTAAGAGTAAGAGGAAACACTTGCAACATTTGACAATTAGTACAATAACCATATCCTCTACAAAGTACTTCAAACTCAAATAAGAATGTATCTGGGTCTTCATTTTCCAAACCATGAAATTTTTGTAGTGCAGATGGGGAAATATTATGCATTTTAGCCACTCCTAGATCTTTGATAGGAAATTCAAAAGTAATAATTTTTTCCATTTCTTACCAAACTAAAATAGGTTCTCCATGTACTAATTCGATACTCCTTCTTTGAATGTTTCTTTCGATTAATCAGTAAAATAGGTGCATTGAATGATTGATGTTAGCCTCAATCTCTTCATTGAAAAATGCCTCAAAATACCATTTTTCTATATTCAACAAGACCACTGGTACATTTGTTAGCACATGAATAGTGTATATATATATATATGTGTGTGTGTGTGTGTGTGTGTAGCATGGGTGGGTGGTTATTAAAACATTAAATAAAATGAGAAACCTTAAAGAAAAAATGCAGGAAAGAAATAACTTCAAAGAACATAAAATTGCAAGAGAAACTAGGTGAAGGAATGGAAACCAAATGCAACAGGTCACCAAGGTCAATCCCCTAAGCGCCTCCCCGAAAATGGCACCAAAATGTTGGGTGCAATATAGGGTCTACAGATGTACCAACATTTAATTTGTCAATCCGGAGAGTTTGTGAACTTCGAGATGCAGCACTGGAAATGCCAGAGAGAGTCCCTGGTAACCTGCAAAAAAAATTCTAGTCTATCTTGCGATTAATCTCGAAAATAAATGTAATCCTGCACTAGTGCGAGAAACACAAATCTAGACAATTAAAAGCATACAGGAAAGTAAAATAAATCAATGCAAAAGGAAATTCTAATTTCAAGTAAACAGAAGAGAAATCAGAACTGGAAATTAAGCGGTGTCGGCACAATAACGAAAAGACTGTAAATGCTGGAATAAATTCAAAAGCAATTCAAACTATTCTTCTTGCACGAATTCTTCTTGTACTAATTCTACTTGCACTGATTATGCATGTACTAATTCTGATTGCACTGATTATGTGTAAAAACAATCTAGAAGTTAAAGGAAACCATAATATTAATGAAGAATTTATCAATTCAAACATCTAGTTTCTGTATTATAAATATCAGCTCAGCAAATGTAAAAATCGCAGCTTTAAATATAAATCAATAGATTTGGATTAATTTACAGAATTAGAGTTAGAGATCATAATGGCAGAGCCAATCTTATGGATTTGGAAAATCTGGAGGGCGCAATCATTGTTTAAAATATTTTAGGTGCAAGTATAATTAATAATGCAGCAAATGAAATAGAAACAAATTGCAGCAACTCAAATTAACCTTAAAACTAAATTCACACAGCAAACAAACAAGAATTGAAATGTTATTTAAAATATGAGAGTGGTGTCGAGCTAGTCTAGCAGCCAATATAGCCAACTCGCACCCTCTTTGTGTGCTTGGTTCACACCGAAATTGAAATCATTAGATGCAATAAATGAATAGACAAAGCATGAATAAAAATTGCTTCAATTATTTAAAAAAATAATCTTTTACATAATGTAGACATCGGCTAATCCCAACAAGTAGGAGAAGCATTCCACACTGAAATCCACGTGATACTACATTGGAACAACCTCTCCTCCATTTGTGCTATGCTTGCCGTGGTAGCACGCCCTCACAGCAATTGATTGACAAAAAAATTGAGTACTCAAGCTTGGAGCCATAACTCTTCTTTTATAATTTTTTACATTCCAAACTTGGCATAAAACAAGCCAATCCTTTGCAAAAATCATGGGGATTGAATCCCAACTAATTATCATTAATATAATATCAGTACAATCATTTCCTATTGAAATAATGGAGATTTACAACGAATTTTCGTCAGAGCAGGCACTAGAATTTTGGAAAAGTTGGTATTTTTAACAAACTTCCTCCAAAGTCCCCTTCATATCTCACTTAACCATTAAGAATTTTTTGAAGCAGCATGGTGAGAGAAAAACCCATGTTTCAGAACAATGAGATTCACTATTATCGACATGACAACCGAGGTGTAAATAGGCAGTCTGGAAACTGCTACAAATTCGGGGTTGTAGCATTAATTATTCTCTAAATATAAATCTGTATGACCTGGGTGTGTCTTGGCCTATTTGGAAGTGTTCAAATGACATTTTTATCATAAACCTCTTCCAGATTCTCCCAGAAATGTCTCAATGTATCAAAGCCCAAAATTGGTGGAGGCACGCTGTAAAACTTGCACTGGTGCAGGCACGCTGTAAGAACTGAATTGGTGCAGGAATCTATTGCACAATGCAGGCAAGTAATTATAGGTTCAAAACATAATCAAATCAACTTTAACTTGCAACATACAAACCTTTATTAAACTTCCATTAATGGTATTTTAATCCCGTTAAAACAAAAGAAGTAACAAATACTTGCAACAATAATCATTTAATCAAACAATAGAATCAGAGATTTTGAGTGAAAAATGAGAAAAAAATGAGGCCCAACAATGGCTCCCTATCCTATGACTGTCGAAGAGGGGGAGTCTAGGCAATGGTGGTTGAAGATATACCCTTCGAAAATTTGACAAATGACAGATGTGAAGAAGTCGTTAGTATTATGGTAAGATTAGTTAGCCTTCTGTTCAGTGGAGCAAGAATTTTGGAAAGCAAAGTCATGAACATAACTGCAGAAGGACTCGTGATAATACATATGGAATTAGTTGTGGCAAGTAGTGTGAGGCATATCATGTCACACGGAGAGAAGTGTCAGAGGAAGATATTTCATCAGGGGGATTAACCATTTGCCATTGATGTCAAAGGAGGAGAGAAATTAGGAAAGGAAGATCAAATTAATAAGTTGGAGGGAGCATAAATCACAAGGGGAGTATGTGTGTTGCCATCAATGAAAAAGGGGGATATTGTTGAATGGTGTTATCATTGATGCCAATGTCAGTTCTTAAACACTCTTAATATTAATATAATTTGAATTTATTAGAAGCTCCAAATGACAAGAAGCCTTGGAAGAGAGGAAGGGAAGCCCTAGTTTTCCCACACTTGTTGAGGAAAATGGATGTAAAGGACAATGATTTTTGATAATGAGACCATCATATTTTATTTCTTCTTATCATGCTAATTCCAATGGTATGTGGCACACTTACTAACTCCTCACAGTTGAGGATATATTCTCAATTAAAGTTGGAGCCCCTTTTCTATGGTCAAGAAGCCCCAAAGATGATATGGCAAGCAACCCTTAGATTAGTTCAACTATGGCATATTTATTTCAAAATTAATTCAAAGTTAATGATGGACCTATCTAATGAATTTTTTTGGCTAAATATGATATGGTCAAGGGAAATTTAATTAGTCAAGTCAACCTCTGAGAATACAATTATTTTGGCTCCAAAATATTAAAATTTGATATTCAAATTTTAAAGGTTTTCTCCCTCCATTTGATCAGGTCGGCTCCCTTATTGGTGACCCTTCAACTATTATAAATATAGCTTGTTTGGCATCAATTAGAGCCAAATATTACACACACATATTCTACGTTTTATGAGGCCTATTTTTGTCACGTCTAACTAAAGGAGTACATTGATTTTTTGTACACAATTTGGATTAAAATTTTATCTTTTTATCTAGGATTTTGTGGGATTTCTCAAGTATACCTGAGGAATTTTTTGAAGAATCCTTGACCCTCCTTTTGAGGAATTTTTTTGAGATATATTTCAGGTCCCTATGAAGTATGTTTTTGGCCCCTTTTATGAGGAGAAATTTGGGTCTGTGGAAGGTCACATCCTGAGGTTCCCGAGGTACTTTCTCGGCCTTTTGCGACCCTAATTTCACCACCCTTTGGAGAAGGATTATCTGAGCTTACCTGTTACATTATGCTATAACTTATTACAAACTGTTATTTTTCTTAGTTATAACTATTTTGTGTCATAGTTAGGCCTAATCCGAGGTTGGATTATCAAGGTTTTTTTGGGTGGGTTCTTTGCTAGATACATGTCACTATTTGAGGCTCTTTATCTATGTTAAATTCATCCCTCTCATGACTTATTTAGGTCTCGATAAAAAAATTATCAAGCAGAATTGGTGACTCATTTACACTGATCTAGACTGACTAGCACCAATTGTTGATCTGTCACCTAATATGAAATTATTTGTGGAACATTTGGGCACATTTATGAGGCCTAAATTGATAGGTTTACGAAGCATTATTTTTAGTCTTATTTGTATAAGATTTTGAAGGTGCATTACAGCCTTGGTTAGAGCTCTTCTATACCAAAAATTAAAAATACTTCTCAAACCTTGAACTGAAGCTAATATGAAGAAAACCTAGGTTCTATTTGAGGTGTATTCCTGATTATATTAAAAAATAGGAGGTGCATTATTCAACATAATTAGAGGATTGATTCGAGCTAAATGTTGTAGTAATATGCAAAATTTTTTGATGCAAGCCTAGAGTCTAATGCGAGAACAATTGTGGAATTTATCTAGGGCATATTCAGTCCCCTTTTGAAGAATCTTTGTGAACTAGTGTAAACTCTCTTTGGAAGACATCCTTGTGTTTGGTATTTTATACTTTTCTGTGGTAATCCAAGACCATCACTGAGATACTTTGTAGCTTATTAAGCTTTCTGTTTAAAATCATAGTGAGACATTTCCTGAGAAGATAATCATGTCTTCATATTTGATAAAAAAAGAAAACTACCTAATTTTCAGAGGCAGTTTGATTAATTACCTGTTGTAATTAATATTCAATCCTCATCAAACTTCTTGAAAAAGGCATGCTTACTCAGATTGGTTCTAAGTATAAGGTAAATTTTCTTATTGACTGAACACATACAACAATCTCATCTTTTCAATCAATATATTACGATACAAGTTGAAAGTCACATTTCATAAGGGCTTGTACAATAGTCATTAAGGAGAAGTTGGTATGAACCTTACTATGCATAAAAAAGAATCAATTATGGGTTGTATATTTGATGATTTCCTGTAGCAGAGATTGAAGGTGTGTGAGACATCTAAAGTTTCATTTAGTAAAGTACATTAATGAGGCATATCCAGGTCATAATACTTGACATATTAGTGGCACACCTTACATCAACAGACCTAAGGTATGAAACTTGGTGGTTCAATTTTTTTTGTGTTATTATTGAAACTTGTCAATATACAAAGACTAGTTCTAAAGTGTGAGACATCATTATTGTTCATATGAAGCTTACATCAATAGAAAGGCGTTGCTGATATTTCAGCATTGAAGAGAGTTTGATCATTGACATGTATACCTCCTATTGTCATAAGTATCAATATTTCTCCTTATATATATCACTGATATGTTTTAAAGATGATATATGTCTGAGAAAAAACTGATCAGCTAGGTTTTGGTGCACTATCAGGAATATCTTGAACTATGGACCATCAACGTATTGCTAGGGTTTGAGATAGGCATATGTATTAAGAGCAGAGTAGCGAAGTTATTTTATCACCCTTTGACATATTAGTTGTAGAGATAGAGAATGAACCTAAGTATTTGACATAGATGTTATTTAGTTGTACTAATTAGATCTTTTGGTTAAGTGAGAAGACATGGTATGATTACATGCAACTGATGTGAGATTAATTTTTTATGGGAATTTATATTACAGTAAGTTTGATTTGTTAAGTGTGAAGAGAATTAATGCAAGAAGATTTGTTTGTTGAGTAAAGAGTATTGAGTTCTTCTAGATTGTTTAGCTAGGGTTTTAATTTGTTGAGAGGTTGTTGGTAGTGACCTCATGCTAGTACTATAGATTGAAAAAATCAGTAGGTTGATTTTATGATTGATATTGAGCACAGGAGGATTTAGTTTGAAAATTGTGAAACATGATCCACTGTGGTGAACGGAAGGTCTGAGTGTTCAAGGAAAGTGGTAGCTTGCTGAGCAGGGTGGCAGGGTGGTGCAAGGAAGAGATTGGAGATTCCTTCAGGTCAAATTCAAAGAACACTTTCGGGCAGCAAGATGGTGTTAGGGAATGTTGCTGCTTGTGCATGGTTTTGGAACATCCTTTCAGTCATAGTTGATAAAACTAGGACATTAGAGCATCCTTCTAGTTGGACTTGGTAAGCCAGGTCATTTGCAGTGTCCTTCCACTTAGAATTGGTAAACCAAGTCGTTGGAGTATCCTTCCAGTTGGATTTGGTAAACCATGGTGTTGGAGCATCCTTCGAAATAGAGCTGATAAATTAAGGTGTTGGGGCATCCTTTCAGTTGGAGCTTCATATTGATGTAATATTTAAATACCTTATTAAGAAGCGTTTGGTGGTTTTTCTCCTTGAAGGGTTTCCACCTAAAAATATCATGTCCATCATATTTGATATTGTAGATTGTTGAATGGTGTTGTTTATTTATGTTTTTCTTTGATGCTAATGTTAATTAATGTTTTGAAGATTAAAAATTAACTAATCGAAATGAAATATTAATTTATGTTTTCCACAATATGATGCAAGTTAATTTTTCTTTGCAACATGATAGATTGGCGTCAAATAAAGGATAGGAGGAAGGAAGGTTGGAGTCTATACAAAGTTTTCAAAGGTTTTTCTGTGTTTGCTATACCCTAACTGACTCATATCAGTCTGGTTTAAGGCAACAACCAACACTATGGATTTATATATACTGGGGGAACATGCTGAAGTTAACCAACTGGGTCTAACGGGTTGAAAGTAGGGGATGAAGGCCCTGCAAGGGGGAACACCATAATGTAGATCCCGCCCACCCAATGCCATGATGTTACTCAGTTGCATGGAAATATCATCTTGGCACATGAGGCCTACATATTAGATTGCATGTGTAGAGGTATTATTGATGGCGAGGGACGCTCAAAGATTTCACAACTTTAGAGAGATTGGGGCCAAGGGACCATATATTAGAGAAGGAGGCAATACAAATATTCAACACAATGCAAACAACTGAGGTTAGAGCAATCTTGGGGTGAGAGGGTATTTTAATCGCATCGATGAGGGTGAGATAAGTGATGGCCTATGCAAAATTAGTAAGGAGAACAAAAAGTTTTTCTGGTGAAGCCATCACATGGCAAGAGAATTCATGAGGATCACCATGTGTGAAATGCACAATGGTTAGAGCAATGGTAAGAGATAGAGCCAAATATTACCAAGGGTTTTGGTAGGTAGAGGAAAGCATTGCGATGATGTGCTAGGTGCGTGTCAACTTAAGAGGATGATAGCATAATTGATAATAAAATATTATTATAATAGAGTTGAAAGTTTATTTCATGTAAATAGGCATACTACTTAATACCTAGTAAGACATGGATACCTTTGGAAATTGTTGATAAAGTTTGGTTTTAGTCTACGCGTTAGGGAGCATATTGGGTTAGTAGATACCCTGGGATACAATTTGAAGGGGGTAAGGGCTAGAGGTGAGTGATGTTGACTTACTTGGTTAGTTTTGATGGATTTTGTCAAGGAAGCCACAAGTCAAGGTTTAAGGGGGGGATTTTTCAATAAATTTGACTTGGGGAAAGGGCCATATGGTAATGGTTTTTGGCATGTGGTTTAACATACCGATGGTTTTTTGCTCATTGAACTCATGTAATGAAGCCTTTAAAAGGCTAGTTCAAGACTCTGTTGTAATGGGATAGGGGATGTGAGTGGTGGAGGCTTACTTGGTTAACTTGGTTGGGTTTTGGCTAAGGGATATAATGGAATTTCATTAAATGGATTTTTCCCCCAGTTTGGGTTTTCCCAAGGTAAAATTTGTGTGCATTGTGCATGTGTTGTTTTTTTGGTTTGTAATAATTCTCTTAGTAAATATTTTATGTGTCTCCAACTAATATTTTAACATCCCTTCATTTCAAGAATGTATTAACAACCTCCTAGGTTCTTTATATGCTTTGGAGCTAGAAATTTACCTTTTATTTTAGTTATGGTTAGGGTGAGGATGACATCATGAATTCTTAACCTTGATGAAAATTTCTAACCATAACGGGAATCTTTAGTAATACAAATCCATTAGCAATAGTTTATAAACCTCTTGTTCTTCCAAAACTTAAATTATGAATTCGACACCAAATCTGGCCCTATGTATGAGTATTGAGAATATCATGCCACCCTTGAATATTTAAATATGAATATGCAAAGCATTATTGATCTTATTTGATTATATACCTAGAATTATATTTTATTCAAAGTTTTTTTTTTTAATTGAGGAATTACATTAAGATCACTTTAGCATATATCTCAATAAGATCCACTTAAAATGTTGAAGCACAACCAAATGTAGGACCAAATATTTTATAAAATAAAGAAGTTAATAATAGTGAGCCAAAGAGTTCGGTGAAATGTGATACCATTTGTAAAGCCACATAAGATGATGCATATATTTAGGCTAGTAAAGGTAGAACAGAAATAACTACCAAAACCAATGTATTTTTTTGCAAGTAGATCTGATTTCCACTTATTTATGAAGTCGTTAATGCTTGAGAGTATGCTTCCTTAGAATCAAATAAGAAAAATATTTTTTTTATACAATATATGCATAATATGATTCTTTGATGTTCAATAACACATGGGAATTAGTTGAGTTCCTAAAATGAAAATAAACTATTGAATGTAAGTGGGTTTATAGAACAAAGTTTAAGGGATATGATAAAATTTCCTCATACATAGTAAGGATGGTTATGAAGGGATATACCTAGAAAGAAGCGGCCACTTACAAATACACTTTCACGTGGATAATCATATGAATCATTGCCATGTAACTAATGTCTCTTACTATCTAGTTTATTGAATAGAAAGTTAATAGAAGAAGCCTACATGAAACAATAAAAAGGATGTATGTTTAAAGGAAAATTTTAAATGATGTTTGAAAGCTTATCAAAGCATTTTATGGATTGTCCTTCAAGATGTTCCCCGTGCAATGAAATGATGCTTGGGTATTCATTAGTAAAAACCCATCCTCTTTAGGCGTTGAAAGAAGAGTGTTTAAGTCAAAGGGGGAAACCCTTGGAATTATTAAAATGTTAGCTCTTAAGCATATTTCCACTTATTTATTTAAAGATAAATAAAGAATGAGATAAATAATTAAAAAATCCCAATGAGCATAATCACACAAGGTTTCTTATCTAATGGGCATTGTTATCTCATAGAACAAGTTATATAATTTTAAATTTAGAAATGTGGAGGCTTTAGAGAGAAACAATATCTAATAGTTTTAGAAAGTGCATATGGTGAGTCTCATTCATTAGTATATTAGACTAAGAAAACATGTTGAAAATTATTCATGAGTTTAATAATTCAAAACAAATATATTAAAGACAATATTTCACATAAAATACCAATATAGCATATCACCTCCATTTCGTAGGGTAAATATATTAGAATCCCACATCTAAATATTAAACTTCGACTCAATGTAATATTCATAAAATACTCAAACATGATTCACAAATGGGTACCATATAATTTTGATCAAATACACAAAGGATTATGAAATATAGTGACTTTGATATTCAAGCATCTATAGAAAAGAAATACATTATTGATTACATTACATAAGTTACTAAGAATTAGATAGACAACCTAAGTGGTGAACATTATACAAACTCAAGCACTGATCACGATATACTACAAAGATGATCATAAGTCCCACAAGGATAGGAAAAGTGGATAAAGTATATCAAAAACAAAAGATAATATCTACATAAATTTCAAATCATCAATACTAAAATATCAAGCTTGTTGTGAGTGCAAGGAAAAAACATAAAGGGCCATCATCAAATTGTGTCCATAAGAATTTGTCTCATGCACCTCAAAACATTTGGTAATCAAAACAACAATCTCATCAAGGTTACGTCCTTCTTGTTGAGAGAATCATAAAATAAGTATTAGCATGGTCAAATTTCTCTGCCTCAGATAATCCAAGAACCATGTCATTCGTACTCATCACTACTCCTATTAGTTGCAAGCCAAGAATCAATCACAAATTTCACCATCAATGTAAAAATATATAAGATCATCAACAGCATAGAATCATGCAAGTTAGTACATTCATGATTAATAAATCCAAAAATGCACAATATGTATAGCTAATATTATACCCAAAAGATAACATTGGAAGCTACCTCCATCTATAACAATAAAATCCTATAAAATCCTTGAGTCGAAACTCAACCAATTTTTTTTATCTCTATCATGAAATGAATCAACCCATTGTAGGGTTCAAAAATCAACAAAAAATAAATTAGTTAAGCATTCCTGTTACAAACATAAATCACTCCAAACATTATCATCCAATGGAACAAATAACCCACCTATCACATTTCCTTCCAAGAATCACAACCATTGAAATATAGATCACATACTAGCATCAATAAGTATATCCTTTACCTATAATAGGTGAAAACACTTTGGCATCTACCAAAATGAATTAACCACCTATAAAAAGTCCTCTTGGGAATAAAACCCATTGATTATAAATTCATGCCACCCATAAGTGAAGTAGAATAAACCAATATCCACTAAAAAAATCATCCAACTATCATAAATCCTATGGGGCATCTCACTACTAAAAATAAATTCATACTAGCCACTGGTAAAAAAAAAAAACCATCTACCATTGGTAAGAATGAATTTTCATCCATAGGAACAAATCAACCACCTACCATAGGTCCTACTATGCATGCATCACGCCCACTAAAAATAAATCATTCCCACTAAAAATAAATCCATACTAGTCAACAATCAAGTAGACCTACAACGTATCACAAGTGAGAACACATTAGAATCCATTGGAAAAAGTAAACCACATATTATATGTCCTCCTAGACATCACGCCTACTTAAAATAAATCGATACCAATGATCAATGAAGTAGAGATACCACCTATCATTGTGTGAAAACACACTCTCATCACAAGATAAACTATGGTTTCAACCCAACAAACTATTCATAAGGGCAAGTGCTCATCTTAAGAACACTTGGGTGTCACTACCCCCATGTTCAACAATTAAAATGTCCAACATTTAAATGAAAAAGATGATAATGTTAGTCCAATCAACTCTAATTTGATACACAAATTTTGATAATCAAATAGTTAGTGCAACTTCCAAAATTTCACCAAAACTGAGGTTCCCCAAATCTAATACATATCAAATTTCATCCCTAAGGATTATATGAAATATGTATTACCACACAAATTTTTCATTTTCAACCCAATCCCACTCAACAATCCAAGAGAGTACATACCATAAGAGTGTTCTTCAACACCATAATATTATAGCTCTTAGGGTACAATTTTCAAGACATAGAACATATATGAAATTTTCTATTACAACATATTAGAACAAAAAGAAATCTTCCCGTTTATCTTTCAAATATGTGTTAAATCACTTAAAAAATTAATTTTATGTCAGTTAAAGTCGATATGAACGACAAGGGTTGGAATGTAATAAAAAAGTTTAAAAAAGGTTGAAAATGAAATCTACATATACACAAAAGATGGACAACTAGAAACTTCATATATTTTAAAATAAAAAGCATAAATAAATACCATAACTTTATCACAACATTGGTACAACTCAATCTCTCCAAATCCTAGCTAGGGAAACTATAAGAAAACCTTAGCCAGCAACTCCTCCTAGATAGGAATCATTCCTAACCAAAGTTGGTCACTCCACTAAAGATCTTGAATTTTCTAGATTCAACACAAGTAAGTCCTCCTTAGTACACACATCACACTTATATCACACAAGTTCTCTAAGATACCCTATTGTCTTCCTTAGGCTTGTTGATCTCTTTTCCTCTTCGGGATAATAGTCACCTCCTAGGGTATTCTTATGGAAGTTACCAAGATCCCCTCTACATTTTTATAGAGGTCGTACTCCTATTTCTCACTCATATTTTCAATACAATTGATCAATCAAATAACGTCAATATTTTATTTTATTTAAAACTGAGTGGAACAATTGGTCGAATAGATGGAAAAGTAACAAATAAATTATAATGGAAAAATAATAACCCCACATAAAATAAACATAATAGCTACATTCATTCCATCCCATGCATCCATTCTAGTAATGAAAGAAATGGATTTGAAGCAAGACTCAGAGATAGAAAAATAAGATAATGACCTAGAATTTTAGAGAGATTTAAAGGATTTACTTCATTCAATATCACAAATATGCATAGGAGAAACATACATGAGATCTAATTGTTTTAATAAATTCTGAAATCACATTGCTATGAACTATTGGAATAACTCTTTGTGAGAGTAAAAAAAGTATTACAACCTAATGTTTAAGTTTGAATAAAGTGCATTCGTATAACAAAATACAATGTTCCTAATTCTTAGGTGATTATAATAAATGCACTTGTCCAAATGTAATGGAATGGGGCTTCCATCGACCAAATAAAATAATAATAAAAACTTGGTGGAAAAGGAGAAATGCGATTAGGGATTGAATGTATAAGTGAAAAATACAACAATAATGTTGGATGAACTCACAAAAATAACATAAAAGTCATGTATGGACTGATGTATCCCACCCCCTTTCCTAGAGTTTGGGCCTTCTCACATATATTTGGGACTTTGAACTTTTTGGTATAACCAATTTTTTGGGGTTATTAAGGGCTAACAATATGTGTTAATGAATTCTTGAGCCACTCCTTATTGTACTCCTTTAATGGTGGAACTGTGATGTCTTACTTAACAGAAAGTGAAAACAATTCTTCATCATTTTCTTTAAATTTACAATGTAACCATTAAATTGATGCTAAGTGGTCTTCATTATCATTTATGAAAGTAACTAACCACCACTTGATTTCTTCTTCCAAAAAACTAGTGAGATTGACAAACTCATTGGCTCATGAAGCTCTAATTACACTCAATTTAGTCTCCAATTTCTCCTTAGGTATAAGCATAAAATCTCTAATTCTCAGGGGTAAGTCAAGATCTTTAACAATTTTAAGTGCTATAAGGAATGCATTACTTCTCTTGTCATTAATATTTTTACCACTAGAAGTTGAGTTTTCTAGCATTTGTATTGTTACCAACCATCCTACTTTTACTTATTTTATTCAATGAATTAAAGGTAAACCTTGTTGATTTGTACGGAAATCACTTAAAATTAACACTCTTGCGACAATGTACTTAAATAATTTTCATAAAAATGTTCATCATGTTCCAAATTATTTTTCAAATATTCTATAAAGATGGATATTCATTGTGAAAGGTTCTTCAAATTTGAACATACCTCCTAGTTTTTTGAAATATTGCTTAGCCACATATTCATATTTTCCACAACATATAATCTCACTCCACTAGGAAATTTGGAAGCCTTATTTACTCATGTTGATTTCCCTAGTTTATTGTTGTAGCTACTATAACCACCCTCCAATTTTTTTCCCGTGCTTTGATTTTGGAGCCTCCCTTCTGACCACATGAGATCATCCTTCGTTGTCGTAAAGTATTCATGCTTTGTCAAAAGACTTATCATTTCATGCAGAGTTTGTGATGCCTTGTTTTGATTCCGATACGAACCTTTTCAGTCACAAGCCATCTGTTGCCTTGAATTTGCAGCTTTGATGGTCTTCCCTTCATGAATTTCAAAATATTGGAAGGAAATCCAACCTTGAGGAACTGAATTGCACAATCCTCAGAGGTAGGCTAGTCTTTAGCTCAGAAATTGTGAAATCCTAAGGGGCAGGCCTTCCTTGAGCTCAGGAATTGCATAGAATCTTCCCTGCCCTTAGAAACTGCGTAATGCACTGAGCAAAGGAGTTGCCCAGTTCCTTGTGATTGGGAATTTCACAATCCTTCTTGGTAGTGTGAGAAACGATTTTCTAATAAAAGAAAAAAAAAGAAAAAAAAGAAAAAAGAAGAAAGAAAAAAAGTAACTCCTAGAAAATAGGGATTGGATCTTCAGTTTCCTAAAGTCTAACATAAGTTGTTATTTTTTACTGTTCTGCCATGTGTCTCTTTCTCCTTTATTTTAGGCATGCATGTCATAAAAAATAGCCAACCTAGATCTACAAAATGGATGCCCCTAGATCTCATTTTCACATTCAATCTTGGATCTCTAACATTCCCAAGGAGATAAAGGAGCTTTTGGTGGAGTTTGGGACACTTTTCTGGGTAAGTTTTGCTTTTGTCACTTTTTCTGTCACTTTTTGTCATTTTTCTTTTGTGAGTACTATTTTTATTATTTATTTTCATGGTTTCTGGTGTTTTACCTTATATTAGATTGTATAGGTGTTGGTTCGATCTGTCATTCTCTTTTCACAAGTGTCGCACTAATTTTCTTGTTTTTTTCCCATCGATGATCGTCGTTTCAACGAATTCCTTTGCATGTTCGTTTTTCTTTGGAATAATGATATTCTACAGTTGATTTACACTGATTTATATTTACTTAGACATATATTCACTTTCACTGAACATCTGCCACTTTTCACCGTCTTCTCGAGAAGATCTGCCTTTCACTTGGCTAGTAGTTCCATGCTCAATTGGGCATTGCACAAACCCAAGGCACAAGCTTCATGCCTGGCCTATGATACTACACAATGTGTAGTGCCTAGATGAACCAACTATGAATTGCGTAGTTCCAAGGCTTAATCCTGACCCCTTGTCCACCGGGACTGCGCAATGCATAGTCTCTCCATCAGCCTGCCCAGGCTGAGATTGCACATTCCGTAGTCTCAAGCCTCAATCCTCTTCCTTGGCTGCTAAGACTACGTAATGCGTGGTTCATGAATCCAGTCTCTTCCATTAATTAAGGATTTGCGTATATTTTACCATTAGTCTTATGGTTGTTGCCCGAATATTGCTTTATGAGCCAATTTGTTGAAGCTAATTTGTATTCATGAGTGCATTTCTGTCTTACAAGTACCACATTTTTTGGGGTCTTCTCTTGTTCAGTTACTTTCATCATGGCTCACAAGAGAACTATCTCAAAGGACACTACAAAAAGGAACACCGGAGAGGTAGTTGAGAGTGCTCTAGTGAACTTAACAGTTTACTTAGACACTCAGTTGTTCATATAAAAATAGTTAAACATCACATGACATAAGGTTAATGAAGTGTTCTGAAAAAAGTGCTTCAAAGAGGATCCTGAAGACAGAAATGTGTATGTTAATGTCCAAAGAATAGGATTACACAAGGTTGCATTCAGATACCCAATTTTCCCATGTGCAGACATCATTAGTTGGATATTGTCGCATAGAGATAAAAAGATCATGACTCTCAGTAATTCCCGTAGACAAAGGATTGCCTCATTTATGGCACATAATTACCACCTGATGTATCATCTTCTGATGCCAAAATCATACATGGATTCACAATTTTACACAGTCACCATCTACATAAGCACAAAGGATGTCGTCAAATTTTGGGTGAAAGAGCCTTCAAAATTCCCTTAGACACCCAAAAATGTATACAAGACCAAATATGTCAGGAAGGCCTATCAATAATTGATCATATTATGTTGCCGAATCAACGATCAAGAAATACTGAGACCTTCCCAGAAGGCTGGGAATTCTTTCTAAATGAAATTGTGAATGAAGGGAGTCCATTCTAATGGTCAGACCTTTTATCTAACCAGTTCAAAATTCATGTGGCCAATGCAAATAACCCTCCCAAAGGTGAGCAAGAAATATTCTACATGTCTTCCTATTTGGTGAATGCAACTTTCACTCAGAATTCATTCCTTGAAATGAGTTGGACCTGGTCAGCATGAGAAACTACCATGCATATCTACTACAAGCTGGTTTCAGAATTTAGTTTCAAGGCAGTAATGGAAAAGGTGACAGATCACTTGCTCATTCCACTGTACAAGTTACTTTTTGAGCAAGAGCCACCTTTCCTGTTCGATTGATCCAGGTGAATATTAGTGGCCACCCACCTATTCCACTTGGGGCCCCACCATTTTCTCTTTCATTTTTTCAGTTTCGGCACAACTTACTATTAGTAGAAGTTTTTCGGGTCCTGAAATTCCGGATCCATTTTGAGGCCCTAAACGATGTTTTTTGGGAAAAATGCGAGCAAAATGGGTCCATGGAACAATGTTGCTCACATCAAAAGTTTTAGTCCTCGGATAGACATTTCTAACGAGGTATGGTGCATGTCAAACAGAGATCGTATGCCAAATTTACGTCCTCGGGAAGTTGAAACACCCATTTACCCAAACAGGGTCCATAGTTTTGGTGCTTCATCTCCTAAGGTCAGGGTTTTGGATGTTTAGGGTTTTCCATTGTTTCTAAATAATAAATTGGCCCTCAAGCCTCGTTGTAACTCAATTCAAAGGCATGTAGCCGCCACATCTCTTCTCAGAGATAAGCTACTAGCACCCTAGCTAGTTTATTTCCATTTTGTCTGTAAGCGAATTTCAGTTCTTTGATATTAATGAAATGAAATGTTATTTCCACTGCATCTTTGTATTTATGGTTACATGTGTACTCTATTACGTTCTTGCATAAATCTATATCAGTGGTATCAAAGCGGTCTACTTTTTCTCGATCCTTCTTTGCATGTCCCCAACGAGGTCGGGGTATAAGGAGTTGGGACTCGATCTGGTTGAACCTTTGCAAGATCAGCCTCAAAAAACCCGACGAGCACCCATGGGGGACAAAAATAAAGATGAGGGAGTAGGATATCCTATCAAAATATTGCTCGAGGAGGCACTCCAAAAACAAAGGAACGTGATGATGAAAAACTTTGCGTAGATCCTTCAACGATTGCCCACCGGCGGTGCATTTGCATCAAACAACCACTCTGTAGGCACGAATCCCTTTATGGTACAAGTAAAATTTGACATTCCCATATTTGAGGGTCAAATTTATGTAGATGTCGTAGATATATGGTTGAATATATTAGAAGGGTACTTCTCGGTTCATGATTTTTCCGACCGGGAGAATATTATTTTTGCACTCCTCAAAGCTACCCCCCATGTCAAGGACTGGTGGGAAACCTACTGTGACAAAAAGGATGAAACAGAACCCTCTCTGTTCTCAGCCGTACCCACTTGGAATTTTTTTCGAGATGCCATCAAGGAACAATACTATCCCATGGGGAGATATGAGGACAAGTACATACAATGGACCACACTGCGACAACAAAGGGATCAAGATGTGCATGAGCTGACGAATCTATTCCATACCCTGCGCACAAATTTGGGTATCAAAGATTCAGAGAAAAATTTGGTGCGAAAGTATCGCAGTTTTCTGCACAGATACATTCCAGAGGAAATGAAGTTCCCCGAATTCTCCTAGCTTGGTATGACATACTGGTATGCTGCCAAGATTGAGCGGAAATTCAAGCAGAAGAAGGGAGAATTTGGATCTATGAATAAAAAGCACGGGAAAGGTGCTCCCAAACCGTAGAAAAAATTAAAAATCCAAGGAATGGCGACTCAAGACAACCTGCCAAAGCCACAAGAAAAGAACAACACCACGGAGCCAAATAAGGACATGGGAAAGTGGTGTGAGTTCCATAAGAGCTCCACTCACAACACAAGTGAGTGTTGGGCCAAGCAGTCGCTCTAGCCAAGATGAGGGTTTCTAAATTAGATGCATGATATGACTCTGAATTAGAACATGACAAGGCAAAACAAAAAGGGAAACATATTATTGATGCGGAGCCCAACGCCATTGTTGCCATTGCGAATATCCAGAAGGAGGAACTGGAAGATCAAGAGGAGGCGGAGCATCCCTTCCACTCCCAGATGTGGGTAAATGGTTCCCCGCCATAGTTCATTGGTGACAATGGGAGCCAAAAGAACCTCATTTCAGTAGATGTCGTGAAGAGATTGGGCTTTCCAACGACAGCGCACCCACAACCATACACCATCGGGTGGCTTCACCAAGGACGAGATTTCCGTGTCAGCCAGTAGTGCCGCCTTCCCTATAGCATCAAGCAATTCATGGATGAGGTATTATGTGAAATTTCTCCTCTTGATGTTTCTAATGTATTATTAGGCCAACCATACTTGTGGAAGCGACATGTTGTGTATGAGTCACGACCTCGCGTTGTTATTGTTACTTTGGGAAATACGTTGTACAAGATACCAGAGGTACCACCGCCTACCACTATCTCTTGGTTTAATGCAAAAAAATACAGTAAGCTCATTTCCAAAACCAGGAAATTTGTTTTCCCAATGATCCGCCCCCAGGGAAAGAAGAATACTGTGGCCACGACCTCTAGACATGGCTCCTATGCACGGCAACAACAAATGGACAAGGTTGTGGAGGAGTACGGGGACATTTTCACCTCAACCAAAGGGGTGCCTCTACACTGTCAGGTCAAGCACCCCATTAATCTGACCCTGGGTGCACTGCTACCCAATGGACCGATCTATCAGCGCTCTGTTCTGGAGAACGATGAAATCAAGAGGCAGATTCAAGAGCTATTGTAGAAAGGTCACATCCGACCAAGTTCATCGCCCTGTGGGAGCTTGATCGTGTTATTACAGAAGAAGGATGGGACTTGGAGACTCTGTACTTAATATCAGGTGCTAAACAATATCACTATCTAGAATAGGTACCCAATACCACAGATTGATGACCTTCTTGACCAACTCAAAGGGGAAAAATATTTTAGCAAGATCGACTTGAAGTCTAGGTATCACCAGGTACCAATCGAACCCTCCGATGTGTGGAAGACTACCTTCAAAGACAAGAAGGGCCTTTTCAAATTGCTAGTCATGCCTTTTGGGTTGAAGAATTCTCCCACAACCTTCATGAGGTTAATGGAAGACATCTTGCAGCCATTCACCAACACATTTGTAGTGGTGTACTTGGATGACATTTTGATCTTCAACCAGACTTGGGAAGAGCACCTCCACCACATCCAAAAATTCCTCCAAACACTATGGCAACACAAGTTGTGTGCCAATTTGGAGAAGTGCACCTGTAGCATGACCCAGGTTCAATATCTGGGATACCTTATTGATGAAAGGGGGGTGCATGTGGATCCAACCAAGATCCAAGTCATTCGGGATTGGCCAGCCCCAACCACTCTAACAGAGCTTCGCAGATTTCTGGGTCTTGCTAATTTCTACCACAGGTTCATGTTGGGATTCTCTCATATCACTTGGCCCTTGAGTCAAGTTTAAGGGAGGAGAAAAAGAAAAATTATTTTGTTCGGAATATCAACAGAAGGCGTTCGTAGAATTGAAACATCGCCTCTGTTCTTCCCGAGTGCTCACATTACCAAACTTGTAACAACCATTTGAGATCGAGACATATGCCTCTGACTATGCTATTGGGACAGTTCTTACTCAACAGGGGAATCTAGTGGCATATCACAGTGAGAAATTGTCCGACATAGTTTGAAAGTATCCCACTTATGACAAAGAAATGTGTTCCATTGTGCAAGCTTGTCGAAAATGTAAGCATTAAATTTTTGGAAAGGAAACAATCATCCACACAGACCACCAACCCCTGCAGTTCATACAAACACAAGGGAAGTTGCAGAACAATTTCCAACATAAGTGGTCCACATATCTTCAACAATTTCATTTTAACATCAAGTACAATAAGGGTAGCACAAATCATGTTGCAGACTGTCTCCATTGACCACTGATCGCGGCACTAACCACCATTCTCAAATCTTGTGGGCACGAGACTTTTGATTAGCCTCTTCTCTACAAGAGTGATCTAGAATTCGGCCACACATTCAAGGCACTCTTGGGGGGTACACAAGTTCCAAATTTTCACCTCCAAGATGCATTGTTATGTCACCTGGGACACCTTTGTGTTCCTTCAAGCAAGTGTGCGAAGATGATATGAGAAGCACACTACATTCAAGTCATTGGGCATTTCAGGGATGAGAAAATAGTGGCAGTATTGTAGAAGTATTTCTATTGGCCAAACCTTCGACAGGATTTCGGGAAGTACATCAGATCCTGCACTGCTTGCGCCATTGCCAAACCGACCATCAAGAAGCAAGGCATCTATAATCCGCTACCTACCCCTAGTCGACCTTGGGAATCCATCTCCATGAATTACATGTCAGGCGTTCCTTCTACTAAGCATGGAAACGATTGTGTTTTCGTGGACGTCGATAGATTCTAAAAGATGGCCATTATGGCGGCCTAAAAGAAGAATATCACAGCAGAAGCCACTGCTAAATTTTTTTTGAATGAGTGTGGGTGCACTTTGGGATCCCATAGTCTATTATATCATATTGTGACGATAGGTTCCTCAAAACATTTTGGTCTAGCCTCTGGTCAATGTTGGACGCCAAGCTCACCAAGTCCACAACTTTCCATCCCCAACTGATGGCCAGACAGAGGTCGTCAACAAGATGATTGTTCACATTTTGCGCATGTACAATTCAAAGCATCCACGCACATGTGATGAGAGCCTCACCTATGTACAACATAGTTATAACCAGGCTCTCCACGTCTCAACCGGCCACAACACCTTTCAGGTAGACTTGGGATTCCAGCCACTATGTCCCATTGACGTAGTCATGCCATTTGCGACTACTCAGGCTGATTCGACTCATGTTCAGTCTGAAGCTGAAAAAGCGAACAAACTCATTGAGCACATTCAGCATATCCGCCAACAAGTTCATGAAATATTGGAGAAATCCAATGCTAAGTACAAGAAATGACATGATCAAAATTGGGTGCCACACAAATTCCAGGTGGGTGACAAAGTGTGGCTACATTTGTAGAAGGAGCACCTCACTGGACCCTATAGCAAGATTCACCTGCTCTGATATGGGTCGTACACCATCACCAAGGCTGTAGGGAAAAATGCCTTCAAGCTCAGTATTCCACCATTCCTTGGTTTGCACCTAGTATTCAATGTGGACCACCTTTGTCCCTACTTCCCACCTCTACTGGACATCTCTGGCATTGCAGAACAACTCACACCAACAGAGTTAAACCTAGACTGCATGGAACATGCCACCACAGATTGTATCATGGACATGCAAATCAAGAACACTCGCCAACAAAAGATCCAACTGTATCGAGTCGTCAAAGCTAGCCAACTCCTCCACCAAGGCAAGTGGTTCACCAGGGACCAAGTTTAGCTGAAGTTTCCTCATATTATGGAGGAACTCAATGCAATGGGGACCATTGCTTTCTGAGGTAGGAGGAATGATATAGGTGGATATTGGTGGCCAACTACCTATTCCACTTGGGGCCCCACCATTATCTCTTTCAATTTTTCAGTTTCAGCACAACTTACTATTTTTAGCATTTTTTTGGGTCTTGAACTTCCAGAGCCGTTTTGAGGCACTAAACAACGTTTTTTGGGAAAATCGGGAGAAACATGGGTCCATGGACTGATGGACTGATGTTGCTCACATCAAAAGTTGTTGTCCTTGGGTAGATATTTCTAATGAGGTATGGTGCACATCAAACATAGATTGTATGCCAAAGTTACGTCCCCGAGAAGTTGAAACACCAATTTACCCAAATGGGGCCCATAGTTTTGGCGCTTCATCTCCTAGGGTTAGGATTTTGGATGTTTAGGGTTTTCCATTGTTTATAAATAATAAATAGGTCCCTGAGCCTTATTTTAACTCAGTTCATAGGCCTATAGCCGCCACATCTCTTCTCAGAGATAAGCTACTAGCGCCCTAGCTAGTTTATTTCCATTCTGTCTGTAAGAAAAGTTCAGTTCTTTGATATTAATGAAATGAAGTGTTATTTCTGCTGCATATTTGTATTTATGGTTACATGTGTATTATGTTACATTCCTGCATAAATCTGGATCACCCATGAAGCAATGCAAGCGGTGTAAAAAATAGCATATTAGTTTGCTTCACCATATGGCACCTACCTCAGAGTGTTCAACAAACATAAGCCTCCACATCAGTTACCAAGGTATTCCACCGACAAGCTGGTCATGCAAGAATTTGAGAACCATCTCTCCACATGGTTGTTATCAGTGTTGCAAAGGAAGAAGAAAGCACCTTGTCCAATCCTTCCTTTGCAAATCAAATTGTACGAAATCAAGAATCTTAAGGTTGTTGACATTGAAGGCAAGGTGATAGAGTGACTTCAAATTCAATTGTTTGGAATTTAATCCATACGATCCTTAGAATGTATGTAAAGAAAACTATGCAAGGATTCATTTCTAGTGGCCAAGAAAGAAATTCTACAGGCATGAGGAGGAAAATATGAATAATTTTTACAATGCCTCTAGGTCCCATGAACTAGTTAGCTTCACTGGAAAATCGCAAGTTAATCCCCTAGAAGGAAGCCACTTCAAAGGCAGAAACAACAAGAAAGCACAACCCAGTGCACGAGAAAGGCAAGAGGAAAATTGCGCATAGCCAAATGGAAGAGCATAGCCGCAATATGAAAGCATATCCAGTCATCCTAAAGGCGGAAATAGAAGAAGAAAAGAGGAGGACACATAATAGGATGGAATCAGAACAACAGGAAAAGGAGGAACATTCCAAGAAAATATTGGAAGAATAAAGGAAGAAGAAAGAAGAAGAAGAAAGGAATAATATGGAGGAAGAAGAAGCAACACATAAACAAGTCGAAGAGAAAGAGAAGAACCGAAAACTAGAAGAGGGGGGTAGACAATTGCAGGAGAAGGAACTTGCTCAAGAGATATAAGACTTTATCATAATCCAAGACATGGAGATGGAGTTGGATCCACAAAATCAAGATGTTGACCTTATGTCGAGCACACAGGTGGTCACCATTCACTTTCCCATTCCTTTGACAATAGAGAAATATCTGAGCAAATAAGAGGAGATTGTTGCTCTCGATGATGGTATGGTCATGGACACATAAAATCTAAATTTCAATGAAATATAGAAGAATATTGTACAAGCATAGAAGAAACATTTTCCAGACGAGCTCACATATTCAACATTCATCAGAGAAAGGGTAATTATCACAGACACTAGGAGAAATCTAGTAGAAATTGCTGCAACCAACTTGGCCTCTGAAGGTACTTCCAAGTCAAACACAAAGTATCTCATGGCTGAGAATAAACACATGGAAAATAACTTGCAGGCTGCAAGGCAAGAAGTAGAGCAAAATTGCGAAAAGTAGCCTCTGCACAAGCATGTCTCGAAGAACTTAATGCAACCATACTTGGAGAAGTATCAACACTAGGGGAGATTATGTAGAGCCTTTATGAGGAGCTGGTCACCATGCATAAAGTAGTTGACCTCTTGCACGACATGCAACAAAAGTGCGAGTATAATGCTAATAATCTCAAGGTTTTCCACACAACCATTGCTACCGTGCATGAGTGGTCAATGCAACACAAAGGTGCACTGTCCGAATTGGGAAAGAAAATAAGGCAATAGGTAGAGATAGAGAAAGCACAAGTGTGGATGATCATCCAAAGCAACAAACAACTCACCTCGTTCATCGCAAACATTAAGGCCTCATATGCACGATTATACAACAACGTGGATTCCATGGTGAAATCACATAAGATCCCTTCGGTTGGCTCACTCACCAAGGACCAACGTAAAAATCAAGTCAAGAAGGAGGTAGCTGAATACTTGGACCAGCTGAGATAGATCACCACCCAGGAATATTTGGAGGTGAACAGGAGAAATATGCAGAAATATGTTGGTGGCCCTATCTAGATTAAGACTATGTTGATATTGCAGAAGAAGGACATTCAAACCGGTTCCAAATCAATCTATCTGGATGTAATGGAGGCTAGAGTCCGCTTCTATCATAATTCCATCGCATAGTTTTGGGAATTCGTCGCTCAATACAAAGCTTGGCATAAGTATATAACCAAGGAACTACAAGTAGAAGTGATCGAGCTGAGAGTTTCCCCAAACTCAATCTTAACATGTTTTATCTTATTTGGATGTCTACTTGGCTCTACCATATTTTATCTTATATGGGTATGAAGAATATTGTAATATTATTTTGTAATTAATTATTGAAATTCCAAGTGTAAGTTGTGGAATGTGAAGAGCCATTTGTAATTAATTCCAAAGGTCATGGTTGTCGGAAGTGAAACAGTCACTAGGGAAGTCAAATATTCACAAAGGGAGATGAATAGTCACCCCTTTTTTTATAAATATGGGCCCTCACGAGTCATGTAAAGGGATTTTGGCCAATATTTTGGCTTGAGATCAGAATCTTGGGAGTTTTTGTTGAGAGCCTTGACTTCTCCGTAGCATAGAGGGAGTATATTTATTTGGAGGAGCAGGTGTCAGCTTCACGTTCCATTAATGGGGCTAGCCTTTCGTCAAAAGTTATATGTATGCTTGGAACTTTCACTTTAATAAAAGCTCAGACCTGACATGTTTTCATGCATATGTTGTGAATATAGTAGGACTACTCTTGTTATGCTTTCAATATATGTTATTTCATTTACGCTAATGCTTATGAACTATTTCGTTTGCATTAGTATGAATCTTTTTGAATGCGTGTTGTTGTATATTTACATCATGGTTAACTTGTGAACTATTTTGTAGGATAACTTATGATATATTTATGCTCGTGTGTTCCTTTCAAGTTTCATACTATTATAGTCTTCTAAGGGGCTCACTCACTTTCCCTTTGTCATGCTAGAACCTTTCAGGCATCACACCTTACCCTCCACAAAGTCACACACTTTTTTTCCAAATTCACGAATACATCATTCTATGTGTTATTGCAACCAAGGCATAGCACTCAAACCAACCATTTCTACAATCGTGCCATATTTCGGATGGGAATCCTACACCAAAAAGTGTGAGGTATAATTCGGACTTCATATCAGGGAGATCCCTTGAATGTTGGCAGGTCCAACGCCATCAACATTTACTCTGAGGCATTTTTTATGGATTAAAAATAGATAATGGTTCTCTAAGCAAAGGTTTATGACTCAATCCATCCTCAAGTTCACTTATTCTTATTTTTAATCTAATATTTTCTAGCTCCTACTTTGAAATATAGTTGGAAAAAGTGCTTCCCATGTTCATGTATAATTTTAGGAGTTTTGAGGGTTTGAATCTCAAAATATTCACTTTTGAAGTCCATTTTGAGTTATTTTCTTATTCATAAAATAGACTTTTTTCTATCTAAAACATTGTTTCTTCCTTATTATATCGGGCTTTATGCATGGTTAGATATTTCTCTTCAAAATTAGTAGGTTCCTCTCAACCAAACTCCTTTTCTATTCATTGACTTTCAACAATTTGTGATGCCACCCAATCAGGTATAATGACACTATCAATTTACATATTGTTAGCACTCCGCCAGATTCCCAAGGCTGAAGAAGGAATCCCAACAGAGGTAACCACAAACCAAAATTTTAGCTTGGTAGCTAGCCCTAACAAGTCAGAGAGGGCACTGTCCACAAGGTCACAACCAAGAGGGCTGGAGGAATTAGGGTTTTAGGCTAGATATGGGTGTAGGGGTTGCTTTTATTTGATTTGGTTGGGTCTCATTAGATGAAGAAATTAGGATAAGGGAGCTAGGTTAGGGAAAATGAGATAGGGTTGCATGGATTAAATGGGGAAAGTAGGAATAAGGTTTAACACTTTAAGTTTATTGTGATGAGATGTTTTTGAGACTGATTAGAATCTAGGAAGATCATGGGAGATGTATTCTTCTTAAATAGAGGAAAATGGACAAACTATGATCGATTTCCCAAAACAGAGCATGAGCAAGCATGTGTTATGCTTATCAAACTTGAAAGAGATCATACCATATAGATGTAATGAACATGAATACAATATAGTCTAGCATATGAAACTGAATCAAAAACAACGATAAACATGATACCACAAGTATCCCAAAAAATAACTGCAACTCATCTTTATTAACTGGCCAAAACTGAGTACAATAGTTCCTTGATCAACAAGCTAATGTCCAAACTGATTCCAACCCTTGCTTAGTGTGAAGAAAGGGAATAAATAGACATAAAAACAAACTTCACTCATCCTCAGGGGTAGGATCCATGAGGCGAGGAAGAGATCCACAAAATACTGAACTGAAAGCTGAAGTGTAGGATGGTCCAAGTGACTCATTCCTAATTACATTCAAACTAATTCATTTTGACTCAATGATAACTTTTACCGAATGAATCCACCCCTAGGTGACTAATCCCAAACATATTTACATTTACCATCATTAATTGCATGAGTAGAAACATGATTTCTTCAAGAAAATTCAGTATTTCAGAGAAATTCCCAAAAAATCAGCAAAATGGTCATTTGAACCCTCCAATGTGCATTTGCGCCCTGGCAGTGTCAATTGCACCCTCCATTTTCAGGGCCACTTTTTATTGACCTAAAGGTGTCCAAATCAGACCCAATATGGATTTTTGGAAAGCCCTACTTGTCCTCTTTCTAAATATGCATCAAGTTATGAAAACCAAGGTCATTTCCCCCCTCAAAAAATCATTCTCCCAAGACTGGTATTTGCAAAGCGCCTAGGTCAAAATAGGGGCAGAAATGTCATTTTTAGGTTTTTTTTTTGACCTTTTCACCTATCAAAACTGAAAACCAAGCATGGAAACATGGTTTTATGGAATTTTCATGTCTTTAGGAATCGAATGGTAGCTTCCTTTCCCTCAAAAAGTTCCCCAATCATTTGCATAGCGCCTAGGGTGCTGCGCAAATGACCGATTTTCTGCTAAATGTGTGGCCAAAAAAACTCAGAAAATTCTAGATTTTGCAAAAAAGTTTAAACATGCCTCAAAATTGGTGGAATGGTTTATGATGATGTGGCTAGGCTTGGAGGGAAGCCTCATGAAGTATTTCCAACTTCTTCTTCTCCTACATGGTCAAATCTTCAATCTTTGCATTGGCTCTTTTGAGCTTGGCCAATGCAATTTTCTCCTTTAGTGCATGGTGTTTGAATTTACTCCTCAATAGGTCATTGTATTTATTATCCTTTTCTAGCTACTTCTCAAAGTGTTGATTGGCTCTATCAAGGCATTAATCTTTGTTTTCACTAATCACTATATCAAGCTGCTCATTTAGTGTTAGCTGATCAGCAAGCTCAGCCTCCCTTTGTCTTTCTAGAGCTAGAGCTCTTTTCAACCCTCTAGTTATAGGTTTTCTTCTTGGTACTTGTTCCTCTTCATTATCAAGTAAGTGACACTTATCAAGTGTTTCATCTAGCATGGCTTTGGCCTTTTATGCCTCCCTTTGAGCAGTGACATACTTTACCTCATCAGTTACCTGCTTAGTCTTCAATTGCTCATTCTCTTGCTCAAGGAAGTTTATGACATATCTAGCCCTGTCAAGATTAGTTTTGAGCTCCTTAATCATGGCATCCTTACCTTTGATGGCTGAATTAGTGATTTTTCCTTTTCATCCTCATCTAGGTCAACAAGATGAAATTATTGTTTTGTTTCACGAATATCCTCCTCATGATGAATGATTGTCTCAATCATGTTTTCTTTTCCTTTGTCCACCTGCTTTCTTGTTGTAGAAGGGATGGCCCCTTCCACTATATGTGGAGAAAACACATTCCTTTGGCCTCTCTGGTAGGTTTTTGGCAATGACTCAACCTCAACCATACTAGCCCACTTAGGCTCAATGTCCTCAATCCTGCTAGGTGACCCAATGTCACGATGAGATGGAGATGAAGGAGGTGAAGGGGACTGATTTGATGATGTTGAGTGTGGTATGGGCTGATATGGAGCAATGGAACTGGATGGATGGGATGATGAAGGGACATTTTGTGCATGCTAAGTGGATGGCTCATTGAAAATATCATTAGCTATGAAGGTGCTCCATGCAATGTTTAGTTGATTGAGATGGCGGAGGACTATGATTTTTATGAGGGAATGATGGAATAGACTTCTCATTTTTTGTTCATACTCCTTTTTCTGGGAAATGTATGCCATCTTCTCTAGGCTCCGGAAAATATAATAGGGTATGTTAAGCATCCTTACCCTAGTGAAATGCATTAAGATCCGGATGTGATAGGAATATAGCCTTGAAAATCTACCTTCACATTAAAAGTATTTCATGATTATCTTCATCATTGGTGCATATGTGTTCAGGAGGTGAGAAAAAGGAAAGAACCTCTTTGTCTAATTTTGGTGTCTTGGTTTTAAGAAGAAGTCAAAGTCATTTTTCTTCAAATTACCTTTCTTTAACCACTTCTCCCCAACATTTGGGATCCCGGTGGCAGTAGAAATGATAGCAGTGGATTAAGTAAAAGTGACACCAACTAATGTAACTTGGTCTCATGGAGTCCAGATATGAAAAGTGTTGTTAGCAGGGGATGGTGTTGGACCCTATGAATTTTCTCACAAAATTTATAACAAACAACATGTTTGAAGCATGTCACATTCAATGGAGAAGCCAATAGTTCCCTAGTGTTGGTAGGCTCAAGTCTGAGCACTCTTCCTCCTTTATGTGGCCTCGTCACCTCTATTTCCTCTCCTTCACTGAATGATGTGTTTTCTTCCTCTACTGCCATGGTGTTTTTGTCAGAACCCTAGGGATTAGGAATGGGGAATGGGAATGGAAAAATGAGGGATAAGCTTTCTAGGGAAGTGTGAAATGGGGGAGGGGATAGGGAGTAGTGATATGATGAGATTTATGATAGGGATTTGGGAATTGGGAGCATAGGTAGATGTAACACCTAGGACTTAGTGTTTTGAGAGAAAGGTTTAGGAAAAGAGGATTATCCAAATTAGGGTTTTGGGAATGGTTTTTTGTAAGTGTGGGAAGGATGAAAAGGGCAAGGGAGTGAAATTTGGGAGTTTTCAAGAGTGTAATGTGATACTAGGGTTTTTTACCAATTCAAACACCAAATTACAACCTCAATTTTGAAAACACTTCAACACATAAAATTTGTGAAAATAGTCTTAAATGGCATGAGCTCTTACTGGTTTTTTTGGAGATCAATGAGTAGACTGGGGGAGCTTTGAAGCTGATGTTTTTTCCACTGAAACACCTTTCTAGGGCTTGTTGGTCATTTGCGCCATCAATTGTGCATTTGCGCCTTCACCAGAGCGTTTGCGCCATCAACTGAACATTTGCGCCCTTGCTCATGCATTTGCGCCCTCGACTATGCATGTTCACCCTCGACTGAGCATTTTCACCTTTTGCTGAGTATTTGCGCCCTCGCTTCAGCGTTTGCGTCATCTACTCAGTTTTTCTTAGCAATTTTGCCCATAAACTCAAAATTTTTCTATGTTAGAGTGCTTTCTTGGTGTTTGGAGGAGGAAAATGAATTTGAATTGATGTCAAGGAGTCATAAATAGCTAAGTGATTTTGAATTTGAATTGAAAAACCCACTTTTCTACTGTCTTATTTCACTTTTTTGAAAACTTTTGCTGATTACCCTTTTCCTTCGATTTTTTTCTTCTTCTTTGCAGGATGATGTTGCTGGAGTTTGGCACTTTTCACTTTCAATTTGGCATGTGTGATTTGAGTTGGAAGCTAGGGACATAACTAAATACATATTATGAGCATAAAATTACATAAAAATTAAAAATAAATTACATCATTGTTTTCAATAAAATGACATTTTATTATGAAAATCATACTCTAAAACCAAAATTACAACTTTAAAAATGATATTTACATGTTGATAAATCCTTTGCAGATGATTGAGAAAGTATTATTTGAGTCACTCCCACACCTTTTCTGAGCTTATTGGGATGAAATGGCATATTTATGAGCCTTGAAAAATGAAACTTAATTGGCCTAATGGGACCTTGGATGACCTGACTTCATGGTTGAATTTGATTGACATAATGACATAATGAAATCAGCTTTTAAGAATGTTTTATGCTAAAAAATACATGAATTTGAGTAACAAAATGTGAATTTTTGAGGGAGAGTGAGGTTTTATGACTAGGGCTACCATCATTGACTAATTTTTTGCATGACCTAGTGGAATAATAAAAAATTTCTGTGGGACCCCTAATATGAATATGAAAAGAGTATATTTTGATCACTGATGGTAGGATGGAAATACTGACATTAACACATATCAATAATATATCTTGACCCTTTCATATTATGTGGGCCTTTCTTACTTGGGATTCCTTTTCTTTTAGATTTATTACAACATGTGTTCTTTTGATGGAAATATTGAAGGGTAATTTTTGTCATCCCCTCTAGCACGTACTTCATTATCCCTTCTCTACTCCTATTTGAGTTTTGTTTATTATAGGTAGAGGAGAAACTCCTATGTGGCTAGGAGGGAGAAGAAGATTGTACATTAGTTACATTTATGTCTCTTTTCCTTGTTATGGTCTTTTGAAATTGAGTATTTGTACTAAATTCAATAGCCAAATCGCCGTTGCATAGTCACTTTTATTTCATATTAGAAATATTTGGGCGATTGCCACCAATTTATTTTGTAATTCTTATGAAAATATTACTACATCTCATGGATTATAAATGTTTAGAAACTAACCCTTCAAGGTCAAAACCTTTGATGGGTTCTTCCTTGGTTAGGTTGAATGCATTTACTATTTCAAAAACCTCTATTAAATGAGAGGAACTTCTTATTGTCACCTTGGATACATTAAAGGGTAGAGAAATGAATTGTTACTTTTTCTTTTTCTTAAAAAATGTGGACCATGTCTTACTATATGTATACCTCTGCAATAAAATATCATTCCCAAACTAATGTAAGAAGAAAAAAACGGCTTCCATCATATCCATACAATCTGATGTAATTATGGTCTTCGTCTTGCACATAAATTCCCTTCCCTTGAATTAATTCCTCTAATTTTTGAGTTATCCTTGTGCCACATGTAATATCATGTGCCTAATGCTACTCTTAGGTGTGCCATTGTGGAAATTAATCTCCAATGCTCCTCCTCAACATATATTTTTGGGTCTATCACAAACCTCCATGAAGCATGCTCTTTAACCCAAATGTCCTAAGTCAAGTTTCCAACCTCTAAGGTAGATATCCAATGGTCCCAATATCCATGGGCTAGGTTCCCTCCTCCAATTTCCTAATGCTCCTCCTAATATTTATGTACCTTCCCTCATCAAGCAATAAAGTCCCCCGTTGTATGCACCCAATGGGTTAGTCACCCTTTTGGTTAAGGTAACAATATCCCATGTAAGGGAATTATTCTAACACTTTAACCAAGACCAAACATATGCCAAAACCATATTATTTGTATGTGCATGCATCATATCCAAGGCTGGATAGGATGCCTTGATTTCTTGACAAGGTGATTTTTTTTTGAAGTAACCCCAGAAGGTAACACTTTGTGTTTTTCATAAAAGTGTTTTAAGTAACATTAATTGAGTCACTTTGAATTTGAAACCTATAACTTCAGTTCCTACACAAATTTGAAAGCTAACTTTCCCATCATTATATAACATTAGACATGGTTTACAATATTAATTGTGCCCACAATTATAGGTACAAACACCTTAGAATCCAAATAATCACTACTAATATAGGTGCATTTCTCTCCAAGGAATCAACCAATAAATTTGGAAATTGGCATCTAGTGATATTATAGCTTGGAAGATGGTTTTGCATAGGTCAGGTGCCATGACATGCAACTAGCCACCTCAATTATCTTCTATGACAATTATTTAATGAATTAACTAAGTCAAAACTTGAGACAAAAATTTAATTCAATTGTTGATTTCTTTTTTGAAAAAGGGTAAAATGTTCAACGAAAAATTAATTTGTCATCATTGATCTTAGTGAAGCAAGATTTAATCTGGAATGTTCTTCACTTTAGAGATGATGTTGAGATTGCAACAAGATGAGGAGCTTAGTGGAAAGAAGTCGCCTTCACTGAGTGGGCCCGCAGGCTATTTTTGGCGCAAAGTCTATTTTTAGACTATGTCTATTTTTAGACATATGGATCATGTTCTATGAGTTGAAGGATGCTATTTGTGGATGGTTGGTCAAGTCGGAAGAAATAGATGGAACTCTATTTTTAGACATACTTGGAGGAATCTATTTTTAGATTGCTAGTCTAAAAATAGATATGTCGAATATTATTAGCTCTTAATAATATTTAGACTCTAAACATTATATTATCCTCTTGGAGCACTTCAGTTTAATGCCTCGATGTGGCACATGCAGCTGACAGAAGGAATTACGCTATTCCTAGGGTTTAGTGAAGCTATTGCATGGTTGACTTCAGTTAGAACTCATGTGACAGAGTTTGGTGGAGTTGATGAGACAGTTAATGGAGTTGTGTTCAGTTTAACTTAGTTGAGCTAGTTGTATCTATTCTAACTCATTGATACAATTAGTGAGAGTGGTGTGAATTAATTATTAATTAATTCACTAATTATTAACTCATAAATCAACTAAATAATACATTAGTTAACTGCAGTGCATGGACAGTTTCAGTGGAGACCAGTGAAGAGGTAGGTGAAAGAGCAAGTGCGACTATCAGTTGTGACTATACTGGTGCATGAGATTTGCACACACATTGATGGAGAAGCCAATGAGGATTGCGCAGTACATACTGGTGGGATTTGAACCTTGATCTCATGATTATCCATATTGGATTGCGCAGTAGAGGCTGGCTAACAGGTGGAGCAGATTGGAGCATGTGTTTTGTATGATCTGAGCTTGTGTAGTGTGTAACAATTGGAGATAGTGCTGAGAGCTTGTGAAGAGTTTGTACTATGATTGTTACATGATCTCTATCATTATAATATACAGATAGTTGGGGGTTTTCAGCTTTAAGCTTTCCCATAAATACTGTGTTTATATGTGTGATTGTTTATGGTTTTAAAGTGCGCATGCGATTGTTTATAATTCCGCAAATTGATGATCAATAGTAGAAGAGGTTATGTATTATGCATGAAGCTCAAATAGTGTGTGATCAGGATAATCTCGGTGAATAATTTATTAGTTATTCAAATTTCTACATGGTATCAAAGGAGTATTGATCATTGGAACAATTGCAGAACATTGAAGCGGTTGAGTTTTGTGCTGGTGAAATTCGAATTTGCAGCAGTGTTTTCTTGGTGTCGAAGTTGAGATGTCTTTCAACAGATTGCGAGTATGCCCTTGAGGGCAGCTCAAATTATATTAAATGGAAGGACAGGATGGAGGCGGTGTTGGATGACAATGGGTTGAAGGAGTTCATAGATGTTGAAGTTCCAAAGCCTACTTCTAGTGATGCTGCCGTAATTGAGGCTTGGAAAAAGAAGACAGCGAAGTGTCGAAGGATTCTGTTGGAGGGCGTGAAGGATCACATAGTGTCCAGCCTGCATGGTAAAGCTTCTCCATGCCTGATGTGGAAAGCCTTGACAGATTTATTCCAAAGCAAGAGCGACCAGAGGAAGTTGGCGCTCAAGGATAGACTCAGAAACATAAAGATGGAGAAAGGCGATAGTATGCCCAAGTACCTCACGAAGTTCATCCAATGCAGGGATGAGATGGGAAGTGTGGGGGTGACTGTAGATGATGAGGACTTGGTGAGCTTGGCTCTCCTTGGGCTTCCGAAGAGTTGGCATATGGCATTCCTATCGGGATTCTGTCAATGGTGGAGAGATTTCCCGGGGATGGGGCGGCTGGTGAGATCTTGTGCAAGAGGAGATAAGGCGGGTACCGGGGACAAATCGTCATCGAAAGAACTACGATGAAGAGAATTGTGCTTTGGGTACCTTAGTAAAGAAGGGGAAGAGCAAGAAAGCTTCTCATTTCGGTGTGAAAGGCAAGAAGCAGGACATGTCCAAGGTGAAGTGCTTTCACTGTCACCAACATGGACATTATGCCACAAATTGTCCGCAGAAGAAGAAAAATAAGCAGGCTGCTGTATCTGTAGCTGGAGAGGCCTTAGCCTCACAATTTGATCTGGATTTTTCACTGATTACATGCTTGGTCTCAAGTGTGATGGGTTCAGTGTGGTTTCTGGACAATGGTGCGTCTTTTCACATGACAGGAGATCGAGATTTGTTTACTGATATGGATGAGAAAGATCTTGGAGTGCACATCGAGATGGGCGATGATGGTAGATACAGTGCGACTGGTATCAATACCATTTCCTTTGAGAGGGAGTCTGGTAAACCCTTCGTATTGAAGGGAGTGATGCATGTTCCAGTATTGAAGAAGAATCTTATCTCTGTGGCGATGTTAGAAGACAAGGGATATGATGTTGTCTTTAGCGAGGGAAAGGCTTTCCTACGCAGTAAGGAAACCGGTGAGACCCGGAGGATAGGGGTTCGAGTTAAGAACCTTTATCAATTGCAGGTATATGGCTGTGCAGCAATGGCAAGCAAGGTAGAAGGAGTGGTGAGACAGGACGATGGCGAGCTGTGGCACCGGAGATTGGGCGACCTTCACCATGGAGATTTGAAGATACTGCAACAGATTTCTACTAGGCTTCCTAAAGGCACTCTTGCATAGTCAGATCAGTGCAAGGGGTGTACCTTGGGAAAATTTGTGAAAGCCACCTTTCACGAGAAGGATATTCGTGCCATGACGATCCTTGAGAGAATTCACACAGACGTGTGTGGACCTTTCTCAGTAGCTTTGAAAGCAAAGCACAGGTACTATGTGATCTTTGTTGATGATTTTTATCTTAAGTGCTGGATCTTCTTCATGCAGAAGAAGAGCGAGACATACTCAAAGTTCTGTGAGTTCAAGGCACTGGTTGAGAAAGAATCGGGGAAGCAGGTGAAGGCTCTTAGGAGCGACAATGGTGGTGGGTATCTCGACAGTTCAAGGACTTTCAACACAAAATGGTGAAGAGCTCATAGCACCTCATAACCCATGTGCAGGCGGGGTTCTTGGCGGAAGAAACAGAATGATCGTGGGTCTTTCACGGGCGATGTTGCATGATCAGAGCCTACCCATTCACTTGTGGGTGGAGGCATGCAATACTGCAGTATATGTGCAGAACCGTTGTCCTCACAGGATACTTGGCATGAGTACACCCGAGGAGGCATTTTCTGGTAAGAGGCCTGATATTTCCCATTTGAGGATTTTTGGTTCACCTGTTTACATTCATGTGACGAAGGATGCCAGGAAGAAGCTGGAGCTGACTGTAGAGGTTGGGATATTTGTGGGGTACACTGATACACCCCACAACTATCGTGTGTATTTTCCAGACAGTCGCAAGACTGTTGTGCGACGGGATATCAAATTTCAGGAGGAGAAAGCCATGAAGTGTTCGCTTGAGAGGGAGCCACACTTGCATGCAGATGAGGAGCTATTAGTTCCTAAGGATGAGCTTCGGGATGTGGATCAGCCACAAGAGGAAGTTCATGGAGTGGAAGAGACCACTCATGCAGCGCCAACCATCAGAGGCGACGACGCACTACGAAAGAGCTGACGGCGGCTCAGATGCAGAGAAGGTTGTAGGAGCACTTACATCACAGCACAGACAGAGATAGTCACCTGACCATCATACTGGATACATGGCTCTTATGAGCAAGTGTATCGTGACAGAGCCATCCTCTTTCGAGGAAGCTGTGGAGGATCCCGCATGGGTAGATGCCATGGTGGAAGAGTATGATTCGATTGTCAGAAACAGTGCATGGGAGATTGTCCCGAGACCGGAGGGGAAATTAGTGGTGGGTTCAAGATGGATCTACAAAGTGAAGCAGGCAGCTGACGGGAGTGTGGAGAAGTACAAGGCAAGATTTTTTGCCCGAGGCTTTTCACAGATTGAGGGGATCGATTATGAGGAGACCTTTTCACCTGTTGCAAGGTATTCTTCCATACGAACGATTCTTGCTCTCTCAACGCATATGGGGTGGCACATTCATCAGATGGATGTGAAGACTGCGTTCCTCAACGGAGTCATTGAGGAGGAGGTGTACATAGAGCAGCCCGAAGGTTTCGAGATCTTCAGCAGCGAGTCGCATGTGTGCAGGCTCAAAAGAGCGGCTGTATGGGTTGAAACAAGCACCTCGTGCTTGGTACACATGGATAGACAGTTATTTCACCGGACTTGGATTCTCCAAGAGTGAGGTGGATCCTAACCTATACCAGATTGTGGTGGAGGGTAAGTTTCTGATCATTGTACTTTATGCAGATGATTTGATTTTGACAGGTGATGAGTTGTTGATACTCTCATGCAAGGAGGATCTTGCAAAAGAGTTTGAGATGAAGGACTTGGACTCCTTCATTATTTCCTGGGATTGGAAATTTGGCATCGCAGTGGTGGACTGTTTGTTTCTCAGGGTAAGTATGCCTAGGAGATACTGGAGAAGTTCAACATGCATGGCTGCAAGCCTGTTGATACTCCTCTTCCTGCTGTCTGGAGGAAGGAGGATGCTACTTCAGCGGAGGTAGTGGATGCCACTGTTTATCGACAGTTGGTGGGGTCACTTATGTATCTGGTCAATACATGACCTGACATATGCTATGCTGTGAACCAGCTTTCACAAGCTATGGCTAAGCCAACCAAGCTCTTCTGGGAGGCAGGCAAGCATGTAGTGAGATATCGCAGAGGCACATATCTCAGAGGCACATCGGGATATGGATCATGGTACAGACAGGAGGATGAGTTGAGGCGGCATGGCTTCACGGATTGGTATCATCATATCAGAGATTGTGTGCAGTGGAGAATCATGTTACTTTCATACATTCCTACGGAGGATTAGGATGCTGATATCTTGACGAAGACGCTCACCAGGAGCAAATTAGAATACCACAGGGGCAGGATAGGGGTTGCAGATAATCCTTATCTTGTTGAGAGGGAGTGTTGAGATTGCAACAAGATGAGGAGCTTAGTGGAAAGAAGTCGCCTTCACTAAGTGGGCCCGTTGGCTATTTTTGGCGCAAAGTCTATTTTTAGACTATGTCTATTTTTAGACATATGGATCATGTTCTATGAGTTGCAGGATGCTATTTGTGGATGGTTTGTCAAGTCGGAAGAAATATATGGACCTCTATTTTTAGACATACTGGGCGGAATCTATTTTTAGATTGCCAGTCTAAAAATAGATATGTCGAATATTATTAGCTCCTAATAATATTTGAACTCTAAACATTATCTTATCCTCTTGGAGCACTTCAGTTTGATGCCTGGATGTGGCACATGCAGCTGACAGAAGGAATTACGCTATTCCTAGGGTTTAGTGAAGCTATTGCATGGTTGACTTCAGTTAGAACTCATGTGACAGAGTTTGGTGGAGTTGATGAGATAGTTAATGGAGTTGTGTTCAGTTTAACTTAGTTGAGCTAGTTGTATCTAGTCTAAGTGATTGATACAATTAGTGAGAGTAGTGTGAATTAATTATTAATTAATTCACTAATTATTAACTCATAAATCAACTAAAGAATACATCAGTTAACTGCAGTGCATGGACAGTTTCAGTGGAGACCAGTGGAGAGGTTAGGTGAACGAGCAGTGTGACTATTAGTTGTGACTATACTGGTGCATGATATTTGCACACACATTGATGGAGAAGCGAATGAGGATTGCGCAGTACATACTGGTGGGATTTGAACCTTGATCTCACAATTATCCATATTGGATTGTGCAGTAGAGGCAGGCTAACAAGTGGAGCAGATTAGAGCATGTGTTTTGTATGATCTGAGTTTGTGTAGTGTGTAAAAATTGGAGATAGTGCTGAGAGCTTGTGAGGAGTTTGTGCTATGATTGTTACATGATCTCTATCATTATAATATACATATAGTTGGGGGTTTTCAGCTTTAAGCTTTCCCATAAATACTATGTTTATATGTGTGATTGTTTATGGTTTTAATGTGCGCATGCGATTGTTTATAATTCCGAAAATTGATGATCAATAGTAGAAGAGGTTATGTATTATGCATGAAGCTCAAATAGTGTGTGATCAGGATAATCTCGGTGAATAATTTATTCGTTATTCAAATTTCTACAGATGAGGGTTTAGTGCTTTAAGAAGGGATTCAAGCCATAGCAGATATAATTTGATTGACATGCATTGGGCATTCGATTGGAGTTAAATTTTAATAGTCAAGGCGAGAAGAAGAGAAGGTCAAGCTAGCACAATAATGAAAGGGCGAGATCAAATCAACAAGGAGGTTGACTTTCATTTGGCTGTATAGGAGAATTTTACTTGTGCGTAGAGGTCATATGATAGGTTGTTTACTAGTTTTCAAATGTGGGCCATAAAGGGCCACATAAGGGTTGAGATCGACTCAGATTTGCTACGTCAAATTGCCAGAGAAATTTCTTCTGAAAATATTTTGTAAATGATTTTTGTCCTTAAGCTTAATCAAAGCCCAAATTTTTCTAATTTTCGCCATACTGGGGTTTCCAATGTATATCTGTGTTATTCCATTTTATGTGATTAGATTTGTGTTATTCCATTTTTATGTGATTTGGATTTGTGATTGGATTTGTGTTTCTTTTTCTTCTACCACGAATTTCCCAAATCTCGGCTTTTTCTAGAATTCTGGAAAAGTTGTTATTTTTAACAAACTTCCTCCAAAGCCCCCTTCGTATCTCCTTAACCATTACGAATTTTGGAAAATGGCTCGAGGCTGAGAGAAAAACCCATGTTTCATAATTATGAGATTTACTATGATCGATGCGAAAATCGAGGTGTAAATAGGTAGTCTCGAAACTACTACAAATTCGGGGCTGTAGCATTAATTATTATCTAAATATAAATATGTATGACCTGGGTATGTCTTGGCTTATGTGGAAGTGTTCAAATGACATTTTGATCATAAACCTCTTTCAGATTCTCCCAGAAATGTCTCAATGTATCAAAGCCTCCAATTGGTGGAGGCATGCTGTAAAACTTGCACTGGTGCAGGCATGCTGTAAAACTTGCACTAGTGCAGGCATGCTGTAAAACTTGCACTGGTGCAGGCATGCTGTAAAACTTGCACTGGTGCAGGCATGCTGTAAGAATTAAATTGGTGCAGGAATCTGTTGCACATTGCAGGCAAGTAATTATAGGTTCAAAACATGATCAAATCAACTTTAACCTACAGCATACAAACCTTTATTAAACTTCCATTAATGGTATTTTAATCCCGTTAAAACAAAAGAAGTAACAAATAATTGCAACAATAATCATTTAATCAAACAATAGCATGAGAGATTTTGTGTGAAAAATGAGACAAAACTGAGGCCCAACAATGGCTCCCTATCCTATTACTATCAAAGAGGGGGAGTCTAGGCAACGGTGGTTGAATATATACCCTTCGAAAATTTAACAAATGACAGATGTGAAGAATTCGTTAGTATTATGGTAAGATTAGTTAGCCTTGTGTTCAATGGAGCAACAATTTTGGAAAGCAAATTCATGAACATAATTGCAGAAGGACTCGTGATAATACATATGGAATTAGTTGTGGCAAGTAGTGTGAGGCATATCAGGTCACACGGAGAGAAGTTTCAGAGGAAGATATTTCATCAGGGGGAGTAACCATTTTCCATTGATGTCAAAGGAGGAGAGAAATTAGGAAAGGAAGATCAAATTACTAAGTTAGGGGGAGCATAAATCACAAGGGGAGTATGTGTGTTGCCATCAATGAAAAAGGGGGATATTGTTGAATGGTGTTATCATTGATTCCAATTTCAGTCCTTAAACACTCTTAATATTCATATAATTTGAATTTATTGGAAGCTCCAAATGACAAGAATCCTTGGAAGAGAGGAAGGGAAGCCCTAGTTGTCCAACACTTGCTGAGGAAAATGGATGTAAAGGACAATGATTTTTGATAATGAGACCATCATATTTTATTTCTCCTCATCATGCTAATTCCAATGGTATGTGGCACGGTTACTAACTCCTCACATTTGAGGATATATTCTCAATTAATGTTGGAGCCCCTTTTTTGTGGTCAAGAAGCCCCAAAGATGGTATGGCAAGCAACCCTTAGATTAGTTCAACTATGGCATATTTATTTCAAAATTAATTTAAAGTTAATGATGGACCTATCTAATGATTTTTTTTGGCTAAATATGATATGGTCAAGGGAAATTAATTAGTCAATTCAACCTCTGAGAATACAATTATTTTGGCTCCAAAATATTAAAATTTGATATTCAAATTTTGAAGGTTTTCTCCCTCCATTTGATCAGGTCGGCTCCCTTATTGGTGACCCTTCAACTATTATAAATATAGCTTGTTTGGCATCCATTAGAGCCAAATATTACACACACATATTCTACGTTTTATGAGGCCTACTTTTGTCACGTCTAACTAAAGGAGTACATTGATTTTTTGTACACAATTTGGATTAAAATTTTATCTTTTTATCTAGGATTTTGTGGGATTTCTCAAGTATACCTGAGGAATTTTTTGAGGAATCCTTGACCCTCCTTTTGAGGAATTTTTTTGAGATATATTTCAGGTCCCTATGAAGTATTTTTTTGGCCCCTTTTATGAGGATAAATTTGGGTCTGTGGAAGGTCACATCCTGAGGTTCCCGAGGTACTTTCTCAGCATTTTGCGACCCTAATTTCACCCCCCTCTGGAGAAGGATTATCTGAGCTTACCTGTCACATTATGCTATAAATTATTACAAATTGTTATTTTTCTTAGTTCTAACTATTTTGTGTCATAGTTAGGCCTAATCCGAGGTTGGATTCTCAAGTTTTTTTTGGGTGGGTTCTTTGCTGGATACATGTCACTATTTGAGGCTCTTTATCTATGTTAAATTCATCCCTCTCATGACCTATTCAGGTCCCGATAAAAAAATTATCAAGCAGACTTGGTGACTCATTTACACTGATCCAGACTGACTAGCACCAATTGTTGGTCTGTCCCCTAATATGAAATTATTTGTGGAACATTTGGGCACATTTATGAGGCCTAAATTGATAGGTTTATGAAGCATTATTTTTAGTCTTATTTGTCTAAGATTTGGAAGGTGCATTACAGCCTTGGTTAGAGCTCTTCTATACCAAAAATTAAAAATACTTCTCAGACCTTGAACTGAAGCTAATATGAAGAAAACCTAGGTTCTATTTGAGGTGTATTCTTGATTATCTTAGAAAAGAGGAGGTGGATTATTCAACATAATCAGAGGATTGATTCGAGCTAAATGTTGTAGCAATATGCAACAATTTTTGATGCAAGCCTAGAGTCTAATGCGAGAACAATTGTGGAATTTATCTAGGGCATATTCAGTCCCCTTTTGAAGAATCTTTGTGAACTAGTGTAGACTCTCTTTGGAAGGCATCCTTGTGTTTGGTATTTTATACTTTTCTGCAGTAATCCAAGACCATCGCTGAGATAATTTGTAGCTTATTAAGCTTTTTGTTTAAAATCATATTGCGACATTTCCTGAGAAGATAATCATGTCTTCATATTTGATAAACAAAGAAAACTACCTAATTTTCAGAGGTAGTTTGATCAATTACCTGTTGTAATTAATATTCAATCCTCATCAAAGTTCTTGAAAAAGGCATGCTTAGTCAGATTGGTTCTAAGCATAAGGTCACTTTTCTTATTGACTGAACACATACAACAATCTCATATTTTCAATCAATATATTACGATACAAGTTGAAAGTCACATTTCACAAGGGCTTGTACAATATTAATTAAGGAGAAGCTGGTATGAACCTTACTATGCATAAAAAAGACTCAATTCTGGGTTGTATATTTGATGATTTCCTGTAGCAGAGACTAAAGGTGTGTGAGACATCTAAAGTTTCATTTAGTAAAGTACATTAATGAGGCATATCCAGTTCATAATACTTGACAGATTAGTGGCACACCTTACGTCAACAGACCTAAGGTATGAAACTTGGTGGTTCAATTTTTTTTGTGTTATTATTGAAACTTGTCAATATACAAAGACTAGTTCTAAAGTGTGAGACATCATTATTGTTCATATGAAGCTTACATCAATAGAAAGGCATTGTTGATATTTTAGCATTGAAGAGAGTTTGATCATTGACATGTATATCAATATTGTTCCTTATATATATCACTGATATGTTTTAAAGATGATATATGTCTGAGAAAAAATTGATCAGCTAGGTTTTTCTTCACTATCAGGAATATCTTGAACTATGGACCATCAACGTATTGCTAGGTTTTGAGATAGGCATATGTATTAAGAGCAGAGTAGCGAAGTTATTTTATCACCCTTTGACATATTAGTTGTAGAGATCAGAGAATGAAGCTAAGTATTTGACATAGATTTTATTTAGTTGTACTAGTTAGATCTTTTGGTTAAGTGAGAAGACATGGTATGATTACATGCAACTGATGTGAGATTAATTTTTTATGAGAATTTATATTACAATAAGTTTGATTTGTTAAGTGTGAAGAGAATTAATGCAAGAAGCTTTGTTTGTTGAGTAAAGAGTATTGAGTTCTTCTGGATTGTTTAGCTAGGGTTTTAATTTGTTGAGAGGTTGTTGGTAGTGACCTCATGCTAGTACTATAGATTGAAAAAATCAGTAGGTTGATTTTATGATTGATATTGAGCATAGGAGGATTTAGTTTGAAAATTGTGAAACATGATCCACTGTGGTGAACGGAAGGTTCGAGTGTTCAAGGAAAGTGGTAGCTTGCTGAGCAGGGTGGCAGGGTGGTGCAAGGAAGAGATCGGAGTTTCCTTAAGGTCAAATTCAGAGAACACTTTAGGGCAGAAAGATGGTGTTAGGGAATGTTGCTGCTTGTGCATGGTTTTGGAACATCCTTTCAGTCATAGTTGATAAAAATAGGACGTTAAAGATGTTGGGAATCACGATTGCCGTTAGACCAAAACCCACAGGTGTTAGTCAACGATCGCATCGCCAGAGATAAGGATCCACGAAAGGCGGTTAGTCCATGTCGCGAAACACACGGGGAGAGTTGGTTTATCCAATGTCTAACAATATCCCCCCCAATGCGAGCCGGGTGTGTATCGAACTCGTGACCTACGCTCTGATACCACTTGTTGGGAATCACGATTGCTGTTAGACCAAAACCCGCAGGTGTTAGTCAACGATCGCATCGCCAGAGATAATGATCCACGAAAGGCGGTTAGTCCATGTCGCGAAACACATGGGGAGAGTTGGTTTATCCATTGTCCAAAAAAATAATCCTTCTAGTCGGAGTTGGTAAGCCAGGTTATTTGCAGTGTCCTTCCACTTAGAATTGGTAAACCAAGTCATTGGAGCATCCTTCCAGTTGGATTTGGTAAACCATGGTGTTGGAGCGTCCTTCGAATTAGAGCTGGTAAATTAGGGTTTTGGGGCATCCTTTCAGTTGGAGCTTCATATTGATGTAATATTTAAATACCTTATTAAGAAGCGTTTGGTGGTTTTTCTCCTTGAAGGGTTCCCACCTAAAAATATCATGTCCATCATATTTGATATTGTAGATTGCTGAATGGTGTTGTTTATTTATGTTTTTCTCTAATGCTAATGTTAATTAATGTTTTGAAGATTAAAAATTAACTAATTGAAAGGAAATATTAATTCAACCTCTTCACAATATTTCCAACATTGGCTAAGGGATCTGATGGTATTCCATTAGTTGGGTTTTTCCTAAGGTGAACTTTATGTGCATTGCATATATATTGTTTTTTTTTTCTAGTAATAATTATCTAGATAAATATTTTATGTCGATTCGATGATTTTTTTTACATTGGTATGCCTTGGTCTAAGTTTTGAATTTATAGGGATACCTTTATGACCAAGGATAGATTGGAGTCTCTAACAAGAGCAGGTTGATAATGGCTCTAAGGCTGAAGTTGTGGACTTGGTATGAGGAATGAGTTTGGAGCATAACTCTGCATAGATTAATAACTATGGGACGACCTAGGATATTGAGCAGAAAGGATCCTGCCAGATACGAGGATAAACATAGATCCATGCGAGGGAATAATACCCCAAGCCCCATTATCAATCTCACTGAGCAAGAATGAGTGTGTTGGAAATAATGGGAAGTGTCCCAACAGATCTGGAAGCTCTCAAAGGAATGATTATTTTATTTTAATAGGTCCTAACAGTCAAGAATGGATCACAGGTAAGTTGTGTTTTATGAGTTCTTTGCAGGACTGGATGTTGTGGATACCTTTCTAGTGCAAAAGTAGGGTCATTTCTTCGGTGAAATATTTGTTGTTTTCCACAATATGATGCAAGTTAATTTTTCTTTGCAACATGATAGATTGGCGTCAAATAGAGGATAGGAGGAAGGAAGGTTGGAGTGTATACAAAGTTTTCAAAGGTTTTTCCGTGTTTGCTATAACCTAACTGACTTAGATCAGTCTGGTTTAAGGCAACAACCAACACTATGGATTTATATATACTGGTGGAACATGCTGAAGTTACCCAACTGGGTATAACAGGTTGAAAGTAGGGGATGAAGGCCCTGAAAGGGGGAACACCATAATGTAGATCCCGCCCACCTAATGCCATGATGTTACTTAGTTTCATGGAAATCTCATCTTGGCACATGAGGCCTACATATTAGATTGCATGTGTAGAGGTATTATTGATGGCGAGGGACGCTCAAAGATTTCACAACTTTAGAGAGATTGGGGCCAAGGGACCATATATTAGAGAAGGAGGCAATAAAAATATTCAACACAATGAAAACAACTAAGGTTAGAGCAATCTCGGGGTGAGAGGGTATTTTAATCGCATCGATGAGGGTGAGATAAGTGATGGCCTATGCAGAATTAGTAAGGAGAACAAATTTTTTTTCTGGTGAAGCCATCACATGGCAAGAGAATTCATGAGGATCACCATGTGTGAAATGCACAATGGTTAGAGCAATGGTAAGAGATAGAGCCAAATATTACCAAGGGTTTTGGTAGGTAGAGGAAAGCATTGCGATGATGCGCTAGGTGCGTGTCAAGTTAAGAGGATGATAGCATAATTGATAATAAAATATTATTATAATGGAGTTGAAAGTTTATTTCATGTAAATAGGCATACTACTTAATACCTAGTAAGACATGGATACCTTTGGAAATTGTTGATAAAGTTTGGTGTTAGCCTACGCGTTAGGGAGCATATTGGGTTAGTAGATATCCTGGGATACAATCTGAAGGGGGTTAGGGCTAGAGGTGAGTGATGTTGACTTACTTGGTGAGTTTTGATGTATTTGGTCAAGGAAGCCACAAGTCAAGGTTTAAGGGGGGGATTTTTCAATAAATTTGACTTGGGGAAAGGGTCATATGGTAATGGTTTTTGGCATGTGGTTTAACATACCGATGGTTTTCTGCTCATGGAACTCATGTAATGAAGCCTTTAAAAGGCTAGGTCAAGACTCTATTGTAATGGGATAGGGGATGTGAGCGGTGAAGGCTTACTTGGTTAACTTGGTTGGGTTTTGGCTAAGGGATATAATGGAATTTCGTTAAATGGATTTTTCCCCCAGTTTGGGTTTTCCCAAGGTAAAATTTGTGTGTATTGTGCATGTGTTGTTTTTTTTGGCTCGTAATAATTCTCTTAGTAAATATTTTATGTGTCTCCAACTAATATTTTAACATCCCTTCATTTCAAGAATGTATTAACAACCTCCTAGGTTCTTTATATGCTTTGGAGCTAGAAAATTACCTTTTATTTTAGTTATGGTTAGGGTGAGGATGAGATCATGAATTCTTAACCTTGATGAAAATTTCTAACCATAACGGGAATCTTTAGTAATATAAATCCATTAGCAATAATTTATAAACCTCTTGTTCTTCCAAAACTTAAATTATGAATTCGACACCAAATCTGGCCCTATGTATGAGTATTGAGAATATCATGCCACCCTTGAATATTCAAATATGAATATGCAAAGCATTATTGATCTTATTTGATTATATACCTAGAATTATATTTTAATCAAAGTTTTGTTTATTGAGGAATTACATTAAGATCACTTTAGCATATATCTCAATAAGATCCACTTAAAATGTTGAAGCACAACCAAATGTAGGACCAAATATTTTATAAAATAAAGAAGTTAATAATAGTGAACCAAAGAGTTCGGTGAAATGTGAGACCATTTGTAAAGCCACATAAGATGATGCATATATTTAGGCCAGTAAAGGTAGACCAGAAATATCTACCAAAACCAATGTATTTTTTTGCAAGTAGATCTGATTTCCACTTATTTATGAAGTCGTTAATGCTTGAGAGTATGCTTCCTTAGAATCAAATAAGAAAAATATTTTTTTTGATACAATATATGCATAATATGATTCTTTGATGTTCAATAACACATGGGAATTAGTTGAGTTCCTAAAATGAAAATAAACTATTGAATGTAAGTGGGTTTATAGAACAAAGTTTAAGGGATATGATAAAATTTCCTCATGATGGTTATGAAGGGATATACCTAGAAAGAAGCGGCCACTTACAAATACACTTTCACGTGGATAATCATATGAATCAATTCCATGTAACTATTGTCTCTTACACTATAAATACCAAAAATTTCATTTTTGAATAGAAAGTTAATAGAAGAAGCCTACATGAAACAATAAAAAGGATGTATGTTTAAAGGAAAATTTTAAATGATGTTTGAAAACTTATCAAAGCATTTTATGGATTGTCCTCCAAGATGTTCCCCGTGCAATGAAATGATGTTCCCCGTGCAATGAAATGATGCTTGGGTATTCATTAGTAAAAACCTATCCTCTTTAGGCGTTGAAAGAAGAGTGTTTAAGTCAAAGGGGGAAACCCTTGGAATTATTAAAATGTTAGCTCTTAAGCATATTTCCACTTATTTATTTAAAGATAAATAAAGAATGAGATAAATAATTAACAAATCCCAATGAGCATAATCACACAAGGTTTCTTATCCAATGGGAATTGTTATCTCATAGAACAAGTTATATAATTTTAAATTTAGAAATGTGGAGGCTTTAGAGAGAAACAATATCTAATAGTTTTAGAAAGTGCATATGGTGAGTCTCATTCATTAGTATATTAGACTAAGAAAATATGTTGAAAATTATTCATGAGTTTAATAATTCAAAACAAATATATTAAAGACAATATTTCACATAAAATACCAATATGGCATATCACCTCCATTTCGTAGGGTAAATATATTAGAATCCCACATCTAAATATTAAACTTCGACTCAATGCAATATTCATAAAATACTCAAACATGATTCACAAATGGGCACCATATAATTTTGATCAAATACGCAAAGGATTACGAAATATAGTGACTTTGATATTCAAGCATCTATAGAAAAGAAATACATTATTGATTACATTACATAAGTTAATAAGAATTAGATAGACAACCTAAGTGGTGAACATTATACAAACTCAAGCACTGATCACGATATCCTACAAAGATGATCATAAGTCCCACAAGGATAGGAAAAGTGGATAAAATATATCAAAAACAAAAGATAATATCTACATAAATTTCAAATCATCAATACTAAAATATCAAGCTTGTTGTGAGTGCAAGGAGAAAACATAAAGGGCCATCATCAAATTGTGTCCATAAGAATTTGTCTCATGCACCTCAAAATATTTGGTAATCAAAACAACAATCTCATAAAGGTTACCTCCTTCTTGTTGAGAGAATCATAAAATAAGTATTAGCATGGTCAAATTTCTCTGCCTCAGATAATCCAAGAACCATGTCATTGGTACTCATCACTACTCCTATTAGTTGCAAGCCAAGAATCAATCACAAATTTCACCACCAATGTAAAAATATATAAGATCATCAATAGCATAGAATCATGCAAGTTAGTACATTCATGATTAATAACTCCAAAAATGCACAATATGTATAGCTAATATTATACCCAAAAGATAACATTGGAAGCTACTCCATCTGTAACAATAAAATCCTATAAAATCCTTGAGTCGAAACTCAACCAATTTTTTTTATCTCTATCATGAAATGAATCAACCCATCGTAGGGTTCAAAAATCAACAAAAAATAAATTAGTTAAGAATTCCTGTTACAAACATCAATCACTCCAAACATTATCATCCAATGGAACAAATAACCCACCTATCACATTTCCTTCCAAGAATCACAACCATTGAAATATAGATCACATACTAGCATCAATAAGTATATCCTTTACCTATAATAGTTGAAAACACTTTGGCATCTACCAAAATGAATTAACCACATATAAAAAGTCCTCTTGGGAATAAAACCCATTGATTATAAATTCATGCCACCCATAAGTGAAGTAGAATAAACCAATATCCACTAAAAAAATCATCCAACTATCATAAATCTTCTGGGGCATCTCACTACTAAAAATAAATTCATACTAGCCACTGGTAAAACAAAAAAACCATCTACCATTGGTAAGAATGAATTTTCATCCATAGGAACAAATCAACCACCTACCATAGGTCCTACTAGGCATGCATCACGCCCACTAAAAATAAATCATTCCCACTAAAAATAAATCCATACTAGTCAGCAATAAGTAGATCTACCACGTATCACAAGTGAGAACACATTAGAATCCATTGGAAAAAGTAAAACACATATTATATGTCCTCCTAGACATCATGCCTACTTAAAATAAATCCATACCAATGATCAATGAAGTAGATATACCACCTATCATTGGGTGAAAACACACTCTCATCACAAGATAAACTATGGTTTCAACCCAACAAACTATTCATAAGTGCAAGTGCTCATGTTAAGAACACTTGGGTGTCACTACCCAATAACCACTCCCATGTTCAACAATTAAAATGTCCAACCTTTAATTGAAAAAGAAGATAATGTTAGTCCAATCAACTCTAATTTGATACACAAATTTTGATAATCAAATAGTTAGTGCAACTTCTAAAATTTCACCAAAACTGAGGTTCCCCAAATCTAATCCATATCAACTTTCATCCCTAAGGATTCTATGAAATATGAAATTACCACAACAATTTTTCATTTTCAACCCAATCCCACTCAACAATCCAAGAGAGTACATACCATAAGAGTGTTCTTAAACACCATAATATTATAGCTCTTAGGGTACAATTTTCAAGACATAGAACATATACGAAAATTTCTATTACAACATATTAGAACAAAAAAAAATCTTCCCATTTATCTTTCAAATCTGTGTTAAATCACTTAAAAAATTAATTATATGTCAGTTAAAATCGATATGAACAACAAGGGTTGGAATGTAATAAAAAAGTTTAAAAAAGGTTGAAATGAAATCTACATATACACAAAAGATGGAAAACTAGAAACTTCATATATTTTAAAATAAAAAGCATAAATAAATACCATAACTTTATCACAACATTGGTGCAACTCAATCTCTCCAAATCCTATCTACGGAAACTATAAGAAAACCTTAGCCACCAACTCCTCCTAGATAGGAATAATTCCTAACCAAAGTTGGTCACTCCACTAAAGATCTTGAATTTTCTATATTCAACACAAGTAAGTCCTCCTTAGTACACGCATCACACTTATATCACACAAGTTCTCTAAGATACCCTATTGTCTTCCTTAGGCTTGTTGATCTCTTTTCCTCTTCGGGACAATAGTCACCTGCTAGGGTATTCTTAAGGAAGTTACCAAGATCCCCTCTACATTTTTATAGAGGTGGTACTCCTATTTCTCACTCATATTTTCAATATAATTCATCAATCAAATAACATCAATATTTTATTTTATTTAAAACTGTGAGTGGAACAATTGGTGGAATAGATGGAAAAGTAACAAATAAATTATAATGGAAAAATAATAACCCCACATACAATAAACATAATAGCTACATTCATTCCATCCCATCCATCCATTCTAGTAGTGGAAGAAATGGATTTGAAGCAAGACTCAGAGATAGAAAAATAAGATAATGACCTAGAATTTTATAGAGATTTAAAGGATTTATTTCATTCAATATCACAAATATGCATAGGAGAAACATACATGAGAACTAATTGCTTTAATAAATTCTGAAATCACATTGCTATGAACTATTGGAATAAATCTCTGTGAGAGTAAAAAAATTATTACAACTTGATGTTTAAGTTTGAATAAAGTGCATTCCTATAACACAACACAATGTTCCTAATTATTAGGCGATTAAAATAAATGCACTTGTCCAAATGGAATGGAATGAGGCTTCCATCAAACAAATAAAATAATAATAAAAACTTGGTGGAAAAGGAGAAATGTGATTAGGGATTGATTGTATAAGTGAACAATACAACAATAAAGTTGGATGAACTCACAAAAATAATAGAGAAATCATGGATGGACTGATGTATCCCACTCCCTTTCCTAGAGTTCGGGCCTTCTCACATATATTTGGGACTTTGAACTTTTTGGTATAACCACTTTTTTGGGGTTATTAAGGGCTAACAATATGTGTTAATGAATTCTTGAGCCACTCCTTAATGTACTCCTTTAATGGTGGAACTGTGATGTCTTACTTAACACAGAGTGAAAACAATTCTTCATCATTTTCTTTAAATTTCAATGTAACCATTAAATTGATGCTAAGTGGTCTTCATTATCATTTATGAAAGTAACTAACCACCACTTGATTTCTTCTTCCAAAAAACTAGTGAGATTGACAAACTCATTGGCTCATGAAGCTCTAATTACACTCAATTTAGTCTCCAATTTCTCCTTAGGTATAAGCATAAAATCTCTAATTATCAGTGGTAAGTCAAGATCTTTAACAATTTTAAGTGCTTAAGGAATGCATTACTTCTCTTGTCATTAATCTTTTTACCACTAGAAGTTGAGTTTTCTAGCATTTGTATCATTACCAACCATCCTACTTTTACTTAATTTATTCAATGAATTAAAGGTAAACCTTGTTGATTTGTACGGAAATCACTTAAACTTAACACTCTTGCGACAAAGTACTTAAATAATTTTCATAAAAATGTTCATCATGTTCCAAATTATTTTTCAAATATTCTATAAAGGTGGATATTCATTGTGAAAGGTTCTTCAAATTTGAACATACCTCCTAGTTTTTTGAAATAGTACTTAGCCACATATTCCTATTTTCCACAACATATAATCTCATTCCACTAAGAAATTTGGAAGCCTTATTTACTCATGTTGATTTCCATAGTTTATTGTTGTAGCTACTATAACCACCCTCCAATTTTTTTCCCGTGCTCTGATTTTGGAGCCTCCTTTCTGACCACATGAGATCATCCTTCGTTGTCGTCAAGTATTCATCTTTGTCAAAAGACTTATCATTTCATGCAGAGTTTGTGATACCTTGTTTTGATTCCGATATGAACCTTTTCAGTCACAAGCCATCTGTTGCCTTGAATTTGCAGCTTTGATGGTCTTCCCTTCATGAATTTCAAAATATTGGAAGGAAATCCAACCTTGAGGAACTGAATTGCACAATCCTCAGAGGTAGGCTAGTCTTTAGCTCAGAAACTGTGAAATCCTAAGAGGTAGGCCTTCCTTGAGCTCAGGAATTGCGTAGAATCTTCCCTGCCCTCAGAAACTGTGCAATGCACTGAGAAAAGGAGTTGCCCAGTTCCTTGTGATTGGGAATTTCACAATCCTTCTTGGTAGTGTGAGAAGCGATTTTCTCATAAAAGAAAAAAAAAAGAAAAAAAAGAAAAAAGAAAAAAAGAAAAAAAGAAACCTCTAGAAAATAGGGATTGGATAATCAGTTTCCTAAAGTCTAACATAAGTTGTTATTTTTTACTGTTCTGCCATGTGTCTCTTTCTCCTTTATTTTAGGCATGCATGTCATAAAAAATAGCCAACCTAGATCTACAAAATGGATGCCCCTAGATCTCATTTTCACATTCAATCTTGGATCTCTAACATTCCCAAGGAGATAAAGGAGCTTTTGGTGGAGTTTGGGACACTTTTCTGGGTAAGTTTTGAATTTGTCATCTTTTCTATCACTTTTTGTCATTTTTCTTCTATGAGTACTATTTTGTTATTTATTTTCATGGTTTCTGGTGTTTTACCTTATATTAGCTTGTATAGGTGTTGGTTTGGTCCGTCATTCTCTTTTCACAAGTGTCGCACTAAATTTCTTGCTTTTTTCCCATCGATGATCGTCGTTTCAACGACTTCCTCTGCATGTTCATTTTTATTTGGAATAATGATATTCTACACTTGATTTACATTGATTTATCTTTACTTACATAGATATTCACTTTCACTGAACATCTGCCACTTTTCACCATCTTCTCGAGAAGATCTGCCTTTCACTTGGATAGTAGTTCCATGCTCAACTGGGAATTGCACAAGCCCAAGGCTCAAGCTTCATGCTTGACCTATGATACTACACAATGTGTAGTGCCTAGATGAACCAACTATGAATTGCGCAGTTCCAAGGCTCAATCCTGACCCCTTTGCCACCGAGACTGTGCAATGCATAGTCTCTCTGTTAGCTTGCCCAGGCTGAGATTGCACATTGCGTAGTCTCAAGCCTCAATCCTCTTTCTTGGATGCTAAGACTATGTAATGCGCAGTTCATGAATCCAGTATATTCCCTTAATTAAGGATTTGCGTATATTTTACCATTAGTCTTATGGTTGTTGCCCGAATATTGCTTTATGAGCTAATTTGTTGAAGCTAATTTGTATTCATGAGTGCATTTTTGTCTTACAAGTACCACATTTTTTGAGGTCTTCTCTTGTTCAGTTAGTTTCATCATGGCTCACAAGAGAACTGTCTCAAAGGACACTACAAAAAGGAACACCGGAGAGGCAGTTGAGAGTGCTCTAGTGAACTTAACAGTTTACTTAGACACTCAGTTGTTCATATAAAAAGAGTTAAACATCACATGACATAAGGTGAATGAAGTGTTTTGAAAAAATTTCTTCAAAGAGGATCTTGAAGACCGACATGTGTATGTTAATGTCCAAAGATCAGGATTACACAAGGTTGCATTCAGGTACCCAATTTTCCCATGTGCAGACATCATCAGTTGGATATTGTCGCATAGAGATAAAAAGACCATGAATCTCAGTAATTCCCATAGACAAAGGCTTGCCTCGTTTATGGCACATAATTACCACCTGATGTATCATCTTCCGATGCCAGAATCATACATGGATTCACAATTTTACACAGTCATCATCTACATGAGCACAAAGGATGTCGTCAAATTTTGGGTGAAAGAGCCTTCAAAATTCCCTTAGACACCCAACAATGCGTACAAGACCAAATATCTTAGGAAGGCCTATCAATAATTGATCATATTATGTTGCCGAATCAACGGTCAAAGAAATATTGAGACCTTCCCAGAAGAATGGGAATTCTTTCTAAATGAACTTGTGAATGAAGGGAGTCCATTCAAATGGTCAGACCTTTTATCTTAACAATTCAGAATTCATGTGGCCAATGCAAATAACCCTCCCAAGGGTGAGCAAGACATATTCTACATGTATTCCTATTTTGTGAATGAAAATTTCACTCAGAATTCATTCCTTGAAATGAGTTGGACCTAGTCAGCATGAGAAACTGCTGTGCATATCTACTACAAGCTGCTTTCAGAATTTAGTTTCAAGGGAGTAATGGAAAAGGTGTCAGATCACTTGCTTATTCCACTGTACAAGTTACTTTTTGAGTAAGAGCCACCTTTCCTGTTAGATTGATCCAGGTGGATATTAGTGGCCACCCGCTTATTCCACTTGGGGCCCCACCACTTTCTCTTTCATTTTTTCAGTTTCGGCACAACTTACTATTATTAGCAGTTTTTCAAGTCCTGAACTTCCGGATCCGTTTTGAGGCCCTAAACGATGTTTTTTGGGAAAAATGCGAGCAAAATGGGGCCATGGAACAATGTTTCTCACATCAAAAGTTGTATTCCTTGGATATATCTTTCTAACGAGGTATGGTGCATGTCAAACAAAGATCGTATGCCAAAGTTACGTCCCCGGGAAGTTGAAACACCCTTTTACCCAAACAGGGTCCATAGTTTTGGCGCTTCATCTCCTAGGGTCAGGGTTTTGGATGTTTAGGGTTTTCCATTGTTTCTAAATAATAAATAGGCCCTCAAACCTTGTTGTAACTCATTTCAGAGGCATGTAGCTACCACATCTTTTCTCGGAGATAAGATACTAGCGCCCTAGCAAGTTTATTTCCATTCTGTCTGTAAGCAAATTTCAGTTCTTTGATATTAATGAAATGAAGTGTTATTTCCACTGCATCTTTGTATTTATGGTTACATGTGTATTCTGTTACATTCTTGCATAAATCTATATCAGTGGTATCAGAGCGGTCTACTTTTTCTCGATCCTTCTTTGCATGTCCCCAACGAGGTCGGGGTATAAGGAGTTGGGACTCGATTTGGTTGAAACTTTGCAAGATCAGCCTCGCAAACCCCGACAACCACCCATGGGTGAAAAAAATAAAGATGAGGGAGAAGGATATCCTATCAAAATATTTCTCGAGGAGGCCCTCGAAAAACAAAGGAACGCGATGATGAAAATTTTTGCCTAGATCCTTCAACGACTGCCCACCGGCGGCGCATCTACATCCAACAACCACTCTGTAGGCACGAATCCCTTTAAGGTACAAGTAAAATTTTACATTCCCATATTTGAGGGTGAAATTTATGTAGATGTCGTAGATAGATGGTTGAATCTATTAGAAGGGTACTTCTTGGTTCACGATTTTTCCGACCGGGAGAAGATTATTTTTGCACTCCTCAAAGCTACCCCCCATGTCAAGGACTGGTGGGAAACCTACTATGACAAAAAGGATGAGATAGAACCCTCTCTGTTCTCAGCCATACCCACTTGGAATTTTTTTTGAGATGCCATCAAGGAACAATACTATCCCGTTGGGAGCTATGAGGACAAGTACATACAATGGACCACACTGCGACAACAAAGGGATCAAGATGTGCATGAGTTGACGAATATATTCCATACCTTACGCACAAAGTTTGGTATCAAAGATTCAGAGAAACATTTGGTCCTAAAGTATCGTAGTTTTCTTCACAGATACATTCAGGAGGAAATGAAGTTGCTCGAAATCTCCTCGCTTGGTATGACATACTGGTATGATGCCAAGATTGAGCAAAAATTCAAGCAGAAGAAGGGAGACTTTGGATCTATGAATAAAAAGCACGGGAAAGGTGCTCCCAAACCATAGAAAAAATGAAAAATCCAAGGCATGGAAGCTCAATACAACCAGCCAAAGCCACAAGAAAAGAACAACACCGCGAAGCCAAATAAGGACACGGGAAAGTGGTGTGAGTTCCATAAGAGCTCCACTCACAACACAAGTGAGTGTTGGGCCAAGCAGTTGCTCTGGCCGAGATGAGAGTTTCTAAATTAGATGCATGCTCTAACTCTGAATTAGAACATGACAAGGGGAAATAAAAAGGGAAACATATTATTGATGTGGAGCTCAACGCCACTGTTGCCACTACAAATATCCAGAAGGAGGAACTGGAAGATCCAGAGGAGGCAGATCATCTCTTCCACTCCTAGATGTGCATAAATGGTTCCCCGCTACAGTTCATTGGTGACAATGGGAGCCAAAAGAACCTCATTTCAGTAGATGTCGTGAAGCGATTGGGCTTGCCAACCACAGCGCATCCACAACCATACACCATTGGGTGGCTTCACCAAGGACGAGATCTCCGTGTCAGCCAGTAGTGCCGCCTTCGCTATAGCATCAAGCAATTCATGGATGAGGTATTATGTGACATTTCTCCTCTTGATGTTTCTAATGTATTATTAGGCTAACCATACTTGTGGAAGCGACATGTTGTTTATGAGTCACGACCTCGCGTTGTTATTGTTACTTTGGGAAATACACCGTACAAGATACCAGAGGTACCACCGCCTACCACTATCTCTTTGTTTAATGTAAAAAAATGCAGTAAGCTAATTTCCAAAACTAGGAAATTTGTTTTCCTGATGATCCACCCCTAGGGAAAGAAGAAGACTGTGGCCACGACCTCCAGACATGGCTCCTATGCACAACAACAAAAAATTGACAAGGTTGTGGAGGAGTACGGGGACATTTTCACCTCAACCACAGGGGTGCCTCTACACTGTCAGGTCAAGCACCCCATTAATCTGACCCTGGGTGCACCGCTACCCAATGGACCGATCTATCGATGCTCTATTTTGGAGAACGATGAAATGAAGAGGCAGATTTAGGAGCTATTGTAGAAAGGTCACATCCGGCCAAGTTCATTGCCCTGTGGGAGCTTGATCGTGTTAGTACAGAAGAAGGATGGGACTTGGAGACTCTGTATTTAATATCAGGAGCTGAACAAGATCATTGTCTAGAATAGGTACCCAATACCACAGATTGATGACCTTTTGGACCAACTCAAAGGGGAGAAATATTTTAGCAAGATCGACTTGAAGTCTAGGTATCACCAGGTACCAATCGAACCCTCCGATGTGTGGAAGACTACCTTCAAAGACAAGAAGGGACTTTTAAAATGGTTGGTCATGCATTTTGGGTTGAAGAATTCTCCCACAACCTTCATGAGGTTAATGGAAGACATATTGAGGCCATTCAAAAACTCATTTGTAGTGGTGTACTTGGATGAAATTTTGATCTTCAACCCACTTGGGAAGAGCACCTCCACCACATCCAAAAATTCCTCCAAACACTACGACAACACAAGTTGTGTGCCAATTTGGAGAAGTGCACCTTTGGCATGACCCAGGTTCAATATTTGGGATACCTTATTGATGAAAGGGGGGTGCATGTGGATCCAAGCAAGATCCAAGTCATTCGGGATTGGCCAGCCCAAACCACTCTAACAGAGCTTTGCAGATTTCTGGGTCTTGCTAATTTCTACTGCAGGTTCATGTTGAGATTCTCTCATATCACTTGGCCCTTGAGTAAAGTTTAAGGGAGGAACAAAAGAAAACTTATTTTGTTCGGAATCTCAATAGAAGGCGTTCGTAGAATTGAAACATCACCTCTGTTCTTCCCCAGTGCTCGCATTACCAAACTTGTAACAACCATTTGAGATCGAGACAGATGCCTCTGATTATGCTATTGGGGCAGTTCTTACTCAACAGGGGAATCTAGTGGCATATCATAGTGAGAAATTGTCCGACATAGTTTGAAAGTATCCCACTTATGAAAAAGAAATGTGTTCCATTTTGCAGGCTTGTCGACAATGTAAGCATTACATTTTCGGAAAGGAAACAATCATCCACACAGACCACCAACCCCTGCAGTTCATACAGACACAAGGGAATACAGAACGATCGCCAACAGAAGTGGTCCACATATCTACAACAATTTCATTTAAACATAAAGTACAATAAGGGTAGCACAAATCATGTTGCAGACTGTCTCAGCTGACCACTGATCGTGGCACTAACCACCATTCTCAACTCTTGTGGGCATGAGACTTTTGATTGGCCGCTTCTCTAAAAAAGCGATCCAGAATTCGGCCACACATACAATGCACTCTTGGGGGGTACACAAGTTCCAAATTTTCACCTCCAAGATGCATTGTTATGTCACCTGGGACACCTTTTTTTTCCTTCAAGCGAGCGTGCGAAGATGATATGAGAAGAAAACTACATTCGATTCATTGGGCATTTTAGGGTTGAGAAAACAGTGGCAGTACTGCAGAAGTATTCCTGTTGGCCAAACCTTCGACAGGATGTCGGGAAGTACATCAGATCCCACACTGCTTGCGCCATCGCCAAATCGACCATCAAGAAGCAAGGCCTCTATAATTCACTACCTACCCCTAGTCGACCTTGAGAATCCATCTCCATGGATTACATGTCAGGCGTTCCTTCTACTAAGCATGGAAACGATTGTGTTTTCGTGGTCGTCAATAGATTCTTGAAGATGGCCATTATGGCGACTTGAAGGAAGAATATCACAGTAGAAGCCACTGCTAGAAAGTTCTTTGAACGAGTGTGGGTGCACTTTGGGATCCCATAGTCTATTATATCAGATTACGATAGCAGGTTCCTCAACACATTTTTGTCTAGCCTCTGGTTAATGTTGGACGCCAAGCTCACCAAGTCCACAACTTTCCATCCCCAACTAATGGCCAAATAGAGGTCGTCAACAAGATGATTGTTCACATTTTGCGCATGTAAAATTAAAAGCATCCAAGCACATGGGATGAGAGCCTCCCCTATGTACAACATAGTTATAACCGGGCTCTCCACGTCTCAACCGGCCACAACACCTTTCAGGTAGACTTGGGATTCCAGCCACTATGTCCCATTGACGTAGTCATGCCATTTGCGACTACTCAGGCTGATCCAACTCATGTCTATTCTGAAGCTGAAAAAGCGAAAAAATTCATTGAGCACATTCAGCACATCCGCCAACAAGTTCATGACATATTGAACAAAGCCAATGCTAAGTACAAGCAATGACATGATCAAAATTGGGTGCCACACAACTTCTAGGTGGGTGACAAAGTGTGGCTACATTTGCAGAAGGAGCACCTCACTGGACCCTACCGCAAGATTCTCCTTCTCTGATATGGGTCATACACCATCACCAAGGTTGTAGGGAACAATGCCTTCAAGCTGAGTATTCCACCATTCCTTGGTTTGCACCTAGTATTCAATGTGGACGGCCTTTTTCCCTACTTCCCACCTCTACTAGACATCTCTGGCATTGCAGAACAACTCACACCAATAGAATTAAACCTAGACTGCATGGAACATGCCACCACAGATTGTATCATGGACATGCAAATCAAGAACACTTGCCAGAAAAATATCCAACTATATCGGGTCGTCAAAGCTAGCCAACTCCTGCACCAAGGCAAGTGGTTCACCAGGGACCAAGTTTAGCTGAAGTTTCCTCATCTTATGGAGGAACTCAACGCAATGGGGAACATTTCTTCCTGAGGGGGGAGGAATGATCTAGGTGTATATTGGTGGCCAATTGCCTATTCCACTTGGGGCCCCACCATTGTCTCTTTCAATTTTTCAATTTCGGCACAACTTACTATTTTTAGCAATTTTTTGGGTCCTGAACTTCCGGAGCCGTTTTGAGGCACTAAACAACGTTTTTTGGGAAAACCGGGAGCAACATGGGTCCATGGACTGATGGACTCATGTTTCTCACATAAAAAGTTGTAGTCCTTGGGTAGATATTTCTAATGAGGTATGTGTTAGGACCTCACAATGTAACATTTTTACCATACATATTGACACCACCTTACCCTTTATAACTATATTTAAAAAGGGTTCCATCATCATTTTCATTCACTTTATCCAAAGGTATATGAAATCCTCCTCTTTACTATATATTTAATCTGTTTACATATAATTCCACATTACTCTTATATTTCACCATTAATCGAAGGTAGATTGTTGCTAACACAAGTCTAAAAGATCGCAGATAATTTATGATAAGGAACGTGCTGTGCTGAAACAATCGGCCGTTGCTGAAACAGTCGACTCCGTTGCTGAAACAGTCAGCGGGCACGCAAATTCCGTCACTAGTGATTTGCGATTCTGGAAGAGTATTTTGGGAACAATGGCAACAAAGATGAAGACAAGCAAGGAAGTGGTTACACGGATTATTCTGAAGCCATTACTTTTTCTGTATTTGTTGTAACAATATCTTTCTATGGAAGAATAGAAGGGCCCTGTTTTAAGAAAGAAGAACAGATTTGGATAAACATAGATTTGCTCTGATGTAACTGTAATAGATGTCTCCTCTTTAAAAAGAGGAGACATCATCATTAGAAGGGGAGTTAGAAACTACAGGAGAAACATTGTTTTGAGCAGAAAGGAGCTAGACTCCATTGTAATGTATCATTCCTTTTTGACAGATGAATAAAGGTTTCTTTTGAGCGCTCCAATTTAACTCTTTCCCTGGGGAATCTTGTGAGAAGGAAAGGGCCCGCCTTCATCACAAGATTCACCCGACTGTTCCTATAGTTTGTTGAGTTTCTTTATGATATTCGCACCTTAATTTAATTCTGTTTGCTGAAACATCAGTTGCATAGTTCTGTAATTCCTTAAGCATTCTGTTTCCTTTAAACGCTGCATGAGTTTTGTACATTCATTCTTAAAAGAGACAAGAGATATTTTTCTGTTATCTGTTTGAATGTATGATTGATGTTGGGAAACAGGTGCTGAAGATTCCTGTGCAAAGGAATAGGGTCCTGTTCCCATTGATTGACTTTCTTTTTCCTACAGTGTGATTAGAAACATGAGACAGGTGCTGAAGGTTCCTGTTCATGGGAATAGGGTCCTGTTTTCTTGAATTTATCTTTTCTACAGTTTGATTAGTGTTAGGCAGCAGGTGCTGAAGTTCCTATTTGAAGGAATAAGGTCCTGTTCCCTGTTATGGTTGATTGGTTTCCTTTCCTGCAGAGTGATTTCCTTTCATTAGGATTCTTAAAAGACTGCAATAGAGGAATTGCTTCTACTATAACATAAGTAGACTTCAGCTTTGTTAAAACAGGGTGTGAATAATTAGATTTGTATGATTAATAATTGTGTGAATTTTACTACAACATTATTTTGCTTTTGGAATTGAGCATATCTAGTGCGTGGATGTCTTTGGAATAAACAGACCTTCTCGGGTTGAAAATTTATGTGGAGCTTGAATTGTTAAAACAATTAAAGCGACCAACATTTTGGCGCCGTTGCTGAGGAAGGCAATTATATATTTCAAAAGCATTAATATTTTCTTTCTAGATGTGCAGATTGTATGAGAGGACGCGGAACCCAGAAGAAGAAGAAGATCTTGACGATCGAGCAAGTGTAGTAGGAGAACAGCCAATGGAAGGAAACAATGAAGACTTCTTTGGTGGAGGACGTGTAGATCCTGAAGGAGAAGGAAAGGATGAAAATTCTCTCTCTACCTTGGGATTTCCTATCAGTGATATCCCTAGAGGAACAACTCCTATGAAGAATATTCCATTGTCAGCTTTACCTAACTTCCATGGTTTATCCTCCGAAGATCCGGATCAATTTATTTTTGAATTTGATATATTATGCAGAAGTTATGATTATGTTACTAATGCTCAAAAGTTGAAACTGTTTCCAACAACATTAAAAGGAAATGCTTTAAGATGGTTCATGAGCCTTGGAAGTCAGGTAATCACAACATGGGAATAGATGAAACAGAAATTTCTGCTTAAATATCAAGACTACTGTCGGACGAGAGAAAAGAGGGACGAACTATTCAATATGGCACAAAAGCCAGACGAGAATCTGGAGGACTATGTAGAAAGGCTGCAGTATAATCTACAGAGATCTGATCATCCAAATATAAGTAAGGAAATTCGCAAAACAATATTACTTAGAGGACTAAGGGATGATTGTTTAGACATGTTAAACATGCTTGGCAAGGGAGATATATCTAAGGAATCATATGATGAGATTGTTGAACTTTGTAAAAGATGTTCAAGGGGAGCTGCAAAGAACAAAGTAAGTAATAGAGATCCCACCTATTCAAGAGTGCAGAAATCAGCCAGTGGGGGAGCAACAAGAGCTGAAATAGGTAATTTACTTGAAGAATTTAAAACTGAGATGTTAAGTTCTTTTGCTTCACAAATTGACACTTTGCAGGTTAAGAAGAAGTAGGCTGAAGCAGAAGCAACTTTGGCTGTCTTTTGCCCGAAGTGCAGAGACAAACATCCACTAAGGGAGTGCCCATTGGACAAAATACCAATCTGCACCCTTTGTGAGAAAGATCATGAAACACAACAATGTCCATCTCTACCAGGAATAAAGGTAGCATTGCAGCCAACGGAAGAAGAAGCTGAAGCAGTTTACTTACTAACTCAAAGAAGACAATGGCAACCAAAAGGACAAGGTATGAATTCTAGTATGCCATGTAATCGTTGGAATAATTATTCTGCTTTCAGTCAAACAAATTATCCTCCCTTTTTTCAAATGAAATACCCACCCTTTAATCAAATGAATTTCCCACCCATGCAACAATCAAACCCTCCCTTTGTTGATCCTACAATGTGGACTCCTTGGCCCCCACAACAGCCATCTTCTTTTAACCCTTGGAATTCAAATTGGAGAAGCCAACAACCCCCATATCCAAATCAATTTCCTCAATTTCAACAACCACTTCCTCTGCCATCAAATGCTCCACCAAATAACCAAATGAGACCCCAGCTACCTGTGCAACCAAATCCTAACCCCAATAATAAAGTTGTGCAAGTCATTGATATTCAGAATCAGCCTATATTTCCTACTATACAATGAAATGATATTCATTTGAGATCCGGGAAAATAGTAGAGCCTATTATTGATGACATAACCTCTTCTGATTCTGATAAAGAGGAAACTAAGAAACATAAGAAAGCACAATCACCCTCTAACAAGGGTATTGAAATAACAGAACCACCATTCCCCGAGCGTTTAGTTTTAACTAGAACGCCTGAAACACCTGCTTTTAATATTTTAGGGGAATTGCAAAACTTGTATGTTAAAATTCCACTTTTACAGGCACTGAGAGATGTACCAATTTATGCGAGAACCATAAGGGATATTTGTGTTAAGAAACCTGGTAGGAAAACTAAATATCCCCTTACAGTACATGTGATGGGTGATTTATCTGCATTAATGTCTGGAAAAACCCCTCCTGTGAAATATGGTGATCCCGGCCATCCTACTGTGACAGTTCAAATTGGTAAAACAATGATTCCTCAAGTTCTGGTAGATTTAGGTGCTGCAATAAACATAATGACTCTTGAAACTTCACAATTGTTACAGCTGAATAGCACAATCAGAGATACACCAACTATCCTAGAGTTAGCTGACCGTTCTACAATTAAACCAGAAGGAGTTGTTGAAGATCTAGTTATCTCAGTTGAATCCTGGAATTACCCAGCTGATTTTGTCGTATTGCAAACTAAAACAAAGCTGGGGGGACACCCTTTAATTCTGGGGAGGCCATGGCTGGCCACAACCGATGCCTTTATCAGTTGCAGATCTGGTTCAATGACAATTTATAATGGTTATGAAACCAAACAACTTACTCTTTACCCTCATGCTACACCCATAATTAATAATGAAGATTCTATGTGGATGGATTATGATGATAATGCTATTAAGCCTATTTTAACTATCGGACAAGCCTTAACTCTTAAAGACAATACAGAGGATGAAATAATTAATAATTTTATTTTTGAACCTTCCTCTGTAATTGCTGAAACACACAATCAATTGACTGCAATTTTTGAAACAGATACCCAGGAAAAGATTGAATCTGAAGACTTATCTCAGACATTAACCACCATCTCATCTAAAAGCATAACAGTCAAAATTGAACCTGGCAAGACATTAAACATAAATCCTGATCGAAAAGTTGCTGAAACACAGCAGTTAATGAAGTTATTACGTGAAAATAAGGAAGCATTTGCATGGGATTACACGGATATGAAAGGAATCTCTTCTGAACTATGTACTCACCGAATTTATATTAAAGAAGGATGCCGACTAGTCTGTCAACCCCAAAGAAGAATGAACCCTAATTTACTGGAAATTGTTAAAGAAGAACTTCAGAAATTGCTTAATGCAGGATTTATATACCCCATATCTAACAGTGAATGGGTTTCCCCATTGGTAATTGTCCCTAAGAAAAACGGGAAATGGAGAGTATGTGTTGATTACAGAGCCTTAAACAAAGCTACTCAAAAGGATCACTTTCCTTTACCTTTCATTGATCAGGTGTTGGATAGTCTGTCAGGGAAGAAATTATTTTCTTTTCTAGATGGATTCAGTGGGTATAACCAAATTAGAATTGCACCCCAAGAACAAGACAAGACCACTTTCACTAGTCCTTGGGGAACTTTTTCAAATAGATTTCTTCCATTTGGGCTATGTAATGCACCAACAACTTTTCAGAGGGCTGTTATAGGAATATTTTCTGATATGCTGAATGACTCTATGGAAATATTTATGGATGATTTTACTCCTTATGGTGTGTCTTTTGAAGATGCATTACAAAATCTTGAGAAGGTACTTAAACGTTGTATACAAGCTCACCTCTCCCTAAGTAATGAAAAATGTCATATGATGATGAGTGAAGGAGTAGTGCTTGGACATTTTATTTCATCTCAAGGTATTCAGGTAGACCCATCTAAAATACTGGTCATTCAGAATCTTCCTGTTCCTAAAACACAAACTGATGTGAGAAGTTTTCTAGGACATGCTGGATATGATAGAAGATTTATTAAAGATTTTTCTAAGATAGCTTCTCCATTATTTGTGTTGCTTATGAAAAATGTTGAATTTAAGTGGACTAATCCTTGTCAGAAAGCCTTTGTAGAACTCAAGCATCAGTTATCTATTGCTCCTATTTTGAGGGGACCTAATTGGGCCCTCCCTTTTCATATATCTTCTGATGCTTCAGACACTGCAATTGGAGCTGTCTTGGGACAAGAGGAGAATCATCTTCCTTATGCTATCTACTTTATCAGTAAGAACATGACCCCTGTTGAGCTTAATTATACAGTTACCGAAAAGGAGTTTCTTGCAGTAATTTATGCCATTAATAAATTTCGACATTATATCACTGGTTATTCTACTTTTGTCCACACTGATCACTCGGCTATTAAGTATTTAATGAACAAATCTGTTACAAATGCTAGAGTTACCAGATGGCTATTATTACTGCAGGAATTTGATATCACAATTATAGATCGGCCTGGTAAAGAAAATGTGGTGGCTGATTTCCTTTCACGGTTAAAAACTGATAATGATATTCCAGTAGATGATTCTTTTCCTGATGAGTATTTGTTTGCAGTTTCTGCTCACTCTCCATGGTATGCAGATATTGCCAATTATTTGGTTGCAGGAAAATTACCATAACACCTGTCATACAGAGAAAAGAGAAGAATTGTTCAACAAAGTGCCAGGTATAGCTGGATAAGTGGGTGTCTTTTCTACACAGGGCTTGATCAGGAAATCCGAAGATGCATTAGGGAAGATGAAGTTTATGACATACTAAAATCTTGTCATGATGGCCCTTGTGGAGGGCATTTTGCTGATAAAATAACAACACACAAAATTTTGAGGATGGGTTACTATTGGCCCTCATTATTTAAGGATGCAAAGAAACATGTGAGGGCTTGTGACAGCTGCCAGCGAATGGGTCAACCCACTCATAGAGATCAAATGCCATTAAACCCCCAGGTAGTTTCTGAACCATTTGAAAGATGGGCTTTGGATTTCATAGGACCCATTAATCCTCCATCCAATCAAAGAACTTATATATTAGTCTCTACAGACTATGTGACTAAATGGGTGGAGGCCAAAGCACTTATTAGAGCCAATGAAGAGGTTGTCCTAGCTTTCTTATTTGAAGAAATATTCACTAGATTTGGAATTCCTAGAGAGCTAGTCACAGATGGAGGACCTCCATTCAATTCTCATGGTTTTAAGTCTACCCTTCAGAAATATCATATTCATCATAGAATGACTACACCATACCACCCCCAGGCCAATGGGCAGGTGGAAAGCACAAATAAAGTATTATAAGCCATTCTAACTAAAACAGTGAAGGACAACTGGAAGGATTCGTCTCAAAGGCTCCTTGAAGCACTATGGGCTTACGGAACTACTTGGAGAAACACTACAGGTTTTTCTCCCTATGAATTGGTTTATGGTAAAAATGTTGTTTTTCCTGTGGAATTTGAAATTAAAACTCTAAGAACTGCTTTAGCTGTTAATCTTGATTTGACTGATGTGCAGACAGCTAGGTTGCAGCAGCTTCTTGAATTGGATGAAAAGATATTAGATGCCATTCACCAAACAACCATGATTCAACAACAGAGAATGAAGTGGCATGATAAAATTATCAAACACAAGCAGTTCCAAAAAGGTAATTGGGCCTTATTGTATGACTCTCGGTTTGAAAAATTTCAGGGTAAGCTACGTACACGTTGGCTTGGACCATATGAAGTAGATGCTGTTTTTCCTAATGGAACAGTAAGACTTCTAACAATTGATGATTCTAAAACACCTCTACTAGTCAATGGTCATAGGCTTCGTTTGTACCAGCGCCCTGTTTCTAAAGAGGATTTCAAGGCTGCCTGCATGACTGATACACATTATCTTTTTCTAGGGGAGTCTTCTGCTCCTCACAACATTTAATTTTCTGCACTGTATTTCTAGCATTAGATTAGATTTAAAACTAATAATCCCTGTCCAGGGTTGGCATGTTACAATTGAATTTTTCAGATTTTGGAAGGACTCATTAAGGAGGACAGATTCATCACAAGAAGATCTGAAGCTTCAATCACAGAAGCTTGTTCCCTTCATTTCAACCCATTTCCTAGCAATATCCCTTTTATCACTTATCCCATTTCTACATTTTTCCCTTTTTCCATTTTTTTCCCCACTTCTACCATTTCTGAAATATCATCCTTCAGCTATTATTTCCCGTTCCTTACTGCTGAAATTATCCCTTAGAAAATACTTCCCCCACTTGTCTTAAACCCAAGTCATTATATCCCATTCTCCTTATTTTCCCCTTTGCTGAAACACCAGTTTCAGCAACATGTCATTCATTTTTCCATTGCTGAAACACCACTTTCAGCAACCTGTCATTCATCTTTTCATTATTAAAACACCATTTCTTTCCTCTGCTATACAAATTTTTCAGTTCTCCACTTTTATTCTTCAGATCCCTTGGGTGAATATTATTCAGTATTGAGCAGATCCTGATATGCTCCTGTTTCTACATTCCAGAGAAATTTAAAGATTCTTCCATTAATATCAAGCCATTATGAAGCACTCTATACTTCAAATTATAAAAACAAAGGTAAAAATATAAGGTATGTGGTTTTTATGTAATACAGTTAAATAATATTTTAAAGAGAGGATCTTGCTCATAATGATTACAATCCCCGCACACTTAAACATCATTTCACCATACGTAAGGGGGGAATTTCGAAAACTGAATCATCATTCCACACCATCCAATCCTCCGTCACTCTTCATATCCATTATTTCCACCGTCATTGAGACTCCATATCCTCTGTTGCAACAATTAGCTTGACCAAAGCCTGTGTTTCTGTTCTCTGTGCCTCTGCATGTGACTCAAGTTAGTAGCTATGGGAGGTTCGGCTATCAGACATGAGCCTGGTTCGATAACTCTTCTTGAATTGTTCCCGGAGGCCTACCAAATTTTTCAGCAGGCAGGATGGATAACATACTTCGAAAGGTTAGGAGAATTTGATCCTCAGCAAGTTTTAGAGTTTGCGCAGAATTTTCAGGAAGACTACTCAGTGGTTCAAGGGGTCTGAATTTCAGTCACAGAGGAAGATATAGCACAAGTTTCAGGGTTTCCGGTTACAGGTGCTCGCTGGTTCAGCAGGAAACAAGCCATTTTAAATGCACAACAAGACTTCCTTCTTCCAGAGGAACAGATTGAACATAAAGGCCACGGTATAAGTCTGCATTCATTACCTCGCCCATGGCCAACAGTAGCTGAATTCATCAAGCACTATTTGACATGCGAGGGGCGTTACCAGGTAGTTTATCAACACGACTTTGTTTTAATGAATCATTTGCGGCATGGTCGATTAGTTAATATTCCTTATTATCTGCTTGGTTGTATCAAAAACATGTCATATTACTGTAGACGGGTAAAATTCCCATTATTATCCCTTACCCATCATCGCTTATGTCAATTATTAATTCAGAGGGGTTTTTCTCAGCAAAATTCCCCTCTGAATAATCCACTCCTCATTCTCCAGCAAGCCGAAATTCCCCAGCAAGCCGAAATTCCCCAACAAGCCGAAAGTTCCCAAGAAACTCCCGAGAGTTCTTATGAAAGGCAACTGGACGATATCCCTAACCCCCCATTGATTCCATCCTCAGAACCAGTTGACCTACCCCCAATTTCATCCCACTTAGTAGAGTCACCCCTTCCCACTGTTCATATCTCTAGCGATGACTCTCAAACACCCCCATCTCCCCCTACTCATAAAAGGAAGAGACGAACCCCAACAGTCTCTGTCTCAAAACGACAAACAAGGGCCACATCCCAAGTTTTCACTTCTTCCGAAAGCCCTTCCCCTAGAAAAGAATCTTCTCCTACAAAGAAAAGGAAAGTCACTGACTTCTCTGCTTTCCTACCTAGGAGGAAAATGAAAATGACTGTTGAAACTGAAGTCACTCCCATTTCCCCTGACCCTGCGACTATCCTGTTAAAACTTCAATCCTCATCACCATTCCAAATTCCCCAACCATTACTCGTCTCGTCCTGCGGCACTGCTCCACAAGAACCAGTTGCCCGGAGTAAGATGACATCGTTTACTACTCAAACAGTAACTACTCCACAAGAACCAGTTACTTACCCAGAAGCTGAAACACAAGAACCAGCTACTGTGGTACAAAAATCATACACCAAGCATGATAATACAAGGAAACCATCTGTAGCTGCAACACAAGAACCAGCTACAGCTGTGGATCAGCAGACAACTCCAGCAGAATCAACCAGCACACAGGGTTCACCCACTATGGCATCTTTATTGGAGGAAAATGAGTTTTTGAAGTCAGAACTAGAGGCCTATAAGAAAGAATTGATCATGGCAAGAGAAGCCTTTGATAGAGAATTAAATCTCTACATGTTGGCACACACAACATCATCACAAAAGAAGGATCCATGCAGAGAATACATGTGCCATGAGTGTGGTAACATTTACTAATAGGCAGGATACAAAATAGTCAAAATTTAGGTACCTGAGGCATCTACATCGGCTGCAATTAAAGAATAACGCCCTACTGTCACACAAGAACTAGTAGGGCCCTCAAAAAGTCTGGAAAAAGAAACCAAACCATAGATATCCCGCCCTATGTTAGTCAGCTCAGCTACCCAGACGATGGCCCAACCTAGTACTTATAATGCCGGGACACAGACCTTGCCATGGAAACAATTAGAAATAATGAATAACTGGAAGAAACAATATGCTGTGGATCAAGATAAAATATTGCAGTAGCATAAGTTGGCCTGGAAGAATCAGATGTATGCCAACTGGGATATTTGGGAACAGACACTGCAACAACTCAAGGATTCAAAGAAAGAAGTCAAGGAATTAAAGGAAAATTTGGTTTTGATGTTTTCATTAGTGCAAAAATTGTTGGCCACCCAGAAACCCTCCTTGAATTATTCTCTCCTCCTTTCTGAACGTCTTGTTTATTTTCAATTGAAGGCAATTAAGGATGGGAGACCTCATGAATTGCTCACAGCAGAACAATTTGTTAAAACATTTGCTGAGGCCCCTGCTAGTGACCAACATTTGTTATGTGAACTTTATCTCCATAATGAGGCTATGCCTGAGAATAGACAGGTCAATCTCACTCCAATTGTAGGTGATGTACAAATTAGGGAATTTGTTTCATTTCTTGCCAATCAAATCACATGGCAAACTGCTTTTATTGCAAGTAGGCATAATGAGGAGAATCGCCTCCTTTGGATTAGACCGGAACCTTCAAATCCGGCCATGTTTGTAGCAGAATATCACCGATTTTTGCAGAAGCCAGGAATGCACCGCTACATACAACAACTGCAAGCCTCAACACTTCTAAAGTGTCATCAGTTAATCAGAGTTAAGGAAACTGCTGCCTTGAAGGCCAACACCATGTTCTGGCAACAATCATGTAAGGAAAGACAAGAGTATCACCCTTTTAGCCCTGATAATCTTCAAGCTGCACTATCCAGGGTACCAAACTACATCAGATGCATTCAACAATGTGTCGAGAACTGGATTGGTTATCATTTTCACTTCTCGATCTTATGGATGCCGACAGAACAATACCAGTCTCACTACCAATTGGCTAATAGGGATGAGGCAATAGCATGGCAGAAATTGCAGAACAACCAGGGATTCCGAGCTTCGACAGAATCCACCTTCCCCAGTTACTGCTTGAACAACTTGCATGCAAAGAGTCAGTACTCAAACTCTGACTCAGACTAAGAGTTGCCTGAGGACATGCAACCCTTTCAGCTGGGGGGGATGTTAGGACCTCACAATGTACCATTTTTACCATACATATTGACACCACCTTACCCTTTATAACTATATTTAAAAAGGGTTCCATTATCATTTTCATTCACTTTATCCAAAGGTATATGAAATCCTCCTCTTTACTATATATTTAATCTGTTTACATATAATTCCATATTACTCTTATATTTCATCATTAATCGAAGGTAGATTGTTGCTAACACAAGTCTAAAAGATCGCAGATAATTTATGATAAGGAACGTGTTGTGCTGAAACGATCGATCGTTGCTGAAAAAATTGACTCCGTTGTTGAAACAGTCAGCGAGCACGCAAATTCCGTCACTACTCGTGATTTTCTATTCTAGAAGAGTATTTTGGTAACAATGGCAACAAGATGAAGACAAGCAAGGAGTGGTTACATGGATTATTCTGAAGCCAGTACTTTTTCTGCATCTGTTGTAACAATATCTTTCTATGGAAGAATAGAAGGGCCATGTTTTAAGAAAGAAGAACAGATTTGGGTAAACATATATTTGCTCTGATGTAACTGTAATAGATGTCTCCTCTTTAAAAAGAGGAGACATCATCATTAGAAGGGGAGTTATAGACTACAGGAGAAACATTGTTTTGAGCAGAAAGGAGCTAGACTCCATTGTAATGTATCATTCCTTTTTGACAGATGAATAAAGATTCCTTTTGAGCGCTTCAATTTAACTCTTTCCCTGGGGAATCTTGTGAGAAGGAAAGGGCCTGCCTTCATCACAAGATTCACCCGACTGTTCCTGTAGTTTGTTGAGTTTATTTATGATATTCGCATCTTGATTTAATTCTGTTTGCTGAAACATCAGTTGCATAGTTCTGTAGTTCATTAAGCATTATGTTTCCTTTAAATGCTGCATGAGTTTGGTACATTCATTCTTAAAAGAGACAAGAGATATTTTTCTGTTATCTGTTTGAATGTATGATTGATGTTGGGAAACAGGTGCTGAAGATTCCTGTGCAAAGGAATAGGGTCCTGTTCCCATTGATTGACTTTCTTTTTCCTGCAGTGTGATTAGAAACATGAGACAGGTGCTGAAGGTTCTTGTTCATGGGAATAGAGTCCTGTTTTCTTGAATTTATCTTTTCTACAGTGTGATTAGTGTCAGGAAGCAGGTGTTGAAGTTCCTATTTGAAGGAATAGGGTCCTGTTCCCTGTTATGGTTGATTGGTTTCCTTTCCTGCAGAGTGATTTCCTTTCATTAGGATTCTTAAAAGACTGGTATAGAGGAATTGCTTCTACTATAACATAAGTAGACTTCAGCTTTGTTAAAACAGGGTGTGAATAATTAGATTTGTATGATTAATAATTGTGTGACTTTTACTACAACATTATTTTTCTTTTGGAATTGAGCATATCCAGTGCGTGGTTGTCTTTGGAATAAACAGACCTTCTCGGGTTGAAAATTTATGTGGAGCTTGAATTGTTAAAACAATTAAAGCGACCAACAGTATGGTGCACATCAAACATAGATCGTATGCCAAAGTTACGTCCCCAAGAAGTTGAAACACCAATTTACCCAAATGAGGCCCATAGTTTTGGCGCTTCATCTCCTAAGGTTAGGGTTTTGGATGTTTAGGGTTTTCCATTGTTTCTAAATAATAAATAGGCCCTCGAGCCTTATTTTAACTCAGTTCAGAGGCCTGTAGCTGCCACATCTCTTCTCAGAGATAAGCTACCAGCGCCCTAGCTAGTTTATTTCCATTCTGTCTGTAAGAAAATTTCAGTTCTTTGATATTAATGAAATGAAGTGTTATTTCCACTGCATATTTGTATTTATGGTTACATGAGTATTCTGTTACATTCTTGCATAAATCTGGATCACTCATCAAGCAATGCAAGCGGTGTCAAAAATAGCATATTAGTTTGCTTCACCATATGGCACCTACCTTAGAGTGTTCAACAAACATAAGCCTCCACATCAGTTACCACGGTATGCCACCGATAAGCTGGTCATGCAAGAATTTGAGAACCATCTCTCCACATGGTTGTTATCAGTGTTTCAAAGGAAGAAGAAAGCACCTTGTCCAATCCTTCCTTTGCAAATCAAATTGTACAAAATCAAGAATCTCAAGGTTGTTGACATTGAAAAATCAAATTGTACGAAATCAAGAATCTTAAGGTTGTTGACATTGAAGGCAAGGTGATAGAGTGACTTCAAATTCAATTGTTTGGAATTTAATCCATACGATCCTTAGAATGTATGTAAAGAAAACTATGCAAGGATTCATTTCTAGTGGCCAAGAAAGAAATTCTACAGGCATGAGGAGGAAAATATGAATAATTTTTACAATGCCTCTAGGTCCCATGAACTAGTTTTCTTCACTGGAAAATCGCAAGTTAATCCCCCAGAAGGAAGCCACTCCAAAGCCAGAACCAACAAGAAAGCACAACCCAGTGCGCGAGAAAGGCAAGAGGAAAATTGCGCATAGCCCAATGGAAGAGTATAGCCGCAATATGAAAGCATATCCAGTCATCCTAAAGGCGGAAATAGAAGCAGAAAATAGGATGGAAGCAGAACAACAAGAAAAGGAGGAACATTCCAATAAAATATTGGAAGAATAAAGGAAGAAGAAAGAAGAAGAAGAAAGGAATAATATGGAGGAAGAAGAAGCAGCACATAAAAAAGTCGAAGAGAAAGAGAAGAACCGAAAACTAGAAGAGGGGGGTAGACAATTGCAGGAGAAGGAACTTGCTCAAGAGATATAAGACTTTATCATAATCCAAGACATGGAGATGGAGTTGGATCCACAAAATCAAGATGTTGACCTTATGTCGAGCACACAGGTGGTCACCATTCACTTTCCCATTCCTTTGACAATAGAGAAATATCTGAGCAAATAAGAGGAGATTGTTGCTCTCGATGATGGTATGGTCATGGACACATAAAATCTAAATTTCAATGAAATATAGAAGAATATTGTACAAGCATAGAAGAAACATTTTCCAGACGAGCTCACATATTCAACATTCATCAGAGAAAGGGTAATTATCACAGACACTAGGAGAAATCTAGTAGAAATTGCTGCAACCAACTTGGCCTCTGAAGGTGCTTCCAAGTCAAACACAAAGTATCTTATGGCTGAGAATAAACACATGGAAAATAACTTGCAGGCTGCAAGGCAAGAAGTAGAGCAAAATTTCGAAAAGTAACCTCTGCACAAGCATGTCTCGAAGAACTTAATGCAACCATACTTGGAGAAGTATCGACACTATGGGAGATTATGTAGAGCCTTTATGAGGAGCTGGTCACCATGCATAAAGTAGTTGACCTCTTGCACGACATGCAACAAAAGTGCGAGTATAATGCTAATAATCTCAAGGTTTTCCACACAACCATTGCTACCGTGCATGAGTGGTCAATGCAACACAAAGGTGCACTGTCCGAATTGGGAAAGAAAATAAGGCAATAGGTAGAGATAGAGAAAGCACAAGTGTGGATGATCATCCAAAGCAACAAACAACTCACCTCGTTCATCGCAAACATTAAGGCCTCATATGCACGATTATACAACAACGTGGATTCCATGGTGAAATCACATAAGATCCCTTCGGTTGGCTCACTCACCAAGGACCAACGTAAAAATCAAGTCAAGAAGGAGGTAGCTGAATACTTGGACCAGCTGAGATAGATCACCACCCAGGAATATTTGGAGGTGAACAGGAGAAATATGCAGAAATATGTTGGTGGCCCTATCTAGATTAAGACTATGTTGATATTGCAGAAGAAGGACATTCAAACCGGTTCCAAATCAATCTATCTGGATGTAATGGAGGCTAGAGTCCGCTTCTATCATAATTCCATCGCATAGTTTTGGGAATTCGTCGCTCAATACAAAGCTTGGCATAAGTATATAACCAAGGAACTACAAGTAGAAGTGATCGAGCTGAGAGTTTCCCCAAACTCAATCTTAACATGTTTTATCTTATTTGGATGTCTACTTGGCTCTACCATATTTTATCTTATATGGGTATGAAGAATATTGTAATATTATTTTGTAATTAATTATTGAAATTCCAAGTGTAAGTTGTGGAATGTGAAGAGCCATTTGTAATTAATTCCAAAGGTCATGGTTGTCGGAAGTGAAACAGTCACTAGGGAAGTCAAATATTCACAAAGGGAGATGAATAGTCACCCCTTTTTTTATAAATATGGGCCCTCACGAGTCATGTAAAGGGATTTTGGCCAATATTTTGGCTTGAGATCAGAATCTTGGGAGTTTTTGTTGAGAGCCTTGACTTCTCCGTAGCATAGAGGGAGTATATTTATTTGGAGGAGCAGGTGTCAGCTTCACGTTCCATTAATGGGGCTAGCCTTTCGTCAAAAGTTATATGTATGCTTGGAACTTTCACTTTAATAAAAGCTCAGACCTGACATGTTTTCATGCATATGTTGTGAATATAGTAGGACTACTCTTGTTATGCTTTCAATATATGTTATTTCATTTACGCTAATGCTTATGAACTATTTCGTTTGCATTAGTATGAATCTTTTTGAATGCGTGTTGTTGTATATTTACATCATGGTTAACTTGTGAACTATTTTGTAGGATAACTTATGATATATTTATGCTCGTGTGTTCCTTTCAAGTTTCATACTATTATAGTCTTCTAAGGGGCTCACTCACTTTCCCTTTGTCATGCTAGAACCTTTCAGGCATCACACCTTACCCTCCACAAAGTCACACACTTGTTTTCCAAATTCACGAATACATCATTCTATGTGTTATTGCAACCAAGGCATAGCACTCAAACCAACCATTTCTACAATCGTGCCATATTTCGGATGGGAATCCTACACCAAAAAGTGTGAGGTATAATTCGGACTTCATATCAGGGAGATCCCTTGAATGTTGGCAGGTCCAACGCCATCAACATTTACTCTGAGGCATTTTTTATGGATTAAAAATAGATAATGGTTCTCTAAGCAAAGGTTTATGACTCAATCCATCCTCAAGTTCACTTATTCTTATTTTTAATCTAATATTTTCTAGCTCCTACTCTGAAATATAGTTGAAAAAAGTGCTTCCCATGTTCATGTATAATTTTAGTAGTTTTGAGGGTTTGAATCTCAAAATATTCACTTTTGAAGTCCATTTTGAGTTATTTTCTTATTCATAAAATAGACTTTTTTCTATCTGCAACATTGTTTCTTCCTTATTATATCGAGCTTTATGCATGGTTAGATATTTCTCATCAAAATTAGTAGGTTCCTCTCAACCCAACTCCTTCTCTATTCATTGAATTTCAACATTTTGTGATGCCACCCAATCAGGTATAATGACACTATCAATTTACATATTGTTAGCACTCCGCCAGATTCCCAAGGCTGAAGAAGGAATCCCAACAGAGGTAACCACAAACCAAAATTTTAGCTTGGTAGCTAGCCCTAACAAGTCAGAGAGGGCACTCTCCACAAGGTCACAACCAAGAGGGATGGAGGACTTAGGGTTTTAGGCTAGATATGGGTGCAGGGGTTGCTTTTATTTGATTTGGTTGGGTCTCATTAGATGAAGAAATTAGGTTAAGGGAGCTAGGTTAGGGAAAATGAGATAGGGTTGCATGGATTAAATGGGGAAAGTAGGCATAAGGTTTACCACTTTAAGTTGATTGTGATGAGATGTTTTTGAGACTAATGAGAATATAGGAAGAGCATGGGAGATGTATTCTTCCTAAATAGAGGAAAATGGACAAACTATGATCAATTTCCCAAAACAGAGCATGAGCAAGCATGTGTTCTGCTTATCAAACTTGAAAGAGATCATACCATATAGATGTAATGAACATGAATACAATATAGTCTAGCATATGAAACTGAATCAAAAACAACGATAAACATGATACCACAAGTATCCCAAAAAATAACTGCAACTCATCTTTATTAACTGGCCAAAACTGAGTACAATAGTTCCTTGATCAACAAGCTAATGTCTAAACTGATTCCAACCCTTGCTTAGTGTGAAGAAAGGGAATAAATAGACATAAAAAAAACCTTCACTCATCCTCAGGGGTAGAATCTATGAGGTGAGGAAGAGATCCACAAAATACTGAACTGAAAGCTGAAGTGTAGGATGGTCCAAGTGACTCATTCCTAATTACATTCAAACTAATTCATTTTGACTCAATGATAAATTTTACCCAATGAATCCACCCCTAGGTAACTAATCCAAAACATATTTACATTTACCATCATTAATTACATGATTAGAAACATGATTTCTTGAAGAAAAGTCAATATTTCAGAGAAATTCCCAAAAAATCAGCAAAATGGTCATTTGCACCCTCCACTGTGCATTTGCACCCTGGCAGTGTCAATTGCGCCCTCCATTTTCAGGGCCACTTTTTATTGACCTAAAGGTGTCCAAATCAGACCCAATATGGATTTTTGGAAAGCCCTACTTGTCCTCTTTCTAAATATGCATCAAGTTATGAAAACCAAGGTCATTTCCCCCCTCAAAAAATCATTCTCCCAAGACTGGTATTTGCAAAGCGCCTAGGTCAAAATAGGGGCAGAAATGTCATTTTTAGGTTTTTTTTTTGACCTTTTCACCTATCAAAACTGAAAACCAAGCATGGAAACATGGTTTTATGGAATTTTCATGTCTTTAGGAATCGAATGGTAGCTTCCTTTCCCTCAAAAAGTTCCCCAATCATTTGCATAGCGCCTAGGGTGCTGCGCAAATGACCGATTTTCTGCTAAATGTGTGGCCAAAAAAACTCAGAAAATTCTAGATTTTGCAAAAAAGTTTAAACATGCCTCAAAATTGGTGGAATGGTTTATGATGATGTGGCTAGGCTTGGAGGGAAGCCTCATGAAGTATTTCCAACTTCTTCTTCTCCTACATGGTCAAATCTTCAATCTTTGCATTGGCTCTTTTGAGCTTGGCCAATGCAATTTTCTCCTTTAGTGCATGGTGTTTGAATTTACTCCTCAATAGGTCATTGTATTTATTATCCTTTTCTAGCTACTTCTCAAAGTGTTGATTGGCTCTATCAAGGCATTAATCTTTGTTTTCACTAATCACTATATCAAGCTGCTCATTTAGTGTTAGCTGATCAGCAAGCTCAGCCTCCCTTTGTCTTTCTAGAGCTAGAGCTCTTTTCAACCCTCTAGTTATAGGTTTTCTTCTTGGTACTTGTTCCTCTTAATCATCAAGTAAGTGACACTTATCAAGTGTTTCATCTAGCATGGCTTTGGCCTTTTATGCCTCCTTTGATTAGTGACATACTTGACCTCATCAATTACCTGCTTAGTCTTCAATTGCTCATTCTCTTGCTCAAGGAAGTTTATGACATATCTGGCCCTGTCAAGATTAGTTTTGAGCTCCTTAATCATGGCATCCTTACCTTTGATGGCTGCATTAGTGATTTTTCCTTTTCATCCTCATCTAGGTCAACAAGATGAAATTATTGTTTTGTTTCACGAATATCCTCCTCATGATGAATGATTGTCTCAATCATCTTTTCTTTTCCTTTGTCCACCTACTTTTTTGTTGTAGAAGGCATGGCCCCTTCCACTATATGTGGAGAAAACACATGCCTATGGCATCTCTGGTAGGTTTTTGGCAATGACTCAACCTCAACGATACTAGCCCACTTAGGCTCAATGTCCTCAATCCTGCTAGGTGACCCAATGTCATGATGAGATGGAGATGAAGGAGGTGAAGGGGACTGATTTGATGATGTTGAGTGTGGTATGGGCTGATATGGAGCAATGGAACTGGATGGATGGGATGATGAAGGGACATTTTGTGCATGCTAAGTGGATGGCTCATTGAAAATATCATTAGCTATGAAGGTGCTCCATGCAATGTTTAGTTGATTGAGATGGCGGAGGACTATGATTTTTATGAGGGAATGATGGAATAGACTTCTCATTTTTTGTTCATACTCCTTTTTCTGGGAAATGTATGCCATCTTCTCTAGGCTCCGGAAAATATAATAGGGTATGTTAAGCATCCTTACCCTAGTGAAATGCATTAAGATCCGGATGTGATAGGAATATAGCCTTGAAAATCTACCTTCACATTAAAAGTATTTCATGATTATCTTCATCATTGGTGCATATGTGTTCAGGAGGTGAGAAAAAGGAAAGAACCTCTTTGTCTAATTTTGGTGTCTTGGTTTTAAGAAGAAGTCAAAGTCATTTTTCTTCAAATTACCTTTCTTTAACCACTTCTCCCCAACATTTGGGATCCCGGTGGCAGTAGAAATGATAGCAGTGGATTAAGTAAAAGTGACACCAACTAATGTAACTTGGTCTCATGGAGTCCAGATATGAAAAGTGTTGTTAGCAGGGGATGGTGTTGGACCCTATGAATTTTCTCACAAAATTTATAACAAACAACATGTTTGAAGCATGTCACATTCAATGGAGAAGCCAATAGTTCCCTAGTGTTGGTAGGCTCAAGTCTGAGCACTCTTCCTCCTTTATGTGGCCTCGTCACCTCTATTTCCTCTCCTTCACTGAATGATGTGTTTTCTTCCTCTACTGCCATGGTGTTTTTGTCAGAACCCTAGGGATTAGGAATGGGGAATGGGAATGGAAAAATGAGGGATAAGCTTTCTAGGGAAGTGTGAAATGGGGGAGGGGATAGGGAGTAGTGATATGATGAGATTTATGATAGGGATTTGGGAATTGGGAGCATAGGTAGATGTAACACCTAGGACTTAGTGTTTTGAGAGAAAGGTTTAGGAAAAGAGGATTATCCAAATTAGGGTTTTGGGAATGGTTTTTTGTAAGTGTGGGAAGGATGAAAAGGGTAAGGGAGTGAAATTTGGGAGTTTTCACGAGTGTAATGTGATACTAGGGTTTTTTACCAATTCAAACACCAAATTACAACCTCAATTTTGACAACACTTCAACACATAAAATTTGTGAAAATAGTCTTAAATGGCATGAGCTTTTACTGGTTTTTTTGGAGGTTAATGAGTAGACTGAGGGAGCTTTGAAGATGATGTTTTTTCCATTGAAACACCTTTCTAGGGCTTGTTGGTCATTTGCGCCATCAATTGTGCATTTGCGCCTTCACCAAAGCGTTTGCGCCATCAACTGAACATTTGCGCCCTTGCTCATGCATTTGCGCCCTCGACTATGCATGTTCACCCTCGACTGAGCATTTTCACCTTTTGCTGAGTATTTGCGCCCTCGCTTCAGCGTTTGCGCCATCTGCTCAGTTTTTCTTAGCAATTTTGCCCATAAACTCAAAAAATTTCTATGTTAGAGTGCTTTCTTTGTTTTTGGAGGAGGAAAATGAATTTGAATTGATGTCAAGGAGTCATAAATAGCTAAGTGATTTTGAATTTGAATTGAAAAACCCACTTTTCTAATGTCTCATTTCACTTTTTTGAAAACTTTTGCTGATTACTCTTTTCCTTCGATTTTTTTTTCTTCTTTGCAGGATGATGTTGCTGGAGTTTGGCACTTTTCACTTTCAGTTTGGCATGTGTGATTTGAGTTGGAAGTTTGGGACATAACTAAATACATATTATGAGCATAAAATTACATAAAAATTAAAAATAAATTACATCATTGTTTTCAATAAAATGACATTTTATTATGAAAATCATACTCTAAAACCAAAATTACAACTTTAAAAATGATATTTACATGTTGATAAATCCTTTGCAGATGATTGAGAAAGTATTATTTGAGTCACTCTCACACCTTTTCTGAGCTTATTGGGATGAAATGACATGTTTATGAACCTTGAAAAATGAAACCTAATTGGCCTAATGGGACCTTGGATGACCTGACTTCATGGTTTAATTTGATTGACATAATGACATAATGAAATGAGATTTTAAGAATGTTTTATGCTCAACAAGACATGCATATGAGTAAAAAAATGTGAATTTTTGAGGGAGAGTGGGGTTTTATGACTAGGGCTACCATCAGTGACTAATTTTTTGCATAACCTAGTGGAATGATAAAAAAATTCTGTGGGACCCCTAATATGAATATGAAAAGAGTATATTTTGATCACTGATGGCAGGATGCAAATACTGACATTAACACGTATCAATAATATCTCTTGACCCTTTCGTATTATGTGGGCCTTTCTTACTTGGGATTCCTTTTCTTTTAGATTTATTACAACATGTGTTCTTTTGATGGAAATATTGAAGGGTAATTTTTGTCATCCCCTCTAGCACGTACTTCATTATCCCTTCTCTACTCCTATTTGAGTTTTGTTTATTATAGGTAGAGGAGAAACTCCTATGTGGCTAGGAGGGAGAAGAAGATTGTACATTAGTTACATTTATGTCTCTTTTCCTTGTTATGGTCTTTTGAAATTGAGTATTTGTACTAAATTCAATAGCCAAATCGCCGTTGCATAGTCACTTTTATTTCATATTAGAAATATTTGGGCGATTGCCACCAATTTATTTTGTAATTCTTATGAAAATATTACTACATCTCATGGATTATAAATGTTTAGAAACTAACCCTTCAAGGTCAAAACCTTTGATGGGTTCTTCCTTGGTTAGGTTGAATGCATTTACTATTTCAAAAACCTCTGTTAAATGAGAGGAACTTCTTATTGTCACCTTGGATACATTAAAGGGTAGAGAAATGAATTGTTAATTTTTGTTTTTCTTAAAAAATGTGGACCATGTATTGCTATATGTATACCTCTGCAATAAAATATCATTCTCAAACTAATGTAAGAAGAAAAAAACGGCTTCCATCATATCCATACAATCTGATGTAATTATGATCTTCGTCTTGCACATAAATTCCCTTCCCTTGAATTAATTCCTCTACTTTTTGAGTTATCCTTGTGCCACATGTAATATCATGTGCCTAATGCTACTCTTAGGTGTGCCATTGTGGTAATTAATGTCCAATGCTCCTCCTCAACATATATTTTTGGGTCCATCACAAACCTCCATGAAGTATGCTCCTTAACCCAAACGTCCTAAGTCAAGTTTCCAACCTCTAAGGTATATATCCAATGGTTCCAATATCCATGGGCTAGGTTCCATCCAATTTCCTAATGCTCCTCCTAATATTTATGTACCTTCCCTCATTAAGCAATAAAGTCCCCCGTTGTATACATCCAATGGGTTAATCACCCTTTTGGTTAAGGTAACAATCTCCCAGGTAAGGGCATTATGCTAGCACTTTAACCAAGACCAAATATATGCCAAAACCACATTATTTGTATGTGCATGCATCATATCCAAGGCTGGATAGGATGCCTTGATTTCTTGACAAGGTGATTTTTTTTTGAAGTAACCCCAGAAGGTAACACTTTGTGTTTTTCATAAAAGTGTTTTAAGTAACATTAATTGAGTCACTTTGAATTTGAAACCTATAACTTCAGTTCCTACACAAATTTGAAAGGAAAATTTTGCATCATGATATAACATTAGACATGGTTTGCAATATTAATTGTGCCCACAATTATAGGTACAAACACCTTAGAATCCAAATAATCACTACTAATATAGGTGCATTTCTCTCCAAGGAATCAACCAATAAATTTGGAAATTGGCATCTAGTGATATTATAGCTTGGAAGATGGTTTTGCATAGGTCAGGTGCCATGACATGCAACTAGCCACCTCAATTATCTTCTATGACAATTATTTAATGAATTAACTAAGTCAAAACTTGAGACAAAAATTTAATTCAATTGTTGATTTCTTTTTTGAAAAAGGGTAAAATGTTCAACGAAAAATTAATTTGTCATCATTGATCTTAGTGAAGCAAGATTTAATCTGGAATGTTCTTCACTTTAGAGATGATGGTTTAGTGCTTTAAGAAGGGATTCAAGCCATAACGGTCATAATTTGATTGACATGCATTGGGCATTCGATTGGAGTGAAATTTTAATAGTCAATGAGAAGAAGAGCGAGGTCAATGCTTACAATAATGAAAGGAGCGAGATCAAATCAACAAGGAGGTTGACTTTCCTTGTTGTACGGAAAATTTTACTTGTCTGCGTAGAGGTCATATGATAGGTTGTTTACTAGTTTTCAAATGTGGGCCATAAAGGGCCACATAAGGGTTGAGATCGACTCAGATTTGCTACGTCAAATTGCCAGAGAAATTTCTTCTGAAAATATTTTGTAAATGATTTTTGTCCTTAAGCTTAATCAAAGCCCAAATTTTTCTAATTTTCGCCATACTGGGGTTTCCAATGTATATCTGTGTTATTCCATTTTATGTGATTAGATTTGGTGTTTCTTTTTCTTCTCTGCTTATGAGTTAGCTTAAGTATTTGTTGTTGATTGATTAAGAAAAATATATATATTTTTTTCTATGAATATTTTTTTAGCATAAGATCTATAATCGAGTTTAAAGAAATTAACATGGTATCAACATTGTAACCTTTGAATATGAATCCAAGTGATTTGAAATAGGTATCAAGACAAAGAATCAGAGATTAGTGCATAATATTCTAGGGTTTTCTACCATGGCCACCAAATATCTATATGAAGATAGATTGGAAGGCTCTTGGAATGATCATTAGTGGAAGGTTCGAAACTCAGTTTTTCTCAAGGATAAAAAGCTGTGTAAATTTGTTAATACAAAAGTGGTGCTGCCAAGATTAAATTTAATTTCTCTTGAAAAGCACAGAGAATTATTCTGGATGTAGTCAAAGATCATCTGATAGCCCATATGTCAAAGCAATATACTACAAAGAAGATGCAGATACACTCACAAAGAGCTACCTGAGTGAATATCATAGTCATAAATTGGTTCTAAGGGACAAGTTGCACAATATAAGAATGTCCAAGGGCATAAGCATGAATACTACATGGCCAGGATAATGCGATTGAGGGATAAGACAGTGATTGCTAGCGACATGATCCAAGAAACTGAGATTGTACAAAATCCACATAGATTCAACTTATCTTGTAATATGCTAAAAAAAATACTTGAATATATTCTACAAATTGCGGAAACCAATTACGATCACACAATCACATAAACAAGAAAGATAAATAATTTCAATCGCACGACACAAAGATGTATCTAGGGAAAGCCTCAGCTAAAAAACCCTCTATATGTATATTTAATTAAGTCAAGAATATGAAACAATGCAATGTTTCTCTCAGGCTTGAGAACTCTTTGCACTATCTCTGACTATCTCACCCTGATCCCTGCAAGTATGGTCCGAAACTTAACCATTTTCCTGCCTATGGGTTGCTCAGCCTTGCTTATGCATTCTTGGAGGAATTGAGCCCCTATTAACTAGGAAATTCCCAAGACTTGATTGTGCAATTCATCTAAGGCATCCTACTGACCTCATGCATGACATGTACAATTTTATAATTATACAAATGATAGTTCTCTTCCCTTTAAATCTAATCTCAACTGGGCCTTCCTTATAATTGACATGAAACAACTATTTATAGAGAATTGTTAGTTATCTGATTGATTAGTGGCATGTGAATTAAATCAGATTTCATTCACTATACCTCTCACTAGCTCATATCTTAGTTAGAACTAGTTAAAATGATTTTAACTCAAATAATCAAGTTAAACAATTACAACTATAAATAAACTGTAACTGGACCCTCTAAAAATTAGAGTGAACTCTATATGTCTCCAGATTGACCCCCAACTCGAATTGACTAAGATAACTAAGTCTTCCTAACTTAGTTAACTCGTACAAGCTATCATGTGATGTGGAACTACATTTTCCTTCTAATTTAATTAAGGGAAAATTAAATTATAAGCCCTTCTTGTTTCCAATTTCAACACTCCCTCTCAAAAAGGAAGGGATTGTCTGCTACCCTGATCCTGCTTTTGTGGAACTCAAATTTGCTTCTTGACAATGCCTTCGTCAATATGTCTACATCCTACTTCTCCCTGGGAATGTACTCGAATGATATAATCCTCCTTTGTACACAATCTTTGAGATGGTGATACCAGATATCAATATTCTTGGACTTGTCATGAAAAACAGGATTAAACGAGAGTTTGATGCAACTCTAGTTATCACAATAAATCACCGTCGGATCCATCTGTGGACCAAACAAACCAAAAATTATCTTCCTCATCGAGATGGCCTCACATGATTCCTGACTGGATGCCATGTACTCTACCTCTGCTGAACTGAGTGCAACTGATCTATGTTTCCTGATGTACCATGAAATTGCTGCTAATACAATGTTGAAGATGCCCCCTTATGTTATCTTCTCGTCGAGGAATCCTTTCCTAATATGCCTCTCTAAATCCTTGAAGCTTCACTTAATCTGTCTATTTGTACCATAGCCCAAAATATGTAGTGCCTCTTAGGTGTCTCAACACATGCTTTCCTGCCTTCCAAAACAGCTTGGTATCATTAACCATAACACGACTAATCTAATTAACCACATAGCCTATGTATGGTCTTGTGTTCACCAAATACATGAGTGAACCCAAAAGTTGACTGTAGATGATAGCATCCTCCCTCCTCTAGTTTCTTCCTAGAGGAGTATCCATGGGTTTGTTTCCCTCCATGTGGAATTTCCTAAGAATCTCGTTGGCATACTTGCCATGAGATAAAAATAACTCCCCATCTCTTTGCCAAATTTCCAATCCCAGGAAATAGTGCAAGAGCCCCATGTCCTTCTTCTCAAATTCTCTTGCAATATCCTCTTTATAATATTTGATGAAATTCTCATCACCTGTCAGTATCAAATCATCAACATAAAGTGCAATGATCAAAATCTCACCATCTACCACAATATGGTAAAGATTCAAATTTGCTTCACTCTTGGTGAAGCCAAACCTGATGAAGTCGTTGTTGATCCTGGTGTACCAAGCATGAGGTGCTTGCTTCATTCCATATAGTTCTCTCTTGAGTCTGCACACATGAAACTCTCTGTCAAAGCTCTTAAAACCTTGTGACTGCTTAATGTACACCTCTTCCTCAATCATTTCATTGAGGAAGGTAATCTTTACATCCATCTGATGTATCTTCCATCCCATCTATGCTAAGAGTGCAAGGATGGATTTGATTGATGAGGACTTTATGACTAGTGCAAAGGTCTCATCATAATCAATCCCCTCCACCTGAGAGAACCCTCTAGATACAAATATGGCCTTGTGTTTCTCCACACTCCCATCCGCTGCCTACTTCACCTTGTAGATCCACCTGGATCCTACAACTAACTTCCCCTCCAGTCTTTCGACAAATTCCCATGCATTATTTCTGATAATGGAGTCATACACCTCAACCATGGAATCAACCCAAATAGGTTTCTGCAATACTTCCTCGAAAGTGGATGGATTTATATCTACACCTTCGCTCATAAGATCCATGTAGCCAATGTACCGCTCTTGGTACCTTCTATGCCTATGTTGTGATGTAGATGCTCCCACATTCTCTCTAGCATCAAGCACCAACCTATCAACCTCTTTGGTGTGCTTCATTCCATCTTGGGATGTCTTTGCATGAGTGGGTGATTTCACTCTCTACACCTTTGCTTGTGGTTGCTCCACATGTTGAGGTTCTTTTGGTGCCAAGAGCTCCTCAACTCTATGCAACTAAAGCTCCCTCTCAAGGGAAATTCGCATGGCCTTCTCTTCATTGAATTTCACATCTCTTCTAACCATTGTCATCATGTGTGCTTGAAATTACACCCGATAGTTGTGAGGTGTATCCATTTACCCCAGAAATATTCCCGACTCAACTGTTGGCTCTAGATTCTTCCTGGAATATTTGGTCACATGGAAATAAACTGATGAACCAAATTTTTTAAAATGCCACATATCTGGTCTCTTACCTAAAAAATCTTCCTCTGGTGTAATCATCCCAAGTATCTGATGAGGACTTATGTTATGCAAGAATATTTATATGTTGCATGCTTCTACCCATAGATGCAACAATAGTCCCTAATCATGCAACATCACTTGTGCTTCTCCCGCAATAGTTTTTTTCTTCCTTTATACAACCCCATTTTGCTGTGGGTTAGGAGGTGTTATCAATTCCCTTAGAATTCCTTCTGAAGCACATAAGTTATGGAATTTGTTAGAGACGTATTCTCCACCATTTTCGCTCTTTAGAGCCTTCACCTTCTTCCGTGTATCTTTCTAGACAAGTTATTTGAGCTCACAAAACTTTGAGAACATCTCATATTTCTTTTGCGTGAAGAAAATCCATCATTTGTGTGAAAAATCATCTACAAAAATCACATAAGACCTGTATTTTTTTGTGGAATATGTCGAGAATGTTACACACACGTCTGAGTGAACTCTCTTAAGGATCACCTTTTCTCGGCTTTCCTTATCATGAAAGGTGGATTTGGTATACTTCCCTAATGTACACCCTTTGCATGTATGTCACTACTCAAGTGCACCTTTTGGAAGTCTTGTAGAAATCTACTACATGAACTTCAAAGCGCCATGGTGTAGATAGCCCAACCTTCTATGCCATAACTCACTGATGTCTTGGCTCTCCACCTTCTCTGCTTTCGTGCTCAAGGAAACATAGTATTCTACATCCAATTTTTATAGGTTCTTAACTTGAACCCAAATATTCTTCACCTATACCATGGCTTTGTGACGAAGGAAATCCTTTCCTTTGCTAAATATCACATCATAGCTGCGGTCTTCCAACATAGCAACATAAACCAAATTCTTCTTTAAACCAAGAACATACATGACATATTTTAATATGAGAGGAGTACCTCACTCCCTCTCAAAGGTAACTGTACCTATGCCGGTAGCACTATTCCTCCCGTCATCTCCCATCTTGATGTGCATTTGGAGATCCTTCTCCTCCAAGTTATTGAAGAATTATTTGTTATTTGTCACATGGAATGAAGATCCACTATATAAGTACAACACAAAACCCATCACCAATGACACCATGCATGTGATGAGGGTGAAATCCAATTTGAGTTGTGAATCAAGTGCTTCACCTGTCACTCCTCCTGAGGGCTTCTTCCCAATATTCTTTTGTGGAAAATTTGCAGCATAGTGTCAAAGCTCATGACAATGATTTTTTTTTTACCATTGACAAGTCTCGCTTCTTGCCCGCTTGACTAGAATATTATTTGAATAGGACAACTTACCTTTCCCTTTCTTCACCTTTATAGCCAAGACACAATTCTCCTCATCATTAGTCTTTGATGAGGATTCATCTCTAGTGTTTCACCGAATCTCTTCTTATACCAAGTTGGACGACAATCACTCCACTCCAGTAGCTTCTCCCTCCCATTCACTAAGTCTTGGTAGCTATGCTAGCTCTTGGGAAGGCCTAGAAGTGCAAGGCTCACCAAATCATCCCGGGAAACTGTCACACCAACACTTACAAGCTCATATCGACATTGAGTGAACTTCGTCAAGTATTTTGGTATCGTGTCATCCTTTTCCATCTTGATTTTTTTGAGTCTGTCCTTCAACACTAGCTTCATGTGGTCATGTCTATTCTGAAACAGATCCGTTAAGGCCTTCCACATAGCATATGGAGTTTAATTTCCATGGAGTTTTGAGAAAATATGATCTCGAACTACTTCTAACATAATCCCTCTTGCCTTTGCTAGATTCTTCTTTCATTCATTTAGAATTTGAGCATCTGCCGCTTCGAGCTGGGGAATATCACTGTCTAAGAATTACTTAAGTCTATTGTCCTCCAACACTGCCTCCATCATGTCCTTCCAAGCTATGTAACTTGAATTACCCTCAAGGGCATATTCGAGTCTCAATCCAGAGAAAGACATCCTGATCTGTTGGTGGTCCCAAAGACTATGTTATTCATCAGTAATTTTTCTTCTCATGGATGACTAAATAATTATCCTAGATTTATAGAAACAAAGTTCATGAACATTGTGAGTTCTAGAAATCTCACTGCCTTCATTATCCTTAGGATAAATTTTCACTATTTCATCATCCCATCATGTCAAGGTCAGCTCACTACTCCCAAAGGACCCATAATGGGCTCATGCCACTCATTATCACTATGTTTTTCCACCTTTGGCCTCAGGCCTCTATTTTATTTTTCCTAACTCCTTCGTTGTCCATCTAGGTTTTTTAAGGGCATTTTTATTGGTTTCATGACCTCCATGGTTAAACATCAACAAGGCTTGTATCCTGATGCTCTTACACCTCCTCCTATCCTTAATATACCTTCATAAACACTTCCCATCACTCCTATCCCTCAAACTCATCATTTTTCTACAAAACCTATCCTATTGCTACAATTTGACACTTTTCGAGACTAGGCCTGTGTTTTTCCCTTTAAAAACCTTCTCTCTCACTCAATTATTGAAATAAAAATTTCCCCTACTCTCTAAAATCTATCCCTATCCCCAAAAATTTCCCCAGGAATTTAGAAAAACCTTAACCCCTTCATTCCCCTCCCTCTACAAGGCAGTCCTAAATCCCCTACACCAAACCCTCAGTTCCTCTTCCAACTAAGCTAGGGTTTGATATGGAAAGGATGAATAAGAGAAAATGATCCATTTGGTAGATCATATCAGCAAGCATAAGTCCATACCAATTCATAAACATCATGCCTCCATCATTTTCCAAGAATTCATTCCAAGGGCCAAGTCATTTGCCACACCTAGGGCCAGTTTTGTTTAAAAATATGTTTCTGACCAAAAAAATATGAATTTGTAAAAATTAAGAGAGGTTTTTGTGCATAATAGGGCCAAGAAGAAAATTTTCCTTTCGTTTTTACACAGGTATCACGGTTTAGGATCAATGTAAAAAATACGGGCGTCACAGGAGAATTTATGCACTGCTGGAGTGACCTTGGGAAAATCCGGTTTTATCATAGCTGGATTGTCCAAATGACTTTCTTGATGGGTCAAAAGACAACTATACTTGAATATATTTCCAATGAGCTATCATGAGCTCAATTTTGAGTTAAGGAAGGCCTCCAAAATTTGTCTACACTAGCACTCTACATTTCTGCACCATCACTCAACACTTTTTGACCAGTCTTGGGAAACTCAACTTTTGACAGGGAAAATAAACTCCAATCAGGGAAAAAATGGTATATTTGGAAATCAAACATGTTAATATTTCCAACGAGCTATGACGGGCCCAAATCTGAATTTGGGAAGGTCCTCAAAACTTGTCTGCAAGTTGACCATTTTTTGGCGCTGCGCAAATAAGTGGCGCTGCGCTAATCCATGGGCATGACTGCCTGGCGCTATGCTAATCCATGGTCAGGACTGCTTGGCACTATGCTAATCCATGGGTAGGACTTCTTGGTGCTGCACAAATGTAAAGGCTCCTCAAACAAGGAAAGAACTTGCCCCAAGGCTAAAATTCATCCTCCAGGCTGCATTCAAAGAAGAAGAATGCCAAGTAACTTGTCCAAAAATGATCAAAATCCATTTAAGAAAGGCCTCCTTGGCCAAAGAAAAAATTCTGCAAGGAACAACTGCCATTTTTCACATTTATGCAAAAATTATCAAGATGGTTATTAGCATAAAAGAGGTAAGGTAATAAGGTGAAATCATTACAAGCAGATATCTACAGCAAGGAAAGGCAGCAGGCCTATGTTTAAAGAGAATCTGGGTTTTGGTGATTGATTGACAAGACATTGTTTCCAAGCAAAGAGACATCACAAGGACCAAAAAGAAAGAAGACACCTCAACAGAGTCACAAATGTTTGAAGATATTTAGAAATCATGAATGAATAAGGGAAGAAAGGTGAGGTGAACTAAACAGAAATGAATGAACTTGAAAGGGTTGTAGAGAACTTAGAAGAAAGCACTGCTTATTTTTCTCTAACAACCATAAAAAACTAAGGGTTTGGAAAGATGGACAGAACAGGTCAAATAAAGATGATAAGTCCTCCTTCATAAACAATAGAAGGCATTCAAAGGATATCCAAGGTGCCCTCTAGGGTTTCTCCAAACAACACTACTTCACTGCACCAAAGGGAGAGATGGTAAAGTAAATCAATATGAGGGAGCCCTAGCTTTAAAAAGTACAGTCAAAGGTATTCAAAATGGTCAATACAAAGAAAGTATGAGGTAAAGTGCCAAAGGATAAAATCATGCTGAGCATAAGTTCAGTGTGGAGAAAATGAGGTGTCAAAACTCCAAAAGGGACAAAGAAGACCAAAGGCAAATGTGTTGTAGGCACCTGCAGAAAATCAGAAGTGGTCAAGGTAACACATGGCATGATATGGTTGCTTAAAACTCTTTGTCAAAAAAAATATGTTACTGAAACCAGTAAGGAGGTAAAGGGACATGTTTCAGGTCACCTGCAACCAAAAATGCCAAAAGGGATAAGAACAGTATTTTCAGTTTGTCAAATGCATGCCAAAAGCAGTTTGAATAAGTGCCCAGACTTTCAAAGGTAAAAAAGGATGAAAATGACATGTACATCCCCTCAACTAGCCATCACCACAAAAAGAAGAAAGATTCCTTAAGAAAGATTTCAAAAACCCCTGCAAAATATATAAAGGGTATCAGTCAAATGACAAAAATATTGACGAAACATGGTAAGAGTGGGTTATGAGTTTAATTTATCTCTCTCAAGGGGTATAAAGGTATTTTATTTTCATTTTAAACTCATTTGCACTTGGTGGAGAAAATAAAGTTTCAACAGAAAAATCATAGTGTTTTTTACCATTTTCTGGGCAAGTTTGTTGGCGCTACGCAAATCACTAGCACTACACAAATACAGGTTGGCGTTGTGCTATCTAGCCCTCTGCCTGTTCAAAATTGCACTGCCCTGCGCTTATCAACCTCGATGCTACGTAAATATTGGGCGTTGCACAAACGTGGGCCCGACTCACCCAGAGACCGACAAACATTTCACGTGTGCGGCGCTGCGCTAACCCTCGGGCAGGCCTACCGACGATGCACTAATGGGCCGACCCGACAACACGAGCAAGGCACTGCGCAAATGCAAGGAGCCTCCAAAATGAGAAAACCTTGCCTCAAGCTCAAATTTTGTCCTCCATTTTATTTCTGAAAGTTTACAAAGAGCCAAAAAATTGGTAAGTAGCCTCCTTTACTTGTCCCCAAAGCAATTTTCCATAAAATTTTAAGTATTTTAGGGCTTTAAGTGTTCAAACCCTAAGTGAGGTAAACCCTATGTCTTGCATGCAAATGAGCCTTTGTTTCTGAACCTCCTTGAAATCAGTTTGTTGTCATATGAGGGTGAGTGAGTTAGGGTGACTGCAATCCACTTTTGAGAAGGCCTCCTAAAAGCTACAAATCTACTCAATCCTAAGAACCCTAGCCTCCACAACACTCCTTCATAGAAATTACCCTCACTACCATTTTCATTTTACTCCTCTTTCCCAAGTCTGCCCACCATTAGCCCTAATCACCATGTCAGGAACATAAGATAATGTCAGTAGTGAAAGAGGGCAAGTGCCTGTGAGGCCAAAACACAAAAAGAGAAAATGAAGAGGAAAGCGAGGAGGCAGAGATGGAAAATGAAGAAGAGGATAAGGACAAAGATGAAGACAGTAAGGAGAATGCAAAAACCAAAGGCTGCACTGATACTAATGAGACAAACCACAGTGACAAAGAGGCCCTCATTGAAATTCAAAAAACACTAAAAAGAGGAAAGGGCCAAGTAAACCTTGAAATATTGCCTCAATATTTTCTACAGGCTTCTTAAACCCCATGAGGGAGGTCTCCACCAATTTTGAGAAAATTTGGAGCATTTTTTGTTTTTTGAGATTTTTAAGGCACATTAGCGCAGCGCCACTGGCGCTACGCTAATACATGGAGCATCTTTAGGAGGATAAATTGACATTTTTGGACTTCTCACACCTAGCAAATTATGCTCACCAAGTTTCAGATGATTTGGAGCAGGTTTGACCCCTCAAAAGGTCAAAAAACCTCACTTTTTTCACCTTTCTGCCACTGTTTTGGGCCTGGCGCTGCGCAAATGACAGTCTTTGGATTTTTGAGTTTTTGACTAGGATATAGGGGCTAGATCTATAATATACAAGAAATTTTTGAAATTAGACTCATCAGGCTTTCCAACGAGCCATCACGGAGCCAAATCCGACATCGGGAAGGGGTCCAAAACTCGATTGCAAAAGACCCTATTTTCTGCTGAAAGTGGCACTACGCAAATGGACTATTTAGTGTGTGTTGGACCAAAAGTCAACAAAACACACTCATTTATTGCAAAATCATGTTTTAGTGTTTTTTGAAGCAAATCACTCTAGAATTAGGTGCAAGAAGTTATTTTAGCATTTATTTCATGAGATATTTTGTGCCTTGGGCCTTGGATGGTCTCTTAGGCATAAATGACATTTATGAGTGATTTTGACATTTTCCAACCCTATCTAGGGTTTTTTCCCTTCTTTGCTGAGTTAAATAGATAATGAGAGCTTCATTGTAAATGTTGGCATTTGATGAAATTAGAGAGCAATACATGGTTTTTATGAGTGTGGAGAGAAATTGGTTTTGTGAAGTTGATGAATGGCTTGCTCAGATTGATGCTGGAGAAGTTTGTTTGCAGGATTCCTAAGCTTGGTTAATGGTGATTTCTTCTTAATTTGTTTATGTTTTCTTGTTATCGTTATGTTTCATTCTTCTTTGTTTCTATAGAACATAAAAGTATAGGTTGAGAAATGCTCCTTGAAGTACCTTAGTCCTCTTGTTTTCTATGGCCTTGATGTTTTCCTCTACTGGGTGTGTTTGAAGAATTCTTAGCTGCTCTTCAAGCCTCCTTATGCTTGTTTGATTCATCTATGGATTAATATGCTAGTTTACAAATATTATTCATGGTAATCCCTGCTTGTTTGAAACTATCTAAACTATGTCTTGAGACCTCTCTTTGAAGTACTGCTTGCTAGGTTAAGTCAAAGAGGTCTTGTTCTGATCTTGCCCTTTGCCCATGCCTATCAGTTTGCCTCAGAGTTCTTTGTAGCTTAATCAACAACGTTTAGGAGTTCCCTCTTTGATTGATGAAAGTTATTGTGTCATCTTATATGTTTTCTAATTTTGAAGGTGAATTTACTAAAGTTAGATAAGCTCTTATGCTTTCTATGTTTCACTTGAATGTTTATCTTGGATATATATTTTTTAAAGTATTATAATTGAGTAAATGGTTTGCCCTATCTCATGCTTATTATATTTTTCTTATCATATTTAAGACCTTCTTGTCCATGGGTAAATCACAAAGGATACTTCATTTCCCTTTGCCCTACCTTGTTTTTCCCAAACTTGATGTCCACCTGACTTCATACATTACCTTAAGGATCCATTAACCTTGCTAGATTGGCTCTGCAACACACTTTGATTCATCATTGAGACACTCATGAATTTCATTGACTCCATAGCCCAATTATTTAAATACCTCTCACTCCACCTATTCCACTTGACCATCTTACCCAACCAAAACAATCAACAAACCCTACACTTAACAACTAGCCTAAAATAAACCATCTAAAGCAAACAAGAACACATCATTTGCATCTAATAGAGATATTCCTCTCTGAGTCCAGGAAGGTTAGGTCCTAGGACTCCAAATACTAGTTTCATGTTGCCCCGTCATTTGGTATACCAATATTCCAAATCACAAGACCCCAATAGACTAAATCTGCAAATTCGATTCACTTGTTCAAAAAAACTTTGGCTCTTATCTTCTATAGTTATTCCTACTTCGATGCCATGTATAAAATTCACATAGATTCAAATGAACTTGTAATTTGCTAAAAATAAATACTTGAATCTATTCTACAAATTGCAGAAACGAATTACGATCGCACAATCACATAAACAAGAAAGAAAAAGAATTTCAATAACACCCTGGAAACAATGCAATACTTCTCTCATGCTTCTATCTATATATTGCATTAAGTCAAGCATAGGAAACAATGCAATGCTTCACTCATGCTTGAGAGATATCTACACTATCTTTGACTATCTCACTCTGATCCTAACAAGTATGGTATGATACTTAAAAAATTTCCTACCTTTGGGTTGCTTAGCCTTGCTTATGCATTCCTGGAGGAATTGAGCCCCTATTAATTAGGAAATTCCCAAGAATTTATTTCATAATTCATCTAAGGCATCCTGCTGACCTCATGCATGACCTATAAAATTTTGTAATTACACATTTAATATTTCTCTTCCCTTTAACTCCAATATCAACCGGGCCTTCGTTAGAACTAACATGAAAAAAATATTTATAGCGAATTATCAGTTATCTGATTGATCACTGCATGTGAATTAAATCAAATTTAATTCACTAGGCCTCTCACTAGCTCATCTCTTAGTTAGAACTAGTTAAATTGGTTTTAACTCAAATAATCAAGTTAAACAATTACAACTCTAAATAAACTATAATTGGACCCTCTAAAACTTAGAATGAACTCTACATGTCTCTAGATTGACCCCCAAATCAAATTTACTGAGCTAAGTAAGTCTTCCTAACTCAGTTAACTTGTACAAGATGTCATGTGATGTGGAATTACAATTTCCTTCTAATTTAATCAAGGGTGAATTAATTTAGAATCCCTTCTTATTGCCAATTTCAACACTCCCTCTCAACAAGAAATGAGTTTTCGGCTACCGCGATCTTGCTTTTGTGAAACTTGAATTTTCTTCTTGACAGTGCCTTCGTCAAGATGTATGATTCCTGCTCCTCCATGGGAATGCACTCTAGTGACATAATCCTCCTCTTTACACAATCTCTGAGATGTTAATTCCAGTTATCAATATGCTTGGACCTCTTATTTTTAGGTCCCTATATTACTAGTGTAGTCCCTTATTATTGTTAGTGTAGCCCCCTTATTGTTATTTTTGTACCCCTGTAACCCCCATATTGTTATTGTTGCGCCCTTACATTATTATTGTTAGGTCGGCTAGGATTATATTGTGATGCCATGAAATCCTATATATAGAAAGGAGGTTTTGTCATTTGTATCATCTAAGAATTGTTCATTTATGTAATGTAAAGGAGGTTTCCCTCTGGATCTGGCTTATTTCTGATGCATTGATCTCTCTTTTCTTCTATTTTTGGAGCTGGTTTCAAAACATTTGGTATCAGAGCTTTGGATTCTAGGGTTTCGTTGTTCCAAATAGGTCATCGTGGAATTTTCGCTATAACTTTTTTTCTATGAAGTTTCAGAAGCTGAATTTTTCACCACTAGAAGAAAAAATCCTGAGTAACTTCATGTAAAAATTTTAGATCTTGGTTCACAATATTTTCAGAGATATGATTTATAGGAAGTTACAGTTTTTTTAGGCTCCTAAATTTCATCTCAAATAGGTGACCGTGGGAAAATCGTCATAACTCTCTCTCTTTGAGCATCAGATTGGGATTCTATAAAAATGGCCGAAAGTACATAGAATTTAGTTTCCTGTGTATCATTTTCAGAGCCTAAGGAGGAAAAAATGACACTTGGAACGTCGTACAAGTTCTCTCTACTGAACCATGCCATAATTAGGTCATTGTGGGAGATTGGGCATAACTTTTGCTTGAAGAACCCAACTAAAGTCAGACCTGTGGCATTCAAAATAATATTCTGAGGGATACTAAAGGACCAAATTTTAGATATTGAAGATTCGAAAGCACAAAGATAATTTAGTTTCAATATCGAGCTGCTTAAAAGCAAGAAAAAGGTGTGTATTTTTTTCAGATTGCATAAGTCTTGTTTGAAAAATTAGTTTGAAGTGATTCCAAGGGCATATTGAAGCAGATATATTAGTATTGGGTTCTAAAATCCCCCTTAAAAAGAATTCAACACCCATTAAGCCCTCATAAGGTTCTACTATGACTCATGAAGAGGAAGAAGTGCAACATGATATATCAAAATTACAAGAGCAAGTGCATCAAATTTCGCTCTCGCAAAGAGCAACAAAAAATGAAATGGAAGTTTTGAAGAAAGACATGGAAAGTAAGATAGATGGTTTGAATAATGGCATGGAATTTAAGATGGATGGCATGGAAGCTAATATGGATGACATGGAAGCTAATATGGAAGACATGAAGAATGATTTAAAAGCATACATGGAAGGTTTGAAGGAAGGTTTGACAAAGTTGATACAAGAAATGATTCCTAATGGCAAAAAGGTAGTACAAGAAACTCATGATAAGACAAAAATAAATTTTAATCATGATTTCATAAACTCTAACCTTGGATGGAAGAACTGCCATATTCCAAATATGGATATGAGTAAATTTGATGGCAAGGATCCCGTAACATGGCTACTTCAGATGGAGCAATATTTTGATCTCAATTATGTGCATGCAACTTTACATTTAGAAAAAAATACATTTGTATGGTATCGATGGCTTTGCTCCCGAAAAAAAAAATTGTCACTTGGGCAATTTTTACAGAGGAAATGATAGCAGATTATGAGGATATAAAGAGAAAAACCTTCTTTATCCAATTGATAAATCTCAAACATAAAGCTTTAGTGGTGGAGCACATTGAGGATTTCCAAAAATTGAATATATGGGTAACTGATATTCCAGAGGAACACATGATTGATGTATTCATAGGGACTTTAAGGATAAAATACAACATGAGGTTCGCCTTTGGGAACCTAATTCATTGGAGAAGGCATTCAGGTTGGCAAGAAAAAATGAATGTAAAATTATGGGGACAAGGAAGCCTACCACTCACATCTATAAATATGGAAGTGTTCCTACTCCTAGACTTCCACAACCTACAAGGTTGACACCAAAATAATTGGAAGAAAAAGTGGCAAAATGGATTTGCTATAGTTGTGATAGAAAATACATTAAAGGTCTTAAGTGTGCAAAAAAGAAATTAGTTTACATAGAATGTGAAGAGGAGGAATAAAATGAACAAGAAACTTCAAAATAAGAGGATATACACAAGGAACCAACCCTAGAGAAAGAAGAAATGAGTCTGACCATATCATGTAATGCATTGGCAGGAATTACCACTCCTCAAACTCTCAAGATAGAAGGACATATCAAGAAGAAAAAGGTAGTAGTGTTGATTGATTAGGGTAGTACCCATAATTTTATTCATTGTAAGGTAGTAGAGGAATTGAATTGCTTCCTATACCCAGCACCAAAATGTCAAGTGATGGTTGCAAATGGAGGAACTATAAATTGCTCAGGAAAATGCCATAATATCAAGCTAACCATGGGGGAATATGTATTGAATAGTCAAATGATTTCCATTCCAATGGGAGGCGTTGATGTTGTACTAGGAGTACAATGGTTACAATTTTTGGGGACGGTAGCTTTTAATTTTCAAGAACTTTTCTTGAAATTATTTTCAGAAGAAAAGTAAGTTGAATTACGGGGTATCACAGGGAAGTTGGGAAAGATAATAAGCTCTAATCTCATGACAAATCTTCTAAAGAAATAACAACAAGGCATAATTTCACAATTATGTTCACTAGAATTTTCAAACATCAAAATCATATATTTCTCCAGATCTCCAAAAAGCCTTGGAAAATCATTCCAAAGTGTTTGAAACTCCCAAAGGACTCCCACCTATTCGTGATCATGATCATGCTATTAATTTTATTCCAGGAAGTGTTCCTCCAAACATCAGGCCTTACAGATATCCTTATGTCCAAAAAAGCGAAATTGAACGTATGATTGCAGAAATGTTAGAGGCTGGTATAATTCAACCTAGTAAAATTTATTTCTCTACTCTAGTAGCATTGGTGCACAAGAAGGATGGATCATGGTGCATGTGTCTGGAATATAGGGAAATCAATAAACTCACTATTAAAGATAAATTTCCCATTCCTGTGATTGATGAATTATTGGATGATTTACATCGAGCAATTTATTTTACCAAGTTGGATCTTAATTCAGGATATCATCAAATTAGAATGAAGACTGAAGATATTCTGCAAACAACATTTCGAGCTCATGCTGGTCATTATGAATTTTTGGTCATGCCTTTTGGCCTTACCAATGCACCTTATGCATTTCAAGGGTTGATGAATTCCATTTTCAAACCCTTCCTTAGAAAATTTGTGTTAGTATTTTTTGATGATATACTAATCTACAACAGGTCTTGGAAGGATCATGTTCAACATGTTGACAAGGTGCTCGAACTATTGGAGGAGAAACAATTATATGCAAAAACCTCCAAATGTTTCTTTGTAGTACAAGAGGTGGAATATATAGGTCATATTGTATCTCACGAGGGTGTTAAGGTAGACCCTAACAAAATTAAAGCAATTAAGGAATGGAAAGTCCCCACAACCATAAAGCAGTTGTGAGGATTTCTCAGGTTAACATGATATTATCGCAAGTTTGTTAATAATTATGGGAGAATAGCAACACCTCTAAAAACATTATTGAAGAAAGATGCATTTTAATGGACTCTTGAAGCAACTAAGGCCTTTGAACATCTTAAAGAGAAAATGTGCTTAGCACTGGTCTCAGCTATGCAAACTTCACAAAAACCTTTGTTGTCGAATGTGATGCCTTAGGAAATGGAATTCGTGTTGTTTTAATGCAAGAAGGAAGACCCATTTATTTTGAAAGTCGTCCAATCAAAGGAAAGTATTTATAGAAAGCTATTTATGAGAAGGAATTGTTGGCAATACTACATGCACTAAAGAAATGATGACCATACCTAATGGGAAGACACTTCAAGGTAAAAACTCATCATGATAGTCTTAAATATTTTTTGGAGCAAAGAATATATTCAAAAGAGAAGCGAAAATGGGTCACAAAGATGTTGGGTTATGACTTTGAAATCATATACAAAAAAGGGAATCTAATTGTTGTTGCAGATGCATTCTCAAGAAAGGATGAAGAGGTGGAAGCATTGCTTTGTGCCATTTCTATTATCCAACCAGATTGGATAACTGAAGCAAGGGATGAATGGAATAAGGAAAAAGAGGTGTGGAAACTCATTCAAAAGTTGCCGCAAGATCCTAGTACATCTGATACTTTTAGTTGGAAAAATGATTCCTTATGGTACAAATATCACTTGTATATTTGTAAGAATTGCAAACTAAAACAAAAGATTCTTTTGGAATTGCACACTTCTCCCTTAGGAGGACACTCGGGATTTTTAAAAACTTACCACATGGTGAAGAAATATTTTTTTTTGGATGGCCTTAAATCTGATATTCAAAATTTTGTGGTGGAATGCTTAGTTTTCCAGCAAAAAAAATGGAAGACAATTAAGACCCTGGGTCTTCTACAACCTTTATCCATTCCAAGTAAACGTTGGGAGGAGATTTAAATGGATTTTATCATAGGTTTACCTAAGTCCGAAGGAAAGAGTGTCATCACGGTGGTAGTTGATAGAATTACCAAGTATGCACACTTTTGTGCATTATCTCATCCATTTAAAGCAAGTACAATTTCTACTGCATTTATGGAAACAATTCAAAAGATACATAGAAACCAAAATATTATTGTAAGTGACAGAGATTCCATTTTTACTGGAAATTTTTGGACAGAATTATTTTCTTGTTGGGTACTCAACTAGCTTATAGCTCATCTTATCATCCTCATTCAGATGGGCAAACTGAGATAGTGAACAAAGATTTGGAAGGATATCTTCGTTGTTTTGTATTTGATAAAAAATCACAATGGGTCAAGTGGTTACATTTGGCTGAATGGTGGTATAACACTTCCTTCCATACTGCAACAAAAATGACCCCATTTATGGAACTTTATGGATATCATCCACCGTCGATCACATCATCTTTAAAAGAAAATTATAAGGTTCAAGCAATGGAAGATGGAATTGAGCATCAAAAACAAGTTATCCAACTCTTAAAGGATAACCTAAATTTGGCACAAAATCGAATGAAACAACAGGCAGATCAACATCGCAATGAGAGAAGTTTTGATGTAGGAGACTGGGTACTTTTACGACTACAACCATACAAACAAATGTCCCTCAAGCAAGCTAAGAAGGATAATAAATTATCGCTAAAGTACTATGGTCCTTACAAGGTGTTGCAAAAGATTGGTACTATGGCATACAAATTGGAGCTTCCTGCTTCTTCTTGAGTGCATCCAGTTTTCCATGTTTCATGCTTAAAGAAGGTTATAGGTGAAAAAATTCCAGTTCAAACAATTTTGCCAGAACTTGATGAGGAAGGAAAAATCATTTTGGAACCTGAAGTAGCCATAGAAACAAGAACTTGACAGCTATGAAATCGATCAATTTCAGAGTATCTCATCAAGTGGAAGAACTTACCCACTAAAAATTCTACATGGGAGGATGAGAATTTTATATAGAAGTATCTAGAGCTACTCAAGCATTGAGGAAAACACTTTTTTGAAGGAGAGGGGCATGTCAGGTCCCTCTATTACTAGTGTAGTCCCTTATTATTGTTAATGTAGCCTCCTTATTGTTATTGTTGTACCCCTGTAACCCCCATATTGTTATTGTTGTGCCCTTACATTATTATTGTTAAGTCGACTAGGATTATATTGTGACCCAATGGACTCCTATATATAGCAAGGGGTTTTTGTCATTTGTATCATCCAAAAATTGTTCATTTATGTAATGTAAAGGAGGTTTTTCCCTCGAAGTGTCTTATTTCTAAGGTGTTGATCTATATTTTCTTCTACTTTTGGATTTGGTTTCATAAAAATCATAAAAAACTAGATTAACCGAGAGTTTGATGCAACTCTGGTTATCACAATAAATCACCATCAGATCCACCTGTCGACCAAAAAAACCAACAAGTATCGTCCTCATCGAGATGGCCTCACATGCTTCCTGACTGGCGGCCATCTACTATGCCTCTACTGAACTAAGTGCCACTAATATCTGTTTCTTGATGTACTAGGAAAATGCTGTTGATCCAATGCTGAAGATGCCCCCTGATGTGCTCTTCTTGTCGGATGGACTCCCTACCCAATGTGTATCTCTAAACCCTTGAAGCTTCACTCCCTCTGTCTTTCTGTACCATATCCCAAACTATGTAGTGCCTCTTTACTATCTCAACACATGCTTTCATGCCTTCCAAAAGAGCTTGATAGGCTTAACCATAGCTTGAATAAGATGGTTAACCATATAGTGCATGTCTGGTCGTGTGTTCACCAAAGACATGAGTGAACCCACAAATTGCCTGTAGATGGTAGCATCTACTACTTTGCCTGAAGTAACATCCTCCTTCCTCCAGTTTCTTGTTAGATGAGTCTCCATGGGTTTTCTTCCATCCATATGTAACTTATTGAGAATCTTGTTGGCATACTTACCTTGAGATACAAATAGCTCTGCATATCTTTGCCAAATTTACAATCCCAGGAAATAGTGCAAGAGCCCCATGTCCTTCATCTCAAATTCTCTTGCAATATCCTCTTTGAAATACTTTATGAGCTACTAATAAATTGTTAGTATCAAATCATCAACATAAAGTACAATGATTAAAATCTTACCTTCTACCACAATATGGTAAAGGTTCACATCCGCTTCACTTTTGGTGAAGCCCAACCCGGTGAAGTAGATGTTGATTCTGGTGTACCAAGAATGAGGTGCTTGCTTCATCCCATATAGTGCTCTCTTGATTTTGTACACATGCAACTCTCTGTTGAAGGTCTCAAAACCTTTTTAATGCTTAATGTACACCTATTCCTCAATCACCCCATTGAGGAAGGTTGTATTTACATCCATATGATGTATCTGCCATCCCATATTTGTTGAGAGTGCAAGTATGGATCTGATTGATGAGTACCTTGTGACTAGTGCAAGTGTCTCATCATAATCAATCCCCTCCACCTGATAGAACCCTTTGGCCTCAAATATGGCCTTGTATTTCTCCACACACCCATTTGCTACCTGCTTCACCTTGTAGATCCACCTAGATCCTACAACTGACTTCCCCTATGGTCTTGTGAAAACTTCCCATGCACTATTTCTGATAATGGAGTCATACTCCTCAACCATTTCATCCACCAAAATTGGTTGTTGAAATCCTTCCTCGAAAGAGGATGGCTCTATCTCTATACATTTGCTCATAAGAGCCATGTAGCCAGTCTACCGCTCTGGGGACCTTCTCTGCCTGCACTATGATGTGGGTTCTCCCAAATTCTCTCTAGCATCAGGCACCAACCTATTAGCCTCTCTAGTGCACTTCCTTACATATTGGGATGTCTCTGCATGAGTGGGTGCTTCCATTCTCTGCACCTCTGCTTGTGGCTGCTCCACATATTGAGGTTCTTCTTTTGGAGCCAAGATCTCCTCAATTGCATGAAACTGAAGCTCCTTCTCAAGGAAAATTCACACGGCCTTCTCTTCATCAAATTTTACATCTCTTCTGACCACTCTCATCCTGTGTATTGGAAAGTACACCCGATAGTTGTGAGGTGTATCATTGTACCCCACAAATATTCCAAACTTAGTTGTTGGCTCTATATTCTTCCTTGAATGTTTGGTCACATGGCGATAAATGGATGATCCAAAAATTTTAAAATATGACACATCTGGTTTCTTACCTGAAAACGATTCCTCTAGTGTACTCATCCCAAGTATCCAACGAGGACTTATGTTCTGCACAAATACTTATATGTTGCATGCTTCCACCCACAAATGCAATGATAGGCATTGATCATGCAACATTGCTTGTGATGTTACCACAATAGTTTTTTTCTTTCTTTCTGCAACCCCATTATGTTGTGGGTTATAAGGTGCTATCGATTCCCTTCGAATTCCTTCTGAAGCACATAAGTTATTGAATTCGCTAGAGACATATTCTACATCATTGTCGCTACTTAGAGTGTTTAGCTTCTTCCCTGTATATTTCTCGACATGTGCTTTGAACTCAAAAAACTTTGAGAACTTATGATATTTCTTCTACATGAATAAAATACAACAATTGTGTGAAAAATCATCTACAAAAATCACATAATACCTATGTTTCGTTGTGGAAGCTGTTGAGAATGGTCCACACACGTCTAAGTGAACTATCTCAAGGATTGCCTTTGCTCGGCTTTCCTTATTGTGAAAGGTGCCTTTTGTATACTTAACTAATGTAAACCCTTTGTATATATGTATCTAACTACTCAAGTGCACCCTTTGGAAGTCCTTTAGAAATATGTTGCATGATCTTCAAAGCGCCATGGTGTAGATGGCCCAACCTTCTATGCTAAAAATCACTGATGTATTGGCTCTCCACCTTCTATGCTTTTGTTCTCAAGGTAGCACAATATTATACATACAATTTGTAGAGGTTCTTAACTGAAACCCCAATCTTCTTCACCTGGCCCATATATTTGTGACGAAGGAATGTCTTTCTTTTGCTAAATATCACATCATAGACACATTCTTTCAACATAGCAGTAGAAACCAAATTCTTCTTTAAACCAGGAACATACATGAAATATTTTAATGTGAGAGGAGTACCTAACTCCCTATGAAAGGTAAATATACCTATGCCAATAACGCTATACCGCCCGTCATCTCCCATCTCGATGTGCTTCTCGAGATCCTTCTCCTCCAAGTTACTGAAAAATTATTTGTTTCCGATCATGTGGAATGAAGCTCCACTATCTAAGTATCACAAAGAACCCATAAACGATGACACCATGCATGCGATGAGGATGAAATACAACTCGAACTTGGAAGTAAGTGCTTCACTTTCCGCTCCTCTCGAGGGATTCTTTCTGGTCTTCTTATGTGGACACTTTATAACGTAGTGTCCAAGCTCACGATAGTGAAAACATTTTACCCTTGAAAAGTCTCACTTCTTGCCCACCTGATTGGAATATGATTTGGAATGGGATGCCTTCCCTTCCCCTTTCACCTTTCTAGCCAATGCACACTTCTCCTCATCATCAGTCTTTAATGAGGATCCATCTCTAGTGTTCCGTCGAATCTCTTCTTGTACCAAGTTGAGCCACAATCGCTCCCACTCTAGTAGTTTCTCCCTCCTAGTCACCAAGCCTTGGTAGCTATGCTAGCTCTTGGAAGGCGCAGAAGTTCTAGGCTCACCAAATCATCCTGGGAAACTGTCACACCAACACTTTCAAGCTCATCTTGACATTGGGTGAACTTTGTCAAGTATTTTGGTATCGTGTTGCCCTTTTACATCTTGAGATTTCTGAGCTTGTCCTTCAACTCTAGCTTCCTGTGGTCGCCGCTATGCTAAAATAGATCTGTTAAGGCCTTCCAAATAGCATATGGAGTTTCCTTTCCATGTATGTTCGTGACATATGATCTCAAACTCCTTATAATATAATCCTTCTCACCTTTCCTACATTCTTCTTCCAAGCATCAAGAATTTGAGCATCTGCTGCAGTGGGCCTGGGAATATCATTGTCTATGAATTCCTTTTGTTTGTTTTCCTCCAACACTGCCTCCATCCTATATTTCCAAGCTATGTAATTCGAATTACCCTCAAGGGTGTATTCTAGTCCCAATCCAGAAAAAGACATCCTGATCTATTGTTGGTCCTGAAGAAAAAGTATGCAAATCTGATTCACCTGTTCAAAAAAAACTCTGGTTCTTCTCTTCTATAGTGATTCCTGCTCTGATAAAATGTAGAAAATACACATAGATTCAACTTATATTGTAATATTCTAAAGAAAAATACTTGAATCTATTCTACAAATTGTGGAAACCAATTATGATCGCACAATCACATAAACAAGAAAGATCAACAATTTCAATCGCACAACACAAATATGTATATAAGGAAACCCTCAACTAAACTCAAGTATATATATATATATATATATATATATATATATATATATATATATATATATATATATATATATATATATATATATATATATATTGAATTAAGTCATGAATATGAAACAATACAATGCTTCTGTCAGGCTTGAGAGCTCTTTTCACTATCTCCAATTGTCTCATTCTGATCCCAACAAGTATGGTTCGATACTTAACCAATTTCCTGCCTCTAGGTTGTTCAACCTTGCTTACACATTCCTAAAGGAATTAAGCTCCTATTAATTAGGAAATTCCCAAGAATTGATTTCGAAATTCATATAAGGCATCTCGCTGACCTCATGCATGACCTGTACAATTTTCTAATTATAAAATTGATAGCTCTCTTCCCTTTAACTCCAATCTCAACTGGGCCTTCCTTAGAACTGACACACAATAGATATTTATAGTGAATTATTAGTTATCTGATTGATCATTTCATGTGAATTAAATCATATTTAATTCAATGGACCTCTCTCTAGCTCATATCTCATTTAGAACTAGTAAACTTATTTTAACTCAAATAATCAAGTTATATAATTAAAACTCTAAATAAAATGTAACTGGACCCTCTAAAACTTAGAGTGAACTCTACATGTCTCCAGTTTGACCCCCAACTTGAATTGACTGAGGTAAGTAAGTCTTCCTAAATTATTTAACTCGTACAAGCTATCATGGGATGTGGAATTACAATTTCCTTATAATTTAATTAAGGGAAAATTAAACTAGAAGCCCTTCTTGTTGCCAATTTCTATAGATATGGTGTGTATTTCCTTGAATGGATTTATGAAACAATGGGAGGTGTTCATCAAGTGTATTTCTGGGTGGGAGCACTTTCCCTCTTGGGACAGGACATGGGATGATTTCATCCAGGAGGAAATCTAAGAGGGAGCTCAACACAAAGATTAGAACACAAGATTCAAAGATGAGGAGAATCATGACCTAGCAGGAAAGGGTAACTCTAAGGCAAAGAAAGGGTTGAGTGATAGGTATTATTCAAAGGGTGAGAATTAGAAGTATACAAGAAAGGTTAAGTTTTTTGCATTCCATCATCTAGGAAAATATGCCAACCAATGCCTTAATAAGATGAAGGGAAAAAAGAAGAAGTAGGTTGTTAGTACTGCAAAAATGGATGAGTTTGCAACATGATTTGAGAATGAGTTTTCACTCATTGAATGTATCTCAGGTTTAGTTGTCAGAAATGTGTGGTACATTTAAAATAGGGTTTCATGTCATATAATAGGAGTCAAGGAGTATTTCATCAACCTAAAGGAAAAGGAGATATATTTCTGCATAGAACCTGGAAACAATGCCAAGTACCAAGTAACTAGTATTGACATGGTCAAGTTTCAAATGAAGTATGGAAAACCCTTGTTCATGGAGGACATGTTGTATGTTCCAGATATGAAAAAGAACCTAATATTAGTTTTGAAATTGGAGGAAAATGATTACATCATGAAATTTGAGGAGGATACAATGTATATTCTACCCAAGAACCCTAAGACAACGTAAGTGATAGGGGTCAGGAAGGGCAACTTGTTTCAATCATCGTTTGAGACAACACATGCATTGGTGAGATGTAGGAAAGGTTTGGGGGAGATATGGAATATGAGGATGGTGCACCTTCATAATAGAGAACTTAATTTTCTCAGAGAGATAATGATGGTGTTTCCAAAACTGAAAATAGAGTAGAATGAGGTGTACAAGGGTTGCACACTAGGAAAGTACACCAAGACTCATTTTCCAAGCAGTGACACTAGGACCAAATGGATTTTGGATTTGGTACAATCAAACATGTGTCGACCCACTGTTGAACTCTAAGTTAAACTGAGAGGGGGGGGGGGTGAATCAGTTTAACACATTCATGGACTTTTAAAACTTTTTCCTTTTACAACTTATTTTACTTTATTAACACCTTCATTTCATGATCAACATAATGTGTGAGCAATCTTTATTTATGAGCAGCAATTAATAAGAAGATTAGATAATGCACCAACAGTCTTAATATGTTAGCAGCAAGTATTAGCAGAATAGATATATCATATCAACACATAGACATCATGCACATAGACACCAGATATACATGGAAACCCATAAAGGGAGAAAACCACATCTTATTATTGTTGTGATGCAAAGGCAAGCTCCAACTCCCTCTCACCACTGATTTTCTGCAGGCACCAACCTACAGGAGGCTCCAACCTCAATTCTGCAAGCTACAACTTGCAACGAAGCTCCAACTCCCATCTATTTTCTGCAGGCACCAACCTACATGAGGCTCCTACCTCAGTCAGCTACAACTGACATTTTATCAAGCTACAACTTGATGTGGAAGCACCAACTCCCATCTATTTTCTGCAGGCACCAACCTATGAGGCTTCCTACCCGCCTACCTACAATCGACATTTTATCAAGCTACAACTTACGGGAAGCACCAACTCCCCATCTATTTTCACCAACTCACAGAGGCTCCTACCTCGCCGTCATAATCGACATCTACTGCTACAACTTGATAGGGAAGCTCCAACTTCCTTACTCTTTCAAAAGAAAAACACTTGCTGATTTACCTTGGATATCAGCTCTGTTCTATACCTTCTTCTTTGCTGTTCATCAAATCTTATATCAGACCTGCATCAACTCTGCTCAGCCCCTTCTTCTTCATTGCTCAGCTCCTCCTTATTCACATTCTTCTTGCAGCTTTCTTATTCTCTTCAACTCTCTTTAATTCTGCTGCATACTCTCTTCTTCTCTCACTCCTTTTTCGTCAACTCTCTCTCCTTGGATATTACCCTGTTTTATACAAAAATAGCTTCATGGCTGTTTGTATTCCACTGGGAATTTGAAATGGACAACCATGTCTCTTTGCCTTCTGCCTTCTCATCTCTTTTCAGCTCACTCAGAAAAATGTAACTGTAGGTGCTTATTTTAATATTACAAAGGATATTCGCTCTCCCTCTCGAGACTTGCTAATGCATCACAACAATATAAATTTAAATAAAACATTTCATTCAAATTTAAATGAGAACACCACCACTCATTTTGTCTCTTGGCTTGATGCGCATTTGTCTTTCTCCGACCGTGTCTTCTTGTCTTTTTTGTTCTCTTCGTATGCCTTCTCACAGGTCATTACAGAATTTGTGATTGTGTAATCGCATTTTTCATTTTTATATTATGCTTATATATAAATTATCATGTCGACTATAATTCTCGGGCCATATTCCAACGCTTTTTCATGCCACGAGTGTCTTGTTGATGTGGAACATTCCGCAAGCGGAATGGACATATATCACAGTCATTGTATATTTATAATCGCCCTCCCATTAAGCCGAGGCCCGTGGGTTCACAACCCATGTGGCATATTTTAATACAACTGCAAACATGTTTTATATATCTAACAACAATCCTTTTATATATAAGCAATCACCCTCAACCTTAAGCCTTTGGTCTTATATTACAATCCAATAAGTCGAATCACAACCACTAATACATGACAGGGTCGGGCCCCACATCTCCTTCGGCGGATCGGTGGTGTCAAACGAAAACTTGTGATTACGATTGATCAAACGGATGCGATGACCACATAAAACATGGCTCATATTGCAATCGGGTCCGAACTTTGAACACATGCAATCGGGGCGCATTATAGAAAAGTTCCGATTGCGATCAGAACACGGATGCGATTTGCACATATTAACTCCCGCATATAACAGGATCGGGTCGGCCACTTCAATCGCAACATATTACAAAGTCGTGTGATCAATCGGAGAGTTCTTATTGCGATTAAGATTCCGGACGCGATTGAACCAATTAATTCCATCATATAATCGCCATCGGGTCTGCCACTTGATCGGAGCATATTACAAAAGACTTGCGATCAATCGGAAAGTTCCGATTGCGATCGGATTAAGATCCCTGACGCGATTGAACCGATTAACTCCATCAGATAACTCCATCGGCCGCCACTGACGGAAAGTATTATTACAAAAGACTTGCGATCAATCGGAAAGTTCCGATTGCGATTAAGATCTCAGACGCGATTTGAATCGATTAACTCCATTGTATAACTCCATCGGGTCTGCCACTTGATCAGAGCATATTACAAAATACTTGCGATTGAACCTTTTCTCCGATTGCGATTGGGTGAGAGGTCCCACCTTATAAGTCATTTCATTTTGATAGAACCTTTGGTTATATAGATATAAAGCGCTCCGCTTGTATATAGCTGATATATATGTTTATATATTTATTTTGCCGCTGGAGTGAAGCGATTCCCGGAAAAATGTTTGTATATGTTATATGTGCTCCACCGGTTGGAGAGTGCGATTCCCAGAATTTTATAACTGCTCTCTGCCTCTGTCTCTGCCTCTGCTGCACCGGTTGGAGAGTGCGATTCCCAGAATTTTATAACTGCTCTCTGCCTCTGTCTCTGCCTCTGTCTCTGCTTCTGTCGCTCTGCCTTTGTCTCTATCTTCCGATAACTGTTCTTCATTGTGCTTCTATGACTGTTACATTTTGACATTCTTCTTGCTGCCTCTATTGCTTTCACTGTGTTTCTTTTTCCTTCCTCTGCTTCAGCGCTGCCTCCTTTGTCTGAGTGCTGCCTCCTTTGCCATCAATGACAATATTTCCAACAGTCTCCCCCTTTGGCATTGATGGCAATCCACTTTCTCTATTTTCCTTCTCTTTCTCTTGTTGCTTGCTCTTCCTCCCCCTTTGACATCAATGGCAAAGGACGACGTCTCATCTCTCCGTATGAGCTATGTCATTGCATTTCCTTTCGCTGAGTTACGTTTAGGTCCTCTTCTGGTGAAATTGTACTATGCTGCTCCAGAGTGATGTATGAAACTTGTTGAGAGAACACTTTGGTATAGTGAGTCGATATGTGTTTTATAGCTGTGATTCATTTGTAGTGCCTGTAATATGTGCTAGATTGCAGACAGAGATGATGCATTTTACGATTGAAAGGTTCTTGTTGCTTTTGAATGCTGATAATATTGATAATGCTGATAATATTGATAATGTTGATCCTGTGGACTTGTTTTATGCTTATCTTGCTGGCTGTGCTCCCCCTGGATTGATATTTTCGTTTTGTTCTACCCCTGAGACTGTACTTTCTATTCATATTAGAGAATAGTATCTACAGATACTACCCCTAGTCTGTCTCTCAAATATTCGAATGGTTCTCTGGCAAGTGGTTTAGTAAATATATCTGCTGTCTGCTCTTTTGTTGGTACATACTCCATTTTTACTATCTTCTGAGCCACTTGTTCTCGTACAAAATGATACTTGGTTGGAATGTGTTTAGTTTTTGAGTGAAGTACAGGATTTTTAGATATACTTATAGCACTTGTATTATCACATTTGATTGAAATAGGTTCATCAATGCTTACCTTCATGTCTTGAAGAGTTTGCTTCATCCACATGACTTGTGTACAACATGTTGCTGCTGCTATATATTCTGCTTCAGCTGTAGACAGAGAGATGGATGTTTGTTTGCAACTAGGCTTTCTCCTAGATAGAAAGCACCTCCACTTGTACTCTTCCCGTCATCAACACAACTGGCCCAATCTGCATCTGTGTATGCTGATAAAGTGAGGTTTTTGCTTTTAG